>JAPDVR010000002.1:48139028-49339028 GCA_026230005.1 Gila orcuttii | reverse complement strand
AAGGTGGAGTCATGGGCCTTGAGGCCTGAGGCCAAGCCAAGGGATCCATCTCATAGAGCTTAGCTGGTGGAGAGGAGACCTGAGGTGGAGCTGGAGAGGTAGTGGGAGTCTTTGGCGGGGGGTAGGCGAGGCGAGGAGCTGCACAACACCATCTGAGCCGGTAAGTCCTGGGCACTGGACGGAGCCAGTGGTGATGACGGGGACAATGGGGTGGGCAGTTGACGGGGTGGGAGTAAAAAATCTAAAAGATTCAGGGGACTAGACGGAAACAGCCATGATGATGAGGACAGCGGAACAGGTAGGAGACAGGATGGGACTGGGTCGTCTAATATCGTCACTAGGCAGTGCTAAGTTGTATTTAATTTTAAAATCAGTGCTGTCTTAAGTCAAGCAGATGGATTTTCTTTACTGCATTGAAAATAAAACAAATTATACAATTTTCACACGAATATTTACAAACATTGTTTGCATAATTATAAGATTTATTGTACATTTCAACATTTATATTTTGTATAAATGGAACAATATAGGAACAATATGGATTGTGTGTGTGTGTGTGTGTGTGTGTGTGTGTGTGTGTGTGTGTGTGTGTGTGTGTGTGTGTGTGTGTGTGTGTGTGTGTGTGTGTGTGTGTGTGTGTGGGGAAATGTTTTAATAAACATTCATTCTTTTAGTCCTTTAAATGCCCCAGTTACTCAGATCATGATTTACTAGAGTACATTATTTTACAAGTTCATAACTATTGTAAGTTAGCCTAATAAAAAATAAAAAAAACATTTAAAATGGCATTTTTTGCTTATACCTAAATATCCATTGGCTTAATTTGCTGAAATATTTGCATTGACCTTGCCCGACTCTGAAAAATGTAATAAAATAATATAATACAATAAAAATATACTCATTGATGATAATGAGTGGATAAGTTCATGACTATTCCAAAGAAAATCTTTGGCATACAGTGATACTATTAGTAACTCCCTACAGCACTCTCCACAACTTTATATTTGTGGATATCTCCAGGGAAACCTTTCCTATAGCCACTCTTGTGCCTTTCTCCAAACTCTCCAAATCTCTCTGTCTGTCTCTTCCCTCCTTCTCACTTAATACAGTGGCCTTGTAACCAGTCCAGCATGGAGGGAATGCTTGCAGCGAGAATGACATACAGCTGGAGTTGAACACAAGTTCATCCTCAGACAGCTCTTCTCTTCCAAGCTAACAACAGCAAAAGGAATTTAACGATGTGAAAACTCAACTGGATGAAAGAACAAAGCAGTATGTGTCCTCTGAGTCTTTGCCTGTTTCTAAGTTTATCCCCTCAGTGTGTGACTCACTCTTGAGTGACATGGATGCATGGCAGTGACAAAAAGTAAAGCCTCTTGTTTCTTATTTACTGTAGATACAGATTTACCACCTAAACCAAACAAGATAGGAGGGAAACTAACAGCAGACACTTAATCCAGTGACAAAAACTGGTGAACACGACCAAACGTGGACATGTTGCAAACTTAAGGTAGGATAAACAGCTTTCTCTGAGCCGAGAAGACAAAATATTTCAAAGCTCTGATGTTGACGAAAGTGGAAAGCGAACTGATTAACCCGCATTTCATTATTACAATGCCACTGGGCTCACCTACCGGTTTCATTCAGCCGATAAAAGGCTTTAAAGCGATTAAACAAAATTGTGCTATCGTTGTTGTCTAAAATAGCCGTGGGATCCCGCAGTTACTGTCTCCCGAGCGAGACGAATATGCGCCCGAAACTCCGCGTTCCGCGCGCACGCCAGCAGCGTGAAGAATGAATTTGACTATTAATGTTACGCTTTGGCATACATCTATAAGATTACTATCAAATCCACCTTTTGATAAATACGAATTGAGTACCACTGTCACGCTGATTACTAATTAACATGCATAAACGACTTTAGCACCTGGTCATTTTTTGCATTAACGAAACCATGAATTACCCAAAATGTCTGTCATAACTTATTCACCACAATGCTGTTTAAACCCTTTCTGACTTACTTTCTTCCACGGGATAAAAGGCAGAATATTAGGCTAGTGACTAAGCGAGCAATTGCCATTCACTTTCGTTGCACCTTTTTCCACATAATAAAAGTAAATGATGACCGAGTCTGTCAGCTACCTCTTTTTTTTTTCCACGGAAAAAAATTCAGTCATACAGGTTTAGAAAGAAAGAAAAAAATGATGCAAGATTTTTCCTTTTGGGCAAACCATTCTTTAAAAAATAAAATACATCATGGAACTGAGAAAATGTTCTACATTCTCACCAAGTTTAAGGACATTGTTTACTATAATTCACGACTGACAGCATAGGCTAATACTTTTTCGCTTGTTCACAATACCATGAGGTCAGTGGGCACAAAAGAAGCAGAGCAAGTATACTTTTTCAAAGTTATTGCAAACATAAAATGTATTAATAAACTGAATTCAGTGGAACTTACCTTGCGTGATCAGGGCAATTAAAAGAAAAAACAAAGTCACTCTCCCCGCAGAATTCATCGAGCTTAGCATTTAGGGAGTCCGTCTCCCTTTCCAAAAGAAAGCAACAAATTCGTGAATGAATCGAGAAGGAACAAACCGTAAAAAGGATGTTTGCGGATCCCGGTTGTGTGGCTGAGCTGTGCTTTTCGCTAGGAGAAAGCGCGTGAGGTGGATTTGATTTCGTCCCTCCCCCTGGGCGCGTGCATCCTTCCCCACGTCTTCAAGCAAGTGTCATCAATGAGACGCACAATCACAGAGTCGTTTATACAGCCATTTAAAGCGGTAATTTATGCAAATATTGTAATTATGTCATAATTTACTTATCGTGACGTCGTTTACGTCATACAAGATTGTCTGTAGAAAACAAAAGGACACATTTTGGAAAAATATGGGCCTATTCGTTTGTATTGCCAATGAATGGTGACTGAAGACACACAGGCAGCCTTAAAAAAGGATACAAAATCACCATAAAAGTAGGTAGTCCACGAACAATAACTGTCTTCTAAATCCATACGATAGCTTTGTGTGATAAAAAGCAAGTCGAATAATTTAGATCGGTGTTGTGAACTCCCTTTAAGCCATTCATTGATAAATTCCGAAACAAGAACCATTCCATAAACTTTCTTATCATCGCTTCAAATTTTTCACGACTTAAATTTGAGCTATTATATGGCTACAGGGAACTTTTGGACCACTTATAATACTGTACTTTGTGTCTTTTTCTTTTCTTTTCTTTTTTTCTTTTCTTTTTTTTTTAGACCTAACATCTTCAGTCATCATTTATTGTTAATGCATGAAAAAAAAAAACGAATCCTTCAATATTTCTGCTGTGTTGTGCACACGAAAAAGTCATGACAGAATTACTTTAAAGGTTGTTTTACTTCATGATATACCGGTATGTGAAATGTAGCCTACTCAGTTACACATACATTGTACTACTTATATAGAACTCTTCCAACATATTGTCATACCACCCTAGGCAGAAAATTTGAGAGAAACATGTCCGAGGTTTATTTCCTTTAATTGCAAAATGGAAGAGGCTTTCTGAGTTGCATAAAGTTTTGTGTCAAAAAAAAAAAAAAGAAGAGCAGTCGATAAAGAGTTCGTGGCTGGTGTAACTCAGCAGGTGACTAACAAAGTTGTGGGAAAAGCCTCTAGAATATTGATTAAATTTAGCCCTGCTTATAAAAGCCTTGAGTGTTTATAAAAAGGTGTTTTAATACTCACTTTAATTATACAGAGCAAACAAAAACGCATCCTAGGGAGCTGAAAGATCAAGGTCTTTCATCTGTGTGATTTCATATTTAACTTTTAAACGTATACACGCATGGATAGGCCAAAGGGACGCACATGGCTCAGCAGCTGTTGTTGTGCTATTATTGTTTTCCCAACAAGCGCTGTGTTTATCTGTGTATGTTTGCTGTGATGATAATGGGAGAGGGACACTCTGATGTTTCACTGATGTGCACGAGCAAAGAGACCGTAAAACTACAAGCATCATGTGCAAATGGCAAGAAAATAGACAGAGAGAGAGATATTTGACCTTATTTAAAGCCTTTGTATAATGACAGGACAAACAGAAATATGTTAATTTCATCCATTTCATCAAGTGCTATATAGCAGCATACATTTTCACAAATTATATGATAATGTTACTGTCTTTATTTTATTGCTTATTGGTGGATGTTTCAGTTTATTGGGCTATATGCTCTCTCTATTTCAATTTCAGATTTAAAAGTTTAATTGGCATAATTTTAATAACATTGCCAAATGTTAATAATTATTATAGATACGTTTACATATAGGTACGTCCCTCTCCTAGTATCTTTATCTGTTCTACCTCAGTCATGGCTGTAAAGTTCTTTATTAAGTTTGTGGATTTGTTTAAGTAGAGGTCTCTGATTGAACTGTTTTTGTGTTCAAATCTCTCTCTCTCTCTCTCTCTCTCTCTCTCTCTCTCTCTCTCTCTCTCTCTCTCTCTCTCTCTCTCTCTCTCTCTCTCTCTCTCTCTCTCTCAGTGTGCATACGCTAGAGGGAGCAGGTGCTGCAATTTAGAGCCCGAGCCCTGTATCAATCTTTACATAATTAGTTAAATCAAGAGTTTTTGTTTTTTCCTTCACACACGTATTTTCATTTCATTTAAATAGATCAGTTAAAATTCAGTTTAATTATTTCAGCAAAATGTATAGAACTAGTAAACTGAATTTACAAAACATGCAATGCATTATTTTATTTGATAAATTGTTGCATTCTAATCATAACACAAATCTTCATGTTAGCACAATACAGAGCATATGCTTTCAAACATTTTATCAGTAGGCCTATACACTCTTAAAAATAAAGGCTCTAAAAAACATTTTTTTGCAACAATTTTTTTTCTTAGTGTGAGGAAAAATGTAAAAATCTAAAGAACCATTTTTCCAATATGAAGAACTTTTTGTGGAATGCTTGGATTTCCGTGAATGTTAAAGGTTTTGTTTAATGAAACCATTAATGCCAATAAAGAACCTTTATAGTTAATAGTGTATATAGATAGATAGATAGATAGATAGATAGATAGATAGATAGATAGATAGATAGATAGATAGATAGATAGATAGATAGATAGATAGATAGATAGATAGATAGATAGATAGATAGATGTTATGATTTAAATGAGCTAATATAATATCAAAATTGTCATAAAATGCAGTATAAACTAGAGTCTGTCTATCGATTTCTACTCATTTGACTGCTGTAACCCCATATTTAGTTCATAATTTAACAGCAGTTGCAGCAGTATATATTTTTTATACTATATGGGAGAATTAGACCATTTTATGGCTACAGAACTGCCACTGTCCATGGTGCTAAACACTGATTTGTGGTTGAAGCCGTGTCTATTAAGCTTTCTGTCATCATTTACTCTCGTAAATGAAACTATCATGTCAATCCAAACCTCTTGGTAACCAAACTGTATTGGTTCTCATTGACTTCCATTATGGACAAAAAAACAATGGAAGTCAATGGAACCAAAACTGTTTACCCAAAATCTTCAAAATATATTATTTTGTGTTCCACAGAAGTAAGAAAGTCATACAGTTTTGTAAGGACATGAGGGGTTTTCTTCTTTTCTTTTTTTTGTGGCGGTATCCAAACTAAAACTGAAACTAAAAGTATAAAAAATGTTCATTAATTAAAATAAAAAGCTGAAATAAAAAAAATGTTAGATTAAAAACTAACTGAAAGTTGAAGTTGAAGTACTAAAATTACTAAAACTGACCTAAAAATAAAATTAAAGCTAAAAATAAATGTAAAAATAAACTAAAAACTAAAAAATGTAAACTAAACTTAAAATCAAGCTGAAAATATAAAAATAAAAGCTAATTCAAATAATAAATACATACTATAATAATATATACTAAATAATACTATATTAACATTGGAGTTTAAGAAGTTGGTTTACAATCTGTATGAAATCTTTACAATCTCTGTCAAATTTAACTAAAACTACAACATTTTCATCCTTCGCCATTAGGATTTAGAAGTGGATTCATGGGTGATGTGTCCATCATAAATCAGCTGTGGAACTAGTATCGCACTATGATTTTTTTCTCTCTTTTCCTCCTTTTCTTTTTTCTCCATCTTTAATTCATGGCTTCCTAAAAGCAAGACTTGGTGACTCGCAGAGCCATTAATGTCTCACTCTTTTCTCGTCTCTCCCTATCCTTCTCTCTCGAATCTGCGGGTTTGCTTTTCCTGTATCTCCAGTCCCCACCCATCATGCCATATCCCAAACACTCCTTTAAAAGCTTCTTCTATCTTTGGAACAGAATTGCCGTCTTCTAGTGCATATTAAAAATAGAAAAAATAAAGTTGCATTCCTCAATAGGACTTTTATGGCCTTGTAAATTATTCACCTCACACATCTACAATACCTAGACGATTATACCTGAGTGCTTTTATTCTTCACTACTAACAGGAATATCTGGAATCACGATTATCCATTATGGGTGCATCGCTGGCCTGGTGTTGGGTAGAAATCCAGACAAAGCAGAGACCATCATCACAGCCTCAGACCACCATTATCAAAAATCATTAGGATATTAAGGATCAGGATTAAGGATTAAGAATTAAGGTCATGTTCCATGAAGATATTTAGTAAATTTCCTACTGTAAATATATATAAAAAATATATTTGATTTATATGGATGCGGCAAAATCGCAAACATAAATGGACAACTTTAAAAGCGATTTTCTCAATGTTTAGATTTTTTTGCACCCTCAGATTCCAGATTTTCAAATAGTTGTATATCGGCCAAATATTGCCTTATCCTAAACCATACATCAATGGAAAGCTTATTTATTCAGCTTAAAAAAATTGACGCTTGTAACTGGTTTTGTGGTCCAGGGTCACATACGTAATATAACAGTGGACTCTTAAACAGTGTTGGGCAGTGCATCACGTTTTACCATTGTAACTATCAATGTAACTAATTACTAATAAGATTTCAGTAATAATATTACAGTTACCATCCATAAAATAGCTCATTACAACATTACTGTCAGGCGTGACTGTATTGAAAGCGCACGACGAAGGCGTAGAGAAACAAAATAGGCTTTATTATAATCCACCAACTAAAACACAGGAAATTGCTAGAGAATAACGTAACAACCACTTAACATCAAAGAGACCGGACAATGAAACACAGGAAACTGAGGGCTTAAATACATTGGATATTATTGACTGAAATAGAGCAGGTGTGTAAGACTAATTAACAAACGAGGAAACTAACTAGCAAATCATGCAGACAAAATGGGAACAGAACACAGAGAAACAAAACCAAAACCGATTAAACGTGACATTACATCGCGCGCTGCGCCGTAACAAAGTCCAATTGAGCAGGGAGGGGGCTCTGGAGGAGGGCAAGCGAATACATACACGTGATATCACCATTGCAGATACCCACACTTGCCATTGCAGCAAGCTAGCTTGGAATATGGAAAAGCTGACATTCAGTGATGGAAATATTGCCTTTACTTTGACTTTGTCTGGAGAAAGATGAAAAGAACACTGTTGTCAAATGTAAGTTTTCATGGCATTTCATGGCTTACCCATCCACATCCCTTTGATCCCAATATACATTGTGCCTACCTATTACCTAAAAGTCTTTATAGAAAACAAAGCAAAACATTTTCTTACAACCTTACGTGAATTCTTTTGACAACATACATCATGAAATATAATCGTACCTGGGTAGCAAGTGAATTATAGCTACAATGAGCATCAAGCTACACATGAAAATGTATACGCTTTTACCCAAAACTCACTGTAAACCACCATTGAGTGTTTGTAATACGATGAACTTCGTCATCGGAAGAGACAGAGCGGTCTTATCAACATGTAGAGTACTTCTTAAATGAAAGGCTGCATCCTAGTAAGGCTACATATCTCAGCTGCCACGTCATCAAGCGTCGCTGAAGGTCATCTCAATTCGAAGAATCCTTGGAAGACAGCATTCATTTTGTGCCCTTCAGTCAGCTAATTTTGAAGGACGCATCAAGTGTATCCTTCGTGTCCTTAAATCACCCACAATCCTTTTCACACATTCCAATTCATGAAAAAGAGCTGATGGAAAATTAGTAGGCACTGAGCTTGTCTGAGTTCATTATGAAATGGAAGACAAAAATAATGCTTTCAGAGATGAAGGCATACATGTTATCTGTAATGAGTCTTCAGGAGAATGAGAATCCATTTGCAGTTTTATTATAATCGTGGTCGTACACTCAGGGTCAATCACCAGCAAACACAACAGTAGAGATAAGGCAACTCGTAATCCAGAAACAGGCATAAGATCAGGGCAGGCGGCAAACTCACATAAATCAGTCCAGTAGAGAATGTAGTCCAGGGCAGGCAGCAAAGAATCAAGATGAGAATAAACAGTCCAAAAGTAATCCACGGGAAGGCAAAACACAGGAAGAAACGCTCAGAGATGATCACCAGGGTAAATACAAAACTTCGCAATGAGGGCGAGTCTGAGAGCACCTTAAATAGTCCACTGATGAAAGTCAGGTGTAAGGTAATCAGTACCAGGCATGTGGGAAATGTAGTTCAAAGGGTTTAATATTCAGGAGAGAGTTCCCTCTGGTGGTGAGTAGGAGGAACCGCGGGAGTCTCGTTTGTGACGAGTAGATCTCGAACCTGATATGCCTCCTCGCCCTCCACCAAGATGGGTGAGGGGCCCTGGTCACTGGTCTGCTTCTCCTCCTCCTCCGCTCTCGGACCACCAGCGGGTTTAAGAAGTGATGCATGAAAAGTGGGAGAGATACGATAATTAGAGGGTAATGCCAAACGTAAGGAAACTGGTGTAATCTGTCTAACAATTTGGAAAGGGCCCACATACCTGGGACTGAGTTTCTTGCAAGGAAATCTGAGGCGTAGGTCTCGAGTGGATAGCCAGACCCATTGACCTGGAGTATATTCGGGGTTGGGGCGACGGTGACGATTGGCCTGCAACCTCTGTCTCCTGACAGCATGTAGCAAGTGAGTGTGAGCCTGATTCCAGATGTCTTCGCTTCTCTGGAGCCAGTCGTTGACTGAGGGTACCTCGGTAGGTTCCCCTGACCATGGAAATAGGGGAGGTTGGAAGCCCATTACACATTGGAATGGGGTTAGTCCGGTGGAGGGTTTCTGGAGTGAGTTCTGTGCATACTCAGCCCACATGAGGAATCGGCTCCAGTCTGCTTGGTTCTGATGGCAATAGGATCTGAGGAACCGGGTGATCTCCTGATTGAGACGTTCTGTTTGACCATTCGATTGTGGGTGATATCCTGAAGTGAGGCTAATGTTGAGTTGTTGGAAGAATGCTGACCATACTCTGGATGTGAATTGGGGCCCTCGGTCCGACACAATGTCCTCAGGAAGGCCATAAAAGCGAAACACAAAGTTGCACATGAGTTCAGCAGTCTCAAATGCTGTAGGCAGTTTGGGAAGTGGAATTAACCGGCAGGCCTTGGAGAAGCGATCTATGACAGTGAGTATTGTGGTATTCCCATTGGACTTGGGGAGATCGGTAATAAAGTCTATGGCAAGATGGGACCATGGTCGGTGAGGAACTGGCAATGGTTGCAGTAGGCCAGATGGTAACTGTCTGAGATGTTTGCTTGTGTTACAGGTGATGCATTTGTTAATGAATTTTATTGTGTCTGCCCGCAAGGTTGGCCACCAAAAGCTGTTCTGAAGCAGGTGAATAGTGGCAGCAATTCCAGGATGACCGGAGCTGAGTACGGAGTGAACTTGCTGTAGTACTTTCTGACAGAGATCCTGAGGTACAAACGTTTTGTCGGAGGGGCATTCGGGAGGAGGGGTCTTTTGTGAATTGGTTTGAGTAAGCTCTGTCATGATGTCCCACTGAACTGGGGCCACAATTAATGACTCTGGAAGAAGGGTTTCCTTGGATTTAATGGGACTCAAACCGTCGTGTTGGCGTGATAAGGCGTCTGCTTTGGTGTTCTTTGACCCGGGACGATAGGTAACGGTGAAGTCAAATCGTGTAAAGAAGAGAGCCCACCTCGCTTGTCTGGGATTCAGTCTTTTGGCAGATCGTAAGTATTCTAAATTCTTGTGGTCAGTCAGAATCACAAACGGATGTTTAGACCCCTCCAGCCAATGACGCCACTCCTCCATAGCTGCTTTCATGGCCAACAATTCCCGGTTTCCGACGTCATAGTTCTGTTCGGCTGGGTTAAGTTTGCGGGAATAATAGGCGCAAGGATAGAGCTTGGATGGGGATCCGTGCCGTTGTGAAAGAATGGCTCCAATGCCCGTATTTGAAGCGTCCACCTCAACTATAAACGGGAGTTCTGGATCAGGGTGGTGGAGGATGGGGGCAGATGTGAAACGTGACTTGAGTTCAGCGAAAGCCTCCTGTGCTGTAGTTGACCAGGTGAGGTGTGATGAATTTCTCTTAGTCATAGAGGTTAAGGGAGCGGCTACCGTGCTGAAATTTCTGATGAAGCGTCGGTAGAAATTAGCAAATCCCAAAAAGCGTTGTAATTCCTTTAAAGTTACTGGTAGTGGCCTGTCTAGAACGGCCTTGACCTTCGTCTCGTCCATGGCGACTCCCTCCTGACTGATGATGTAACCCAAAAATGACGTGGTCGTCTGGTGAAATTCACACTTCTCTGCTTTGGCGTATAACTGGTGATCAATGAGTCGTTGTAATACTGTTCTTACGTGTTGCACGTGTTCCTCATAGGTGTTGGAGTAGATAAGAATGTCATCGATGTAAACAATAACCCAACGATCAAGTATGTCCCGAAAGACGTCATTGATGAATGATTGGAATTCTGAAGGACTGTTGGACAGCCCGAAAGGCATAACCAAATATTCATAGTGACCGGTGCTGGTAGAAAAAGCTGTCTTCCATTCATCACCGTCCCGGATGCGAATGAGATTGTAGGCGCTGCGGAGGTCTAGTTTGGAAAAATACTTGGCATTGCAGAGTTGTTCTAGAGCAGCTGGTACTAGAGGTAAGGGGTATCGAAACTTGACAGTGATGTCGTTGAGACCCCGGTAGTCGATACAAGGGCGTAGACCACCATCTTTCTTCTTAACAAAGAAGCCAGAGGCTGCAGGTGACGTGGATGTTCTGATGAACCCCTTCGAAAGCTCCTCCTCGATGTAGTTCTTCATGGTTTCTGATTCGGGTTGTGATAGGGGGAAAATTCGACAGATCAGATTGTCAATCTGAATGGTGAGCTCGATGAATTGACTCAGTGATCTCCCTTCATCTCGGCAGGCCAGTTCGGATTGCAATTCCAAGCTGAGTCCCTTGCGAAAGAGCAGTTTGAGCGTGCTCTCTACCCAGTCGGTTTGTGCTGCTAGAGTACGAAATCTCAAAGCATATTCTGCTGCGGTACTCCTGCCCTGGCTCAACGCGAGTAGTTGATCATCAGCTCTCATACCTCCCTCCGGGTGTTCAAATATTTCCCGGAATCGTTGAAGAAAGATGCCAAACGATGGAAAAGCAGTACCATCCTCTCTCCAAACCGCCGTTACCCACTCTAATGCCTTGCCAGTGAGGAGTGAGCATACCAGGGAAATCTTGCTGGCATCGGTGCTATACATAGCTTGTTGTTGATCAATGAATAATGAACATTGCAGTAGAAATCCCTTACTTTTCGTTGGGTTACCATCAAATTTATCAGGAAGAGCCAGACGTGGGTTAGCTGTAAATGAAGGTGGTGGAGAGACGTCCACACTCACGTTCGGTTGAGAAGTTGCGGAGTTTGGAAGAGACATTTGCTAACGCTGTACCATCCTGACGAGCTCCTCCGTTACTGTAGTTAAATGGGTTAGCTGATGTTGATGAGTGGCAAGTTGATTAGCTTGAGTGGAAATCTCCGTGGACATATGAACCAGAACTGCTGGATCGTGTGTTGGCGAAGTTTTCTGTAATGAGTCTTCAGGAGAATGAGAATCCATTTGCAGTTTTATTATAATCGTGGTCGTACACTCAGGGTCAATCACCAGCAAACACAACAGTAGAGATAAGGCAACTCGTAATCCAGAAACAGGCATAAAATCAGGTCAGGCGGCAAACTCACATAAATCAGTCCAGTAGAGAATGTAGTCCAGGGCAGGCAGCAAAGAATCAAGATGAGAATAAACAGTCCAAAAGTAATCCACGGGAAGGCAAAACACAGGAAGAAACGCTCAGAGATGATCACCAGGGTAAATACAAAACTTCGCAATGAGGGTGAGTCTGAGAGCACCTTAAATAGTCCACTGATGAAAGTCAGGTGTAAGTTAATCAGTACCAGGCATGTGGGAAATGTAGTTCAAAGGGTTTAATATTCAGGAGAGAGTTCCCTCTGGTGGTGAGCAGGAGGAACCGCGGGAGTCTCGTTTGTGACATTATCTTTTGTTTTGGTGTAAATTAATCACTTAACATTAAACTGCCAATAATGTAGGCCACTGGGAGACCACAGACGGTTGTCATTCATTGTATTGCATTAATAGAAAGCCAGTTAATATAAAGATTTTTAATACAAAGTATTTTTCCAAAATTAAGTTAAGTGACCGAGGGGGCGGGAACAGGTGTGATGCAGCCATGCGAGCTTACTAAACAGTCTCATTCTATCATTAAATGCTGAGGAGGACTCTAGCCTACAAGCCTCAGAAGAACTGGGCCAAGAATGAAACATCCTCAATAGGATGCAGCCTTCTGTTTGAGAAGCATCCCTAATGAGGCTGTGTCCAGTCCAGTACAGTCCTATTTTTATCATTGATAACATCTCCACGGTGATTTAATTTTTTTAAAGCTTCTTATATTAAGTATAAAGCTAATTTATATTACATATTATCTGTATATATTTATATTCATTATTCATTCATTAATTGTAAAAATTGCTGACGTGTAATGGACTGAAAATATAATTATACAATTAATATATAAATAATATAAACGTTGCATCATTTGAACATACATTCTGATTGGTTTAATACTGAGAGGAGCCATGCTGTTACTCTCCTTTTGTCCGTTCAGGGTGTTTCCCCTGTCTGAGTCTGTTGGCGTCTGTCTGAGCTTGTTTTCGCCAACTGAACATGCTGAATACTTGTTAGAACATCATTACACTACAAACACATACTGAGGCACACAAAGACAAATACAATATTGCAGCTACAGTACATAACACAGTGACTCAGAGTTTATTGCCCCAAGTATTGCCAGTCTTTAACCAGCTTACAGGAAGCACAGAGGCCACCATGACTTTTACTGGCTGTGACAGTCAAGGGAGAAAATAGATTTCCTCTTTCTGTCCCCTTTTTCTACCTCTCACTCACTTTTTTTTTCTTGCCATGGGCTACCAGAGTGACCCTAATCACCATAAAGGGTTTATGGATGGTGAAGAATATGTAAAGAGATGTACTGGCAGTTAATTGATTGGTTGTAACCTGAGACTGTCTTTTCTGAAATAATATATCAATGACAGGTCATTCCAGGATCTTTAGGAATAGTTGGGATACTTCATGCCAAAAAGAAAATTCTGTCATCATTTGCACCCTCATGTCCTTCCTACCTATGGATTATTTTTTTTCTGTGAAATGTAAAATAAGATATTTTAAGAAATGTCTCAGTGTTTTTTCATCCATACAATAGAGGTCAATGAAATCCAAAACTGTTTGGTTACCAACAGTTCAAAGTACTTTATTGTGAAGAACACAAGAGAAGATCATACAGATGATGAAAATACAATGAAATAATTTTGGGTTGAATTATAGATTTAGAAGATTTAGAAGAAGTGAGAGATTATACTGTACAGGTGCTGGTCATATAATTAGAATATCATCAAAAAGTTGATTTATTTCAGTAATTCCATTCAAAAAGTGAAATTTGGATATTATATTCATTCATTACACACAGACTGATATATTTCAAATGTTTATTTCATTTAATTGTGATGATTAAACCTGACAACTAATGAAAATCCCAAATTCAGTATCTCCGAAAATTAGAATATTACTTAAGACCAATACAAAAAAAGGATTTTTAGAAATGTTGGCCAACTGAAAAGTATGAACATGAAAAGTATGAGCATGTACAGCACTCAATACTTAGTTGGGGCTCCTTTTGCCTGAATTACTGCAGCAATGCGACGTGGCATGGAGTCGATCAGTCTGTGGCACTGCTCAGGTGTTATGAGAGCCCAGGTTGCTCTGATAGTGGCCTTCAGCTCTTCTGCATTGTTGGGTCTGGCGTATCACATCTTCCTCTTCACAATACCCCATAGATTTTCTATAGGGTTAAGGTCAGGTGAGTTTGCTGGCCAATTAAGAACAAGGATACCATGGTCCTTAAAGCAGGTACTGGTAGCTTTGGCACTGTGTGCAGGTGCCAAGTCC
This sequence comes from Gila orcuttii, assembly GCA_026230005.1. Taxonomy (NCBI): domain Eukaryota; kingdom Metazoa; phylum Chordata; class Actinopteri; order Cypriniformes; family Leuciscidae; genus Gila; species Gila orcuttii. The sequence goes on along the minus strand of JAPDVR010000002.1, from coordinate 49,324,640 downwards.
TGTTGGAAAATGAAATCTGCATCTCCATAAAGTTGGTCAGCAGCAGGAAGCATGAAGTGCTCTAAATCTTCCTGGTAGACGGCTGCATTGACCTTGGACCTCAGAAAACACAGTGGACCAACACCAGCAGATGACATGGCACCCCAAACCATCACTGACTGTGGAAACTTTACACTGGACTTCAAGCAACGTGGATTCTGTGCCTCTCCTCTCTTCCTCCAGACTCTGGGACCTTGATTTCCAAAGGAAATGCAAAATTTACTTTCATCAGAGAACATAACTTTGGACCACTCAGCAGCAGTCCAGTCCTTTTTGTCTTTAGCCCAGGCGAGACGCTTCTGACGCTGTGTCTTGTTCAAGAGTGGCTTGACACAAGGAATGCGACAGCTGAAACCTATGTCTTGCATACGTCTGTGCGTGGTGGTTCTTGAAGCACTGACTCCAGCTGCAGTCCACTCTTTGTGAATCTCCCCCACATTTGTGAATGGGTTTTGTTTCACAATCCTCTCCAGGGTGCAGTTATCCCTATTGCTTGTACACTTTTCTCTACCACATCTTTTCCTTCCCTTCGCCTCTCTATTAATGTGCTTGGACACAGAGCTCTGTGAACAGCCAGCCTCTTTAGCAATGACCTTTTGTCTCTTGCCCTCCTTGTGCAAGATGTCAATGGTCGTCTTTTGGACAGCTGTCAAGTCAGCAGTCTTCCCCAGGATTGTGTAGCCTACAGAACTAGACTGAGAGACCATTTAAAGTTAATTAGCTGATTAGAGTGTGGCACCAGGTGTCTTCAATATTCTGATTTTGGGGTTTTCATTAGTTGTCAATTATAATCATCAAAATTAAAAGGAATGAACACTTGAAATACAGCATATCAGTCTGTATGTAATGAATGAATATAACATCCAAATTTCACTTTTTGAATGGAATTACTGCAATAAATCAACTTTTTGATGATATTCTAATTATATGACCAGCACCTGTATGTGCAAAACACTACATGGGCATTTGTTAAACTTCAAGCATTTATATTTTACATAACTTTTTTTTTTTTAAACATACAATTTTTGTTATATAATAATTCATGGCAAACATATCAAATTTATTTATGCACCATAGAAAGTTATGCATGATTTCCAGTCAACGTGTAGTTGTCAAAAAATGCAACAAGTGTGACAATTGTCAATTATGAAACATGTATTATAAATACATATGTATTTATGATACATCAAATTCTAGATATGAAGTTACCGTTATCAAGACAAAGTCAGCCACAGAGTCAGCCATTTTATTGCATTTTTTTAAAATGTCATTCCCATCACAAGATGACATTAAATACAATACATCATTCGAGATGTACTGGAAATTACATAAAAAATGTATGCAAAAAAATTAAAAGACGATACATGCATGTCCACTGTTGAACAATGTTAGAGCACAAATTAAATAAACTCCAGTGAGTATTTTCTAAAAGTCACAAGGAACATGTGTCATGACATTTAAATGGAGACAGGAGTCATTTTGAATTCAAGTATGTAATTCTTCCTGAAATAAAATAACATTCCTTTTAATCAAGCAAAAATACAGCAAAAAGGGAGCAATTATCTAATCAAAGCATGCCCGTAAATTTGACCTTGTGTAGGCCTATAGACTAGAGTACTAACAGAGTGTTAAGGAGTCATTATGTGCTTGTTTTGAAATGACAGCTGTGTATGGTTAGTGTTAGCAATAAACGTCACTGCACTCTCTTATTTTTAATCTTCAATGACAGCAAGAGTGATCAAACGCAAGCACAGCTAGTCTCTCCATAAGCCTCTGGGGATGTGCGACCTTAAGACAATATTTAATGAGAGATATCTGGGAGAGGCTCACAAGCTAATGAAATTATGTATATATTTCTGTATGTATGTTTGTGTGTGTGTGTGTGTGTGTGTGTGTGTGTGTGTGTGTGTGTGTGTGTGTGTGTGTGTGTGTGTGTGTGTGTGTGTGTGTGTGTCTGTGTCTGTGTGGCAGTCACTCCTCGGATTACCCCATTCTAATGGTATTTATATTTGCTTTGTCATATGCTTTCTTCATTTTTCCTCTCCTTCTCATTCTCTCTCTCACTCCATCAACATTTTAAGATGGGCAGTTTACCAAACAACAGGCAAAGAGCCGTCTGGCAATGCTGCAGAAGACTGGTTTGGCTGAAGGGCCAAGCAGTTTGCACTGATAATTCTGGCAAAACAAGCCCAGAAATGCAACATTATAAACCAAAGCAAACATTCTAGAATAATCTGAAGAGCTCTGGAGGCTTTGTGAACTTTTATACACTTAGTGCGAGTATTTAATTCCGAAAAAATATTTTTAATCAATCAATCAAATTAGGAGTGCTAAAAATCTAATGGGGCAATAAAACAATCTAATAAATAATTTGAGAATAAAATAAAAATAAAACAAAAAAATAAAAGTGTTCGCTAAAAAAAATACAACCTCACTCAAAGGTCATCCCCCCATCTCCCCAACAACACACGCACAATTCGTACTATGTTTGGATTATAAACTCAATCCATCTGAGTATAAATCTGTATTATTATTATTATTATTATTAATGTCGCTCATGGTTTATATTTAATTCAAGATTTACTGGGACCAACAAACACATCCCTCCTTTCTTCACACTTCAGAATGCACCAGTGCATATGTGAGAATCTGACAGTAAATATGAGAGACGTCGATATCTCAGCACACTAAGCAATGGATGGGCATTTTTGCTGATCAGCAGCATTGCAGACAATAACGGCTGTGTCTGCTGAGGCAATGAAGTTTTCACCATGTTAAATCTTCCCCCCGACATCATCGCTATGGGCAGCTGAAAATATATGTGCAAATAAAAAAATAAATATATAAATAGACCAGACAGGCCATACAAATTATGGTCTCTCGACAAATAATATAATGGATTTTTTTTTCGTTCTTTTTACTTTACAGCCACAATATTCTTATGTAGCTCTAATTGTCTCCTTATTTTAAAATAATTTAGAGTTAGTCAAATTAAGATCCGCTTAAGTGCAGATTTACCACAAGAACAACTTCTTGTGAGCCTTTTCTAGATGTTATAAATATCTGACAGAGATTTAAGCAATACAATGTTTTATGTCCACTCTGGGAAGTGGGTGTAATTTGTTCACATGACAGACTATATGAGTACAGATGAGTCGAGAAAAGGACATTCCATTAGGTCTTATATGTTTTATATTATCATTCAACCACTCACAATGAGATAAGCCAAGAAAAGATGAATGTAGGGATCCGAACAGACCGTAAATGAAGACAGTGTGTCTCTGTTTGTATGTGCAGACACACAACATAGTATTGTACAAAAAGGCTTCCTCATGCTCATTTACACACTGGAGATAAATACTTTGTGTATTTTACAGATGGAAAAAGATGTGTAAACAACTGAAGTCATTCACGCGCACACACATTGCAAGATTGATAAAAGAAGAGAATAGATCGAACACCCCCCCCCCTCCCCCCTCCTCCCTCCCCCTCCTATATTAAAAATGACTTATTAAGCTGAGTTAAAATGGATGCGACATTTTTGATGCATTCCAGTTTTGGATTTTGTCTCATTGGGTCAAATGCTGGTACCAATTTTCACTTAGATGGTTAATTTGTCGAGCACGCTGCCTGATGGCAGGGATCTCAGTCTCGCATTCCCGCAAATTCAATAAACATTAGAAATACATTTTGGTCGTTTCTTCTAGTACAGTAAGACAGTTTTCGGTAACAAAGGTTACATTCCAGATAGCATCACTGCTCAGGGCACACTGAGTAGCTCATCAACCTCAATTTGTAGGTGCATTTCAGTTAGAAACATCCACTTTTCCAGGAAGTCAGACCTTGGAAATATCCTATAAATCCATTCATATTCTAAGTGCCTATCGTTTCATAACTGATATGCAAAATTAAAAATAAATGGCCTCTAAATTATCAACATGATCACTTTGCTGAAAAAAAAAAAACGAGGTCATGGTACATGTGTCTTTTTCCTGTGAAATCTTTTTTGTTTTTCATAAAGTTACCAAGCATTTTAATATAATCTTAATAAGACATTGTTTTTTGTCAAGGTTATGGATATTCTTTTTTTCCCCTTAAGCCTGGTTCACACGGGACAATTTTAAAATTGTCAGCCGATTTTCCAAACCTGAGAGACCCCATACACGGCGATAACAAATCACGGGTCTAACAGTGTTGGTCGTACAGTGTGTGGTGCGCAGCCACACGGCAAAATCAACACATCATACACAAACCGATTTGACTCCCGAGCATTCCCAGGTCAGACGGAAAATCTCGCAAAATCCCTCGAGATCAAACATGACTAGAGAGTAAACAATCATGCCGGACGAAGAGGATGCAGTGGCGATAGTTTGTAGTTTGTTTTTAACCGAATCCATCTCCGACGTCCACCGGACTTTCTGGTGCACCATGCCGCCGGCTGTTTTGATTTTGTTTCCCGGTGCTTCCTCTGCGCCTCGTCAACTTGCTTTCTGATTGGCTACACGCCACAGTCCACAGGCTGCGTGCTCGTTTGTCCCCGGGGGACACCACACACGAGGAGAAATCGGGCCAAAAAAATCCAACATTTTGGATATCCCCGATTTGAGATTGGAGCAGTCCCGACATCCTTCCGAGCAGACGAGAGCAGTCTTAACACACCACACACGGCAGGAATATCTGATCAGATTATTTTACGATAATCGGAGCATCCTTAAGATTGTCAGAAGGGGTAAATCGGGGCTAAAATCAGCCTAATTATCCTGCCGTGTGAACCAGGCTTCAGTTCCCATTTCTCTCCTCTGTTTAGTTTTGGTTTCCTTGGTTTCTGCTTATGTCCCTGTTTGTTTCTATGGTTACTTATAATTATCAGCTGTGTCTTATTTAGTTAATTGTTATCTCCTGAGTTATCTCTTAAGTCCTGAGTCCTGAGTTTGGTATTGTCTTGTATTTATTCATACAAGCCGTTACACTGCCTTTGTTTACTCCTGTGATTCCTGGATAATTGTGTTTCATTTGATTAACAGACTATAGTTAATTCCCTCTTCTGCTCATCCTTGCTTTGTAAGTACGTTACAGAATACCGGGCCCTCAAAATGAGTGTAGTTAAGTGATGGACTCACCAGCAGTGCATCTCATTCTCCTTGAACGGAAGACATTAGTGGAGTACTTGTGGTGGGTACTATGGCACAGCGGTTCCTCTCTCATCTGCCAGAGGAGAAGCCTGTTAGTGCCGCGTATCCCACGCCTGAACCTGAGACTGCCACCTGGGTTGTCCTGGAGTTGAACTGCATTCCCCAATCCCTCCCAGAGCCAGGAGCAGGTGCCTTATAGACCTGTGGTCTGCGGATCCAGTTACCTCCCAAGTCCCCACCCTCAAAGTGATGCCCTCTCTCTCTGTCCGGCTGTCTAGTTGCTCTGGTTCCATCCGGAGACCTTCCTCCTCCGATGTTCCCTCCCAACATCCTTGTCCCATCTCCTCGGCTGGTTACGTCCAGCCTCCTGGATCCGTCGGCTCCACTGGTGTCTTTCTGTTCCTCGTCTCTGCTCCCGCCGCTAACACTGTGCGGCTCTTCGGCTCCGTCTCGGGCTTCCACGTCTCTTCCTTCTTCTGCTCATACTTGCCGAATATGTTACAATATTATTGGGAGATATAGGCCCTGTTTACACCTGATATTAAGATGCGTTTTGGTCGATCGAGTACATAACGTTTAGAATTTGTCTACTTTTGACCACTTCCAGAGGTAGTGGAAAACACATTTGGTGTTGCATGTGTTCGAACAACCACAAAAGACCGCTTACTCTCCACCTTCTGACTTAATGCATAAACATTATTGGAAGTGCGCTAGCCTGACGAGATTTACACTTTGTTGGCTGGAGACCAAAGTTTTGTTTGAAGACGAAAAACGTTCCAAGCAAAATGTTCTCTCATCACTCCTGATTTCTAACATGCACTCACAGCGTTTGGCATGGTCTTGTGGCTATCAGAGCAGAAACGAAAGCTGATGCTTTCCGTATGTTTTCCCGTCGTCTCCGTGCGTGTTCATATGTTAATTGTGCAAGCTTATTGTGTCCATTAGATCAGTGGTTCTCAACTCCAGTCCTCGGGACCCACTGCTCTGCACATTTTGTATGTCTCCTTATTTAACACACCTGATTCAGATCATCAGCTCGTTAGGAGAGACTCAGATAAGAGAGACATAGAAAATGTGCAGAGCAGTGGGTCCCGAGGACTGGAGTTGAGAACCACTGCATTAGATCGAAATAGACCTGCCCATAGACCCTCTCCTCGAAGAAATCAGGACAGAATAGGTTGAAAGTGGACAAAAGAGATGGATTAAAACACCAGGTGTAAACGGGTATGTCTCTCCCTTGTTTACTTCCGATCCGATCGACCAAAACGCATCTTAATTCTAGGTGTAAACAGGGCCATAGAGTGACAAGTTCTGCTATTTATTTTCATTCATGTAAGCTGTCTGCTAAACTGTTTTAAAGATCTCATTAATTTGCATTGTAAGCTATGAGAATTTAATCTTACTTTTTGGCCATATAAATATCAACAACTGCAGCAAATTAGTTTGGGCCTCTAAATAAAACTTTTCCCTCCTCGAGTATGATCTTCATATTCTCCTATTTCATAATATATGTGCCATAAAAGCCTGATGTATAAAATGTAATACTCAACAAAAAATACATATGCAATTTGTTTTAAGATTTCTTTCATATTTTGTCTAAAAGTTCAATTAACTGTTTAATTTTTAAAAATTCAATTCTTCTGACTATTATGTCATAAGTCAGGCTTTACAGGGTTAAACTGATTTTAATTTTATTTTTGAGGAATATTGTGTACATATAATTATAAACTGTATATGAAGGTGCTGAAATTAAACAAATATTAAGAATATTAAAAGCAATTCTAATAATGTAATCATACATTCATGGTAATATTTGAAAGGATTAAGTTGTTGCTATAAGGGTTTACCCCTTTACAGGGAATATTAATGACATAGGGAAGACTACTTTAAAATGGACAACACACCCATGTCTCAATGGTTTCCATGGCAATGGAATACTTTCCATGCTAATGCTAAAGAAAAGATTAGCAAAATCATTATGTGCACCTGCCACCTGCATGTTTTGCAGTATCAGTGAAAAGGTTACAAGTTTGTCTCTGTATTAGTAACTGCGAGGACACATTGAAAAAAATACCCACCGGTGTATGTATGATATAATTTATAACCCATATGTCAATAATGGAGGATTGTCTGCTAGGGATTTAAAGTTTATGTACTCTGTAAATGGACTCTCTCGAATCAAAGAAGGGACATAAAAGTTAAATGTGCAATAAGAGAATTAACAGAACAGAAAAGGCGAGATAAAGAAACTGCTTTCACATAAGAAGTAACACTGAAAGAAACGAAGGAAAAAAAATGTTTTATTGTATTATTTTTTTAATTACAATGCTTAGTTTGAAAAGTCTATTGATCATAATGTTGTGGTGGTGAAGTACTTTTCGATCACAGCATGAAACTTTATTTTAAGGCAATTAAAATGTGATTAATTTCCAGAATACCACTCACAGCCATTAAATGTTCATATCAAACAATATTGAGTGAACTACAGTTTGTGTGTCAATGCATTTGTGTGTCAAGCAAGAAGGAGAAAAACATCTTAGAAAATTAGTCCTTGTATCAAGGTCTCTGATAATCATGCTGCTCTTGAAACCCTGTAAACCTTCTTTGATAGAAGTGAATGTGTGCCTTGAAAAAATATAAAAGTGAACACTACACATATAAATATTATAGTTATACAACAATTTGGCTGCAAAGATTTCGACTGAGTGGCACTGACAGTTGTCATAAGATGCTATTATTGTTCAAATGAGAAATTCTTAATTAAAGAGACAGGATCATTGGTTTATAGCTTTGAGAGTGTAGTGGGCAGAGCTTGTCATGTGACACATGGGAGGAATTCACTAACAAAGAACTGAACTAAAATGATGGGTTCATTTTCATCAAGGAATTATTCAAATCAGGTAATGGCTGATTTTCTGGCTTATTATAGCACTCTACTCCAATTAATCATCATTTGATAATTTACTTGCTTTCTAAGGTCGATAATAGCACAACGTTAATTGTACCAGGCACACAGCGCTCATTTTTAATACATATTCTATAAGAAGCCTAATAATTTGCATAGAAAGGTGGTTAGCAGAGAAAACAATGAATTTTAATGCAAAATGCTATTTTGTACTAGCTAAAACTGGATTGCAGGTGGTTTGTGAATAAGATTCATGTTTGCACTGAAACACCATAGCTAAAGTGGTGCAACAGTTTAGTGAATTCACCCCACAATGGTTATGTTCTGCTGAACAATAATGTGGATTTGTGTTTGTGATATGTCAAAACTCGGTCAACAGTTCTGTCCAAAAGTCACAGGATCATTCAGAAGATATTTTAGAAATCCCCATATCTGCAAAAGGAAGACAAATGAAAGAGAAGAACACCATGGGAAAATGAAGGGAGGAAAAAAAAGAAGCAGATGCATCAGTAAACGTCAGAAAACTTTTCCACATTGAAGGTGACCCTATCTTTAAATGTATATGAAGTTTACAAAACTCTGAAAGGCATTGGCCTCCAAACACTCCTCTATCATGAATTAAAGAGAAGGAGTAGAGAAAGAAATAAGTGACTCACACTTCCTCTGCCACAGGGGTGTTGTAGCTCTGAAAGAGAGGCTGAACAAAGAGTCCGAGTGTGCCGACGACACACACCAGGATAAAAATCCAGAGGAAGAGCCGGTCGATCACCATGGCTACATACTTCCAGTCCTCGATGATCTGCATGACACATACAAGCAAAAACACATTAATTACAACTACATATATGCATAGTCATGGGGGGAATTAGGGATGAGCTTAACCCTGAGTGGCTTAGTAAGCTTTGAACGTGTTTTACTACAATGTTTTCATGCCTGGTATTTTGTTCCACACTTCAGATGTAGTATGTCTAGGGATGGGAATTGTAAAGAATTAACTTTTTAATGGTTAATGATTCTTTTGGTAATTGTAAATATTTCATTAATTAATTTCATTAATAAATATTTATAAACACATTATTGTACAAGATGTTTACACAGACTTTTTTACTATTGGGAGGAAGCATAAATGCTGTCTAACAATTGGCATATTAAAAAACAATACTAAAGAAACAACATGTGATAACAGATTTCATTCATTCATTATTATTATTATAAACCGCAATAGTCAAGAGAATAATCTAAAAATGTACAGCAATAATCTGACATTAATTTGACCTCAGACAGATTAATTAGAGGAAGTTATTTAAGTAATATAAGCAGAAGTTACTATTACCTGTGTGACCTCATTAACAAAAGTAATAATTAACATGGTTTGAACAACTAATTTGAGTAAATGTAGATTATTTACTGTAAGTATCGTTTTGGCTAATTTGAGTAGCTATCAAAGATATTAACTTTTACTCTCTACCTGACTACATTTTTTAATAAGTGGGCCCTGTTATGTACTCTTTACTCCAGTACATTTGTGATGAGTAATGCAATCACTCCTAACATTTAGCAAGGCACCTAACTTTTTCTGCAACAGTTTATTACTGCTACAAAAGAAGCGATATCACCATCTACAGGGCATTGAAAGTACTATACCTTGTGCGTTTTGCCCTTACTCACCCAAACTTGTTAACAAGGCTACTTTACGCAAATGTGAGTTCATTAGCACTTAGTTGTAAATAGCAGGTGTTTCATACATGAGATAAATGGAGATACATGGTTGCAGCTGCAGCTGGTTATGAGGCCGAAACCAGTACATCTAGTGCATCTAGGCTTTGGCAATTTTTGATAATTTAATTTTACTTAATGTTTTATTTATCCGTTATATTGAAGAAACCTTTTTAAATATTGGTGTACTTATGCCCTTTTTAAGCACTCAAGCTTAACTGAGACTTGAGTGTTTGTAGACTTTTAAGAGGCTGTTGTGTAAATTGCAATATTGAAGTGTTCCGTTTTATTTTGACTTTAGACAATAAACGTGATTACTCTCCTTACAAATCATTATCAACTGTTTCTTGTTTTTCATTGGCATGTGTTTTAGGTGCTGACTAGTGCATCTTTGAGCCTACATTCAGTATGAGTAAAAATACTTAAAGCACTGTTAAAATCAGAACCTCTAAGACTTTTACTCAAGTCATATTAGAACTTATAATGGAGTCATTTTTGCTGTAAGGTAGGCTATCTGTACTCTTACTCAAGTATGTTTTTTAGGTACTCTTTACACCTCTGAGGAAAGTACACCTGGTTGTTATGTCTAATTAAAATTTGCAAACTACTAGCAATCAATTATTTTAGGGGGCTTTCACACTGGGCGCGTTTGCTGTGTGGTCTGAATACGAGTGTGATTGCCGTGGACGGCATATAATAGAAGACAGAAAGCAGGTTAATAATACCTATATATTTTTTGTTATTAATTTGGTGCTATTATGCACAAAAGAGTGAATGAAACTTGCTGCTGTATGTGCGTCGCATAACCAGACGCAATGCGACAAGATTCCAGCGACAAGCAATTTGCCTGTCCACACCAGATGCGACGCGACTACGAGATTCGTCAAAATCAATCAAAACCCACAGCCAATCAGAACAGCGTGTGGGCGGGCTCTCACGGCAAGTGCACAGCACCAGAGGGTAATCGTGACGGCTCTCGCAAGAAAATGGATAAGTAGCCTACATAATCAAATTCACAAATATTACACAATTTAAACATTATTAAAAATACATACTGAGTTACTTAAACAATCTTTGTCAAAGAATACACTTGTTTGTTTACAGTTTTAACGTTCTTGTTTCCATTTGTTTAATTTCAAGATCTGAGGTGAATCATCCATTGTTGCTTTTACGGCTACAAAGCTGGGAGCACTAAATGATATTCAAAGTCACATTACATGCTTTTAACCTTAAATAACGCACATAAACAGTACCTGAGATTATCATTGCCACACTATGTGTTTGTTGTTCCAGCGCGACGTCGCAGAAAAATAGAAACCGTTTCTAAGATAGAATCGTCCCGTGTTGTTGTCGCGGCTGGTAAGGACAAAAACTCTGATTAACGTGGAAAAGAGATCTTTTATCGTGTGTTGCGGCATCGCGTCACTTGTAGTTAGGACACGGTGTTACAGTGCATGCTCAAGGTAAATCATCATCACTGTCATCCCCTACATATGCTTTGTTGAACTAAGGATACAGATAGTCTTGGGTTCGATACTCCAGTGCACTCCTGGGTCCGCAAGACAGCATTCACATAACCAATATTTCATTCGAACAGTGCCCTGATTTGAACTAAACTGCCAGTGTGAAAGCACCCTCCATAAGTCAATAAATCAATAATCTCAAAACCCTTCTCACCCCTTCATCATCATCCTCAATCTTCATATGTTCAGCAACGAACCTCACACCTTCGATGGCCTCATCCACATCTGGGTCGTGTCTGACTTTAACTCTTTGCCTGAAGCCTGACCCCTCAGGAAGGTCGCCGACCCTCCATGCCCCGCACACACGTCCAGGGTCATCACTTAAGAAGAATGAGTCTCCATCCAACCTTATGCTCTTTGCATCAGTGGAAAACGATTTCTGCTGGTGTTTCCTTCTAAACCTCTCCCGTACATTAGACCTTCCCGGTCGTCGCATTAGAAGGAAAGCAGGAAGCTTATGCAGGAACACACGCTTGACCCACTCGGGCATATGGTGGGTTGATGGAGAACGGTGGTGCACGTTGAGCACACACACACTCGTCACGATAGAAAATGTGACCAGCACCATCGTAAACATCAGATACTTCCCTATTAATGGAACAGCCAGTGATGTTGGCGGAACGATCTTCGAAATCAGGAGCAGAAACACAGTAAGAGCCAGAAGAACTGAAATACAAAGTGTCATCTTCTCCCCACAGTCTGAAGGAAGGTAGAAAACCAGAATTGCAAGAGAAGTGATGAGGATGCATGGAATGATGAGGTTAATCGTGTAGAAAAGAGGCTTGCGCCTGATCACAAAGTCGTATGTGACATCCAGGTATGTGAGGTCATTGGGGTCTTCGTTTTTTCTGCCAGGGAGCGACACAATATCCCATTCGCCACTGGGTGTGTAGTCATCACGACTGGCAAAATCAGACGTCAAAACAAGATCGAGTTCTGTGCGGTCGTAGGTCCAGGAACGAAATTTAAGCGTGCAGTTCTGTTGATCAAAGGGGAAGTTACGGACTTCAATCGCACAGGCACTCTTGTAGATGGCAGGAGGGAGCCAGAAAATGTCACCGGTGTTGGAGACAACTGCGTTGCAGTAAAATGATACTTCATACACGCCATCTGCACTGCAAAAAAACAGAATATACATTCTAAATATATATCTAGAGTATACTGTGTAAAAAGCATTAATTGTGTTACAGTGGCAAAATGCATTTACTGGCAGAGGGGTTTTCAAACTTTTTGATGCCAACCATTGCCAAATATGAATATTCCCTTGCGAGGGACCCCCTTCTTAAAAACAAACAAACAATGGCAGCAATTTATTTTTTATAAATAAAGACCTTTTATACTGTGTGAAAAATATTTTATCTAAATAGGCTATTGTTTAATTTCTAAATTAAGTTAATCTCTTAGAAATTGTACTAAAGCCAAAGCAAATTATTCAAATATTATTTGGAGAATATTTATATGGTATTAAGTTGACCTATTAAGTTAGCGCATGATTTTATGCCCACTATTAGATTCAGCTGTCAAATCCAATAACATAATTGTGATAAAACTGTAGTAATATAAAATTTGGTGTGTTAAAAATTATTAAATTAATATCACGTGTCTAAAATAACAAGTTAACTTTGTTTGCCCTAATTATTTTGTAAGCATCTTTATATTTTTGCTCTCAAATTTTCCCATGCACTTCATTGCAGCCCCTAGTTTGAAAACCCCATGCATATGAGATGTTGAGAATGCCTCCTCGTCACACACAGTTCCTGATTAATATGCATTAATTAACAGATATTTAATCCAGGATCTCTCTTTTTCTCTGTGCCCTTTGAAAATGATTAGTGTACAGCTTTTTAATTAAAATTAGCATAGAAACACAATGCTTATTTTAGCAAAGGATTACATGCACCAGTGTCTCTTTACATGAGGAAATGCCTCTTAAGCAAATTAGTCTCATCCCACCCAATTTACCCATTTAAGCAATGAACATGTGCAAGTGCATCCTCCATTTTTATCCGCTAAAATGGGGATTATATAACACACAATGCTTCCACTAGGAACAAACATCTGACCTAGATCAAACAGTTTCAACATTTTTGCTTGCCATTCATCTTATTTTTTTCCTTCATTCTTTTGATCTTTGTCAAGAGCGAAGACGTGAACGACCTGAAAGAACAGCAACAAGGGATGCAACTGCTTTTGCTTTTGGCAACTCTTTAGCATAATTAGCCAGTCTTTTGGAACAGTGACAGCTTGCTTGTTGTATCGAGTTTGTCATTAAACAGTGACTGCATCAAAGCCTCAAAACATCTCAAAAGTTTACATGGCTTATGGCTGTGAACAACTGTGAACACACATTAGTGAGGTACTAATAACTCTTTTCAAATCTACTGCTCCAAGCTATTACTAATCAAATGTTGTGATATGCATTAGAGAATTGACTATTACAGTATACAGTGCTTAGCATAAGTGAACACACCCATGCTAAAGTTAACTAAAAAGAGGAATAAAAAATCAAAAATTTATTTTGGAAATTGATCTTAATGCCTTAATTAAAAAAATGAGGAAAAATCCAACCTTTAAGGACACCAATTTTCTTTGTGAATGAATAATGTATCGTAAATAAATAAATGTTCTTCCTTAAAATACAGGTTGCATAAGTCAGGACACCCCTATGTTAAATTCGCATAGAGGCAGGCAGATTTTTATTTTTAAAGGCCAGTTGTTTCATGGATCCAGGATACTATGCATCCTGATAAAGTTCCCTTCGCCTTTGTAATTAAAATAGCCACACATCATCACATACCCTTCACCATACCTAGAGATTGGCATGGTTTTATTTCAGTTAGCATAATAGCTGGTTTGATTTGCATTGAGAGATGATCTTATGGAAAGTACCCCATGCCAATCTCTAGGATGCATAGTGCATGATTTTTTATTCCTCTTTTTAGTCAACTTTAGCATGGGTGTGTTCACTTATGCTAAGCACTGTATAACTATACTGAATGTAATTATATACAGTATATCAGTACTTAGCGATGAAAATAGCCAGTATGTGATCATTTTCCAGCAAAAGTGTTTTAATTATGAAGTTATTTTATAATTTTCAGCATGCATATTTTCATTGTAAAGAAAATAATACATAAATAATTATTTAAATTGATATTTTATATATAATTATATATAATTTATAATAATATCAATATTCATATCAAATATAAATAAAATAAACTGCAAAAAAAAATCTTCTGAACTAGTCATCCAACAGAAAGAATCCTTAATGTTGTGCTCATACTATTGTTCAAAAAGTTTGGGGTCAGTAAGATTTGTTTTCTCTTTATTGAGCAAGGATGCATTACATTAAATTGATAAAAAGTGACAGTAAAGACTTTTACATTGTTACTATATATGTATATACATACACATATATATATATATATATATATATACATACATACAGTATATTTCAAATAAATGCTGTTCTTTTGAACCTTCTTTTCATCAAAGAAACCTGAAAAGAAAAATGCTTTATGGTTTCCACAAAAATATTAAGCAGCACAACTGTTTTCAACATTTATTATACTAAGAAATGTTTCATGAGCAGCAAATCAGCATATTAGAATGATTTCTGAAGGAAAATGGGACACTGAAGACTGGAGTAAGGGCTACTGAAAATTCAGCTTTGTGAATTATATTACAATATTACTTTTTTAACTATTTTTTACTAATATTATTATTTTACTGTAATTATAATGCAGCCTTGGTGAGCATAAGAGACTTTCAAAAACATTAAATAATATTATCGACCCCAATCGTTTGAATGGAAGTCTATATACAGTACACAGTATGCTACTGGTCAAATTATGGCATACTTGTTATAGAGTACTATATCAGGGAGCCAGATGTGCTGCGATGGTATTCGTAGTTTTTTGATGCCATCGTACTCATTCGGATCCCACACCAGTCTGTAGTCATTCCACTCCTACAGAAAAAGTAGAATGTGGTTGGAAATGCTGTTGAAAAAAAAAGACGATGCACCAAATTCATTTAAAACAGAACAGCTAAATGCATTCGCTCGGTTAAACAGGATTTTCCATCATGCAACAGAAATTACCTAAAAGTGAACTATAATTTAATTTCAACTCAAATCTGCTACGTGCTGTGTTTGTACTCATGTATAGGACAGCTCATTTGACTGTGTTTTATAACACTGTTCAGATGAGTACACAGACATTGAGAGTGAGCTTACCTGCGTCAGCCACACATTCGTTGTCATGATTTGCTCCCTCTCATTCTGTAAAAAGAACAGAACATTGAATGTGTTTGTATTAGGGCTGTCACCTTCATACAGTTGATTGGTGACAAACATGATGCAGGGCAACAGCTCACTGCTTGATGTAGCCTATACTACAGAATGCAGTTAGAATACCCCTAAAATTCAAGATATTGGGGCAACCCCTGTATAAGTTTTTGTCTCATATTTATATCAAATTAAATAGTTAAGCAGTATAACATGACATGATTAACAAGCATCACACGAGTGCTGTCTTTGTCCCAAATAGCACATGCAAATGTGATATTGATTTTATATAAGTTAATATTGTGTTAGATTTTAGACAGTTTTTGATAAATTTTGCAAATGAAAATACCTATAAATTACAGCAGAACTGTTGTGCGTCTTTGAGCAACACACAGTGGTGTTTCATTACTGAATGAATCTGCGTTTTCAACGAATCGGGTGAACCAATGATTCAATGGCCCATTCATAAAGACAGCCATTTATGAATGAATCAAATGAATGAATGACTCAATGACTTACTCATTTAGACATTTACTGACACCTACTGGCAGTTTTAGTTTCTTATTAAGGGTATCATTTCATTAAAAAAAATTATTTCATATTTCCCTATTAGTAAAATATAAAGGGAGTTGTTACAGATAGTTGTTACAGATCTGCCAGGCTCTCTCACCAGCCAATCACAGCGCACTCCCTCACCTGAGTTCTGATCACACACACCTGCACCTCATCATCACCCTCATCACTGCCACTACTAAAGCACACACTCCACCACAGTTCACTTTCCAGTCTTCTTTGTATGAAGAGGACTACTTACCTTACCTTGCAACGACATACCTGACTTCTCCAGCGATCTATCTCCAACCTCTACTCCAGCGTCATTCTCCAGCATCTTGTCTCCATTCTCCTCCGTGTGATTGAGCAACTCTGGTCTGGCGAAAGTTTGCAACTGATTTCTCCTGCAATGTTCGTTGACCCTGGAGATGCATCTCTTTACCAATGACCGGGCTAAGATCGCGTTCATCATTTCCCTGCTGAGGGGGCGAGCGCTCCAATGGGCAAACCTGTGGGAGATTCATCAATAGGTGAGCAACTTTATCATCTCTGTCAAGGCAATCTGTCAAACACCATCTATCTTCCTCTGGCAGCCAGAGCACCTCAGCACTCCAGAACCAGGCAACGCGCCATGGACTGCGCCATCGACCTGATTCCGGGTGAGCCAGTGCCCCACGGGAATATCTATTCCCTCTCACTTCCCGAGCAGAAGGCCATGGAAGAGTATGTAGAAGAGTCCCTCCAACAAGGCTACATCCGCCCCTTCTACATCCCTGGCTGCTTCGAGTTTCTTCTTCATGGCCAAGAAGGACGGAGACATGCGGTTGATTACCATGCCCTCAACAAAATCACAGTCAAATTCCGATACCCTCTTCCCCTCATCCAAGCGGCACTCGAACACCTTCGCGGAGCCACGGTGTTTACCAAGTTGGACCTCCATGGCGCATAAAACCTCATCCGGATAAGTTAGGGGGACGAGTGAAAGATCGCCTTCGTGACCCCTACTGGACACTATGAGTATTTGGTTATGCCATATGATCTAGTAAACGCCCCCTCCGTATTCTTCATGCATGTGGTGCTCCAGGAGTTTCTTCACCTATACGTCTTCGTCTACATAGATGACATCCTCATTTACACCCGGAGCATGGCCGACCATTGCCATCATGTAGCGGAGGTCCTGAAACGCCTGAAGGAATTACATCTCTTTCTCAAAGCTGAGAAGTGTTCCTTCCACCAACCCTCAGTGCAGTTCCTTGGCTATACCATAAGTGACAAGGAATCCAGATGGATAAGGGGAAGCTGGAAGCCATCCAGAACTGGCCCACACCATCCACCATTAAATAACTCCAATGCTTCATTGGCTTCGCAAACTTTTACAGACGATTCATCTTCGGCTACAGTTCCATCACCAGCCCACTCACCAGTCTCCTGCAGAACAAGCCCAAGTCTCTGTCCTGGCCCCCAGCTGCCAACGAAGCCTTCCAACAACTGAAGACATTCACCAGTTCACCGCTCCTCATCCGTCCAGACCCCGAGCAACATTTTGTTGAGGAAGTGGATGCATCCACCACCGGGGTAGGAGCGGTGCTGTCTCAGCAGCAGGGGACACCAGCCAAACTCCATCCATGCGCTTTCTACTCCAAAAAACCCAGCCTGGCGGAGAGGAACTACGATGTCAGCAACCGAGAACTCCTCGCCATCAAACGTGCCCTAGAGGAGTGGAGGCATTGGTTGGAGGGTGCTCAATACCCCTTCACAGTCATCACTGATCATAAGAACCTCCAGTACTTAAAATAAGCCAAGAGACTCAATTCCCACCAGCCCCGTTGGGCATTGTTCTTTACCTGATTTTAATTTATCCATTTCCTATCTTTCAAGTTCAAAGAATGTGAAGGCTGGCACTCTTTCCCGTCTGTATGCTCCAGAAGAGTTCAGCGAAGAACCCGAGCCCATCCTGCCACCCGAGCTGATTGTGAGTCCCATCCAGTGGTCTTCAGACTCCATCACCTCCTCCAATGCCTCCAACGCCGCTCCACCGGGCTGTCCCCCGGACATCAATATGTCACCAGAGCACAACACGCACCCCTGATTCCCTCTGCACATACATCCTTGGGCACTGGCCACCCAGGGGCCAATAACACCCTCTCGCTGCTAAGAGATCGCTTTTGGTGGCCTAACATGGCTAGGGATGTGAGAAGGTTCGTCCAAGGATGTGCAGACTGTGCCATGGCCAAGAGTCCTCACCACCTACCATCTGGCAAGCTTCTACCACTGCCCGTTCCCAACCGACCATGGTCGCACCTAGGAGTGGACTTCATATCTGACCTCCTACCTTCTGACGGTAACACATGCATCCTGGTGATAATTGAGCGATTCTCCAAATCCTGTCGCCCAGGGCCACCAGAACTCTCTGAACCAGTTCCTAGGCTCGGCCGAGTACGCCCAGAACTCCCTCCGTCAACCGACTCCCTTCCAGTGCGTACTCGGTTTCCAGCCACCATTGTTCCCGTGGTCGACCACTGGTTCAGAGAGAACGAGAGGGTCTGGGACGCAGCTCACCACCAGCTCCAACAGGCAGTGCGCAGGTGCAGGATGACAGACGACTTGCTGAGACTCCCTCCTATCAACCAGGTCAGAATGTCTGGCTGTCAACCCGGGACATCAGGATGCGCCTGCCCTGCAAGAAGCTCAGTCACAGATTTATTGGTCCCTTCAAAATCATCAGGTGGATCAACCTGGTCACGTACATCCTCCAACTCTCAGCACATTTCAGAATTCATCCTGCCTTTCTTGTCTCACTCCTTAAACTCCATCACTCTCCTGTTTCCATTTCCCCAGAGCCTGGCCAAGCCGTGGAACCCCCCCTTCCATCAATCCTTGAGGATGGCGCAACCTACCAGGTCCAGGAGATCTTGGACTCCCGGCGCCGTGGTGGTATCCTTAAGTACCTGATAGATTGGGAAGGCTATGGACCTCAAGAACGATTATGGGTTCCCAGAGCCAACATCCTCAATCCCACTCTACTGGAAGCATTCCACGCTGCTCATCCCGATCGTCCAGCACCCCGAGGTAGAGGTCGGCCACCACGACGTCGGGGCCCTCAGGAGTGGGCCGTGGAGGGGGGGTACTCTTACAGATCTGCCAGGCTCTCTCACCAGCCAATCAAACCAGCACTACCTCACCTGAGTTCTGATCACACACACCTGCACCTCATCATCACCCTCATCATTGCCACTACTAAAGCACACACAGTTCACTGTCCGGTCTCGTTTGTATGAAGAGGACTACTTCCCTTACCTTGCAATGACCTACCTGACTTCTCCAGCGATCTATCTCCAGCGTCATTCTCTAGTGTCTTGTCTCCATTCTCCTCCGTGTGATTCTCCCAGTGTCTCGTCCTTCCTCCGTGTCTCCAAAGTCTCCAGCAATCCTGCATTCCACGCCTTCATCGACCCATCAACATTCCTGTAAGAAGATACATTCCATTCACTACCAGCATCCCACTCTCGGATTCATCATTGCACTTCTTACTCACCTGCTTCCAGTTCACCCGCTCAGTTGTCCAAATAAACGTCTGATTCCGAAACAAAGTTCACCCAAAAATGAAAATTCTGTCATAATTTACTCACCCTAAGGTGTTTCAAACCTCTATGACTTTCTTTCTTTTCCGGAACATAAAAGAAAATATTTTCAAGAATGTTGGTAACCAAACTATTTTGGTTTCCATTGGTTACAATTGACTTCAATTAATATATGAACAATAAAAAAATACTGAAACATCTAAAATTAATTTATTTTACTGACCCTAAACCTTTGTTCAATCAGAATTTTTTTCTTTCTAAAGCTACTTTTTGTAATGTCTATTTGATGCTTTTCTCATTTAACACAATAATAACTTTAAATTATCTTTTGGGGGTAATTTCTAAGCTGAATACAAATTTGAAAATCAGCACACACATCATGTAATTAATATGAATAAAAAATTTAATCACTTGACAGTCCTAGTTTGTATGCAACAGTGAAAAAGGAAGAGAAAATAATTTCTGGCATGACAACTCTCGGAGTGTTTGGCATGGTAATGGATATGGCAATGTTGAAATGTTTGGTCTTGGCAGAATAGATCTTAAAATACAGCACTTGGTTAGCATTTTTGCCTTAGCAGTGCAGCACAATATTCAGAAAGCTCCACCTTCCCCAGCTCCACCGTGCCGAATAGCGTGCTGCACCGCTAAGGCAAAAATGCTAACCAAGTGCTGTAGTTTAAGGTTGATACAGCAGGCTACTGATACAGTTGTATACTGATACAGCAGGACCCAATCAGCTGTGCACTTTAGATAATGATTTGATTGCAAGCAGGTTGCAAGCCTTGCAAGCCTTAGCGGTGCTGCAGCACGCTATTGGCCTGTGCCATCTAGAGTTTCATGACAGAAATTTGTTTGGATATAATGAGGATATGACACAATCCAGACTCAAACCTGTATCACCCGTGTGGCAGGGTTCAGGCGTCCTCACAAAGAGTGGAAGTCAGTCTGAATATATATATACTGTTTAATATACAGCTGTCTGAAGCACAGAGTTGAACAAATGAGCAGAACAAATTTTGCAGTGGGCGGAGATACAGAATGTAACCGGACAAATATAGAAACAAATTGTTGTGTTGCTAGTCACTTTGTGGCATTATGCCTGGTTAGAGCACAGTGTCAAAGTGAATTTACCTCTCACTCTGAATGTACCTTAAGTATCTAATGTGTCAAGGGCATTCTTCTGTTGCACAATGGATGTAATGCAATTGTGTGCTTGAACATCAAATGCTTTAAACTTTTTAAAGCAAGAACATTTAATAATATTTATTTAAATTTGTAATACATTTTTCATATTTAAATTCATATTTATATCAACTTTTTTTAAGTTGCTCTGAATACTACTGTATGCTAAATGCCTAAAATATTAACTACATACACTACCATTCAAATTTTTGGGGTCAGAATTTTTATTTATTTAGGATGTCTTAAATCATATAAAATTATATACACTACCGTTTAAAAGTTTGAAGTCAGTAGTTTTTTGCTCTAATATTTTGTGTGTGTGTGTGAGAGAGAGAGAGAGAGAGAGAGAGAGAGAGAGAGAAACACTTACCACACTAATGAGCTGTGCAAGAGAGACTTTGATGCCAATAGTGACCTGCTGACTCTTATTGACTGCAGGCCGGATAAGTTTGTTGTAACGCTCAGGACCAAGCAGAAAATCTACCAGCCTTTCCTCTGCATCAGCAGCAAGAGACACTAACAGAAACACACACACACACACACACACAGATCCACATGGGGGGAAAAAGAAATGTTTGAAGATCAATAAATGGCAAATGGGTCATCAAACTAATCAAACTTTCCTTGATCAAAGATTGTAAGACCATTTACTGAAAACGAACAGCAAAAACAGATCATTCTGAAATCCTTGGTTCCCTTTCGAAGGGAACTCAACAATACGTTATCGACGCTATGGGGAACGCCTCAGGCGTGACAGGTGTCTGAAATCACTATCAAATCACGTCAATCACATTGACCGGTGACAGCCCATGAATCATTAGCGTGAATGATTAACTTGCGACCTGGAAGTATATAAGGGCACCATGCAAACATGACAAATCATCTCATTGTCTGTTTGAAAACGCTACTCAAAGAAACGGTAAGAGAAAGAAAATGAAATGTACAGCAAAGGCAGATTGCTTTCAGAAATGTGCTTACACGTGCCCGAGGTTTCTGACGCCGGGCGACACACACGAGCTGTGCGTTTCCTGCCTGGGTGAAGAACGCGCACGGGAGGTTCTCGAGGGAACCCTCTGTGCGAACTGTGAGCGTTTTTCTCTTAAAACGCTACGCTCTCGTCTGGCCCTCTTCTCGAGTGAAGGGGGTTCAATGTCTGGTCCTCGTGGTCCAGGTCCCGCTCGTGCCAAGGCAGAGCGGCGACTTGCATCATGGGCTTCCAGATAGAGCTCGTCGATCATCTTGAGAGGGCTGTAAACCTCTCAGATGATTCGACGGCTGATGAGGGTGAACTGCAGGTCGATGATGAGGATTTTTCACCGACGGTTTCCTGCAGTTGCTGCTCTTCAGGACGAGCAGGAGATGGCTGAGGAGGTTTATAATCAGGTAGATCCTGAACCCTCTCAGCCACCCTGCCCCGTGTATCCAGAGCTGGTGGATGTTGTGGAGCGCGCCACCGGCAGGCTGTAGCTGCCATGGCAGCGCGCTAGAGGAGAGACCGCTCGCGGTAGGCTCGACGATCGGTTTCTCCCCGGCCATTCACCACCAGGTCAGGTGAGTCTTCCATTCCTTACTGATCTTCACACGGAGATCGAGAGGGCATGGAAGAGCCCATACTCTGCCCGTATTCACTGACATCAGCGGGTTAGTTTGTGCTGATGTTGAGGGGATCGCAGAGCATGGGTATGTGTCGATGCCGCCCATTTGACGAGTCGTTTGCGAACTATCTCATGTCTGGGCAGGCGTCGACACTGAGAGCTCCAACCCTGCCATCCAAACCGCTAAAGACAACAGCGCGTTTGAATGGCAGAGCATACACAGCAGCGGTTCAGGCTGGTGCTTCCCTGCACACCATGGCGGTGCTGCAGGCATACCAGGCCGACCTGCTGCAGGATGTCGACCAGGGGGCAGGGATGTCCCCTGAGGCGGTTACTGAGCCGCGCCGAACCACGGGTCTTGCGCTCCGGGCCACCAAACAGAAGAGGCGTGACTCCCGCAAGAAGCGGGATCTGAGGGAGGTTATCCAGCACAAGCGCACACAGCGTCGCTGATGGATAATCTCCCCTGAGGGCTTCATTACATCTCAGCCCTCTCCTCTCTTCTGACTCCCCAGACGTTTATTACATCAGGCCTGGGGCTGGGCCTATGATTAGAACGATGTTCCAATGGCCAGCCTAGGCTTGATTAGTAGAAACGCCTCTTTCAGGCATGTAAAGTGGTGGACCCCAGGTTCATAAAGAACTATCTGGCGAGTCTTCACTCCGCACGGCGCAGGTGAGCTGACTGGACTTTTTAAGAGTAATTTTTTGTTAATTAAAATTCCGAAATGTATCTCTCTACAGACCTCGTTCCCTGTATAGAGCTATGGGGTCATGTCAAGGTAATAAGGTAAGAGAAGTTTCCTGGATTATTAGGGCCCTGAAGTTCCCCGTTAGGTGGCCAGAACGATAACTATGTTAGCCTTCGGGCATTTAGCCACCTCAGGGTAGAGTAGTTGGTCTCTCTCTCTCTTAGAATTTTTTACTTAGAGTGTTGACTGATGCTAGAGCTTCAGTTAGATCTTATGTCCGGCCCACGGGACCGTTTGACTTCTTCCTGAGTATTTCGCCTCTTGAGCTCTGTTTGGGTTTTCATTAGGCTGAGCGATTCTGCAGCCCTTTGTATGGAATAATACATACTATATTCTTTAGTAAAGCTGTGGCTCCGACGAGCTCTCAGATAGATCTATGCTTGCAGGCTGGCCCTCACCAGGGCCGCCTCTGTAGCTGGCCTAGGCTGTGCCAGGGATAATAGAGGTGCTCTGCTAAAAATAGCATTTCTTCCTCTGACCCTTCACTTTGTGAATTTAAGTTTCTAGCATCCCTGTATAAACAGCCTCCTCCCATGGGAGTCGTTAGGCCAAGGCCCGCCCCCTTCTCTGCATTCTGGGGTGACTAGAGTAATGCAGCGTGGTGCAGAGGATGGTTTATAAGGACATGGTAGGCCTCAAACAGGCCTCCGTGGTATATATGTCTTTATTGAGCAGGGTTAGGCCGTCTTTCGCTTCACGAAGAAGACTGGGTCTCCTGCCCGAACCCTGCCGTGCAGAACTGGCCTACGGATTTAGGCCGCCAGTATAGGCTTCACTCACCTCACCCTACTGCTCAAACGCTGGGTTGTAGGTGGTTGGCTTTCATTCAAGCCCCACTCCCCTAGGTTGGGCACAGATACATTTCTGTCACCCCTAGAGCCGCTGGCAGGGCCGCACCCTGGTAACCTCAGGGTGAGGTGTGAGTATTCCCCTGTGATACAGGGTAGGTCTGAGCACTTCACTCCCAGTTCTGTTTTATCCTACTTCGCACCACTATGGCTCGGGTCGAGTATGAAGTAAGCCTTCACTTCTTCTTTGGTCGAAGTACGCTCCCCTGAAGCCAGATCATTGCCCTGAGCTGACGCCCATGCATAGATGGTAGGCCCCTGACTAACTGGGGCCTCCGTTGAGGCAGAGTGGCGTATGTTGTACTCCCCTTGTTTTAAGGGTGCTAGCTTTCTTGCGGAGTACACTGCCATGGGCAATGTGATTAGGCACCAGGATGCTGTAGGCGCTGTGTAAACAGCTTATCTTAATAGCTGCGCCATTAGGTAGTAGGCCTCAGCAGGCCTCCTTGATTGGACAGCCCCCAAGAGGGCGCTGTAGGCCAGCTCACTTTACGTGGTTGGCCTTGGTGGTTCGGGCAGTTGACTCACTGATGGGTATTAGGCCTTAAACAGGCCTCCTCGGAGGTGAGTCCCAACATTGTGGTACATACCTTATAGCGCTACTGGAAGCCCAATAGTAAAATATGCTTGTGTAGTATGGTTCCCAACAGTGTATGTTATAGCAGAATATGACTTGCTATCAGCTAGTAGGCCCGACCAGGCCTCCCTGATAGGCGAGTCGCCAGCTGGCTGGCCTTAGCAGGCCACCTTGTACTATCACCCGGACTCAGGGCTCATAGCTACCAGTGGTTATCAGGTAGTAGGCCACTCAGGCCTCCCTGAAGGTGAATTCCCACTTAAGATGGTTATCAGGTAGTAGGCCTCACCCGGCCGCCCTGAGGGCGAATTCCCACTTACGTTGGCTATCAGGTAGTAGGCCTCTCTGGGCCTCCCTGAATGTGAGCTTCCAAATATTTTGGCTGTCAGGTAGTAGGCCTCACCAGGCCTCCCTGAAGGTGAGTTCCCACATACTGTGATTATCAGGTAGTAGGCTCCTCCAGGCCTCTTTGAATGAGAACGGTCAGGTAGTAGGCCTCACCAGGCCTCCCTGAAGGTGAGTTCCCACAGATTGTGGTTATCGGGTAGTAGGCTTCTCCAGGCCTCCTTGAGTGAGTACGGTCAGGTAGTAGGCCTTACCAGGCCTCCCTGAAGGTGAGTTCCCACAGATTGTGGTTATCAGGTAGTAGGCCTCACAAGGCCTCCCTGAAGATCCCCACATTCTGTGGTTATCAGGTTGTAGGCCTCTCCAGGTCGCCCTGTGAACGGTTCCCTAATGGTGCTGGGTTCATGAAGCTAGTGGCCTCTTGCTATCAGTCTCAGCTAGCCTTAGTAGGTAGCTGTTGTAGGCGAGCTTGCGCCCTGGCTCGCTAAAGTGTGCATTCTCTTCTTCGGGTTCCCTCCCGGAACCCTTTTCTCTGCCTACAGCCTGGTTTGCCTACCAGGCGGACCTTTTGCTCCCCTCACCGAGGGTCACTATGAGCATGTGGCCTCCTGAGTCTGGTCAGACGGTCGTAGGCCTCTCGTGAGGCCTCCCAGTTAGATCAGCCCTTAGGCCTTCACCGGCCTCCTCAGTGTTTTGAAACACAAACACTGGGTAAATCCGTGGATCGAGTAGAGAAACTCCCCTCGCTAGCAAGGGTTGGAAAGCACTATACTGAGTCATACTCTCCGGGATATCTCGTCTCTGAGATCCGGGCCGAGTGGTTCATTGCCAGCTTCGCAGTCCCTCGGGTTGGGTGCCTTACTTAAGGCAATTGTCCAGAGGCTCTGTCTTCGGACAGACAGGAAGTGGCCAAACTAAGTGTCTATGTTCTGACGCCAGGTCAGGCCATCCTGGTGGCATTTCGGGGTGAGTACGTTCCCCTGAATAGTGATTGGCTGGGGTTCCTTTGGGTTCCCTAGCCACATTCCCTAGAAGGGACCTCTTCTAATTGGAAGCTGTGGTTCCAGGCCCGGAGCAGGCCCAGGTAGGCCTTTCATTTAACCATGTTTATGAAGGTTTTCCTGTGAGGCTGTAGCTTGGGCTATGACCGTAGGGAATGCTGTCACTGACAGCCCAGTGTGACCTGAGGGTGAGTGGTTCTAGCGTTTCATTTGAAGTTGCTGGTTCTGACAGTTGTCACTGCCACTTGGCATGCACTCCCCTTAGCATGGTGGCGTTGGTATATCGTTCCCCATAGCGTCAATGATGTATTGTTGAGTTCCCTTCGAAAGGGAACGTCTCAGGTTACGACTGTAACCTATGTTCCCTGAGAACAGGGAACGAGACAATACGTCTCCCTGCCATGCCTCGGGGCTTGCCTACCGTACAGTCCCTTCAGACGATAAGGTGATTTGTCATGTTTGCAAGGCGCCCTTATATACTTCCAGGTCGCACGTTAATCATTCACGCTAATGATTCACGGGCTGTCGCCGGTCAATGTGATTGACGTGATTTGATAGTGATTTCAGACACCTATCACGCCTGAGGCGTTCCCCATAGCGTCGATGACGTATTGTCTCGTTCCCTGTTCTCAAGGAACAAAGGTTACAGTCGTAACCTGAGACGATTTCTGACATCTGACTTCAACAGTCTGAGCAGCATATTATTGTGTTAAATTTACTATTTATAAATTACTATAAACTAAATTATGTCTGTTTTGCCAAAAAGAATTATAAATGGATCACAAATAATAAAATTGATTTATGATATCACACATTCAATGCTGTTCTAGCTTTGAATCTATCTAATGTTTGTTTGCCAAAACCTTTAAAAATTGTGTCATTAAATGTCAGATATTCATCGAAAGACATTAAAGTCACAAAGCAGTGATACATCTCTACAGTTTCATTTTAAAATATAGTTCTTGGGTTTTTGAGAATATCATGAAAAGGTCAAAAATGTCTGCTAAGCTGCATGTAATCTGCTTTCACTGCAGAGCAAAAAACACAAACATGTCAGAATAATTTTACTATGCATCTTATCCCATCATAACTCATAAGCCCACCAATGCTGTGAAGGGAGTATGCCAATGACATGGCAAAACAATGACTTGCCAAGACTGTAGCAAAAACACACACACACAAACACATGCCATTTCCTCCCCACTGCATGTGGGATAAGATCTCCAGTGACTCTACTCCTCCTCCTAAAACAGACACACACACCTAGTTCCCGTCATGAATCCAAGATTGTGTCAGACTCGATTGGTATAATCCATTCCACACCAGAAGAGATACACACACACACACACACCTTTGAGCTTTTGAGGCTATGCTGAGCCTTAGTCATTTTGGATGGCTTGTCTCCTTAAGCAACACAAAGTCCAGATCCACTTATCAGTGTGTCTTTGTGTAACTCAGTCTTCAAGGATTCCCATGCAAAAGCCATAGATGATTCTGGAAGGACAATCAGTGAATGAGTGTATGTGTGTCTGACCTATTACCTCTAATCTTAGACCCATCTGTGACCACCATTTCCAGGCGTTGGCCAATGCGTCATAAGACAGAAAAAACATCTGCAGCAGCATCTGATTCATAATATGAATATTAATATCCATTTTATTGATTCTATTTGTCAGTATTTCAATGTTTGTATGAGCTGCAGTGGATTCAAATGCAGTAATCAGTACCCAAAACAACTTATACAAATATGAGCATGTTTATAAATAAACAAGAACAAGACTTTTTATTCAGCAAGGATGAAATTAAATTGAATAAAAGTGTCAATAAAGACATTTATAATTACACAAAATATTTCTATTTTAAATAAATCTTAACTTTCTATTCATCAGAAAATACAAAAATGTATCATGGTTTCCACAACAATATTAAGCTGCACAACCATTTTCAATGTATAATAAACTCTTGTCATCTGATTAAATCTTGGCTAAATTGAAGTACAGATGAACACAACCCGCTGCAGGGATTTCACACTCAGTGCTGCAAGGAAAGATCCAATTGGCTGCTCCTGACACTCATTCTAAAACCGCAGGGCTTTTCCAGCTTTTGAAGCCGAGACCTCTTGCACACAAAGGGAGAATCATACCCTTAGACCGGGGGTAGGCAAGTTCGGTCCTAGAGAGCCGCTGTCCTGCAGAGTTTGGCTCCAACACTGAAAAAAAATCCTCACCTGCCTATAGCCTTAGTAATCCTGAAGACATTGATTAGCTTGTTCAGGTGTGTTTGATTAGGGTTGGAACTAAATTCTGCAGGACAGTGGCTCTCTAGGACCGAACTTGCCTACCCCTGCCTTAGACCAAGGAGCCCGGTCCTTTGTGATGTCACTGTAAATTTAATGAAGCTCATCTGACGTCAAGATAACTAAAGTCTTATTGCTTATAGAAAAGTTATTTTAAATTGTGGGGTTTTTTTTTTATTCAGCCCATTTCACCACCAACTAGCGTAACAATAAAAACTGTAGAAAGAGTAACAAAACAATCTCCACCACTAATTCACAGATGAAGGCAAGCAAACTGATACAAACAGCGAAAACTCCCAGTGTTGTTGGACTGTACATCAAAACTCTTGGAACACCACTCAGCTAATCAAATACAAAGACTGAAACTAAATGTTGTTAATATTGTGTCACCAACTTCTAATAGTGTTTGAGAAAAACACACACACACACACACACACACACACACACACACACACACACACACACACACACACACACACACACACACACACACACACACACACACACACACACACACACACACTTGGGGGTGCTGATATATTTTTGTAATATTAATTGCTAAGTAATGTAGTGTACTTATTGTGTTTTGCAAAACACTTTTGCTGCTATTCAGGTGAGACATGGGTAAGGTTATGGATATGTTTCATGGTATGGTTAGGTTTAAGGATGTGTTAAGGAATAAGCTCAACAGTGTAATTAAAGATGTAATTACAGAAATTAATTACAGCTGTAATTACAAGCAGGTATTTTTTAAACACAATATAGTGCACATTTAGTGCACACAATAATAGCACATTTTCTGTAATTAATTGTGTTTAATCGCACATTTTTATATAAATAATAGTGTTTAATCGCACATAACATTAAAGTTTTTAATATATTTTTTATATTGGAATACTTTCAAATTGAATTTCCAAAATAATGTAGAATGTCATATTTCCCCATGTCTTGACTGGATTTTTGCTGTATTTCCTGTCCTAGTGCCATGTTTGTAGTTCATTGTAGTTTTTCATGTTAATTAGGATCCCCAGGTGTGTCTCATTTCCTCGTTACCCGGTTAAGTCTGTTTGCACCTGTGTATATATAGCCCTATTATGTTTTGCATGTTTCTATTGTCCTTTGCTTGTTTCATGGTGGATTGTGTTTGTGTTTTGGGTCAGATGTTCCTGCCTATTCATGTGGAGTTTTGTTATTAAAAACGTGCATGCAAGTGGATTCTCTCTCTACCTAATCTCTCAGCATTTGAAACATACAGTAGACACAACATATATATTTTAAATATTTGTTTAGTGGCATCGGGTTTACTAAGCACTGATGAGCACTGACCCTGTTGCTGTCTTTTAGGCTGTTCAGCAGCCTTTACCATCATACTACAGACAGTAGAGTGAGGATCTTTACTGCCTTGATGTCATCAGTGATCTCATATTTACTTATGAGCCCTATATATATAATTTTATTTTCACAAATTGTGCTACTCTTATATTTGTAAGATTGCCCTCTTTCATTGTCTTTCTTTTGCTACCTATAGCTTCAGGTAAACATTTTAAATGCACGCTCTTGGTACAGCTATTTAGTTAATTTCATGTATCCATAACATGGTTCTAGTTTAGAACCCAAGTGTAAAGTCTTTCACTCCAGCTAAAGGTAGATTTATACTTTAAACTGTAGACTTACAGAAAGGCTGTGTAAAAGAGATACATCAAGATAAGCAACAACTTGTGAAAGAGATGATAATTAAAGATGAAATGAATAATATAGATGTAATTTACACTATACGTGTGTGTTTGTGGCTATTCGTTGAGCTGTAATTTATGTGAACTGCCTGTGAAGAGGTTGTGTGCTTTTGTCATGATTGCTCTTGTGTTAATGGATGTTAGTGGGGGTTAAGTGCTCTCATCCCTCACATTATGGGTCTTCTCCTACAGTATAGTAATAATATTACACAGGCATAACCATAACTACTACACAAACACACACACAAAAATATATATATAGTATGTTCTTTGCATCTTAGAAATTGATTTCACATGTATACTGTTTACTCAAAGTCTTGACAGTAATTCCATGACAAATTTCTTGATATTATGGTTACTGTTCTGTACCTTTGCTTATTACATATTCATTTTATCTTATGTTTTTTTTTTCAATGTGCAGATGTAATTGAATGAAGATAGCAAATAAATCCAAATTACATGCTATCTTTATTAAGTTATATATGCACATCGATCTTACTTCGGAACTGCTACATATAACAGTAACTCATACGGTTGATCATTTGAAAATACGGATGTTGTACAAAAGTTTTTCTGTCTTGCTATGGGCACAAACTGTCAAAGACTTGGACCATAATTTTTTTATGTAAAATAAACTGAATGCTTGTTATAAATTGAATCTAAATCCATGCCTCTACAGAACTACAGTGGAAAAATCTATGAACTATTTTAAAAGTTTAGTGATGTTTGATTTAATTTACCCAGGTAAAAAGATAAAACTATTTCTTTCTTAATGTATTATTTATTGTACATGTAAACTCTACTTTGTGTTATATAACCCATGGGATTCTTCTTTTTTTTTAAAGCTACTGGAGTTTGGGAAAGGAAATGCTGTGATAACATATCTCTTCCATGTACCTCTATTTTTACTTAATTTACTTCAACATATATGAAAAGGGTCTATGGACATATGGACTACATAAAAATAAATAATTTAGCTAAAAAAATATCTTAACTTCAAAAACTTTCACAACAATATCTACACATGCAGGTTCCTTAAATGTTTGTATATAATGATGTATTACTATGTATATATATATATATATATATATATATATATATATATATATATATAGAGTGTGTGTGTGTGTGTGTGTGTGTGTGTGTGTGTGTGTGTGTGTGTGTGTGTGTGTTTGACTAAATCAGACTCATTCCGTATGTGGTTGAAAGGTTATATATAAAAAATACAACCTATATGGTTTTCTTTCTTGCATGGAATACAAAAAGAGAAGTAAAAGAATGTTCATGCTGTTCAGCTCCAAAAATTACAAAAAGCCCTGTATCAAAAGTCCATACAACTCAAGCACTATATCCAAGGTCTTCTGAAGTAGTGTAAAAAACTACTTATCACCTCTGTTAAGTTTCAGAAACATGGAAACAAAAAGAATAGTATTTGACCTACTTAATGAACACAAATACATAAACTTAATCAACAAGTCTCATATGCACGTGTCCCACATGAACTCATGCATCCATTAGGACAGAGAGAGAGAGAGAGAGAGAGAGAGAGAGAGAGAGAGAGAGAGAGAGAGAGAGGAGGAGGAGGATACAAAGGATAAAGAAAAACACCTTGTTACCAATGTCTGTAATAAAAAGTATTGCATGCTTAGTTCATGTGCTGTCATTACTAATATTCTGAATATATAAGACAAACCATAGCCCTATATATAAAAAGAAGTGTTATTGAAAAACAAGTAGCCTATGCCATAGCTTCTTACTTGTCACGCACAGCCAAAATAGACAGGGACATAAAAACCACTTTGATGCCATCACGGAGCCCTTTAATCGCGCTCTCTCTCTTCCTCTCTTCTGTCCCGGGTGAAGGTTCACAGTGATGTCCAGTCCACGGTCACTATCACCCTCCAGAGCCCTCCGTCCTTTCCAGGACAGGCGTGTTTAACACTACACGAGGCTTATTCTCTGTGCTCCAGGCTTTGCTCTTCCTCTCTCAGTTTTCAGCAGCCGTCTCCCAATCATCGACAGATGTTTTGCTCGCGTTAATACAGTGTATTCCAGTTCGCGAGCCCGTCCACAGACTCCAGTCAGATTACGCGCGCTTACATTTGAAGCACGCTTGAGCCATTCATCAAGTCAGCACGCATGTCTTAACAAGAAAGAAACATCGTTATTGCATTTGTAAACATGTTTCCCGAAAACACGAAAATAACCGACAGTTGACACCGGCTCCAACTTTTAAGCGATGAAGTGCAGGAACAATGATGGGACGGACTGTTTCAATCTCCCAGATACGTCTGCTTTTATCATTTTCTGCTTTTTTAGCTCACAAACTTCGGTACCGTCAATATTCTATACTATTGTACCAGGCTATTGTGTATTCCTGGCTGAGTGATCTTCGGATGCAGTGCAAGGATCTGTGAGAACAGATACATTCTCATATGGGGCATCGCTCCGGGAGAACCACGTGACGGACCGCGCCGTTTCCCGTGCGAAGTGCTGGAAACGGTTGATAATAGGTAATTTATTAAACAGTTAATAAATTAATTTAAATATGTTTCACTTTACCCTATCTATCTATCTATCTATCTATCTATCTATCTATCAAAATGTCTTTCTTTTCTTACATTTGTTAACTGATACATACGGCCAAGTGTCTTTTTTTAAGGGATACCACAACATGTTTGTAGACAGTATTTAGAGGTCATCTTTCATCTCAGTCCAACAAAAATCAACAAAAAATCAACTGTATCAGCACAACTATCTCCCTTGTTTGTCATTAGTTCACCCAAAATTTTAAATGATAATTTATGTTATTCCAAACCCAAGACTTTTGTTCATCTTTGAACCACAAATTAAGATATTTTTAATGAAACCTGGAAGATTTATGTCCCTCTATTGAAAGCCATTCAACTAAAACATTCTTAAAAACGTTCACAAAGGCATTGTGAACTAAATCCATATTAATCAATTAGTAGTAGCTGCAATACGCTATATTAGAATAATTCACTCGGAATTCTACCTTAATCAGTAATATGATTTTAGTATAATTTACGTTGTTTCAAACCAATAAGACTTTCATTTACTTTTCAAACACAAATTAACATAGGCCTATATTTTTAATGAAACCTGTTAGATGTCACGGTTATGGACTTTTTATATTCTGTTTTGTTTACCTTTGTTCCTGTTTCTCTGCTCCATTTAGTTTTGGATTCCTTGATTACTTATTATCTCCTCGTTTGTTTCTATGGTTAATTATCATCTGTCAGTCATTGTGTTCATCTTGTATTTAAATTTATGTTCAGTCCCTTGTCGGTTCTCGACTAGTGGTTTGTGATTTCTCTTATTTCCCTGAGTGTTATGAAGTTTAAATAAATATTCTGAGTTCTTATTCCTTCTCATCATGAGTGCTGCAGACCAGACTGTTACTAGCGACTTCTGTCCCACCTTTAAAAGTCCTTTCCACCAAAACTTTACTGCTTCAAAACATTCAAAAGTCAAAATCATTGTAAACATAATCAATATGAATCAAGCAGTCTAATTCAAATCTTTAATTTTTTGGGTGAACTAATGAATTTAAGTTATTTCAGAAAATTGTAAGTATTCCTTATCCTTCCATTAGCTGCTGTCTTACACATACCTGTCACAAAAAAATGTGCTCCCTTTCTCTTTGACCTTTGTTCCAGAGAAATCGGAAAAAGGGCTTAAACCAAATCTTCCATTATCTTCTGAAAGATTCTACTTCTTTCTGTGACACCAATTATGGTTCTGGCTCACTTCTCTGAGAGGTAACATGACCTGTGGTCTAGTGGTCTAGTTTTCAATTATCATACAAGGACATAAGGGTTCAAATCCCTTTCTATATAGTTTAGTTACAACATGCTCACGAGTCACAAAAAAAAGTACTGTGAAAGAGCAACATTTTGATAACTTGTTTTGCATACCAGAAAAAAAGTTTCACATCACATTAGGGTTGATAGATGTCAGAATATTCATTTTAAATATGATCTGAGGAATGTGCAACTCGATTTGACTGCATGTATACATGTGAATGGTGATTTCTGCCTCAACATTTTACAAATAGCCTATATCTTTCTTTTAGGTATACTGTATAAATTCAAAATCTACTTGACTTAGCGGCATGTCTCAGATATCTTCCGTTTGAATGGGCACGGCTGCAGATTTCTGCAGATGCCAGCTCTTTCTCTCTCACACGCACACAAATACTAGAAGAGACAGTAGGCTCTAAAAGGCTAGCTTCTGCTTTCCACAACTGCAGTAGGTTACCTGCCAACTGTTAAAAGCAGAATCATGTTCACAGCATAGAAAAGATCCACACTGCACACACACACTTTCACATATCCTGTACAATAAATTCAGATTCATTATGTTTCATTGGGTCACTGAACACTCAAATTTGAGACACTCATTTTAGTGGGACATCTACTAACATCATGTTAGGGTTGAGAAAGCAAACATATTTAATGCTGTGAAACTGCACAGGAACTGACATTTTTGGCATCCAGGGGATCTAATCCATAAACATGCATGGGATCATAGCCTGATTTAAAATTGGCATCCTTCAAGAGGATTTCTATGACGCTTTTTCTTTAAGAGAAGTATGGTGCTATTTTGAGAGTAGTTAAAGGTACAATATGCAGGATTTTTCGCCACCAGGGGTCGCTAACCTCTTACAATAACAAAGGCAGTGTTTCCCCTACCATTGTTTTGGGGGGGCGGCCCGCCCCCGCAAAACGACCCCCCGCCCCCCCTAAAATGCTGACGAAATACAGTCATAAAAAAGGAATTTAGTGTAAAACGCGGAATTTCACGGAATTTGTAAATTTGAGGAAAAAATAGAAAGCAGTTCAGTACACTTGAAATCAAATCGCGATGTAGACTAGTGTGTGTGAATATTAAAACACAAAGACTATTTAAATACGAATCCTGCATGTTCTGTGTGAATGAATGGTGCCCCGACGCGCAGTTTAATTTACCACACACACACTGAAGCACGTGTGACGCTTGCGCTGTTATTTGGCCTATATGAAGACACAAATGCATGAACTTCCTCTCCAGGCTCTAGATCCACTCTGAAAGTCACTTCGTGATCATTTCACCGCTTCATTTGAGAAAAACTATCATCATGACAAACACACAGAACCTCAAAAGGTCTTCACGGCAACCCGTCAAAATAAAAGTTCGGTTTAACTTGACAGAAATATATTACTGTTGTACATTAGAATTTAGATATATCCCAATGTAATAATACACTAACACTAATCCAAATAAATTATCATCAAAACTGAAATTTTTAAGGAATAATCCATGTTTTAATTTGAACAGTTAGGCTAAAGCTCATTGTGCAGCCAGTTATTTGACAAAAAGTTTATTTAATTTCATATGATTAAAATTGATGATAAATGCTAAAATTTGTGTTTTATGTCTTCATTTTATTACCAGAAAAAACACAACACAGAATTAGTGTGAATTTTTTTTCCATATATATATATTAAAAAAAAATGTTGTATAAGTTTAATGATTCATAGTACATGATTTCAATTAATAATAAAAAACAAATACACCACGTATCCGTAACACGCCCGCTCCGCAACACTAGCAGTCCCCCCCCCCCCCCTGAAAAAAAATCCTAGGGGAAACACTGAAAGGCGTATATTGATGACGTATATTCCACATTAAGCTGAATTATGGATCTTGTAGTCAAGCTGATGGATCTTTTATAGATGAGTGAATACATTGATGTTTTTAACATGACTGTGGTGTGAAGCAGGGCGCGATTGCTAGACGTATACCAGTGCCACACACAACGCGAGTCCCGCGGATATAAAGGAATAAGGACATTTCATTCTACCGAACTACCCGCAAGTGCAGAATTAATACTCACACAGGTCAGTTTATTAGACGAATTAAACTTGAGGTAACGCAGCGCTGTTTCACTTGCTCTAACAGTTACACTATCACACTAAACTGCATTTGAGTGTGTTGAATGTTGCTAGTTAGGTTGTTTGTTGGCTGTATGAGACTAACTAAGCTAGATCAACATTAGAATAACATACAGATCATATTCTAACATTTCATCATGTTGAACTAAATAACATTGATTAGTTTTATGTACATTTGCTCACCTGTCTAATAAAGTACATGCAACACTCGCGTCACATCTCTGTCAAGTCGAAGTTAGTCGTGGACGTGGAGCTCTCGGCATCTCGAAAGATGCTGATCTTCGTTTTGGTCCTTTTTTTGTCTCAAAGTCTGCTTGCCATGGTCCATAATGTTTGAACAAAACAACAACAGCGTGAGCGTCCTGCTAGGCATAACGGGCATAACCCAGTTGTCCACGTCTGTCGCCATGGTTACTATGGCAGTGCGAGGTCAAATCTGGCGGAAACCGAGGGTAACGCGGATATGACGTCATTGACTGGCGACTCCTAACCCCTGCTCACACGTCCCGTTTCCTTGGTTAAAATCGCAATTTTCTCACGATTTACAAATAGTTGGAAATATTTGGGATATTGTAAGTAATCAACTAAACAAAATATATAACATTGGCCTAGTGGTTTTTGGATATTTTACTGCAAAATTCTTACATATTGTACCTTTAATACTATAGAGTTATTTAAAACAAAAAATAAAAACAGCTAGTACACAGAGATTCATCAGTTTATTAACACACTCAAATAATTGTGTGACATTAAAACAAACGTGATAATGTTTGTTGACATTTTAACAATATGATAACTCTTTATGATAAAGTTAATTTTGTTAGCATTAGTTATTACGCGGCTCTGTGGAATACTTGATTCTGATTGGTCAATCTCACCATCCAGTGGTAGGACTATGTTATTCCCTGATAGCAACCGCTAGAAACACAGGCTCATCCGGGTACCTGTCAATGAAGTTGGCGCTATAGGATTGCTAGGAACGTTTTTCCTCGTGGAAGTTTTGCATTTGGTGAGCTAATAAAATATTAAAACTCAGTCAAATCAATATTTTGTGTACAGTTATTTAATTAGGCCTATGTCATCCAGTATCGCAGCCTCACTCTCTTGTTTCATACAAATGCAGCTGCTGCCATTTTGCGACTATTGTTTTTTGCACTGTAATAATGGATTATAACATAACAAACAGGTACTTTTTTTAAACAGTTTAATGTCAGATCAAAATCTCTTATCCCCATAATTATTTATGTGGCGAAATATGTGCCGTGTAATAAGTGGTATGACTGTACCGTATCCCTTACTGTGCGTTCAAAGCGTCAAAGTGGCCGGAAGTCATTAATTTTCAATGAGAGCCGGCGGCGAGCTCCGGCGAGAGCGGCGCGCCGCGTCTTGGACGGTGAGAGCGGCGAGGAGAGTTGAAGTCAGGTCAACTTTATGGTAATAAGCAATGACGCGGTTCGGCGGCAACCAGCGGCAACCAATCGGAATATAGAAGTGCTCCGTTTGAGAGGAGTCCAGAGAACGCAGTCCTTTAAACTTTGGTTCCGATCACATTAGTTCCCAAGCAAAATAGAGGAGGATGATCATTTGAATTTGATAAGAAGGCGCGCAACACTATTTATAGGCAAGATTTTCGTGCTAGAACACTTCTTTTTCAGAGGAAATGCAAATTATAATAGCACTTAACCATGAACACAAAAGCCACACCACACAAATGGCTTTTAATTTGTTTATTTCATTAGCAAGCATGTCACTATAATTGAAATAAAAGTTCTTTCCATCGATCAATTTTCTGCAAAAATAACGATCGACATGCTTGTTTGCTTTGTGGCACCTTTAAATACAGTTTTAAAAAAGACCACGCGTTCGATCTACG
This sequence comes from Gila orcuttii, assembly GCA_026230005.1. Taxonomy (NCBI): domain Eukaryota; kingdom Metazoa; phylum Chordata; class Actinopteri; order Cypriniformes; family Leuciscidae; genus Gila; species Gila orcuttii. The sequence continues at coordinate 49,286,739 of JAPDVR010000002.1, read as the reverse complement.
TCAGAGCATCAGAGCGTCCACGAATCTTTCCACGGCGTCGCTGGCAGCTGGCATGAAATACTGATCTTAAAATATTTTATTAGCTCTTTAAACGCAAAGCTTCCGCAGAGAAAGCAGTTGCTTGCAAGTGGCAAGTTCAAACTAGACAGACATTTAACCGTACGTTCACACCGCCGCCGGCGAGAGCGGCAAAATTCGCTCTCGCCGGCGGCGGTGTGAACGTACGGTTAAATGTCTGTCTAGTTTGAACTTGCCACTTGCAAGCAACTGCTTTCTCTGCGGAAGCTTTGCGTTTAAAGAGCTAATAAAATATTTTAAGATCAGTATTTCATGTCTAATTATTTACTTATGTGGCAAGTAGCCATGGTTGTTATTACAGAATAAACCCCTTCAGGCTGATACAAGATCGACCTGTCAGGGTTTATTTTGCAATAACAGCTAGCTGGATGTACATTATCCCTTACTTAATAGTGCATGAACTAAAAATTAGTTTTTACAAAATTTATTGATACTATTCTATTTTTCATTGTTAATTCATGTTTGTTTATGATATATGTGAATGTGTTAATGTATGTAAAATGCATATGTATAAATTATCATTAATAATAATAAATACATGCTGTGAAAGTATTGTGGGTGTGCTTGATTTGCCAGAATGTGCACTTACAGTGTAGCTATACAAGTACTGGGACTTAATATGGGCTGTGTTAGGTTCAGTTTTATTTCTTACTGTCCCAGAAATCTTCTTGCAGAAAATTCCTACAAAAGCTGTTAACATTATCAGTTTACCAAACATCCTCATTCCACTGCACCTCATATACTATAATTATCCATTGATATTGTGTTACTTTAAAAACACACACATATGTTTTGCATTGACTCAAATCAAAGGCTTGGTGCCATATTAGGTGTAGGGTGGTTTATAACAGAGAAGTGTTGTGTAAATTGTGCTCACCTCTCATTTACAGGATGATGGAGATTACAATCTGTCATAATGGACTTGGATCACCTCTCGCCTTGTGTAGCCTGCAGTAAAAGAGATTGACGGGCATTATAAAGGTGTGTGAGAGACAGATTTCTGTAATATCCTGGGGAGGGGTACAGATTTTGAAACAGGACCAGGGATAATTCATTAGATGTGCCATTTTTATTCTATTTCTGGAAGACAAACACCTGGTACCTAAGAGAGGTGAGATTACAGTTCTGATCCATGATCATCCATATCCAACCCCTCTGGCAACCACTTTTCACAACATTTCTCTGTCATTGATATAAGTGTGTATTGTGTTCAAGATCAGTTCAGTATTGATTCAATTTCATTCAATAACTGTGTAAAGATCATCAAATATAGAATGAGTTCAATTCACCAATAAGCATCTCTGTAGAAAATGGTGAGGTCATCGCCTAGCTCAGTTCAGTTCAGTGGCAAGGAACCCAAACACTATTGATGACAATGGAGAAAAAACCTTAGGAGAAACCTCAGGTTCAGAGGACTTGTCTGTGGTCTTTGCTGTGGATCTGTGCCGATGGCTTTCATGTCGACGACATCTAGTTGTCATGGTGTCCGCTGTTATTCAGGGCTGTAATTGTGGTCATCATAGGTGCAGGTCCACCATTTGATCTGGACGGCTTCGGCAGACACCGATAATCTTTGGAATAAGGATGAATTAGAGAGACTAATATAAGCATAGATGGCAATCTTCTTATGATGTAACACCATTGGGTGTTATGGGAAGTGTTCCTGGTTCCGGTTGATCTAATTTATGCAGCCTAAAAATCCATTAACAGATTTGAATTATAGAAATGTGATAGTGTGTTATGTGTATGCTAGGTTAAAGAGATGGGGTCTTTAGACTAGATTTAAACTGACAGAATGTGTCTGCCTTCCAGACAATGCTAGAAAGACTGTTCCAACGTTTGGGTGCTAAATAGGAAAAGGATCTACCGCCTGCAGTTGATTTTGATATTCGAGGTATTATTAATTTTGAATTTTGAGACAGCAATAAACATGAAGGACTATGATGCAATAGGAGCTCGCTCAAGTACTGAGGAGTTAAACCATTTAGAGCTTTGTAATCAGTAATCAGCAGGATTTTAAATTGTATGCAATGTTTAATAGGAAGCCAATGCAATGTTGGCAGAACCAGGCTAATATGGTCACACTGCATTTTGGACCAGCTGGATTTTGTTTATTGAGCATGAGCAACGACCCTGTAAAGCATTACAATAATCTAGCCTTGAGGTTATGAACACATGAATGAACTTTTTTGCATCTGACATTGGGTCTCATTCACTAATAATTGCGTGGATTATTTCGTATTTATACGCACAGGAGAACTTCGTAACTTCGACATCGTAGTTGCGAGTTTACACGGAACACCAGTGTTTTGTCCTGCGACTATTCCGTCCTACACTCACCCAGCTACCCCGCTGCAGTGGGCTCCTTAACCGGAACCGAACAATGTACAAAGCTCACATTCAAAGCAGTTCCTAAAGCCCTTGCATTCCTATTACCCTCGATTAAAGTTTGGATGCGTGTCTCTAATTTTGAAATCTTCTCTGTCTGATTAACTATTTCCCTACACTTATCACAATTGAATCCCTCAGCGCTGACAGAGAAGGCTAAACATATGCTAAACATGTGGCAAACTGTTTATAATTGTTGATTGATATCGACTTAGCGCAGTTGTTTGATGGACTCTTAAAAGATGGGGCACAAGAGAGACAAGAAAGGGGGAAAAAACGAATTACAAGTTAACTGGCTAACGAAATGCTAATGGATTGTCTTAGCGATAACAATTTAAAATAAACACTATTTTAAAAAGATAGCAATGTCAGATGAATGTGGTATTATATAATATTATATCATATCAGATATGTGGTGATGATTAAGTTATACTTAGCTATTTAAACCACAAGGAATGGTAGTAAAATAGAGATTTAAAACAAGGTCTACATACTGTAGCTACAAACGCAAACCACTCAACAAGAGGCAGAGAGGCTGGCGCAATGCAATAGAACTTCATTATTCCGGAAGAAGGGTTTCCCCATAGCATCAGCTACTGACACAGTAACCGCGTTTCCATTACAGATTTGTGAAAAACTTTTGTGATATTTTTTAAATGTCAATAAAAAACTATTGCGAAATGATGACGTTTCCATTAACTGATGTTATGCGACTGAAACGTAATTTTTTCCTCTTGCAATAAGCCATTCCAACAATTATGGCAACGAAAGTTGGTAGGTTTGTGTATATCCCAGCCACCTCACGAGCTACTTTTTGCATGTTTTCCAAGCATTAATGGCATGGAAAGCCCCTTATATGTCTGCATATGAGGTGTTTCTGGGTGTTTCTCCCTCATATCTGCTTTCAGGTCTTGATTGTGGCATTCCAGTATTCCCTAATTCTTTTGTCTTTTATGAGTTTAATAAAGAACTCGTCTTCTGTCCAAACATACCACACCATCTACGTCAGGTGACCTGTAAATGCGCAGAAACTGTTTCCATTGCAGTTTTGCAAAATATTCCTTTTTTCAAACTGCCTCAAAAACCACCTCATGTAAGCATAAAAAACTTTTTTGCAATATGTGTGAGTTTTTGCGAAATTGACGTGTTTCCATTGGGCGTATTTTCAATTCGCAATTTCAGTTTGCGCAATTAGAAGGGTAATGGAAGCCGCGTGGCTAATGTTGAGTTAACCAAACTCTTAAGAGAACTGAACTACAAGTGTGAACACACCCTTAGAGAGGAAACACACTGGGTGCTTCTCAATACTCAATTTGATGCAATCGAACTTAGCAATCTTGAAGGGCATCTAAGTTATCTAATTGCACAACGAGGAGGTGGGAATGAGGAGTGAGGAAGCTTCCTGAGGAATCATGAGTGAGGATACACAGGTTTATTCTTCCCTCACATTTTAAGGGGGTGGAGCTAAGATGACCAGCTACACTAGCTCGGTTTTGCTTGAGAACAGCATGACTATGCTGGTCAACCAGCCAGGGGTGTGTTTCCCAAAGCCATTTATGGTCGCAAGTTCCATTGTTACCAATGGAGTTCAATGGAAATTGCAATCATAGTTGGCCAGCAATGCGTTTGGGAAACGCACCCCAGACCAGCACTATACCGACACTATACAAGCTCTAACTAGCATAAACCAGCCCGGACCAACATGGAATTCATGCTGGTTTATGCTGGATTTTTCATCAGGGCAGACTGATAACTTCTACACCTTGATTGGTCAGCTGACACCTGCAGTCCTATAAAACGTCCTGTCGTCACTTATCGCATCAGTCTTGTTGCTTGCTTGCTGTGTTGGCCTTCAATATCGTTAATTAGCATTTGTAGTGTATTAGTGATTTTGAGTGATTTGAAAGTGTTTTGCGTGATTGCTTGAGTTGTGTTTATTTGAAAGATAGTTTGTGTGATTGAAGGGACATAACACCTAAAGTGTGAAAATTTTGTGCCATTAGCGCCAGAAAACAGAATTTTAATCTGTTTGTTTATGTCACGATCCTGTCTCCTTCTCTGTCTCCCTCTGCTGGACACACACACACACATCCCCCTCTCACTCTCATTACTGACAGCTGTTTTCACTTTTCATTATGCTCATTCCTCTCCACCTGTTCCTCATCTCCTCTCATTATCTTGGCTTCTTCTAACCCTCTCTTTCCCTGTCTTGTTGTCAGATTATTGAATGTCACAGTTACTTGTTGACCAGTGTGTTTTACAGTCATGTCTTATCTTGTCTATTCTACGGAATATCTTCTACGCTTGGAATCACTCTGTGCTCGTCATTGTATGTCTACAGAACCTTACCTGCTAAGGGCTGGAGCTAATTACCTGCTCAGTGTTCACCGCCAATGCCCAGCACCAACCGTTTCTCCGTGAGTCACGAGAGTCGCTGCTTCATCTGCCTTCTGTTCATCCCTGCCACAGAGGACATTTATGTTCACGTAATACTGCCAGTCTTCTGGTATCTTCAGTTGCTGAATATTATTGAACTTTCTGTTTGGATTACCTGTGGTCAAGACTTTTGTTTCCATTAAAGAACTGTAATTGACACTCTCGCTTTTGAGTCCTCTCTAACCGCATCACAGAATAATCTGACCAACATGGACTCAGCGAGTGGCAGCCCGTTCCAGTCTGCTGTCAAACTTCAGGGCGCCCTCCTGGGCAAACATGAGGACAACTCCACCACCAGACACGCTGTCGAGACGCTGGCCGCTCAGATGGCCGATCTCTCTTGTCAGGTCCATAATAGGCTTCTCCAGCCGTCCACCTCGCATGCTTCTCACGATTCGCCGGAGCCGCGGATTAATAATCCTCCAGTCTATTCGGGTGAGCCAACACAATGTCGCTATTTCCTTACCCAGAGCGAGGTGGTATTTTCCCTTCAGCCCGTGACGTATGCTAAGGAGCGGGTTAAGGTCGCTTACGTTATCTCCCTTCTCGCTGGCCGGGCTCGGGAATGGGGAGCGGCCAACTGGGAGGCGGAGACGGATTGCATCTTCAGCTTTTCGCTTTTCAAGGATGAGATGATCCGGGTCTTTGATCGATCTGCCAATGGTGAGGAGGCTTCTCGGCTGCTTTCTTCTCTCCGGCAGGGAAGGCGCTCCGTGCCTGATTTCTCTATTGAATTCCGGACCCTCACTACCATCATGGAGGGTCTAAATCCTGAGTTGAGGGACAAGATCCTCGTTCGGGAGGTTCCTAATGCCTCGACGATCTCATTGACCTGGCTATTCGGGTCGAGAAGCGGTTCGATCTACGGCGTAGAGCTTGCCGCATGGAAGTCGCTCTCTTTTCCTCGCCCCCTGCTAATTCCGTTCCCGCAGCCGTGAGTACGGATCTCGAGCCGATTCAGCTTGGAGGACTTCGGATTTCTCCTAAGGAGCGCAAGAGGAGGATTTCTAATCGCCTTTGTATGTACTTCGCAGCCGCCAATCATTTCGTCTCTTCGTGCCCGGTAAAAGCCAGCGCTCGTCAGTAGGCGGAGGGTTACTGGCGAGCGCCATCACCAAGGTTACCCCTTCAATCTCCTGCACTTCACTACCGGTGCACCTTCACTGGTCCAATTCATCTGTCGCCTGCTCCGCCTTGATTGACTCTGGGGCAGAGGGGAATTTTGTTGATGAGGAGTGGGCACTTCAGCAAGGTATTCCTCTCACATTCTTAAAGTATTCTGCCCCCCTAGATGGTAGTTCCCTACCTAGAGTTCAGAGAGAGACTGTTCCATTGACTCTTACCGTTTCTGGTAATCACCGAGAGACAATTTGTTTTTTTATTTTTCATTCTCCTTACACTCCTTTAGTTTTAGGTCATCCCTGGCTTAAGCTCCATAATCCTCACATTGATTGGTCCCTGGGATCTATTTTGTCTTGGAGGTTGTCTTGTCATGTTGATTGTTTGGTGTCTGCTGTTCCCCCTCTTTCTTCTATTTCTGTTTTGCAGAAGGAGCCGGGGGATTTGTCTGGAGTACCGGAGGAATATCATGATCTGCGGGGGGTATTCAGTCGTTCCCGAGCCACTTCTCTCCCCCCTCACCGCCCTTACGACTGCGGTATTGATCTTCTCCCGGGGACCTCGCCCCCTCGGGAAAGACTCTACTCCCTATCGGCTCCTGAACGGAAGGCGTTAGAAGATTATCTGTCCGATTCTCTTAACGCCGGCACCATAGTTCCATCCTCCTCGCCTGCCGGCGCTGGGTTTTTCTTTGTTGAGAAGAAGGACGGGTCTCTGCGTCCCTGCATTGATTATCGGGGGCTGAATGACATCACTGTCAAAAATCGCTATCCCTTGCCACTGATGTCATTGGCCTTCGAGATCTTGCAGTGAGCAAAGATTTTTTCCAAGCTCGATCTCCGTAACGCTTATCATCTTGTACGAATTAGAGAGGGGGACGAGTGGAAGACCGCCTTTAACACACCCCTCGGGCACTTCGAATATAAGGTTCTTCCGTTCGGATTGGTCAACGCCCCCGCCGTCTTTCAGGCTCTTGTCAACGACGTCCTTCGGGATATGCTTAATATATTCGTTTTTGTCTATATCGACGACATATTCATTTTCTCACCCTCTCCCCAGGTCCATGTACAACACGTTCGTCGCATTCTCCAACGCTTACTTGAGAATCGACTCTTTGTCAAAGCTGAGAAATGCACCTTTCACACGTCCTCCATAACGTTCCTGGGCTCGGTCATCTCTGCAGAGGGAATCAGTATGGATACCACTAAGGTCCAGGCTGTTGCCGAGTGGCCCGTCCCTGATTCTCGTGTCTCGTTGCAGCGCTTTCTCGGTTTTGCTAATTTTTATCGTCGTTTCATACGCAATTTTAGTCAAGTAGCCGTGCCACTAACCGCGTTAACCTCAGTTAAGTCCCGTTTTAGATGGTCAGAATCAGCTCAAGAGGCTTTTGACCGTCTAAAGACTCTCTTTACCTCTGCGCCCATTCTTCTCACTCCGGATGTCACAAGACAGTTTGGGTAGGTGCCGTTCTTTCTCAGTGGTCAGCTTCTGATGGCAAGATACACCCTTGCGCTTACTTTTCTCATCGACTCGCTCCCGCAGAACGTAATTACGATGTCAGTAATCGCGAACTGCTCGCCATTCGCCTGGCTCTGGGTGAATGGCGACAGTGGTTAGAGGGCTCCACCGTCCCTTTTATCGTCTGGACTGACCATCGTAATTTGGAATATATCCGTTCTGCTAAGAGATTGAATGCGCGTCAAGCTCGTTGGGCGCTATTTTTTACGCGTTTCGACTTCTCCATCTCTTATCGTCCTGGCTCTAAGAACATCAAGCCTGACGCGTTATCTCGTCTCTCTGATTCCTTGACCTCCGTCACATCCCAGGAGGATATTATTCCTCCCGGTCGTGTGGTGGGTACTACAGTTTGGGGAATCGAGAGACAGGTAAAGCGCTCTCTATCTCATGTCGTCACCCCACGAAACTGCCCTAGGGGCTGTCTTTTTGTCCCGGTGCCTACACGTGGCCGTCCTTCAGTGGGGTCATTCATCCAGGTTAACTGCCCATCCCGGCGTCCGAGGTACTATCGCTTTTATCCATCAGCGTTTCTGGTGGCCTACCTTAGATCGTGATGCGCGTCATTTCATCGCCTCCTGTTCTGTCTGCGCCCAGACCAAGGCTGGTAATTCCCCTCCTGCTGGTCTGCTGCGTCCGCTACCGGTCCCTACTCGTCCGTGGTCCCATATTGCTCTCGACTTTATCACCGGTCTCCCTCCCTCAGCCGGCAATACCGTCATCTTAACTGTTGTCGATCGTTTTTCCAAGTCTGCTCGCTTTATTCCTCTCGCCAAACTCCCCTCTGCCAAGGAGACAGCCCAGATTATGGTTAATCATGTGTTCAAGTTACATGGGTTACCCACCGACGTTGTTTCCGATAGGGGGCCGCAATTTACCTCGCAGTTTTGGAGAGAGTTCTGTCGCCTCATTGGTGCTACCGTCAGCCTTTCTTCGGGTTTTCACCCCCAGACTAATGGTCAGGCCGAACGGGCCAATCATATTGTCGCCCGCATTCTCCGCAGTCTTGCCTATCGTAATCCTGCGTCCTGGGCAGAGCAGCTCCCCTGGGCAGAATATGCACATAACTCGCTGCCTTCTTCTGCCACGGGTCTCTCACCCTTTCATTGCTGTCTCGGTTATCAACCCCCGTTATTCCTATCACAAGAAGCTAATTCTAACTGTCCATCCGTACTAGCTTTCATCAGTCGTTGTAAGCGAACTTGGAAGAGGGTAAGATCTGCTCTTTGTCGTTCTAGAGGACGCATGAGCATCTCAGCCAACGGATCTCGCGTCAAGAGCCCCCGCTATGTAACTGGTCAGAGAGTGTGGCTTTCCACTTCCAATTTGCCTCTCCAGTCCGAGTCTCGTAAATTGGCACACCGTTTTATCGGACCATTCCGCATAGTCAGGATCATTAACCCTGTCGCCGTCAAGCTCCGTCTACCACCTAATCTTCGTCGTGTTCACCCTGTGTTTCACGTCTCTTGTATAAAGACCGTCAATCGCTCGCCCCCTCGCTCCTCGTACTCCGCTGTTCGTATTGAGGGCTCCCCCGTCTACACTGTCCGCAGAATCATGGACGTACGCCGTCGGGGTCGTGGACATCAATATTTGGTTGATTGGGAGGGGTATGGTCCTGAGGAGAGAAGCTGGGTTTCCCCCCGGGACATCCTGGACCCCTCGCTCATTGATGATTTCCTCCGGTCTCGCCAGAGTACATCCTCGGGAGCGCCAGGAGGCGCTCCTTGAGGGGAGGGTACTGTCACGATCCTGTCTCCTTCTCTGTCTCCCTCTGCTGGACACACACACACACACACATCCCCCTCTCACTCTCATTACTGACAGCTGTTTTCACTTTTCATTATGCACATTCCTCTCCACCTGTTCCTCATCTCCTCTTATTATCTTGGCTTCTTCTAACCCTCTCTTTCCCTGTCTTTTTGTCATATTATTGAATGTCACAGTTACTCGTTGACCAGTGTGTTTTACAGTCCTGTCTTATCTTGTCTGTTCTACGGAATATCTTCTACGCTTGGAATCACTCTTTGCTCGTCATTGTATGTCTACAGAACCTTACCTGCTAAGGGCTGGAGCTAATTACCTGCTCAGTGTTCACCGCCAGTGCCCAGCACCAACTGTTTAGTCACGAGAGTCGCTGCTTCATCTGCCTTCTGTTCATCCCTGCCACAGAGGACATTTATGTTCACGTAATACTGCCAGTCTTCTGGTATCTTCAGTTGCTGAATATTATTGAACTTTCTGTTTGGATTACCTGTGGTCAAGACTTTTGTTTCCATTAAAGAACTGTAATTGACACTCTCGCTTTTGAGTCCTCTCTAACCGCATCACAGTTTGATTAGCATCTGATAGCCAAATGCCAATTATTTTAACAATAAAAAAATAAATATATATTGCTATAGTTGCAATCTCAGATGCGTGATTTATGATCATGATTATTGTCCTGACTAATTTAAGGTAACTTTTGTGGTTAAGAGTTGATAAAAATTTGGTAAAATATTTGAGTCAGACTTGGCATGTCCGAACTTCGCGTACTTGATATTGAAAAACGCCTAATGTCGGCATTTGTCTTCTTGTGACAAACAGCCACATGCCGAGAAGCAAGAACAAGATCTGCTGTATGTCATCCATTTGTTTACTATGTCGCTTTCTTCTTCGCGCAAAAATGATGTCGATCGCTTCTTTCCGGCATGGCTACAGGGCCTATCAAGTAAGGGTAGCCTACTCTCACAAATCGTACTGTACTGTACTGTACCGTTCCATACCGCTCAGTGGAAACAAGCCATAAGGCAGCATTACCTGTATGCCTAAATGGGAAATGCTTAAAACTTGTTAAAAAACAGTTGTTTTTTGCAGTTTTGTTTGGTGCCAAAAGTGTCGCAGAAATCACACACTTCAATGCATTTATCAAGTAATTTCATGCTAGTATGTTTTTCCCTTGTTGAATGTGATTCTGCTGGTTCAGCTGTATTATTTCAAGAAAGTGACAGCAAAATCACAAGGTCAAAGACAGTGGAAAGCTTTAGCCCTGACCGCTGCTCTACCAGAGGTCAAAGTCCATTTCAGGGGCAGCAGAGCAATTTAGAGGTGAGGAGAGGATAACTGGGACTGTCTTTGACAACGTCTGTCATACACACACATATGCAAATGTGCATACACCCGCAAGGTATGTTCTGTCATGGCAATGCCAGCTGTGGCACTGCTTTGCTTTACATTTGACTTTACAGTAGTAGCAATTTATTTTACTCGGAGGGAACTACTGTAGACACTGGCCCGACAGAATTACCTCTCTCTTTCTTTCTTCATCTCCTGATTTTTATCCAATTCTCACAGATTTTGTTCACCCTTAACATAAAGTACATGATTATTGTGCCTACAGGTAACATTCTCTCCTACAAACAGGGGAATTGACTTTTTTTATAAGAATTTGTGTGCCATGAAAAATAAAACTCCAAATAAAAAGAACAAATATTATTTATAAAAAATATATACATCTTTAAATGCATGAAATGGAATATTTGCCCTGTTGTCTGTTGTCTTCAGTGTTACAACTCAGGGGTCCGTTTCCCAAAAGCATTGTTAGCCAACTATGGTTGCAAATTCTGTTGACTTGTGTTGGTAACTTAGCCTATGGTAACCACCATAGTTGGCTTCGGGAAACGCACCCCAGGCTAGTTGTTTATGAAGGACTGGAGACCGTGCTGGACACTTTCTTGTGGCACCATCAGAGTTACCATGACATAATTTCACTGTGGTTCCAGAGTAATTAATTGCATCCAAATTATGACTCAGGTGATTGGCTCTGGAACTGAGTGCCCCTGAGGAAAGATGGCAGCAAGCAGGTCGCCTACTGAGCCAGTTGAGCAACTGGCACTGAGATTAATGGGAATAACATATCGCATTCTCCACATTTTAAAGACCTCCTGCAGGGCTAAAAAAAAAAAAAAACAGTAGTATGTATTAGCAGTGTGCAGAGAACAGGACACAAAAACAAAATCCTGCCTTCTAACATACTATGTGGTCTACATGGTGCATTATGGGATAGAAACCTAAGCTGCCTGTTCCAACAGGTAATAAAAGCATTCAAATTTCTACCTGCTGACAAAATGGCCATTGGAGAAACTAACAAAAGCCTGTGTATAAGCTTCAGCCACCACAGTCTCCCCCTGTGATTGTGCATGTAGGGTTTTAAGCCTTGCAGTGGAGTCACTCAAGCAAGCACATTGTTCTAATGCAATGAATTTATTGAATTGGTAAGTGGGTCGTTTATAGTAGCACGTATAGTGGCACGACCAGTAACTTAAGGGTGTCTACGATTGTCGCATGTATGTTCTGTTTTGATTTAGGGTACGTTTACATGACAACTATATGCTTAAAACGGAGACATTTTTCATTTGAGTTTTCCGCATACAGATGACACCATTGTCAAAACGATCCACATTCACACGAATCTGCGAAAACGACTAAAACATTTACATTACAGTTAATAATTTTTCATTTAATCATTTAGCAGACACTTTTATCCAAGGCGACTTACAAACGAGTAATAGAAGCAATTAAACTAACAATAGTACAACAACATGCAAGTGTATGTGACATCATAAAAAGTTGAAAACGGTCCCTTAGTTTTCACTATGTTCTGTTTCTGTTTGCCGGTCTGACATAGTTTCCCAGTCATGTGTCTCATGGATTGATCCCGTTCACCTGTTGTCTTGTTAATTATCTCATTAGCTCCTTTGTGTGCTCTGTGTATTTAAGCCCTGTGTTTGGTTCAGTTCAGTGGTTCGTTATTGTTGCGTTTACGTGGTTGCTCTGTCCCGTCTTCTGAGTATCCTGAGTTCTGTTAAATAAAGCTTGCTGCGATTAGATCCCGTTTCAACTTCATTTGTTACCACTTGTGACAGCAATGAAGAAAAGGAAAAAGGAAGGAAAAACTAGTTCAAAACATGATATATTCTTAAAAAAATACTATTTGTATTCATGTTTGCTTCATATGGTTTTTAAAAGCTTTCATGACATTTTCAAGAAAGGTTTAATGACTGATGTGGTGTAACCGTCAAATGAAACATTATAACATATTTCCTTATACATTGAATTCATGCGATTATACACATTTTAATCCTTGTTTAAAATATATATATTTTATATATTTTTTCAAGTGTTTTTTTTTAATTAATTAATTGATTTGTATCATGAATTATTAATTAATCATTCATTTTAGGAGTCGCATTGGTCACCATGATTTTGCCAAGACATGTTCCAGTCCGAAAATGTATACTTAACTGTATCCATACCCCTAAACCTAAAACTACCCATAACTTTTCATGACACTTTACAACTTGCCTTGCCTCTATCATTTCTCTTTTGTTTTGTTCTGCATGTTTGTTTCACAACATGATTTAAAATATTAATACAGGACAGCAGTTTTGTTTAATATGTATACTTTTCTTAGAAATAATACAAAATATTACACTTAATGTTTTCTTTTCAAGAATTTCATTCTTTTGATAAGTTTTTTTTTCTACATGAGATTGACAGTTCAATCAAAACTAAGAAATTAAAAACATCGTAAAAGAGGTGCATTCAAGAACAGACATTGTATGTATACGATTGCATTTCTGAATATATTAGATGACAGGACAAAAACATATGAGTCACATCATTGAGATGCATGACCTGAATAATACATTATACACACTTTTACTTTTTCCAAGTTCATGTCGCTAAGCTGTACTGTGCCTCTCAGTGCAACATCCTTCTAGTGGTTAAGCACAGCTGAGCTGTAGATTATGGAGCTCCTTCACAGAAACCAGTGGCCAGGGGATTATAAGTGAGCTCATCAAAGTAAGGCTTTCAAATAGAATCCAAAGCACATGATTAAAGGTTATTACACATTTCCCTTTCCTCGTCCACCAAATACCCGTTTTTTGTCCCTTGCACAGTTACTGCCAATTTATTAGTTTACTTCAGCATTTAGCTAAGCCATGTGTTCCATCTTTATCTCCTCATTAAAAACAGAACAACAACAGAAAAGCAGATACATATGCCCCTGTTGCCCTAGTGTCATTTCACAATAACGTTGCTCTCTTCGCGCCTCATTGGCTCACCACTGGGAATCTGTGTTAATTTGTTGTCTCCTCTTGCCCAGTGGGGACGGATGGAATGTGGCAAATGTAAATGCACTGTTGTGGAGTTGAGTTGAGTCAAATGTCAAGCTCAGCTGCACAGCCACATGCTCTGTGAGTATGCAGCATCTGTGCACATGGCACTCTGTGGTTAATGTGATTATTCTAGCGACAGTGAGCACTGTGGGAGACAGAGAAACAGAAGTCACATAAAACCATGCACGATTTTAGGCTGAAGAGGATAAAACATTGTGAGTAAGATGGTTTTAGAGCCTGAAGCAAGAAAGTGACTCTGTGATTTCAGATTCAGACAGTATTCATACAGACATTAAGTTTGAGTACTAATTTAAGTTTAATTTACTTTGCAAAGCCTACTTTAAATTAAAATGTGCGACACAAACTGTGAAGGTTTGTCTGAAATGATTGGGGACATTTCTTTTTTCAAGATTTTGTTGTTTAGATGACAGAAAGATGTCAAAATTTGCTGTCATTACCTCAGCCATTGTATTTCTGTAATTTAATGCCATGGCAATATAACACAAAGTATAGTGTTATAAATTTACATTTAAATTTCTTTTTTAAATGAACATAAAAAAAAACATTGTAAGATATACAATGTTAATACCTGTGGAAACACGTCATCACATTGTGTAATAAGGGTCCATTGAGATTCTTCAGAGAAACATGCAGAGATAGGTGCTATTCACAGGCAGGAACAGCAAAAGATCTGACAGACATTCCCATATTTTATTCTTATTAGTGTTTTCATTTTTGCAATAAATATGCTCTGTGACCATTTACTCTCATATCCAGATAAAATCCAGTTATCATTTATCCATATTCCATTTACATCCAACCTCATAAATGTGCCTCCAATAGTCAGATGGAAATATGACCAAATCCATACTACTTTTCTTGCATTACATACAAAAATTCCAGTGTCTCTTTGCATTTATGCGAGGATTTTTGTTTGTTTGTTTGTGTGTGTTTTGTTTTTGTCATTATTGTTACTTTTCTTGACCTAAATATTATAAATCTTTGACTGCTATACAATTCCTTCATAAATATTCTGGCTAAACATCACTCCAGAATGCAACATGGGCTTCTCCTGTGTTTCAACCATGTTTGTCACTGCTAACACAGGCCCAGAATCCACCTTAAACCATTTAAAGTTGTTTTAGCAAACGGATTGCTGTCCATCTCCACGGTTTCTTTACACATTTAAGCTTTTTCGCCATCGGACACTTATTCGATCAGCATTAAGTGTCTAACCCTACTTTTGAAATTGGTAATTTTATGAGGAACAGCTCAAATGTTCTGACTCCATGCTAAAGGGTTTATCTCTTGATTGATTGACCAATTCAGGCTAACACATCTGACCCCCCCCCCCATATGGCTATCTGTCTACTTTTAAGATCTCAAAATAGGTTTGAAACTGATCCAACAACACAGTGCACCTCCAACCAGCCCTCCACCTCTGGCACTGGTCAGCAGTGGTGGTAAGTAACGAAGTAAAAATACTTCGTTACTTTACTTAAGTATTTTTTTCGGGGATCTTTGTACTTTACTTGAGTATATTTTATTTGCATCTACTTTTACTCTTACTCCACTACAATATTAAAGACAAAGTTTACTTTTTACTCCGTTACATTTCCCCATGCCCGCTCCAAGTATTTATTACACTGGCTTTCCAAACCAATGAAAAACTTGGTTTTATTTGGAAAAAAAGTACGCGCGAGCTCTTTGCCAGCATACGCTCACATAGCAGTTAGTTCGCCATTGTGGAAGATGACCGCAGAAACTGGTGAAGGTGCAGCTCTGCCCAGCAATGATCCGGAGATTCCCGCTTACCTTGTTTCTTGCACATCTTCTGTTTGATGCAGCTAATGTTATGGAACATGTCTATTGCAGAGCTGCCAACTCTCACTCATTCAGTGTGAGACTCACGCAATTGACACTTTCTACAAGCTCTCACGACACACATCCATTTTCTCACGCAGAGAAAAATCGTGAAGCATAGAGGACATTGACACCGACAGACAAGAAAGAGAAGGTTACTTTTGATATAAAACAAATTCTCAGCTCTCAGATTCTGTCCATTTTATTACGAAATTCAAACAATAAATACCGTTTTGGAGCTTTTAAATGTGACGTGACAGATAGCTAGCGCCTGCTATGGGGTGCCGTTAATCTCTTTACTACTAGTTAATTGTAAATAAACACAAATTAACAATAATAGGTAGCCTATGTTGAAAGATACAGTACAACTTCCCGAAATGTATATCGTACATAATATATATATATATATATATATATATATATATATATATATATATATATATATATATATATATATATATATATATATATATATATATATATACATACATAATATCAATAAATCAGTGTTTTTCAACCGCGGAAAGAGGTCAATAAAACAGCTGGAGAACAATGTCACATAACGTTACATTTACCTCAGGGAAAAAAAAACATTTAATGACCATAGCACGTTAGTTGGCTAGAAAAATTAGTATAAATTAGTATTTTGCTAAATATGTGCACTATATATTTATTATATTTTTACTTATAAGCTATCATTAAAATATTATAAAGTTGTTATAATAAAAATCACATGTATTTTTAACATTTAATAATACCAGCTGACAGGGCTCTCTAGCCTATGTTTACAGAATTAGGTGAGATTTTCTTAATTTAAAAATTAACATGTATCTACTGTACCAAATATTTATCAAAATGAATCTATATTGAATCAAGATTGGAATCAAACCACAATAATTGAATTGAAATTGTAAAATTTGTATCAAAGAATGGCCTACCAGTCATTGCACCATAATATGCTGTCACTAAACTTAATGAAATTGTTTAAAATTGATGCAAGGTACTTCATTGTCTCTTATGATTGCAAATCTAACAAATTCTTAATTGCAGTATCTAATAATTTGTTCAATTAAAACATTGCATATCACTCCCAAAACAATTGATCTGTTTAATTATTGATATTTACAGTTTGAATATTTACTTTTTACTTTCGGTACTTAAGTACGTTTTAAATCGGATACTTTTGTACTTTTACTCAAGTGATGTTTGAATGGAGGACTTTCTACTTTTACTGGAGTCATTTTTTATTTAGGTATATATACTTTTACTCGAGTATAATTTTTGAGTACTTTTACCACCCCTGCTGGTCAGTTGCATGTTTCAGCATGATATGATGATTTATGGCTTTGTCTTCACATTTTGATTTTAACACAATGTCATTTGACATCATGGCTGTATGCAACACATGGCCCCTATTTTTAGTTGTCTTAGACACACAAGTAAAGTAATACAGGAGTTTGTAGTGTTCTTGGTCTGCTAATAACATATCTATTAAGTTTGTTTTCTACCTACAGATTTTTGAAGTTCATTTGAAAGTGAAAGGGAAAATTATAGGTGTAAAGACTCAGGGGCGGATCTAATCCGTGGGGGATTTGCATATCATAATTAATAATTGGTAATTAATAATTATTCATACATGTTTGGATTAGATCAGTCTTACATGTTAATAAATCTCCTGATAAGGGATGATATGTCATTTTACCTGCATGCATGCATGTGTATCCTTGCAATTAACCACAAGTTGATTGTAATTAATTACACGGACCACGTCCTACAAAACAGGCAAAATTAATTAGCTCAATTGTCAGAATAATATTTGTGGGGATCCACAATATCATCCTACTTTATAGGATTTCAGGAAAAGCAATTCTGTGGCCACAAGAATTGGGTTTCCTGCCCTATAAACACATACTCTTTAAAGTATCTTTAATTTGTAAGCTTGTAGCTATAAGACCTTTTGACACTTAAGGGGCTTGAACATGAGCAAAAGGCAGTACATCAATCAAATGAATATAATGAATTTAATAAGGCAGAACTACTTATGTATTTACTACGTTACAGGAATACATGCATTTACAAACATTAACAGACAACGACGACAACGTGGGGCGTTTGGACAATGGATACACGTGTGAGAGAGAGAGAGAGGGGGAGAGGGAGTGAGAGAGAGAGAGCATTGGCAACATTCACCCTGACAGTCACCTGTCTGTAACAACACGAAAACATCATCTTAATGCTTCTTAGAAGCTCTATAAAGAGATATACTTGCACAAATTTCTGGGTCTCTCTGTGTCGCGGCATTCCTGCGCGAGCAGAGTCCATTAGGAAGCGTCACGTGGTGCTTCTTGGCGCGCGTGTTGAACGGAGGTTCAAAGTCTTTGGGGTAACATTACCAAAGGAAAATAGTTCGGCTAAGTTCGTTTCACTTCGTGGAAGTGAACAGAGTCGACTACGGAAAACAAAACTTTGACTAACAAAGAAAAGAAATAAAGATCTCTACGGGGAAATCACGCGGAGTTAACGTTACATCTTTGCAGCGCTGGTGAAGAAGCGCGCGTGCCTCTCTCGGTGTTTCTCCTTCAAAGCGAGCGCGCGCTGGTTTGAAGGTCCCCTGTAGATGGATTTGCTGAAGAGATATGTCATGCGGTGTTCTTTTCACTCGACGATTGGAATTCAACACGGAGGCTTATCTAAGACTGAAAAACACAAACTAAACTAGAAACAAATAAAAGAAAGGCGAAGAGCTCGCCGGAGGCGAGACGTTACATTATGAAACGAGGACGAGAGGGGTAAGAGAGGGATAAACTGGTATTCAGTCCTTTTGAAGACCTGACGTTTCCGCCTTCTTTTAGAACAGGGTCCAATCAGGAGCTGTCCCTTTGGAGGGAGATTTTATGACCCTTTGTGTTATAACCAGGCATTTAAATCTCTAGTTTCATTGGGTGTTTAAGAGAAGAATCTTCACAATTCTTATAATACTAATGTGTCACAAAGTTTAGCAAAATGTAATGTCAATTAACAAATGGGGAATGAAGACTGGAGTTTATCGAGACCAAACTTGCCATAAATGGATTTGGTTAAACATTAGTTGGCAAAGTTTGAAACATTATCCCATTAGAGTTGTCGAGAAACATAGACCAAACCACAAAAAGGCAACTCATGAAATAGGGAACTTAGATACATTGTTCATACAATTCTCAAGTAGATATATAAAAGCATATATATATATATATGAATACAGGATTCATTTCTCCTCCTTGGTTAGAATTCAGAGAGAGCCACAGTTCTGTGAACATTCCTTTGGGTCGTAAACGCTGTTATCTAAGAACTCCAGTGATGTTAGTTTTGGTCTCTTTTCATTCCAAAGATGGAAAACATAGTAAACTATATTTTACTGGATGTTACTGTGCGTATTCTGATTGATCACACCGAAAGCATTCTGGAGGTGTCCAGAACTATGTGTACAAGTTATGGGAATAGACAGTTATATTTAAAATGCATAATGAAGGTATTTATAATTCACTTTAAGCTACGATAAAATCATAGTCATTCCAATGTGACATGGGCAAATGGACACACATAAAAACACATTGAATATATCTGGTTAAATGTCTTTTAAAAAGAGAAGTTTCTTTCTCTTTAGAATCCTTCTTTGGGACATTCCAGTCAGTCATAAGAATGTCTCGTAACTGGACACCAAGCTCTGTCCTGAGCGGGCTTCACTTGTGGGGGATGCGTGTGTGGTTGTGTGTGTGTGTGGGGGATAATTTACATTCAAAGATTTTTGGTCTTTAGCAGGATGTATTTAGTTATTCAGATTCACCCTCTTAGCCCAGTCCCTACATAGGAATAGGTCACTTTCACGGGTGGCTGCTATAACAGCTGATATAACTATCTAGCATCTACAGAAAGAGAAAAAAGACTTTTCACAGAATACATTAATAAAATGTACTCCATGTACTTCATCATCAAATGCATTATAAAACGCCTATCTGACTTTTTGTTCATATTAAAACCTGGTTAAAAACTTGTTTATATATACACATAAATCCTGGCTGATTATATATAGTATACATTAGAAAAGTTAACAAACAAACACTTCCATTGCACACAAACACACTTCAGAAAAGTATAGACTATTTAACCAGTGAAAGCATTTACTATTAGGACAGAGCCAATTAAGAAGAGATTTAGTCCCCTTGAACAAACCTTGTTAGTCTCATAAGCTGATATCTATTCATGAGAGGCACTCTTAACACATAAATTCATCTGATCAAGAATTAATTTGATTCAAAAGCTGTTACAGGGTACTGCATGTTAAGCAATTAAATTCCACTTGATCTTCATTTCAAACACTTTTAAAAGGTTTCAACTTGAGCAAACATTTGATTCAACCAAACATTTTTTATTGATGAAGTACACACACACACACACAGACACACACACACACACACACACACACACACATATATATATATGTATATATATATATATATATATATATATATATATATATATATATATATATATATAAAGAGCTAAAGAGCTTGAAAAGGGACATTACATACTCTCTATCTCGTTCATTTTTATGTAGAATCCATTTAGCTCTTATATTAGTGCTGAATATGATAGAGCAACCTTCTGCACTTATCATTCCCCATTCACTGATGTGCAGGCAGGTTTCATATCCAATTCACTGCACTGAAAATAACCATATTTTTTACGTAGCGAGTGTCAACATTTGCCCTCTAGAAAATCAAAAATGCTGAAAGAGAAACCAGGGAGAGAGAAAAAGAGATGTAATTAAGAAGCTGTATTGACTCAGGGAAAGTGGTCTCTATATCACAAATCGCTTTGTGTGGTGGTACGTTCCATTGAATATGAAGTATGTCACAGCTATTTACCTGAAGAGTTGAGCTTCTGTTACTCAAGAGATATGCAGATATGCTCTAAATGTCACAGGGACACTGTTTAATTAATTTTGGTTTTGTTTTCACTCTGTCTGCTTTGTTCCCATTTGCCTGTGTTTTCATTTGTCTCCTAGGTTACTCATTACCCTCTTGTTTGTTACCATAGTTACTCATTAGTTCCCTTGTTTGCGTCACCTGTGTTAACCCAATTATCTTTGTTTGCTCCTTATATGTCTGCCTCAGTTCTCATTTGTTGGTTGCCGTTAACATCTACGCTGAGTTTGGTTATTGTTAATCCTTTGTTAATGAAGTCTTTTGCATTTATCTTCTTCATCTTGCGGTCTACAACATGACTGCTAAAACATGACCCTAAAACAGTGGTTCTCAGATTTTTTTTTAATTCAAAGGCCCACTGTTATCAAACACAATATTCAAAGCCACCTCACCCATATTTTCATATTTCTGCTTTAATTATGACAAAGCTGCTTGTTTTCCAACTTTTGTATTACCTGGCTAAATTAATTAACCACAATTAATTTTGTGTTTCCAGAAATTTCACGAACTGTATGTTCTTAAATGAAAACCAATGCTTTACAGTTTGTTGAATTAAAATGTCATAACTGTCAAGATATAAAATGTTCAGAAAGTTGAACTGAACATGATATTCAGATTTATGGCTCTATTAATAATATAAAAGTTGAGTGTTAGGGCCAAGAAGTTACTCAGGAAGTTGCTAAAGGCTCAACGGATAATCAAACAAACCTCCATGAGTGACTTCTGGCATGTAATGTGAGGTCATGACTTTAAGTTACTTTATTTACTAGTTTTGGCAGGCCATCAAATGACCTTTGCCCTTTTGCAAGTTGCAACATTAGAAAAGTATCTAAGAAGATGCCAACTAGGCTTTTCTTTATACTACACCCAGAATTGCTTGTGAATAATTCAAAAAGCAGTATCCACATTTTGTGATTATTTAAAAAAAAAAAAAAATCAAAGCTTACAGGCAGCTTATGATAGCAAATAGCAATATATTTACAGTTATTATTTTGCTAGATATAAACTATTTACTTACAGATCTATAGTAGAAATGTCAGAACAAAAAGAGGTAAGAAGAAGAAAAAATTACCTGAGAGAAAAAGATGATGAAAAGCCTGAGATGAGTTAGTGATGAGTTAGCTTAGTTAGCTTGTATTGCTAACAACATTTGTTTCCATATTATTTGAATGCAGTTTACTTGGTGGCAAAAGAAATTGAACTGAATGATTATTGATCTTTTGGGTATTTTTTTGTTTTTATTTTTTATCAAATCTGTTATACCAAAAGTGCAGAATATTTTGGGATGTGTGTTATAAGATACTCCACCGAAAAGAGAAAAAAATTCTCACCCTCATGCTATCCCTTATTTCTAAAGATGAACACAAATTCACACAAATCCATCTCTGTGAGTATACAAAAAGTGGGATAGACCCCTCAAAGTTGACTCTTCAAATACCACACAAAACGCTTCACAATGAGCTGAATAGCGAATGAACTCTACCACTGCTGAGAATTATGGTCCGAGAACGGTATGTAGCTAATAGTGCTGTGCAAGCTCAAGTGTAAATAAAACTGGAATCGTTCCTTACTGTGCATAGAATCGTTAGGCCAGACGGTGGAAAAGTGGCTGATGATTCATCAACTAGGGTGTATGGATTACAATCGTGTTCATTTTGTGTGGTTTTTGAATCATCAACTTTGAGGGGCCCATGCACTTGACTTGCATTATATGGACTCACGGAGATAGATTATTTTTCAAAAATCTGTTTGTGTTCATCTGAAGAAAGAAAGTCATATCTGTCAAAGCATGAGGGTGAGTAAATGATGAGAAAACTAGGCCTATAGCCTGATTTCTGAGTGGAGTACCCCTTTAACATCACTCGGCTCAAGAGTCGTGCTTTCAAACAAATCACCATTTTACTTGAGATAACACCCAAAAGTAGCACAAAGTCCAATGGGATTTGTCTGGTATGGGGCATTCTGGTACAGGCTAGTCATCACAGACCAGTGCAGCATTATATAATTGAAAATGTTGAATCAGCCTCCCAATGTCTCCTTCTTGACTGACACATGAGGTCAGTATGAAGCCCTTAGGTGGGGTTTAGATTTAATTAGCATCCGTCTCTGCTCTCTGTCTCTTATCCTCTGGAGTCAGAGCACTCATACTCACTCATTCAAAGCACTGACCAGCCCTTTTGTTTCTGGACTGTGAACCATCTCACAGTCTGCCTTTGCCTGAAGAGAGAGGCCTGTGTTCTTTTTGCCTATTCACTTCAGCTCAAACCTAGCCTGGGAAAACCCAGACAACTTCCGGCAAATTTAGATTTGCTCTGAAAGTTAGTCTGGCAAAGAGCCCATTGAAACCCATTTCCAGTCCGCAGAAATCGCGGCACCAATCAGAAACGTTGCTATCGCGTCTGTTTTAAGCAATTTAAAATTGTCCTTTTCATGTCTAAAAAATATGTTATCGCTGTCTTACCGACTGGATTCTGCAAACGTCTGATATACCAGTGTGACGAGCAGGAAGAGGCCGAGGGACGTGAGAGCTCGGCGCGAGTGATAATGAATGACACCTGTGAGACGCACCGGTCTCGCATCTCTCACGGAGGAGCAGAAGCATAAAAGGAGGAGCGACAACGGTGAAGATCGAGAAAGGACAGGCCTGAATTTTATTTGATGTTTTGTTTTATTATGTGTGGCGGCAGTCGACCATGATGGACTGCCGTCTTTACTTTCATTTTTGTATTTGTTTTATTTTGTCATTAAAATGTGTGAATGTTCGCCGGTTTCCGCCTCCTTCTTCCCATAATAACGAACCCCGTTACAACCATAGACTGTAAAAAATGATTACAACCAGCTTGACCCGTTGGTGGCTAAACCTTTACTGTCTATGGGCTAAATGAATGGGAGGGTCTTAGCGAGAGCCCTCTGCATGCATACGTCATCTCCTTCATCGCTCTGATTGGTTTTAGGTCTATCCAATTGCGCCCAGAGGCATTTGAGCGACGTCCGTTGGTGACGCCCCTTTGGAAATGATTAGTCTATGGAGCTTTGCCAGACCCTAACTCAGTTACAACTGAGAAAGGTCTGGTTTTAACCAGGCTAGCTCAAACCAGCAATGGCCACCAAATCATTGAGTACATCTTATATCCTACTGGATATATAAATACAGAACATCCATTGTATTCAGTGTCAATGTGAAATAGAACACAAGAACAAGCAATTTTATCTTTATCTTAAACATGATTTTAAGCTTTTAACCTTTACTACTGCATCAAGTACTGCAGGTGGTTTTCCTTTTATTCTCATTCTGAAGGTTAACAAGAAAAACATTTAAATGTTTTTATAAATATGTTTTGTAATTTGTAGTAATATTTTAGTAATTTGTGCATAAAACGGACCTTCCCGAAAACTCTCCTCCAGATTCACAAATGCTTCGTAAACATCAGATTTAATAGAATCGCATCTTAAAATAGATTTTTACAAAGCTAAATAATTCATAAATATAAAATAATGCATAAATAAGTCATAAATATTTGTTTTTAAGGTTTTTGTGGTTAAGAGTTTTTCAAATATTTAGAAGCAGTGAAGTAGGTTTATTTTTTTTACATTTTTTTTTTTTTGGGAAGAAATAATAATAAAAGATTATTCCAAAATAATGAGACTATTTTCTTCTTTGTGATATCAGGGCAGTTTTTGAGTATGTACCCAAAAAAATGTTTTATTAATATAGAAATGAAAAATATACTAATTAATTTAGAGGTATAAAATTCACTGTTTGTATGAAGCAGAATTATTATTATTAATATTGCATTTTTTATTATAAAAAAAAAAAAAGATAGGACAACAAACGAGCATCATGACACAAATGCTCCCAGGAGCCTAATGTATGTTCATTTTCCAATGTTTCACTGATGTCACTGCACAGTCTGTCCCAGTGTCTTTTTCATGGCTGTCTGATTTTAGGGGACAGATTGCATAACAAGTACAGGCATGATGCCCCTTCCGGGTTTTCAGTCGAGGAGCTTTTAATCATCTCAAAAGCTAAGTCAATTAAACTAAGTCATTCTAGCCCCCAGACTATCCAAACTGGCCCTATATTTACCCACCTAACACACACACACACACACAGCTTTTTCTCACCCAGTACCCGCTGCTGTCTCTTCATGGCTTCTGCCTCAAGGGCAGAGAGGAACTAATGGCAAACAGAAAGATATTGAGAGAGGGGAAAGATTGGTTCAATCAAGCAAGATTCTTCAGAATCATGCACCAAAAAAAAATTCTTCATTAAGTCAAAGCTGAGAGCTTGCAGTATAAAAACAGAATGATTAATACCATCCAAAAAGTGATTAGAACTCCAATTAGAAAAGCTCAAGACAATAAAGCATAAAGCATAACAATAAAAATAAAGTTAAACAACTGTGTAACTCACACTTACCAACAATTATTCAGACAAGAGACAGAGCAGAAGGCAAAACAGTTGGTATAGAAGAGTTTAATGTTTCAATTATTTCCAACATAAATACAGATGATATCCTCAATAACTTCATTGTACACTTTCACCATGTTTTACTTGAAATACTTTGAATCCATGTGCCTTGCAGCTGTGCCATAACGTCTCAGTAAATAATGGTACTGGTGGATCATTCACGTTACAATGTCGCCCTCTAGTGGCTATTCAAACATTACATTTTCATTTATTCATTTAGCTGACGCTTTTACCCAAAGCGACTTACAATTGCTATATATGTCAGAGGTCGCACAGACGCACACCTCTGGAGCAACTAGGGGTTAAGTAGGTGGACACATAGGTGTCTTACAGTGGATTCGAACCCGGGTCTCTCACATCAAAGGCATGTGTATTATCCACTGCGCCATCACCACCCCAACATTATTATTACAATATTGTGTAGCAGGTGCAAGTGAATGCAAGTCTTCAGCCAGACCCTTTTGGAATCTTTGAGTAGAACTGCAACTGTTTCACTCACAAAATCTAAACTGTTAATAATTTTGAGGGGAAAAAATCCTTAAGGGTTAAAGTCAAGTGTGGCTAACGCAGTCCTGTGAACACTGTTCTCTGTGAATTAAGGAAACTTGAACTTAATGCAAGCAGCTACTGCAGTATCCATGGATGCCCTTAGATGTGGGTCTGCCATGCTCTGGATCATTCCAGAGGTTGAAGTACTGTACATTCAGTTATGTGCAATACTTTAGGCACAAATCTGATTCCCTAGATAGGCCTATATATCAATACATTTAAAAAAATATTTGGTCTATTACAATTTAGCACTTTTTCATTGACAAATTATGTGTCAGGGTAAAAAAAGTGACTGAATATTCCAGACAAAATATTGAATGATGTTTTCTTCCATTTTACGTCGCAGACTGGAAACAGATCCTACTCATATTCTACAGTCACACTCAGAGATATAAAATTTGCCTTTGGGTTAGGGGCTCTTTTCTATTTCACACTAGCCTTTTCTTTTAAAGGCCCCCTGAAATCAAAATGTAAGTTTTTTAAGCTTTTAGTCTGAATATATTTACCCAAAGGTTATGCATGAGAAAATATTTTTCTCACCTGCAACAACATACTGAATGATTATATTTTTGAGCCTCTGATGCTATTTTTTCACGTTGTGATTGTTTTAGTTTACTTTCAGTTTAGTGTTTTATAGTTTTAAATTATCAGGACATTTTGTTTTTATTTTAGTTTTAGTAAGGATTTGTTTTGATTATTAATGCACAAGTTCGTTTTCACTGTTCTACTCAATCTATACATGATCATGTGGCTAAATTTAGAAACTATTTCAGAAGTTATTTACCACACACATAAAAGCATTTAAGCTTACTTAAGTTAAGTTAATTTTTGTTTACTTGCAACGCTGTTACAAGTGTGCTGATAATTCTGGTGTTGTTGCCACTGTCACAAGACTGTGATCTTCTACCGGGAACATCAGGCCAATCTGCTACTGTCCAGGTGGTTTGTCTGGTGCTGCGTCCCAATTCGCATACTATCCGTACTAAATAGTATTCGAAAATAGAATTAGTACGTCCCAAATGGTAGTATGTTGAAATGAGTGTTCCAAAGAGACCCGGATGGTCTACTATATCCAGTCGGAATCCGAAGTGCAGATCGATGCACACTCTAACGGCTGATATTGCCCACAACCCATCGCGCGTTGGACGAGGATTTGGTTAGAACTACAAACACGAGTGAAAAGTGTTTAAAAAAAACGTACTCGGTTACTAACGTAACCTCGGTTCTCTCTAGAGAGGGAACGAGTACTGCGTAATAGCTTACGCTAGGGGAAAACTCTTTTCCGCGAGATATTGAAGCCAAAAATTATCCTTAATTTTTTATTAATGTAAAACGCTTTGCAGCAGCAAGCAAACATAGGCGAAACAGCTCGCGCGCCTATTGGTTGCTCTGCAGCAAATGCAGCAGCCTATCGAGAGAGACTCTGCGTGACGTAATGACCAATGGGGGCAATTCGCGCCCATATCGTCACGTCCCGCCAGAAGGGGCGTGGTCTCGCCCTATAAATATGCTCGTTAGGCTGATACAAGCTGTTTTTTATCGCTGAAGCGAACCAGAGCGTATTCCACGCACGGCAAGATACGCAGTACTCGTTCCCTCTCTAGAGAGAACCGAGGTTACGTTAGTAACCGAGTACGTTCTCTTACGAGAGTATCTCTCGTACTGCGTAATAGCTTACGCTAGGGGAACACAATGCAACACGCCGTGCGTACAGGGATCCAACACCAAAGTCCCAGGGGCCGAAGCCCAGGGCTCATGTAGTGCATAATCACCATAAACTCACATAGAGTAGAGGAAGAGAGGCTGGAAGCGTCATTCCCTATAAAAAAGCACCCAGCGGGGCTATTATATGACAATCAAACGCGCAGCCAGGGTGAAAGCATTCAGCCTGATCTGGGTGGCCATACGTGAGTCAATACTCATGGGGCTGCAGTAAACTCAGCATCTGGGCCGCACAGCGGGGCAGATAGCACTGAATTTAGACCGCCAAAAGCTTAGCTTGTAAGGCGGGTACCTCCAGGTTATAGTATTTTATAAATGTAGACGGCGAGGCCCAGCCCGCGGCCGTACAGATATCTTGCAGGGAAACCCCGCTAGACCATGCCCACGAAGAGGCCACGCCTCTCGTGGAGTGCGCCCTGACACCCAAGGGGCACTGTAAGCCCTTCGCAGAGTAAGCGAGCGCAATGGCATCCACTATCCATCTGGATAGGCTCTGTTTTGAGGCGGCGAGTCCCTTGGAACGCCCGCCGAACAAAACAAAAAGCTGCTCCGTCTGTCTGAAAACAGACGAGCGTGACACATAAGCTCTTAATGCCCTGACGGGGCAAAGGAGACTTGCATCCTCCTCCTCACTGAGAACCGGAAGGGCAGACAGGGAAATTACCTGGGCCCTGAACGGCGTATTGAGGGATTTCGGGACATACCCGTGCTTTGGTTTGAGAATGACCTTCGAGTCATTAGGCCCAAACTCCATACACAACGCGCTCACTGAAAGCGCCTGTAAGTCCCCTATGCGCTTCACTGAAGCGAGAGCCATGAGAAACACTGTCTTGAACGACAGGTGTTTCATGTCCACCAGCTGGATTGGCTCGAACGGGGCGCCTTTCATGGCCTCCAGGACCGTGGAAAGGTCCCACGTCGGGACTGAAGGGGGCCTTGGAGGGTTCAGCCTCCGAGCTCCCCTAAGGAAACGCACGACTAAGTCGTTTTTCCCCAGCGACTGGCCAGACACCGGTTTTGCAAACGTTGCTATGGCCGCCACATATACTTTGAGCGTGGATGGGGTCCTGCCCTTATCCAGTAGCTCTTGAAGGAAGGAAAGCACTTCCGAAACCCCGCACTCCACAGGTGAAAGGCTCTGGGCCTGACACCATGCAGAGAAAACAGACCATTTCGAGGAGTAGAGCCGCCTGGTAGACGGAGCTCTAGCCTGCGCGATCGTGTTTAATACTCCCTCTGGGAGGCTAGCGGGTACCCGTTGATGGCCCATGCGTGCAGGGACCATAACTCCGGGCGAGGGTGCCAAATCGAGCCCTCCGCCTGAGAGAGGAGGTCTCTCCTCAATGGTACAGGCCATGGGGCAGTGCTGGCCAGCTGCATCAGGGCAGGGAACCACGTCTGGTTCGTCCAGAGCGGGGCTACAAGCAGCACTGGGCATCCGTTCTCCCTGATTCGTTCCAACACCTGAGGCAGGAGCGAGACAGGAGGAAAAGCATATAGGGGGCAGCGGGGCCAAACATGAGCCAGCGCGTCCTTGCTTTTCGAGAAAAACTCCGGGCAATGAGCGTTTTCGTGGGACGCGAATAGGTCCACCTGAGCTCTGCCGAACGTTTTCCACAGCAGCTGGACCGTCTGCGGGTGCAGCGACCATTCCCCTGCTGGAACATTGTTCCTGGACAGTCTGTCTGGTCCCACATTCAGGTGACCAGGCACGTGCGCTGCTCTCAGTGAGAGCAGGTTGTGCTGAGCCCAAACCAGGAGGCGTTCCGTCAACCTGTAAAGGTTTCGTGACCTGACGCCACCCTGGCGATTTATGTATGCCACCACCGACATGTTGTCCGACCGGACCAAGACGTGGTGGCCTGTTATCTGGGGACAAAAACGCTGTAGCGCTTTGTCGACTGCTATCATCTCCAAGCAGTTTATGTGAAGGAGCTTTTCCCGTTCTGACCACAGGCCAGCTAGCGGTCTGCCCTCGAGCAGCGCTCCCCACCCCGAGGTGGAGGCGTCCGTAGACACCACCTTTACACTCGAAGCGGTCCCCAGGCTCACACCTGACTGATACCAGTCGGTTTTTCTCCAAGGTTCCAGAGCTGACACACACTGAAGGTCGACCCTGAGGCGAAACAGACCCGCTGTCCATGCCCTGGGTGGAACCCGCACTTTCAGCCACATCTGCAGTGGGCGCATGCGGAGCAGGCCCAACTGGAGTACAGAGGCCGCTGAGGCCATCAGCCCCAGCATTTTCTGAAACCTTTTGAGCGGGACTATCGTGCCGTGGCGGAAGGATTTCACGCCGCGCTGAATATTTAGTACGCGCTCTGGTGACAGGCGTGCTGTCATGGACAGCGAGTCCAACACGGTTCCCAGAAAGGAAATTTTCTGACTGGGAGACAGTGAGCTCTTCGCCCAATTGACTGTGAGGCCCAGCTTCTTGAGGTGCTCGAGTAATGCGGCCCTGTGTTCTATGAGCTCCGATCGCGATCGAGCTAGAATCAGCCAATCGTCCAAGTAGTTCAGGACTCGCATGCCCTGAAGTCTCAGGGGTGCGAGCGCCGCGTCCATGCACTTCGTAAATGTACGAGGTGCTAGGGACAGGCCGAACGGCAGGACTGTGTATTGATATGCCTGGCCCTCGAAGGCAAATCTCAAGAATCGCCTGTGATGGGACGCTATTTGTATTTGGAAATAGGCGTCTTTCAGATCTATCGACACAAACCAGTCCCCGTAGCGCACCTGCGCGAGGATTTTCCTGGTCGTAAGCATTCTGAACTGGCGTTTCACAAGCACTCTGTTCAGCTGTCGCAGATCTAAAATGGGTCTGAGACCCCCATCCTTTTTCGGTACCAGAAAATATCTGCTGTATAGGCCCCCTTCGCTCTGAGCCTGAGATAAAGGTTCTATAGCCCCTTTGCTCAGTAGTTTCGCTATTTCGGCACGAAGTAGATGAGATACTTCGTTTTTCACCGTAGTTTCGACGCGCGCCGTATAACGGCGCGGGCGTCGTGCGAATTGTAGCGAGTAGCCTCTCTTTATAGTGTTCAGCACCCATTCTGATACCCCGGGAAGCTTTGACCACGCATCTGCGTGAATAGCTAGAGGCAGAATGAAATCCGGGCTCTGGCCGCGACAAAACGGCAGCTCGAGAGCCCGTGCATACTGGGAACACAACACCGTGTTTACAGCGTTCGAGGCGGGGGGCGCGCTGATCACAGCGGGCGACCTGGCCGCGCTCAGCTTCTTTATGGCAGATTGTGCAGAAAAAGCGAGCGGGGAAGATCCCGTGGGAATCGGCGTGTCTGTGAGAAAATGTGGGCGCGGGGCTGCGGGCACATTTAATACACTGAAAACACTGTCGTTCATGGCCGACTGAATGTGTGTTGGTTTCGTTTTTACAGAAACCATGGGACACGCAGCATGTAGTGTGAGCGGGCATGGTGACATGGGCGCTTGCACTACATTGTTTGCACAATCGACCGGAGTCGATTTTATTTGTGCTAGCCCTGCACCGTGGCGGGCTGTGTTTGTGTGTGGGAATGGGCACTGGGTGGGCATTCTTACAACACTCATAACACCTTCGGCCGTGGCCGGAACACCAGAAAATGCACTCTTTATTGGATTTATCTGGGTAGCCGTAAGAACGGCTTTTGTGCGCAGGCAAACGGGCTGTGACACCGGCTGACTCTCTGCGAAATACACTGGGACAGTCGCGATGTTTGGAACTGACCGAGCGAGAAGTTTCAGTGAAAATCCGGCCGCAGCGGGATTTGAACACCGTCGTTTTCCTAGAATGGCTAGGAAGATTTTGAGGCCTCGGGCTTGATCTCAATCCTCGGCCGGGGCCCGCGCTGAGGGGGGCGGCGTCCAGCAGAGCGAGAGCGCGGTCTTTGGTCTCGGGCGTGGCCGCGCTGTGAAGCGGCGGCGGCGGGCGGTGCAGGCTGCGGCTGAGAGCTGCGAGCAGGCGGCGGTTTAGAGGAAGTGCTTCATGGCCTGCGAAGTTTTTTGTACCTCCATGAATCTGTCAGCGAAGTCTGTGACGGCAGATCCGAAAAGGCCCACTTGGGAAATGGGCGCGTCGAGGAACACAGAGCGCTCGGCTTCCGTCATCTCAGACAGCGTCAACCATAAGTGTCTCTCAGCCACGGTGAGAGAGGCCATGTTTCGTCCTATGGCCTGTGCAGCGGCTTTAGTAGCGCGAAGAGCGAGGTCTGTAGCGCTTCTCAGGTCCGCCACGCAGATCGCTCCGGGTCCTTCCTCGTCCAGTTTAAGGAGAAGGTCGGCCTGGAAAATCTGCAGGATAGCCATAGTGTGCAACGCTGAAACTGCTTGCCCGGCGGCGGTGTAAGCGCGACCGTGCATGGATGACGTCACTCGGCAGGCTTTAGAAGGAAGCGTCGTGTGCGCGCGCCGTCCAGCGGAGGGCGGGCAGAGATGAGACGCTACAGCTGGTTCCACAGGAGGAACAGAAAGGTATCCTCTTTCCTTCGCGCCATCCACAGAGGAGAAGGCAGCAGAAGCAGAGGTACGCAGCCTGGCGGAGAAGGGGGCGTTCCACGATTTCGTCACTTCCTCGTGAAGTTCCGGGAGGAAGGGCGCGGGCCGCGATTTCGTCGGAGCCTCGTCATTTCCGAGAAAGCGTCCGTCCATTCTGTTGCGCGGCGGCTGCGCGGGCGCCTCCCAATCGAGGCCGATCTTTCAACGGCCTGAGAGAGCAGACGCATCAGCTCAGTCTCAATGCCGGCTCTCTTACCAGTGGTCTGGCGGGAAACGCTAGCGGAGGGGAGATCCACAGAGCTCGCCCAATCCTCACTATCGGACGCCAGAAGATAACACGCCTCGGAGGGTTCGTCAAGCTCGTGGATGGACGCGGCGGCAGGCGGCGGCCGTTGTCCGTCAGTGAGCGACTCGAGCGAAGCCGGCGAAGCTGGCGGGCGAACCGGCGAGCTTTGGCGGGCTGGAGAAAGCTCGGGAGCGCGCTGGGCGCGGCGCTTCTTGCGGCGCGGCACCACGGCGGGCTGCGGTGAAGGCTCGGAGAATGATGCCAGGGGCGTCCTCAGAGTCACCATGGACAAAAGCTCGCAATGAGGGCATCCGCCGTCAGCGAGCGCGATAGCCGCGTGATCCTCACCCAGGCAGGAAACACAGATGACGTGTCGGTCTCCATCGCTGAGCGGGGCGCGGCACGAGCCACAGGAAGGCATCTTTAAAAAGACGCTGCTCTTTTGAGAGAGAAGTGTAAGTCGCGTCAAGTAAGCGAACAAACACTTCTCAACAGAGAAATACACAGAGTGTGAAAGGATATATAACGCCGGAAAGCGCAGCAGGTACGGCAGTTGAAGGCGGCGAGGCCAGCGACTCCAGAGCTCGTCCCGCTGAAAAGCTTGCTTCGACGGCGCGGCTTCTCACTCCGGATCCAGCGATGCGTGTGCTTCGCTGAAGAGGTAAAAATCAGCTTGTATCAGCCTAACGAGCATATTTATAGGGCGAGACCACGCCCCTTCTGGCGGGATGTGACGATATGGGCGCGAATTGCCCCCATTGGTCATTACGTCACGCAGAGTCTCTCTCCATAGGCTGCTGCATTTGCTGCAGAGCAACCAATAGGCGCGCGAGCTGTTTCGCCTATGTTTGCTTGCTGCTGCAAAGCGTTTTACATTAATAAAAAATTAAGGATAATTTTTGGCTTCAATATCTCGCGGAAAAGAGTTTTCCCCTAGCGTAAGCTATTACGCAGTACGAGAGATACTCTCGTAAGAGAACTACAGACATGGAGGACGCGCGAGTCCGGCAGTTATGTAGAGGTTTAGTAAAGGGGTTTGAGTGATTAATTATCAGTATCTAACCTGACGAAAATGTATTTATTCAATGTTGTCTACATTTTATAGCATCTGCAGCAGCATTGTGAACTTTTGTAAAGATACGTTTAGCCATTAACTTTTAAATGCATCATTACATTCAAATTGCAAACACATGAGTACAGTCGCGACTGGCAGGTGAACGTGCAACAACATTTCTCTCCGAAACGGTAAGAAATTATATTAGATTGAATGGAGGATTTTAACTGACGAGATGATTGACAGGGCAGTTTATGGTGACAGGATGCACGCGATAGAGCTGTCCGTTAAACATGACGACGTAGTATGTCCCAAAGCTTGCCTACTATTTTGCTACACACTCAAAAGTATGTACTTTTTCTTCAAAAAAAGAGTAAATACTTTTAGGACGTAGTATAAGTAGGCGATTTGGGACGCAGCATTCGTCTGGCATCACAGCTGAGATCCACTGTAACCCTATGGTACGGTGGCCGAGAGAGCTCAAAGTGCTGCAAATGAAGAAAACGCATGCAAATAGAAAAAAACACCCGCAAATTAAGAAAACATCTTCATCAGTTTCACAACACACGTGTGCTCCAAATACTCACAACACAACCAAATACAGAAACGCGCTGCAAAAGCTACATAATTGACTCATTATTTTAACCTGGGATGTCCCAATGACAACGCAGCACGTTGTCCATCAGCTGAATAGCTGTTCTGACGACAGAAATATAATGCTGTTAACATAACGGTTCCAAATAAATATTTTTTTTATTTTTACTTTACAAAAAAACTTTTAAAATATGCGTTATATATCTGTGTCAGTGTCTCAACTTTAAAACTTTGGACCCTACATTACCTAACATTTCTTATGAAACTTTTCATTATGAAAATTTAAACATAACATGAAACAATTTGTACAGTGTAACTGATGTATAGATTAATATCTTTCCTTCATGTTCTTCTTCTCTATCTTTTTTATTTATTTATTTTAGTTTTCAGCTCATTGTTCTTTTCTCATTTGTATTCTGATGACATTGAACATATTGTTTATACATTTTGTATTTTGTATACAAGTTGTATGTCATAAAAAAATAATCTCTGTATATGTTTTGCAGAAAAAAAAGTTAAAATAAATAAAGTAAAATAAAGTAGAATTTTGAGCTGTAAGCACCTGGACGTCCCAGCCGGTTCGTCACTTATTTGGTTCCCCCGGAAACATTTCCGTTGTGGTCTGTGTCATTTGCAGCGCGTTTCTGTATTTGGTTGTGTTGTGAACTTTTGCTGCGCGTTTCTGTATTTGGTTGTCTTGTGAGCTTTTGCAGCGCGTTTCTGTATTTAGTTGTGTTGTGAAACTGATGAAGATGTTTTCTTAATTTGCGGGTGTTTTTTTTCTATTTGCATGTGTTTTCTTCAGTTGCAGCACGTTGAGCTCTCTCGGCCACCGTACTATGGTCCATCGGTCCACTCTCAGCATCACTGATGCACACAAGCCCTTACAGCACGTCAAGCTGGAAACCATGTGAAGGACCCTAACCTAACCTAACCTAACTGTTTAAAAGCAACCGCATATCAACCAACCTGTCCTGACAACCACTTAGCAATGCACGAAAAACCACAACAAAATGTCCAGCAACCGCACAGCAAAACACTTAACAACTGCTCAGAAAACCTAGGCAAAAGCATGTCAACAGACAGGAAACCACCCAAAACATCCTGGCAACCACATAGCAATGCATTAAAAACAGCTTAAAACAACCCACTGTAGGATCTAACAACACAATCACAAAAAGCATCCTAACAATCTCACTACAGTGTGCTAAAAATGCACTAGCTAAGTCAAAAGAAGAGAAGATGTCATCGCCCTTTACAAACAAATAAGGAACAGAATACAAAAAGATAGCAAAGGCACTACATGTTCCAAGAGACACCATTAGAGGCATAGTTCACAAGTTCAAAGTTAAGGGAACAACAGTGGTTACACTACACTGTCAGAAATAGGGGTACAGTAGGAGTCCATTTCTGTCCCCCAAGGTACAATCTACACTAACGTACCCCATAGGGCTTATTATTGGACCTCAAGGTACTTATATGTACCTTTTTGACCCTCAAAAAGGTACATATATGTTCCCAAGCATTAAAAGGTACATATATGTACTGTTTCTTTTAAAGGTAATATCAAGAGACAGTCTCTGCTAAGCCAATTTTTTTTGTAAAAGTTGTTGTTTAAAGGTTTTAATGATACCTTAATTATTTAAGGTTGATTTTAACATCACTATATTTGAGTAGCCTTGAAATAAGTAGCCTTGAAATAAAGGAAATAAAAGTTGTCACAAGGGTACAAATATGTACCCTATAAAAGCTGAGGGTACAGCCCCAGTGACAAGCCATTGTACCCCTAAAGGTACAATTATGTACTTTATTTTCTGAGAGTGTACCTGGACAGGTCAGAAAAAAGAAGCCATCAATGGCTGCAACCAGACCTGCTGCAAGACTTGGTGGCAACAGGCACTGAGATTTCAGCTTGCACAATGGCAAGTATCTAACGCATGCGGTTTCCATGCCAGAACTCCAAGAACATACACCACTACTGACCCAAAAACAGGGGCGGCTGGCCAATAGAGGGCGCTAGGGCGCCTTATTTTAATGCCTTATTTTGCTTTCCATTGTTACTTTTTAAAACAACGGGGACAGATCCAGCATGGGCAGTTAGGGATATGAAGCACCTGTCTGAGAAAGTAACTAAACAGTTTGAGTTCAATTTCAAATGCAAATGGAAAGTTTGTGCAATATGTTTGTTTTTGTGTAAGAATGCCTCAACCTCTTAACATTGGCATTAAATAATTACTAACTTTTTCACAGAGCACTGCATCCTGCAGTTTGTATTGTGTTTGGGTGTTTATTAATAATAATAATAATAATGATGACTTTTATTTATATAGCGCCTTTCCAACACCCAAGGTCGCTTTACAAAGATAGGTTATGCCAGTGGTTCTCAAACTGGAGTAGGCCTAGGCTACGTGAGGTGGCAAAAGGGGGTAATGCTGAATTTTGCTGTTCAATTCTACTCAACCTTAAAATAACATTCAAACTTAGCATGTATTTCGAGCAGGTAAAATGCCGTAAATAGGCTACGAGACATCCGATCAAACAACCTCATCTTTTGCGATCAAACCTGACTGCATTCACACAAGCAACGAGAGGTTGCGTGCATTTTATGCTGCCATGACAAATCGCACTATAGGCTACTGCCGTTCTCGACAATGTAGCCTACCTTTGTAAAAGTACTTAGCACTTACTAGCAAATATAGACACAGACACGTGTCTGTACAGATCTCTGTGCATAGAGATCGATTTAAGATTTAAACTCTTTGATACAAAAACTGTGTGAGTTCCTGTGTTTAATGTTGATCACATTATACGAATATCCACACAATTTCAAATGTGACATTATACAACAGTTCAACAAACGATAGGTATTAATATTAAGTGATGTTCATTTTAAACACAGTATTGTCCGTATTTTTTTGCAACAAAACTAAAGCTCCAACCGTCGAAAGCCACAGCAGAACTGCAGCACACAGCAGTGGGGGAGACCGGGTATGGTTGTAACACGGGGAGAGTTGTAACACCACCATTTCCACCACTTAGGGATAAGATAGGAGTCATGTAATCATTTCAGTATTTACCTATTTCCTCCCTGATACTGCATGGTAGTTGTCAAGTCTGGAAACCGACACATTCTGAATTTATAGAGAACAAACTGATTTTGAGGTAAGAAAGTAAATTTTTTGACCAAGACTTTTTTTGTCTATCTAAATTATTGCAGATAAAATAGTTTGACTTATATTAAATTAAAATGTAGTTTCTTAGGCAACATGTGATGCAGTTTCCCCTTGCTAATTTCAAAGCAGTATGCTAAGCTAGCTAAACAGTAACTGACAAGGGTGGGGTGGGTTGTAACACTTCTTGAAAAAGTGTTACAACCATCCCCTATCATACAACTGATTGATTTTAATATTTTTAGAGAATGCCTAGGTAGCTGGACCCTCACTCTGGGACAACCTCCTCTCCTCCTCCAACTCACTCTGGGACGACCTCCTCTCCTCCTCCAACTCACCTGGGGACGGCCTCCTCTCCTCCAACTCACTCTGGGATGACCTTCTCTCCTCCAACTCACTCTGGGACGACCTCCTCTCCTCCTCCAACTCACTCTGGGACGACCTCCTCTCCTCCTCCAACTCACTCTGGGACGACCTTCTCTCCTCCAACTCACTCTGGGACGACCTCCTCTCCTCCTCCAACTCACCTGGGGACGGCGTCCTCTCCTCCAACTCACTCTGGGACGACCTTCTCTCCTCCAACTCACTCTGGGACGACCTCCTCTCCTCCTCCAACTCACCTGGGGACGGCCTCCTCTCCTCCAACTCACCTGGGGACGGCCTCCTCTCCTCCAACTCACTCTGGGACAACCTCCTTTCCTCCTCCAACTCACTCTGGGACGACCTTCTCTCCTCCAACTCACTCTGGGATGACCTCCTCTCCTCCTCCAACTCACCTGGGGATTGCCTCCTCTCCTCCAACTCACTCTGAGACTACCTCCTCTCCTCCAACTCACTCTGGGACGACCTTCTCTCCTCCAACTCACTCTGGGATGGCCCCCTTTCCTCAAACTGACCAGGGGAGGACCCCCTCTCCTCCAGCTCACCTGGGAACGACCTCCTCTCCTCCAACCTACCTGGTTACGTCTGGCTCCTCTGCTATTCACAATGTCACCATCTCCTGTGCTCCAGATGAGCCAGGCACCTCAGGATTGTCTCCAGGTCAGGCATTCAGTCCTTCAGCCATGTGGCCTTTTCCAAAAGCAGGGCCA
Source organism: Gila orcuttii (assembly GCA_026230005.1). Taxonomy (NCBI): domain Eukaryota; kingdom Metazoa; phylum Chordata; class Actinopteri; order Cypriniformes; family Leuciscidae; genus Gila; species Gila orcuttii. The sequence continues at coordinate 49,248,784 of JAPDVR010000002.1, read as the reverse complement.
AGAAAAACAACTGGCAGGATCAGGAAGAAGAGGCGGTCTGAAATACTCACTGATACACCAGTGAAACAAGCACTGATGGAAGAACAACAGGGAAGAGGAAAGAAAAGACAGAGCATCTTAGGTAAGAATAAAGGCAAGAAACAGAAAAAGGAGAGGAAGCCCACCAAGAAAATGTTGAACGCTGAGGATTTTGACATCTCAGATTAGGAAAACTTTTGTGTTGTTTGCATGGAGCCATTTGGCAACTCAAAGCCGAAGGAGGTCTGGGTAAAATGTGCCCTATGCAGTCTCTGGGCCCACAAAGCCTGCACTCCAGGGTTACCGGCATTCATTTGTCAGCACTGTGACTCTGATTAAGAAGATACACACACACACACACACTGATATTGTTTTTTGTTAGAAATTGTAGTATGTTTATCAAGTATACTGTTAAGTAAGTTTGTTCAAGTAGACACATTTACATAGGCTATATACACACACACACACAAGTTAATCAGACAGTCTGTTCCAGAGAGGGAGTGAGACATTGTTCTTTTATGCAAATAAACCTGTTTTTTGAAGCATATCATAGTGTGGCATCCATTTTTTCTTCTTTTGTGTAATTGTTACAACTTACCCCAGCATGTGTTACAACCTACCCCGGCACTGGGGTAGGTTGTAACGAAGGTACACCATGTATTTGACACCAACTCACAAGGTCTGTGATATTCTTGTAGAGCAGGGGTCGGCAACCTTTTTTGACCAAAGAGCCATTTTTTTTTTCATTTTTGGTTAATGCATTTTTTCCAAAAGAGCCACAGCAAATATATATATATATATATATATATAATATTATTATTAAATATATTTTTCAATAAAATTTCAACAGCAGTAATTATTAGGTCCATAGACTAAAAACAAACAAATATTCAGCAAACTATAAAGTTTCAATATGTATTAATTGTGCTTTCACTGTGAGGTTGAGTTATCAACTGAGCATAAATCCTCTCCGTGTGAGTGTGTGAGAGTGTGTGTGTGTGTGTGTGTGTGAGAGAGAGAGAGAGAGAGAGAGAGAGAGAGAGAGAGAGAGAGAGAGAGAGCGAGAATGAATGCACACAGTACTTACATCTAGGCTACTGTGGTTACGTGAATACTCAACTTGGCATTTTGATATATTTCAGTGTTTATTTGGCCGTTTAGATGCGCAACAGAATTAAAGGCTATTGGTCATTCCACGAAATCGTTGCCTTTTCAACTTTAAAAATTTGAAAAATATAATTGTTTTAAACTGATTTTTTTCAGTACCCATTAAATTAAGACATCTTAACATGACAGGAAATTGTGTTGGGCCTTCTCAAGCTATGCCATTTATTATTTTATGACTGTTTATTTATTTCATATGTTGATATTTTCCTCAGTCCTGTTACCGACTAAAGTGTTACTATAAATAATAATTCCAATTACAAATATGCAACAGTTTGCACATATATTAGTAGTATTTTGGTCCCTCTTTTCATTCAGATGATGTCATATTTAAAACAATTCTGTTTTATATCATAATATCCATTCAGATTACTGAAAATGTCCTATTTCAGGGACGACATCACATTACAATTAAGAAATATGTATACTTTGACAAGATATTTATTTTAAAAAGGGTCTTGTCCAAAATGCAATATAGTGCAGGTTACTATGGTGAGATCTGTTTGACTGTCAAATGTCATTTTTCTTTTAAAATATCAAATTAATGACAGTAACAGGACTGAGCTCTCAATATCCGAGAGTGTCTTCAGTCACCTATTGTTTGTCATTGCAGTTAATTGCATGCATTATGGACAAGAGTTATGAACTTATTTACTTCCATACTAGTTACAGTATATGGAACATTAGGCCATGATAATCTGCTTCCATATGGGAGGTAATGTAGAATTATATAGAAAAATACAATCATAGAAGAAAACGTATATCTTTATTAAAACAAATCATCTTTGGACATATAAAACATGGTCTGCTCTCCATCTCATCCTCAACACCTTTTCTACCTCATTGCATTCTTCTATGCCTCTATTTTTCTTTTCTTGTTCTCGGTCTCTCTTATAGGCCTACTTCTTTTTTTCCCATGAAGATACCGTTCTATCCTCTCTGGATCCTGGTCTCTATGATCGCGATAGCGCCGTTGCTTCTCGGCTGCAGTTAATGGCATGTTACTAACAACTGTAAAAGTGTATAGCAAATTAAATGTGATGTTAATTCTATGCAAATAAGACATAAAAAAGTAAGGAGCATAAGTATACAAATAAAAAACAGATGCATAAACAAACAATGTTAACTAAGCATGTCGATGCTCATATGTCACTGCTTTTAGCTCAATAACACACAAAATAACCTTTATAAATGTCTATGTCCCTTAGTTGTTGTCCTATTCCTTAAATTGCATTTGAATGTTTTCCCCTGCAAATAACAAATACACCATCTATGACTGAGTTATGCAGCTGGGCTAGAATCTATGCTCCCTTTTGCTCTGGGATAGTAACAGGACTGATGGTAACAGGACTGATGATTTGATGCTAATATGCTAATTTCTAAATAACAGGTCAAGGTCAGAATGGCACATGGTATGTAATCTGAAAGGTTAATTCTTTAGATATTGGTAATATTAGGATTAATAAATAATTGTTTATATGTACACTTTAAAAAATGGTAACAGGTCTGATGTTGTATGCCGACCCCTCTCTAACAACCATGATAAAACATGAAAAATAGGACAATTAGGAAGAGAGAAACCTATCCTTGCTTACACTGTGGAATCCACTTAATCTAAATGATGTCACTTCCTTGAAACGATGTCACTTCTGGTTTGTACCATTATTTTATAGGGTTTTTTTTTTGGTGATAGTAACAGGACTGATATGAAATTAGGGGAAAATGATAAAATGACTTACATGTCTAAGAAAATATATCTATTTATGCCAAAACCATTGCTTAACAATGTGATTACACTTTAGACAATATAAAACTGTGAAAATTGTATAATTTTACCAACATTTTACAAATGAGAAGTCCTGTTGAAAAAGAACAACCATAGCGAGGGACAGGCTAAAATCCTTACCCATAGCATATAATATGTGATTTTAATTATTTAAAATTATATTTTATTGGCTTTTACTTGGTCTTATATTGATGCATATGATCTGTAGTAACATTAAGTTTTTTAAATTACACATTTATTTGTTGTTAAACCAACTTTAGAACTGATTATTTGTTAGGGACGCAAAAGTCACCGATTTCACGAAATCACCCCTATGCTTGTCCGTGTTGCGCTCGAAGCGCATCCTGTCATTATAATTCCGTTCTCTTTCGCGAATTATCGCGTTTTTAATATTTCTTTTCAATATAAAGCACATCCTGCTCTTTTTTTCTCATTCCTTCATGTTTTGTTATTAATAACTTTAAACAGAATCGTCAACTGAAATCTGCGCGGATTATCAAAAATACGACACATTTATCATGTGTCATAAAAGGTCTCTGCAGCAAAAGTGAAAGTACCAGCGGGTGAAATGTTTCGAAATGTCTCTTTGCACAGCAAAGCACCCGTTTCAATAAAAGGATATATTAAAGTTTATATAGCCTAGCCTACTTTTACATTTTCGCTGCTTTTCTAAAAATGGTTTTCGCCATTACCTTACACAAACTGCAGCTGCTTGAATCCCAGTGCAGGAGCTGTTACCGCAGAAACAAGTGGTTGATTGCTGTGATGACTCGTGACACTCGCGAACAGCAACATGCACTTTTTTCGGTACAACCTGAATATTATTATTATCATTAACTTTTCATTAACTTCGGTGGGGTGTACTATAAGGGAATTTTAATTGGCTGCTTTTTCTGCAGAGAGCCGATCTCTATTGATGTGTCTTATTTATTTATTTTTATCGCTCGTTTGTTGGTAAAGGGTGAGAGACCTCGCGAGCCATAGGTTCCCGACCACTGTTGTAGAGGATTGAATTGGTGCCATTTGTAGTGAACACATGTGGGTACTTTGTATAAAAGTTTGAGAACTCTAGCTACAAAATTCAGTGAGTTATAGTTACTGAAGCAAAAAGTGTTACAACCATACCCGGTCTCCCCCTGTTTGTGAACGAATGTGCGGCTTTGAACAAATCGTGAGAATGATTCAATGATCCATTCATAATAATAACAGTCACTTGCTTTGTTACTGAATGAATGAATGACTCGGTAACTCCCTCATAAAGACCGTGACTTGCCGCCACCTCCTGGCGGACTTAATTTAATATTTAAAAGCATCACTTCGTTTTTACAATTATTGCATATTTCTCTATTGAACATTTTTTTATTTAAAGCATTATTTATTTTATAAAGGTAAAAAATGCACTGGAAAATCGATTTAATGTCCCTTACTGAAAAAGGTGTGGCTGAAGAGTAATATTCAGAGAAAAAAAAAGTGATTTTAAGAGGTTTTTGAAAGGGAGAAGGGTGGATGCTTGATGGATGTCTTAAAGGGTTAGTTCGCCCATTTAAGACATGAAGTTGTATGCAATCCTTACCAGCACTATTGTGCATACACACTGACCCACTCAGTAGTCACCTCCCTGGTCAGAGTTCTGGCCGCTGGAAGTTTTTCAAGAAAGTAGCCTACTCCCGGTTACTTTCCGGGGCCTCAAAACTGTGCGTTTTTACGTGAAAAAATTATTTGCGTTTCAAAGCTTGATTAATTTACCACACAAAAAACACCCCTGACAAAATTCATACCTCAGTTTTAATCGGCACTATTTTCTTTCCATTTCTATCAATCCGCGCTGCTGTCAACGTCAACAGTGCGCACGTTCCGATCAGCTGTTCCATAGTGTTTACACAATCGATTGACAACGACGTAAAAATTTGAAAATGAACAATGGTGCGAATCAAGCATCAACTTGGACAACTTCATCTCGGTCCTCTCGCTCCCTCTCTTCCCGTTCTATCTCCATCTGCTCAGGTTCGGCATCGGTATACTCCGGTTCATAAAGGTATCCCTTTGGCGTTGTGCTAAAATTACTTTCATCATCAGAAGTTTCGTAGTCAGACATGTTGTCAGCGAGTCGCGCTATCAACAGCTGATCGGAACGTGCGCACTGTTGACGTTGACAGCAGCGCGGATTGATAGAAATGGAAAGAAAATAGTGCCGATTAAAACTGAGGTATGAATTTTGTCTGGCGTGTTTTTTGTGTGGTAAATTAATCAAGCTTTGAAACGCAAATAATTTTTTCACGTAAAAACGCACAGTTTTGAGGCCAGTGTGTAGTGTGTATGGGTCACAGTGGGTATGCACTATAGTGCTGGTAAGGATTGCATACAACATGTCTTAAAGGGCGAACTAACCCTTTAAGACATCCATACTGTACAATACACCGCTCAATATTCAGCAACTACATGTATTGTCTAAATGCAAAGTTTAACTGTTAATTAGTGATCTCAGATAATTCCATCATGCAATGACACACAATACTACACAGAAGCAGAATACCCTTGTCTGTGTTCGATTTTTATTTTGCACATACGCCTCCAAGCTTATTAGAGAACACATTTCTGCTAAATTTTGCCCCACTCCAAAAACATAAGAACTAAAGGTACATCAACAAAAGCTAAATTAACACTGATGTTTACAGAGAGCATAGTAGTTGTAGATTGAGTCAAGAGACAAAACTAAATGATAAATTAGAATAAACAGGAAATTACATTAATTCACAGTCAGACAGGCAGTTTGTGTAGCATGTATGAAGGGATGGTACAGGTTTGGTTTCTGTGCTCTGTATAGTAAAGTGGTTGAAGGGTTTTGCTCATGGTTCAAGCTTAGTGGTCCGTTTCCTCTCAGGCCTTGCAGAGAGCCACAGCAGAGAAACGCACCTCCCCTTTCTCCCGCTCAGTAAACTCACGACACACCCTTGCTGCATCCTAGAGAGAGATGAAGTCAGTTATTCAGTCACGGGAAAATTACTCATTGTTTTAGATGCTCTAAATCTACGGTTTCGACCGTAATGACAGTTCATAAGAGAGAATATGATTACAGTTGTCATTAAGTACAAAAGGCCATTCCCAGGAAAATGTGTCCTTACCATGACAAAGCTTTCTGGTTTTGTAGGTCCATGACCCACAGGTCCATCAATTCTGCCATCTGATGTGACAAGACACCCACTTTTTCATCTCAGACATTTTAAAAGGAGTTTATACTTAAATGAAAGTCATTGGCCAATGAAACGGACACTACACCACAATACACTTACCCAGCTCATAAAGCTGACCATTTACATTGACAAATGTAATGAAGTGGAAGTTGACTTCGTCTGCCTCTGGCTGTTATGATGAGAGATGGAGAAAAAAAGAACAATGTCATTATTTAGTAATTGTATTAGTAACGAATACATGTGCTATATTGTCAGTTGTTTTGTCTTACCCGACACTCTCCTTCATTAGCAACTGCATCATGAGTTTCCTGGATGTCCTGAATAAAATTGTAACTACATTAACTTCATTTTAAAAACAAATCCAGCCTGAATGAATTTAAATAGAGTCAGCATGAAACGGAAGTTGCGATATACTTTTCTTCCCTATTGTGGCGTATATCTGAGTGAAACTTGGTTGTGGTTTGTTATTGTGGTGATCTCATGCGAATGAAAGATTATCCGACACACAACACACATTTTCAGAGAGAAGAGAAGAGGTTGCAAGAGGGAGTGGAAGTTATTTTGATTAAAAATTACAAGGGCACATGAATTGAGAAAATAAGTGGACAGGTAAATTCTTTATAATAAATACTGCAATATTCCATAAATAAGAATGGTCAATTTTGATTTCATGGTGACTTAACAAAAAAAACATGGAAAATATAGTACAATAGTACCATCTACTGGTGGCATTTAATACTGCACAAAAATGAAAAGAGTCGCATGAACTTTGTGACAGTTCTGATGTTAATCTTTGTTTTTGGCAAAGATTGTGGCAAATCACCTTTTGTATGGCTCAACTTTTAATGAATGCTTACAATACCTTATTTTGCTCAAGTTCTTTGGCTCTTTCTGCAGCAGACATCCCTGATGTGGCTTTGAGAAACTTCTTCAGTGTAGAGTTATTGTCTATAGACGGTAGGGAGAAAAAGAAAAAAGTTAAGTCTTGAATCTGCCTCATGGTAAGATGCCATACGACTAATTTATAATATTTTTATAAACGGTTTTAGCTTTAATGATGCATATGAAATGTGTTGCACTTTGGATTAACCTGGTTAAGGAATCTAAACATCTTTGGTTTGATTTATTTAGCCAGTCAAATTTATAAAAAATAAATTAAATGTAATATTTTTTAAATCAACAAGGCCATCAGCTCTATTCTGCATCAATAAGCATCTTGTGTATGAGCAGATGTTCATGGCACATGTCTCCACTGACCAAAATCAATACGGTCCTGGTTGTTGGCCACGGCATGTACCAATCCCACAGTTCCACAGGAGTTGACCACGGTTTGTTTCAGAAAATAAACACATTTAGTGTCTTCGACAGACTGTTTGGATCGAAAGTCCTCATGCTAAAAGAAAGCGGGTGTGGGTTAAAAAGTTATAAGTTAATATGATTCATTCTGTGAGTTTAAATGTTAAATTAAACTAAAGTGACAACTTTCATTTATTTCCTATAATAAAACTATTAAGATTGAACTACACAAATCGTTTTAAGGATTACAGGCCTACTTCAAGTGAGAAATGACCACGCCCGCGTTTAATGCAATGCATTGTGTGCGCGCTCATCATGTGCGTGCGTCCGTACGTACCTGTTGCGTTAAAGGGAAGAGCAGCATCATGGCACAGCAGGGTGATGGTACCCCTGACAAAGACTCATCCTCCAGACCCAAAACATCCACAAAACGCCAACTCGAGCCCACACCCAACTTACTCAATACCTAGATACAGAAAAAAGGTTTACAAAAAAACAAAGACAACGCGAGACCTGTTATTTCCAGATAAAATAAAGCGGTCTAAAATATTCCAAGTTTGTAATGAGGGGGGGGATTGTCGATTGTTTATAAACGACAATCTGAATTGTGGTATTATGCAAAATTACAAATTATTGCGTAAAGCATGCATTTAGAAATTCTGCGTGTTATTGTTTTCGTGCATAGGTGATGTGTGTAAGCCCACGCCCTTTCATTTCAGATTCGGATCCATGACAGTTCAGCCACAGACAGTCTCATCATCATCATCTCATTTTATGACTCAGCGAACGTACCTTATTCAGCATCTGAAACAAATACAAACGCACAAATATGTCGGCCACAATCATACCAGAGAAAGCGAAAGCATGCACGACAAACAGATTGGCTAGCGTGGCTAAATCATGACATAGCGTTAAACCTCCGGGTTTATTTCCATCGGTTTCCACTCCATGATCGCAGACGTTCGTGAGTGTCACTCCTCAAGAGTTCTGAAAGGCGTCGCCCGAGAAAACACAAATCCTGCTGAGGAGGGAGCAGAGCACGAGGATCATATATGCGACCGGTCATATTCCATTTACACAGACCGGAGGGGTGTCCGCTCAGATACACGTGCTATTTATGTACTACTGGCACACATATTTACACCGGTAGTGAAACTTTTCTGTATATTTAGTTTGTCTAAAAAAAGGCAACGCCACACGCAAGAGAGAAAATCGGAAAAAGTTGGTTCAGATTCCCCAGCAATAGGTCGGTCCGCCATCGGCCGATTCTGGAAGCTACCAGTGTTTTCCAGCTCTGATGAATCATTTGATTAAAAAAAAAACATTTGACTGTAGATTACTTTATTTATTTATTTTAAAAAGTAGACAAATGTATTAGGTGCACTTAATGACTCAAGCTGCGTAAATCAGAACCAAAAGACTATAATTTTAACCCTACTTCACAAAACTCTTTACTTTGACCTGAGTGGATCAGCTGAAATAACAACTGATGACTTGCACTTTCTGGTATAAATATGTCACTTTGAAGTGGGTTTATAGGCCTATACTGTCAAGCATGTTTTTGTCTATGAAATTCAGTTTACACACTCAAGACATGAAAATTGAGTAGGTCTATGAGTTACATAATTAATGAAGGCTATATAGCCCTGTAAACTGCATCATCATGTTGCCCCTTTTAATCACAGTAGTTCATCCAAAAATATAAATTCTGGCTATTTGCTCACCCTCATATTGTTCGAAACCCATATGATTTTCCTTCTTTAGTGGACAAGAAAAGATGACTTTTTGAAAAAAATATCCTACCCTCTCTTGAAAGAAAATGAGGACTGAATGACAAAAAAGACAAAAGAACACCATAAAAGCATAAACTTGTTTGAGTTGCACTCAACTCCCCGGAGACTAAAATAGATGCATTTTAAAAACAAAACTCTGTATCTTTAGAAAAGCTTACATTATTAGTCTCCGGGGAGTTGAACTTGTTCAACATTATTAGTCAACTCCCCGGAGACTAATAATGTGAGCTTTTCTAAAGATACAGAGTTTTGTTTTTTGTTTTTAAAATGCAAATAATAGTTTAGTGGCAAAATAAAAGTGATAATGCCAATATACTGTATGCCTTTGAGTTGTTGGGCTTTTTGTAATACAACTAAATTATTCAACACCTATTAAACGCTGCTGTTTTAAGTCACTTAGTTATTTGTATGGTATGGTGAGGACGAGTGATCCCATCAGGCTTCCCGCCTCGCATACACCAGAATGGGCGTGGCTGCTGACTACATAAGCGGCCCATTTCGCCATAGGAATCAGATTTAATCTCTTTCAGCGTTCGATACGTCTTCATTCACTCTCCTGCTAGAAGCCTTCGCTGTCGACGAGCCACAGCAGCAGAACGAGCGACTCTGCAAACAGCAGCTCAGGGGACGGCGGCCCCCTGATCGATCTTCGACTCGACACCGCCTCTCCTGATTCTCCGTTTCCCTGCGGCCATCCGGCGACGCATATCCTTTCTAAGCATTAAAGTGCTCGCCTCGGCAGCACTTTTGAAAGAGCAAATTTCTACATGACGTTATTTCAAATGGCACGCTCCGACTGCGCAGCATGCAGAGCCCCTCTGCATGCCTCAGACGGACACAATGAGTGCGCTTCATGCCTGGGAGCCGGACACGCTGAAGCTGCACTCACACAAGGCGGCTGCTCTCGCACTCCCTCGCGCCCTCCCGTTCCCTTCCCTACTCGAGCCGCGGAGGAAGAAACGGCGGGGTCAGAGGATGCCTGAGCACTCAGAGACGAACAAGCCCATGCCGGCCCCGTCCCCACGTGTCTCACTCTCCATAAAGAAACCTTCGCCCATCCTGTTCACCAAGACGGACCAGCGCCCCTCCCTCGAAGCGGCCAGCCTCGTCTCATTCGGTGTATCAGAGGAGGAGCATAATGACAGCCTGTCTTTGGCTGCATCGGAAAGCGAGGAATGGCCGGGCTCTGTCACAGACCCCGCCCCCCGTCTCAGTCTGGTGGAAGCGGCGCCAGAGCGAGTTTAGACTACAAGCTTCTCAGCGTCCTCACCAGGGCCGTCAAAGACCTCAGCCTTGAGTGGTCTTCTCCAGAGGAGCCTGCTAGAAGCCGCCTCGACGAGTGGTTCCTGCCGGGGCACCAACAGACCCTTCGTCAGCGTCCAGCTACGTTCTTCCCAGAGATACACGAAGAACTGACAATGTCATGACGAAGTCCACAAACCCTACTCAGCCTGCCTGTGCTCGTCAACTTCAGCCACGCTTTCAACTCTTGGTGGCGCTGAGGAGAGAGGGTATGAGGTGCCGCGCACCTCTGCCCACCCACCGCCATTGGATGGAGAGCCAAGGCGGTTCATCCATCGAAACCTTGCAGGACCACCTCAGCTCTCACCAGCCGAGCTTATACCTCCGCTGTCCAAGCTGCCTCAGCCTTGCACACCTGGAGGTCCCAGGTGTTCCAGGCCAAACTCCTCCGCTCCTTGGACGAGTCTGGACCGGACCCCACGGCCTTCAGAGACCAGCGCAGCGCCACCGATTTGGCCCTGCACGCTACAAAGACCACCCAACCCAGGCGATTGGATGAAATATGGCCAGCTTGGTTGTATTAGAGCGTCATCTCTGGCTCAACCTCACCGAGATAAAGGACGCCTATCTCGAATACTGGTCTCTTTGGTCCCGCGGTGAAGGGCTTTTCCGATCGCTTCACGGAAGCACAGAAGTCCTCGCAGGCATTGCGACACTTCTTACCAGCTTACTGGAGCTTACTGCTTCCGTTCGGCTTCAGGTCGCCCGAAGAAAGCATCGACCCCGCAGCCAGCCAAAACAGCAGCGCCAGTTTCTGAGCCCCACCCAGCGGCTGAAACCCATCAACGTCCACAGCCTGCTAAGCGCTTCCCGTTCCCGGTACGTCAGAGACCCCAACCCAAAATTGTGTTGGACCTTGAGCCTCGGAAGCCCTCCTAGTCTAAAGACAGGAGGGAAAAGGAAGGGGTTAAGTCCCGCTGCGGCCGGACCACCCCCGAAGAAAGCTTGCGTGCTTCTCCCAGCCCCCTTTTCAGTTCAGGCAGCTGGAGATGTTCAAGTTGCAGCCAATGGGCCCGTCAGGGACCCCGACCCAAAATTGACCCCCCTGAGACAGCGGGGAATGTGCATTCTGAACTACCTCGACGATTGGCTCATTCTGGCCCAATAGAAGGACATATTACAAACCCACAGATCCAGGCTCCTCAGTCATCTAGAATGCCTTGGGCTCAGGATCAACTTTTCCAAGAGTGTGCTGTCTCCCAGCCAATGTATAACCTTCCTGGGAGCAGTCATCGAGAGCTTGACTCACGCCAGATCACGCTCTCTCCATCCAACAGCTAGCTGCTTCATTCAAGGTGGGCTCTTACAGACCCCTCAGAGCGTTTCAAAGCGCACAGGGCCTTATGGCCTCAGCATTGTCAGTACTCCAGGTAGGCCTACTGCATATGCGTCCCCTTCAGCTTTGGCTTGGACAAACACCGGCCGGTATAAGCATGGGCCTAGTCTCGAGGAGGAATGTAATTCTAACAAATGCCTCCAACCTAGGCAGGTCGACCTCCAGCCTCTGGTCGAGCTCGGAGAAGCAACTACATATCAACTGCCTTGAAATGAGAGCAGTCTTTCTAGCCCTGAAAACTTTCCTCCCGTACCTGGCGGGACACCACTTCTTGCCCCCTCTATACCTGCCTGGGACTTATCTACGGTCCTCAGGGCCCTTAGGGGAGCCTCGTTTGAGCCGCTTCAGTCGGCTGACTTAAAGCCTCTTTCGCTCAAGACCGCACTCCTGCTAGCCCTAGCATCGGTCAAGCGAGTGGGCGACTTACAAGCGCTCTCTATGAACGCCTCATGTCTTGAGTTCGGACCCAACGACTCCAAAGTCGTCCTCAGACCAAGACATGGTTATGTTCCCAAGGTGCTCTCGACTCCGTTCAGAGCCCAGGTCATTTAGCTATCGGCGCTTCCCTTACTGGAAGATGATAGAGAATTAGTTCTACTTTGCCCTGTTAGGGCTCTCAGAATCTATCTGGAGCATTCTGGCCCATTCAGACAGTCAGAACAGTTCTTTGTATGCGTCGGGGGCCATACCGAAGGGGCTTCCGGTCACGAAGCAGGGATTATCACGATGGATAGTGGACGCTATCTCTCTAGCATACGCTTCTATGGGCCTTCAATGTCCCATAGGCGTCAGGGCTCATTCCAAAAGGTGCATGGCCTCTTCATGGGCTTGGTCCAGTGGTGTACCAATTGAAGACATTTGTGCGGCGACCGGCTGGTCTTTGCAGTCCACATTTGTAAGTTTTATCATTTAGAAGCGCCAGCACTGCAGGCACACTCTTTTTTTTTTTTTAAAGAGTAAAAAAAGATAAAAGATACCTTTTTTTTCTAGGTATCCCTTCGCAGGCTCTGACACTGTCTGGTCCCCGTTGGGCTCTGACTTTAGTTCTACTATAAGCCTCGGACTGCTCAGCCCCAGGCGATAGCTCAGAGCGAAGTCATCAGCCAATAGCACGGCGTTAGCTACACAATACGAAGTGAACGTTCTCGAAAGGGAACATACTCGGTTACTTATGTAACCTCGGTTCCCTGAGAGTAAGGGAACGAGTATTGCGTAGCCAGCCGTGCTATTAAGCTTCACATTCGGGTACTGTTGCTTCCTTCGATTTAACCTGATTCCTATGGCAAAATGGGTCGCTTATATAGTCAGCAGCCACTCCCATTCTGGCCTCGCTTCGGCGGGAAGCATCCTAATAGGATCGCGTGTCCTCGCCGCTTCGCCAGAGCTAGACAGCGAGCTAGACAGCTTTGTTCTGTGCTGGCTGTGCAGCTGCACTGTGTTTTAAAATAAAGGCTTCAGTATTCTCGAGAAAAGCAGTTTTCCCCATAGCGTATAGCTACGCAATACTCGTTTCCTTACTCTCAGGGAACCGAGGTTACGTTAGTAACCGAGTACGAACTAAGGGGCAGGACAGGGTTTAAATTAAGCCAGGAGTAGACCTTAATCTAGAATAGTTAATGGCTAAATCTAGAATAGTAAAATGGCTTTCTGTAACACAGATTAAGTACAGATTAGTTACACCTGGACTATGGAGTCCTGAACAAAAATAAACCAGATTTATTTAAAACCAACTGTGCTAATCTGACTTGGCATGACAGAGGTTGCCTATAAAACATGGAATGAACCAAGAAAATCTTAAAATTTCATGGAACTGCAAATCCAAGGTAAACAATGGCATCAGAAAAAGACTGCAATCAAAACAAATGTATTTCTGTGGAAGAAAAGAAAAGAAATGCCTGGAAATCTGTTTGTAATTATATATATATATATATATATATATATATATATATACATTCTATGAATGTGTGTGTATGTATATATATGTATATAGGCCTATATACAGGTGCTGGTCATATAATTAGAATATCATCAAAAAGTTGATTTATTTCAGTAATTCCATTCAAAAAGTGAAATTTGGATATTACATTCATTCATTACACACAGACTGATATATTTCAAGTGTTCATTCCTTTTAATTTTGGTGATTATAACTGACAACTAATGAAAACCCCAAAATCAGTATCTCAGAAAATTAGAATATTATGAAAAGGTTCAATATTGAAGACACCTGGTGCCACACTCTAATCAGCTAATTAACTCAAAACACCTGCAAAGGCCTTTAAATAGTCTCTCAGTCTAGTTCTGTAGGCTACACAATCATGGGGAAGACTGCTGACTTGACAGCTGTCCAAAAGACGACCATTGACATCTTGCACAAGGAGGGCAAGACACAAAAGGTCAATGCTAAAAAGGCTGGCTGTTCACAGAGCTCTGTGTCCAAGCACATTAATAGAGAGGCGAATGGAAGGAAAAGATGTGGTAGAAAAAAGTACTTCCGCTGGCGCCGGCGACATGGACATGACCTTTAAACGTGATGACGTAGTTCCCGGCGCGTTGCAGATCAGCTCAATCCGCACAGCTGGACAAGACCCTCCTCCTCAGCTGCGATCGTGCACAGCATTTTCAAGCACTTCAAAGACCTTTGAAACTCCATTGATTTGGACTTCAAAACAGTGATTGTCATTGAAGTCCATTATTCGAAGAAAAATCCAGAAATGTTTTCCTCAAACTAAACTTATTTTCACTTCCACTGAGGAAAGAAAGACATGGATATCTTGGATGGCATTGGGGTGAGTAAATTATTAGGAAATTTAAATTTTGAGGTGAACTAATCCTTTAAACATTAACAAGTCTCTCCATTTTCTCATTTTGCTAAAAAAAAACTGCATAAAATATCACTTTATTTAAAAATTTTCTCTCCCAATTCAGCCCTGTGCAAAGCATGATGGGAAGTGAAAGTCCTGTATGACTGGGTTACTAGAAGTCAAGTGAAGTCAAAGAGTGACCATTTCAAGTCAGTTTAAAGGTGCTCTAAGCAATGTCACGCGTTTTTTAGGCTGAAAATTTTTTTTTTGTCACATACAGCAAACATCTCCTCACTATCTGCTAGCTGCCTGTCCCCTGAACACACTGTAAAAAAAAATGCGGTCTCTGCAGACACCCCATGCTCCACAAATGGCAACAAAAACAAACTGGGCTAACCTGCACCACGAAACATAAGCTAGCCTTCCTTTTTTTTTTTTGACAATACTTTATACGTCAACAAGAAGTGACGTCACCCGACATCGCTTAGAGCACCTTTAACATGAACCAATCACATTTGAAATAGAAACCCGATACAGTGGTGTTGAAATAAAATTAAATATTTAAATAAAGTGAACAGCATAAAATATATATATATATACACACACACAAGTAATACATGTGTCTTCTTTAACACAATGCTAATCTGAAGTTAAACCTGCCTCCTGCTAGGTTTAATTTAAGCCTCAATTTAAGCCTAGCTCTAGTCTTCCTCCAGGAAATCAGTTTATTAAACAATGGACTAAACTAAATCTAGGACTATTTAAAGCCATGACAGAGAAACTTTACTTTACATTTTTAGAATCACTCAAATGTGTATTAATAAACATTCTATAATAGATTACTGATCCCTTTGTCAAATTGTTTTCATAAAATTTTGTTCTCAGCAGCAAAATGTCTTGCAGGTCAAGGGGGGTTTGAATCATTTTGATTGCAACTGTATTTTCCAAGCTTTCAGAAGTGATTTATTCACTGAAAATCTCAACAACTGCCCAGGGCTGCGTTTCCCAAAAGCATCGTAAGCCTAAGTTGATCGTAGAGACCATTGGTGGCAATTGTTCTACGATCAACTTAAGCTTACGATGCTTTTGGGAAACCCAGCCCAGGGCAGTAGTGGTGAAAGGTGGGGGCCCACAACAATTTTTAAAATACAGGGCCCAAAGCAATGATCTATTCACAATGATTAACAGTTTCATCACATAAAGCATATGGACAAGTTTTATAGGCTACTTTTAGGATGCTTTTTTTGTCCTTTTTCAAGCTTGAAAGCTCCAGTCCCACATTTACTGTAATTGTCTATCAAAATAGTGATTTTGGCACAGTAGGCCTAACCTAAAAAAGAAACTGCAACAATAATAATAATAATAATAAAACCAGAACAATAATGTCATTCAAGTGAAGCAATAAAAGATTTCAGGTGAATTAACAGTACATGTGCACACTGTACTGTGATTACAGACAATTTCATCTAAAGTGATTGTAAAAACAGGAGGATTTTTTTTTAACATAAAGGTTATATGTTTTAATTCCTTGCCAATGCCCTCTTAACACAATGCAGTTGCAATTGTGCATGGGCTTGACATTTGATCAGCAAGTCTTTTAATGCATCCATGTGGAAATCAACAATGAGTTATATCCAAATAAAATGTTAGATTAGTGTAATGTGACACCCATCTTTGTGTGTTTGATTAATTAGTCTTAATATGTTGCTTGGCAAATAGATTTTCTCTGTTTGTCTTATTATACAGAGCACCTGGACGTTTGTTGACCAACAGGGTGGGGGACCATCATCACATCAGATTTCACAAACCATATATCCTCATGTCCTGGATGGCAAAAGTTGATGTTTATACGTTTGTTTAATGAATGCTTACATGCTTTGAGTACCCAGAAAAGCGCTATATAAAATGTAACTTATTATTATAATTATTATCATCATCATCATCATAATGCCTGTTCCAGAAAGTGATCGTTGCTTTCGTGTGCACAGATATGTTGAAATATAAGAAGAAAGCAAAAACACCAGTACCCACAAGTCCCAGCGATTGTTTTTTTTTGCCAGGGTGTGGTTCAACACATCGTAGTGAAGTTTAATCCTCCTACTTCTTCATTCCTCCTGCTGCTTCGGTCTGTACTGCAGTTATCCGATTTTAAACTGAAACTCTTCTCACGGTAAGTGACTGCACAGACAGGACCTACCTGTCTGCAAACATTTCCAACATGTTTCTTAAACACTGCTTTTAATTATTTCATAATCACATATGTATTTGAGAATATTCAAATGTTAATGTTTATTTCTTTAGCTTCGAGCACTTTGAAGTAGACTACGCAAATCTCAAACATGGTAAGTTATCTGTTTATTGTTGTAATAAAATTCTATAACATTTGTAGCACATAGTATACGCTATTCATGTGTCGACGCCCATCCTTTTAAGTCCATTTACTCGTGTTGTATTACTATAACTTACTTGGTAAAACGATGCTTCCTCATTATCCAACAATATAGGCGACACCCTCTGGGAGTAAGTTGTTTTTTGGAAACCGTATTTAACTATCTACTACAACTTTTTTCCCCCCACAAACAAGTGATGTTAGAAAGAAACAAAATTGTTGTCAACGAGAGCAACTATGACTCATTTGCGTGGCATAAACGACCCAATGGGCGTTCTTTCTGTCTCTCAGTTTCTCCACTCTTCTATCCTCTCTCCTCTGTTTCCTAATTCACCCTTGTTCAGCTGAGTTCAAGTAAACTAATAGATCGTTTCCTACGACGTGGAGCATAATAATATTTCATAAACTCAGTAATGTAATGTTTAGATACCATGTTATTATCTTGGTTTTTGAACGTCATACTTTACCTTACTTTGCCCCCAAAATTAAAATGTTGTCATTACTTAAACTCATACAGGTTTGGAATAACATGAGGGTCTTTCTTCTGTTGAACACAAAATAAGTTGTTTTAACAGACGTTGGTATCATGACAGTTGACACCACCTATTGAATTCCATAGTAGGAAAAAAAAATACTATGGAAGTCAGTGGGTGGAGTGAACTGTCTGTTTACCAACATTTTTTTAAATATTGGTATTTTATGTTCAACAGAAGAAAGAAACTCATACATGTTTGGAACAACACAATGACAACATTTTCATTTTTGGGTGAACTATCCCTTTAATACCAGGTGTGCACACAGCGAGAGCTGCAGTAAATTAGTTATTTCCAGCTGTTAAAAGGGGACTAGAAAACACTCGGGCTCTAGATGCTGTTGGTAAATAGATATTGGTTTTGTTTTGTTGTGTTTTTATACCGTTGTAACATCTAAATCATTCTACAACATTTCCATAACCTATTACAATCATAAATTGCCCTTACATGCAGGTTAAAGATGCTAGAAGTTGTTTCAGGGTCCTCGGCGGTGTCCGATCCAGTTCAGTCCTGGGTCCGTTTCACTGGACATTTGCTTAGTATTACTATCTAAACTACAACAAATTAAAGATTCTTCTAGGGAAAAAATCACTCAGACTAGTTTTGAAAGTTTTTCGAATCATCAAAATTGGTTTTGTTTTAGGCTACTTAAAGTTTCAGAATAATACAAAGACAATAAAATAAAAAATAACAGAAATGCGTATAGGTCTTCACCCGAATTGTGGCCCTGAAAAACAGGAAACAAAACCTTTGTTTTAATTGGGGCCATCTTAAGAGTTTGGGTCTGTACTTATAATCCAGCAATCCCTTACAAGGTAAAATAACTGGCTTGGAACTTTTCACAGTTAAAGCTATTTTGTAAAAAAAAAAAAAAAAAAAAGCACATATACATATCTCATCTTTTGCCACCTATACGCTAGAAAGCTTAGTATACATTTAACCATTCCTTCACCTGCAGTTGTTAAAACCACATCCTGCCTTTCGCCTCCTCACGGACTATGAGGGGCCTCGTTCTTTATTCTTAAACTATGATAAAGGTCAAAGAGGAAGGCATGTCCTTAACACCTGTTGAACCACTGAGTCTATTCAGAGCAATCAAAGGAAACCACAAACCCCTTAGTTGCAAAGCAAGCTTGTATCATGTGTCTAGCGATTCAAGCCTCTCTTGCAGGCATGATATTTTCACAATTAGGACATTTAAATTGACTCTCTGACATAACCCCCCTCACAATACTAAGTAATCTTTTATGTCATTTTTCCATATACCTGATGATCCTGATAATTTGCTTGCCCCGCCAGATCAGCTCGTCCCGGGGAAGATGGGTCCTTGCCTGTCTTCTTCCTCTTCTGTTTTCTTAGCTTTTTGACGTTGTCTGGCGTGGTCTTTCTGGAGTCGTTCAACTAAAAAATCGTCCATAAATATTTCAATTTGATTAGTTACCTTTAAGATATGTAAATCATTTAGTAGAGGTTCCACTTTGAGGGATTTAACAGAAGAATTCATATTTGGGTCTCCTGGCAACACAACAGTTTGCATATATTTGGATGTCAAATGTGTTTGTTCACTCTATTGTATGGAGAGAGGCTGAGTAACATGACACTAAATGACAGCACACTGAGTCTTGAGTACTGGGACAAAAAAAGGCCACAGAACTGAAAAAAAAAAGAACTGTTTAAGGAATTGGAATAATCCGTTTAACAATTTAAGAGGTATACAGCTATATTTTGGTACAATGCCCATCTTATATTTTGTAAAAGGTTTAATTTAAATTAACATTCACTTCAATGAATGGAAACTACAGAATGGTTTCCACCTGACTTTCAGCTCCATCTATTGAATTGTCACCAGTCATATGGAATCTCGTTTACAGAAAAAATCATATTTTGCACATCACTTATGTATTAAATGCAGTACCCATTATGTGAAATTAAAATGGTTTGAAATTTTAAGCTAAACAAAGTAAAATTTTCTTAAGTTATGTTATCGTGGTTGTGAAAGGGAAAACATCAGCAACATAAAACTAAAATAAAACTAAAACAAAAAAAAAACTGACAATTTTGATATTTCACCTGAAAATGATTTCAGGTGAAATATCAAAAAGGGAATCTTGGTGAAGGCAGATTGACACATTTTGTGATGAATATCTGAGCGTTGACAAAAGTAGGGACACAGGTGTGAAATTTGATAATAAAAGGTACATTTGATGTCAGGAAAGATTGCTATCCCATGTCTCAAGAATCTTCAAGTCCTTCCTTAAATGCTTGTTTTGCACAGAATAAATGTGTAACGCATGATGTTGCTAATGCTATCACACATCGGTAGTAATCTCTTGTGTTTTAACATTCTTAGATAACCACAGAAAGCATTCAAGCCTGCATTATTCAGCACATTCCTTTATTCCATTAACAATATGGCTCGAAACGAACAATACATATCCTCTCCGAAACAACGAAATTTAATTTCGTTTATCTAATAAAAAAAGCTGTGAGTGGTAATTGGCAATACTTATAAAAACAGCTGTGTGGTAGACAGCAGCTGATTTAGACATGCCAGTTTATACATAATAAGCATGTTCACATTGCTTATTGGACAATGTCTGGGGACTTAACTGCTTTTGACCTCATGTCATAGCCTTGGCGCTTACTGTTTATGGCTGCATCCAAAATTTCATACTTTTGAATAAGGAATTACTTTACGACCACTAAAAAGTATGTTTTATATAATATGAAGTATAACTGTAATCTGGATGTACTACAATCGTCATGTGACCTACCAGTGACAGTTGCGTTAACAAATCTACTTGTGTGGCCTCATGGGACAGTAAAGTGTCTATTATATGCGCTCTTCAGAATCTCACCTGAAGTAGTAAGTCATACGGGTACTTTTCAGCTACTGTTTTATGAATACTGTGAATTCGGACATGCTACTCTTTTCACATACTAATTTTGCCTACTATATATTGGGGAAGTGTGAGATTTCAGGAAGCAGCCTATTGTAGGATTAAATGGGAGTAAAATAATAGCTACATAGAAGAAAAGCCATAATAAATTGATTTGCAGTATGTTCTGTGCTTCCACTCTAAAGCCTTTTTCTACACCTCGCTGTATCAGTGTAATTGTGTGCCTGGTTTTGTCAGTAGTTTGGTTGTCACCCTGGGGGCTTAACTGAGATATAAACAAACTAGTGTGCCTGTGTCTGTGCTTGTATCTTTTCCTGTGACTTCTTTGACCCACAAACAGACACGGTTGGAGTGTTGTCTTCTTTCAAGTTCATTATGTAAACGATTTAAAAAGTATGTGATTTGGAATCTTGCATAACTTCATCAATTTGAGTGGGCAATAACATCTGTCTTAGGTCACAAACATAATACAGATGTTAACTTTACTTTTTGAATGTATAAAACAATGTCATATTAATTTATATACTGTGGTATTGTATGAATCATTTGTATGTCCACATCCAGTATTCTGGTGTCATTCCCCTGCCTCCCCCACACACATACTCATAGAAGATTTGTGGTAGATGCTCAAAGTTTCCATGTGGAAAACCACTGCATGTAAAAGTTAAATTCACAGCTTAAAGAGACAGACCTTCGGCTGCAGAGGAAATGTGGGTGTGGTCATGATTCATAGATTACTGAAGTTCCTGAAGTGAAATAAATATATACTACAGAAAAGAGAACATGTAACTAAAATGTTGTTTCTAATTGTTTTAGGCTGGCAGAGGAACAGTGAAGCCCCACAGTGGATTCAATGCTAATAATGATGCTGAGGTTCTCTACAAGGCCATGAAAGGAATTGGTGAGTTTGACTAACATATTAAATGCCAATTTGACACATTAAAGATCCGTACACCTTCAAATGAATGACTATAATGGAATAACGTAGTATTGTATCTATAGAACCAGTATAACTGCAAAGTAGAATCTGTAATGCCATAAAAGAGGAGAGATTTTACACATTTAGTGTAATTTATTATTATTTGGCTAATTAAGGCTGTGTATATGGATGCATTTGTATTTAGACGTTATTTAATAAGTTTTGCTTGTTTAATCAGTTTATTTGTTTCTCATAAATGAATACTCAGAAAATGTTGCATCTGGGTTTAAGAGATGGTTATCAGTCTTCTCATTATGTCGGAGAATAAAGTAATGGTAATCAACATTATCATTATTATTATTTTTACTCAGGCACCGATGAGGATGCTATTCTCAAGCTGGTGACAGCCCGCAGTAATGCACAGCGCCAAGAAATCAAAGCTGCATTCAAAACTCTGCATGGACAGGTAACATCATTAGCATAAATTGTTTTAAAATTAAAATAGCACTGGACATCTTACAGTGCTTTATTTGAATATAATTATGCTGGTTAGATACACACACACACACACACACACATATATATATATATATATATATATATATATATATATATATATATATATATATATATATATGTGTATTTATATTTAAAACTTTTTTCTGTCCATCTCTGTTCAGGATTTGGTGGATAATTTGAAGTCCGAGCTCACTGGGAAGTTTGAGTCTCTGATAGTAGCTCTGATGACTCCTCCCATCATGTTTGATGTCACATCTCTGCGGAATGCTATTAAGGTACATATCAATAATTATTTGGAGGTCAATCATTTTAAGAATTCTAATATTCATGATTGTTGACATTAACACTTGCAAAATACACTGTCATACAATTTCATTATATTTTATAGAGAGATGTATATCTGTACCTTCATCGTTTTAGGGAGCAGGCACAGATGAGAAAGTGTTGACTGAGATCTTGGCATCTAGATCAGCTAATGAAGTCAACGAGATCAAAAGTTTATACAAGCAAGGTAACTGTGTTTGTGTGGGTTATGTATTATACGTCTTTTACTTTTTAGTATTCTTGTTCTTAGTTATTTATACTTTTATTATACATATTATTTTATTATTAATTTTTAACAATTGCCAGTTGTGCAATATGTGCTATTGAATGCCGCTCTCTTTAGTCTGGATGATGTCTATATGTGCATTATAGAGTATAAAGATGAACTGGAGAAAGATGTGACTGGTGACACTGGAGGTCATTTCGAGAGGATGCTGGTTGTTTTGCTACAAGTACGCAGTCTATTAAAAATCTTTTAAAAATTAAAATACAAGATGTCAATTAACAATAGAATAATTATTTTAATATACAGATAAATTAAAGTAAGACTGGAAATTCAACCCATAGTAAAAAGCCATAGACTTAAATGGATAGTTCACCCAAAAATGAAAATTCTGTCATAATTTACTCACCCTCAAGTTGTTCCAAACCTGTATGAATTTCTTTCTTCTGCTGAACACAAAAGATATTTTGAAGAATGTTGGTAACCAAATGGTTGATGGACCCTATTTACTTCCATTGTGGGAAAAAACATTTGTCTCCTGACATTCTTCACATTATAATCTTTTGTGTTCAGGAAAAGAAAGAAATTCATACAGGTTTTGAAAAAATTTAAGGTGAGTAAAAGATGACAGAATTTTTCATTTTTGGGCGAATTATCCCTTTAGTGTGGTTTTGGCTTAATATTACAATTCATTTATTTGCTATTAAATGATTTATCCATAGGCCAGCAGACAGCAGGGTATACAAGAGAACCTCGTCCAAAGTGACGCTCAGGTAAGTTTGTTTATGTAAGTTTTGTTGCTATTACGTCCAGTGCAACCAAGAGTGTTTACACGACAATAATGTACTAAAAGCGGAAAAGATTTTCCTTTGCTTTTTTGCGTACAGACAACAACATTGTAAAAACGATTCCCGATCACTAGGATCCACGGAAACGACTAAAAACGCTGTGTTATGCAGGCCAGGCCAGTAGTTGGTGTCACTTTGTAAAGAAGCATTACGTGCCTATAGACTGAACATGTAAAACGCATGCGCATGACTGTTTTCAAAAACTTTAAAAGCTTGCGTTTTCAAGCCGCCAAAACGCTGTTGTGTTAATGAACGGCCAAAGCGCATAAAACGTTTTTCCGTTTTTATTTGAAACCAGTGTCATGTAAAGACCCCTAAATATTTGCTAACAACTGTTCAAAATTATCTTTCTCTAACAAAAGTTTGGATGTTAAATAAGAATCTTTTGACTTTGACCTCGTGATATAAAACGAGGTAAAATGCTGCCATCTAGTGCTTGTAGTGTGTATTATCAGTTTGTCATTCATATGAAGTTTAAAAGCTGTTTGTGTGTAGGCTCTGTTTGCTGCTGGAGAAAAGAAGTGTGGAACTGATGAAGGCCAGTTCGTCACTATCCTGGGAAACCGTAGTAGTGCTCACCTTAGGAAAGGTCAGTTCAACACATGCACAGAATTAAGTTATGTTTGTTTTTTTATATTCATTAGTTTTCTGTTAATCTGCAGTGTTCGAGGAGTATAGAAAGCTCTCAGGGTATGAGATCGAGGAGAGCATCCAGAGAGAGACCTCAGGAACCCTCCAAGAAGTACTCCTGGCTGTTGGTAAGACACACACACACACACACACAGATATGGATCTCAATTAAGTTCCTATTAGAAAGTGCGAAATAACATTTTCCTTCATTCTTATTTTATACTTTTATTATAAGAAAAGTCTGGCGAGGGGCCATGCCTTACAGTTTGTCTATAAAATCATATATCAGGGGACAGAATAGTTCCTATAACTTAAGAATCACCCATATACAGCACTCAGGATCATGTGGTTTTTCTCTCTGTTTGGCTGTTTTGTCTCTTAACACTCTCTTCTGTGTCTCATCAGTGAAGTGTGCCCGCAGTTTACCGGGGTATTTTGCGGAAAGTCTTTACAAAGCCATGAAGGTGAGTATGTGTTTCAATATTTGTGAATAATAAGAATGATTCCGTTCTGCAACACATCTTGTCTCTGGGTTATTTATCTCTTTGATTAGAACATAAAAATAAAATAATAAAGTTTTAATAATTTTGTTGTGTTTGTCATTTTAATTTTTTTATGTTTTATTTATTTTTTATTACAGGTTTAGTTTTAATTATTTTAGTACATCGTTAAACTAAATGAAAAATGACAACAAGCTGAATAAGTTTAATTTTTTAAATATTATATATATAAAATTTTTTTTTTTTTTTTAAGGTAACAAAATTGTTTTAGTTACTATAATAACCTTCAAAGAACTTACCTGTTGCTGTAATTCTCGTTTTATCCTGTAGGGGGCAGGCACCGATGACCAGACATTGATCAGGATCATGGTTTCCCGCAGTGAGGTGGACATCCTGGATATACGTGTTGAATTCCGCAAGAAGTTTGCAACCTCTCTGCACAAAATGATTAATGTATGCACAAAATGATTAATGTATGCTCATGCATGCAGGTGCACCTTCTAACATTTTCTTGTTCACCCAGATCAGTGAAACGTAAACTACTCATCTTTTTCTGTTACTGCAGGGTGATACCGCAGGTGACTACCGTAAAGCCCTTCTGCTGCTGTGTGGTGGTGATGATGCATAAGCCCTGCCGCCCTCTCTGCCTGGGTCAGATCCCATGATCTCAGAGGCAGCTCTGTGGGACGAGGGCTCAGTCAGTCCCCTTCTGAACCCAATTCAGGACCAATTACAAAAGCATGACATTCCAAATCAATAGAAGGATCTCTTGTCCAACTGTGAAGATGCTCTGTGCTATGCAGAGTTACCTAATTCAAATGAGCAAATTTTGGCATTCGTATTTCTTGATATGTATAAAAGATTTAGAAATAATTTTAGTAGAAGCTAAAAAAATATGAAACCCCTTCTCTTTGCCATAATCAAAGAAAAATTTATAAACTTTTCTCTGAATGATTTGACCTTAAAACTTGAAATCTGTTACTGAAAAAGAAAGCCCTACTCCTTTATTTTGAAAGATGAAGATGCAAGCCTTTTAAAGTTTATTATGAAAATGTCTATTAACCCAGCACTATTATAAACAAGACCAAATATTCAGGTGTACTCAATGAAGCAATATTTTCTATGTATTCAACAATTTTTCACTTATTTATTGTTTGCATGCTCACTAACTACCTTGACATGTCATTATAGCAATACAGTATATTAACCACTAGTCTCATAATTGGCAGCATTAGCAAATTTAAGCTTTTTTGTCTGTTTTAAACTGGATTTGTGGTAAAGGTTCACAGAGAGGTTTATTTCAATGTTACACTTTTAGATTAAGCATACTGACAGTGATTAGCACAGTGATGTAGAATTACCCACAGCAAATGAAGATTAGCAAAAAGTTTGTCCTCTTTAAAGTTAACAATCATTAAAAGCTGAAGAAAATGGTGCTACTAAAATGTTTTAATATTTCATTGCCATAATGTTCACAATAAACTCATGAAATAAAAGCAAACAGACAATCTCCTGTGTGACTGACCACATCAGAATCTGCACAATATGACCTACTGACAAAAAAAACGACTTTGTTTTAATGCATTACACTGAAAAAAGTTGTTGCTGGGGCAGTGCCTTTTCAAAAGATTCACCTTTGTACATTATTTGTCCAATATTAGTAGGCCTATACAATAAAGGTACACATTAGTACCTAAAAGGTACATTTTAGTACTATTTGAAAGTGGCACCACCCCTGTGACCGCTCTTTAAACCTTCTGAGATTGTATAATTCTGGTACAACAATCCTTTTTGAACCAGAAAGAATATCGGAGTATATTAAACAATATCCAAAATGAAGTTAAGATTAAAACGTACTGTTCAGGTATACAAATTAGAGATTTAAAATTGATGTTAAATTCAAATAGGCTAAAACATTATTATTTGATGCTGTAGGCTGCGTTGTAGCAGTGACAATTGAACGTTTGTGGACGATTAAAACATCAAAACAAAAAAAAAATACAAATTTCATTGCTTATACCATGAATTATTGTTGTTCAGTATTGTCCACAGGGTGGCGATATAGTCAAAATTGAGTTGACAGAATGCAGACCACAGAGTAAAATAATTAAGAAATTCAATTATTAATGCTTAGGCCTACACTTTGCAGCTACGTTTCATGTAGTTATTTAATGAACTGGTTTTATGATTACTGTTTTTCTCGTTAGAAAATGAAACATGCTCTAATAATGATCCTGTTGTTTATACTGGTGAAGTATAATGCCATATATTTCCCCCCTGGCTGTAGATACATTTCCATTCAAATTGACATTTGGCTTGTAATTCTACTCTGCATACTGGAGAATGTCCTGCAAGTGTAGACAAGTTTTATTCACACCTGTCTCCAAAGAAACTGGGGTGATACAAGTAATTAGTTAGTTCTTCTGGTTATATGTTTGCTTCAGAGTTTGACCACTGATTAAGTTTCATGGTTTTGATCATCTTTATGTGTCAGTGCGCCCTCAGAAAATATTAGAGAGGAGCAAATGTGACTTCAGAGAAGGATATCGGCCAATAGGACTGTCTGAATTCAGGGGTGGGACTGTCAGGCCACCTCAAGCAACACAAAGGAACAATGAATATTAAACCCAGCCCACCAAACAATATGTGTATGAGTGAGTGAATGAAAGAGAGCAGTCGCATGATAAATTAAGCCTGAAAATATGAAAAATCTATTACAGAAACAGAAAGTCCTATCATTTCTTTTTAAAGGTGAAAGTGCAATCCGTATAAAGTTTATCATAAAAATATCTAACCCAGCATTGATTCAGACCCAAAGATTCAGGTTTAAGCAATATTTTATATATTCAACAATGTTACAAAAATGTTTTGTTTGTTTTCATGCTCACTAACTACTTTAACATTTCAGTTTACACTTTCTGAAACAAAGGTTCTGTAGAACCTTAAAGGCTTCTTTCGGGATCTTCATACCTTTTAGGGGTTCCCATCATCTTATGGATTTAGTTTTAATTTATAAATTGTATTTTAAGTACGTATTGTGAATTCAGTGGCACGTAAATATACTTTTTACTGGGAAAAAAATTAAATTACCCATTAATCATGAAAGTATATACAATCATTTAAGACATTTCTTCTTGTATAAAACCTTTTTGACATATAGGGTTCTTAAAAATTCAATTGTCAAGAAACCATAAGGTTCTATAGAACCCCACGATCTTTTTTTAAGAAGAGTGTATAGCAATAGTAACCAGTCTCACAAAACATTTAGCCTTTATATTTGTGGAAACCTTAGTTGTGCCCTCATGCGTTTGTTTGTATTAAGATAAACCCTCCCTTTACGGAAATTGTACGACTTTGATCTCTCAGCTTTTCCGGAGCCCAGGTGCAACAGTAGTCATGTTAGAACATGATCTCTGAATGGAAGAGATATTCTAGTGAACACACACACACACACACACACACACACACACACACACAAACCTATTTGCAAAAAAATGTGAGTGCAAAAAGTGTCTTTTCCATTCCAGTGAATGCCTGGGTCTGTTTGAGCTGCAACTTGAATAGACTTGAACGTTCCCTTCACACACACACACACACACACACACACACACACACACACACACACACATGCACACACTGACTGAACTGCATTTGATACTGTGAGAGGTGCGCTGTGTTCCTGACTGACTGTTTGAATAGATTATTGAATTTATACAAATGTTATAAGAGTCTATACCTGTATTATGTATAGCTTTAAGATTCGCCGTAATATTTAACTCCCACTTCTTGCAATGTAAAACTTCTTCCTTGTCCTTTCTTCTTCCTTTTACAGTTTTTTTTACAATCGCTATGACAATTTTTTCAATACTTTTAACAAATTTCCTAAACTCTTAACGCACCAACACACCTACAACACACAATTGGCACAACAGTTAATTTCATGCTCAAAATCACACATTGTAAACTAAACTCCAACACTAATTTTCAAAAAACAATAATACACTATCAACAACACACTATGTCTACCAAAACACTGCAAACATGTCTCAAAATCAAATAATTTTTCAAAACACTAACATATGTTCTCGTCCAAAAGGAAGATTTAGTCAATCATTGCACAATGTTATAAAAACACTAACATCAGATGGAATTACAGAAACTGCATTATTTTATGTGTCAGGTCTGCCCTTATACAACAGACAGTATATTGTATTGATCATAGATTGTGTTTTGCACTGCAGTTTCTTTTGAAGCCTCTCTACATTTTTGTTTTGTTGGGTTTAGGTCTTTTGCTACAGAAATTCAATAAAAAAAGACCCATCTCAGAGTGCTTTATAGAATGTATGGTTACTGTAATGAAAAAACGAAGACAGAGACAATTGCTGCAATAAATAAAATAAATAAAAATAAATTTATATATTTGCATAATTCAGTCAGCTGTTTCTCAGTAACAATAGAATAAAATACAGGGGATATATTTGTGTTTCAATTCACAATATAAACAGCTGTTTACCTTGACTTCAGCCTGTAAGGTTAGGTTTAGAACATGGTGTTTTCTGTTCTGACATACAGTGTTAAAGCATTGGTAAATTTGCCAGTAAAAATCCATTGTTTTGGTCTTGTTTGAGCTTGTGTGTAAAAGAAGTTCAAGCATTTTAAATTTGTGTTAATTGTATGCATTTTGTGTTAAAGCAACAAGAAATGTGTTAATGGTATAGCTTACACAGACGGATGTAGTGCTAACTGTGTTAAGAGTTTAGGAAATGTGTTAAAAGTATTGAAAAAATTGTCATAGCAACTGTAAAAAACTGTAAATGGCAAACCTATTTTATTATTTATTATTTTTATATATATAATATTATTATTATTATTATTGTAACAAATAAAATGTAACTCCAATGGCTGTTTTAAAAAATTAAATCAATTGATAATATTCCGTAATAGTTTCTGTTTGATTAATTGTTTTTCAAAAATTCTTAATAGTTTAAAACATTAACCACCAGATTTAATGATTATGAATAAAATTATGAAATAAATGCACCCTTGATGAGAGACTTCTTTCAAAAATATTGGAATCATATCGCCCCTGAACTTTTGAACTATAAACTGTCTCTGGCAAATGGATAATACAAGATATTTAATAATAATGATAAAAATAGCCAAAAACTCTGGTCTTGACTGTATGATGACATTGATGTAATCTTTGACCAATTACCTGTGAAAACATTACGCGCGTGTGTGTGTGTGTGTGTGTGTGTGTGTGTGTGTGTGTGTGTGTGTGTGTGTGTGTGTTGGAGTGGAATGTGGTGTGATCACCTGTAAAGTACAACTGTAGAGTATACTGTTTTGGGTGTGTGTGAGAAATATATAGAGGAAGACGACAATAACTCTTATCAGATTTTAGATATTTCCTATTGGTTGTGGACACGGTATGATCCATAATATCAGCCAATCAAAAACATGCTCACGTGTTCTTGTGTAAGCTAAGTGTGGGCCAATAGTCACAAAATGTTTTTTCTTGGGTCATTCTAATAAATGGTAGTATTCATATTAGACTTTTGTTAAATTTATATTAGTGTACATTTATTAATTATAAAGCCTGGGTTACTTTACACCCTAAGTTTGAGCCCTCTATCTTGGACAGACTGCTTACCTTTATCTGTTTAACAAAGATTACATTAGATTAAACTAAACTAAATATTAAAAAATCTAAATATGTCAAAATCAAGTCCTGCCCCACATTTGATCATTCTACAATACGCCACAATAGAGAAGAATAGACTGTCAGAGCTTCAGTTTCATGCCAATTGTAAAGGAGTTCGTTGATAAGGGAAAAAGGAGGCGGGTATCGGCGAACGTTCAACACACTTTAATAATCACAAACACAAAACAAAAGTAAAAGCCCCTCACGGACAACTGGCACACACACATAAACAAAACATGACGTAAAATAGTCCAGGCCTGTTCCTCTCTAGTCCTTCACTGTCGTCGCTCCTCCTTCCAAAGAAGCTCCTCCCTGAGAGATACGAGATCTGTGCAGCGCGCAAGTGACGCTCCTTATCAATCGTTCTCTCACGGCTATCGGCCTCAACCTGCTTGCCACACCAACATTAAGATAATATATAATATAATTTTATATAAAAGTCAAGTCATAATATAAAGTCCTTTAATTTAAAGTCAATTGAAAATGAAGTAAATGTATACAAGATTATGTCCTTTCCACAGATCCTCTTTCAATCCAGTGCTGTTAACCTGTGCTGCCTGCTCATCATAAGCACATCTGCTGTCTTACACTTGTTCACACATGCACTACGGCACACATGCTTGACAACCCAGATTTTAGGATTTATCAAAGAATGAACTTGTAGGCTATGTTCAGTTTTTGTGTGTGTCTGTCTGAGTAGCCATGGGAAACTATAATAAAAGAAAAAGTATTCCTGATAGAGAAAATGTCATGGACGATCATGTGACAGAGCAATATTTTGGCCTTTACGTGAGAAGAATGAGTTTCATTATGGGTTTAGTTATAATTTTAAGTGTTTTGTACTTCACTGAATGAAACATTTCTTTTGTAGGACAGGAAATGTTTAAGGTCAGAGTGTGTGTGTGTGTGTGTGTGTGTGTGTGTGTGTGTGTGTGTGTGTGTGTGTGTGTGTGTGTGTGTGTGTGTGTGTGTGTGTGTGTGTGTGTGTGTGATTTAGGTAATCAGAGTAGGCTGGAAATTGTCATTTATGCTTTGCCTTTGTAACAGCATTCTTGGCAGGAACACGTACGTGTGTGTGTTTGTGTGTGTGTGTGTGTGTGTGTGTGAGTGTGTGTGTGTGTGTGTGTGTGTGTGTGTGTGTGTGTGTGTGTGTGTGTGTGTGTGTGTGTGTGTGTGTGTGTGTGTGTGTGTGTGTGTGTGTGTGTGTGTGTGTGTGTGTGTGTGTGTGTGTGTGTGTGTGTGCGTGTGGTCCTGGTAAACCCTAGGTTATGGTAGGTTATATTACAGATAGTAATATCTGAAGTCCTTGTCCTTGTGGGGACATTTTTGGTCACCATAAGGAAAACAGCTTATAAATCATAGTAAGTGATGTTTTTTTTTAATGTAAAAATGCAGAAAGTTTTTTGTGAGGGTTGTGTTTAGGGGTAGGACTAGGGTTAGGAGATATAATATACAGTTTGTTCTGTATAAAAATCATTATGTCTATTTTTCCATGTCCCCAAAAAACATGGAAACCCAACATGTTTAGAGTTTCAATTTATACTTTTTTCTGATGTTATTTTGGTTATGGTACACCACCTTTCAAAGGTTTGGTGTCGGTATACAGTCTCTTTCAAATGTACTCATTCAGATGTATTCTTCAGAGCCGAGAGAATCTCAGCTAGCAGCTCTCTCTCCCATACTCAAAGATGAGTGCGAGAGAGTTGCCCCTGCGCACTTCAACGAGCAACTGAATGAGTTTGACTTTGAATAGCATGATGCAGCTGACTTCTCATTTGGGGTTCCAGATAAGGGTGAATTATTGATCACAATATCGGGCGATGGGCTAATGCCTTCCGACTGTGAGGGCTCAGCTGGACTCCCAAACTTCGGGTGAGATGGCCCATCCCGAGTTCGATGCGGAGTTGGCGGCCATGCTTGCCCGGTCCTCCGCAAGCATCATGCTGAAGTGGAATTCCCACCCTGTCCCGAGCGTTTGTGGTTGGATGATTTGTTTCCAAGCTTAGAGCACCACACACAGCCGTCCTCCGTCTTAGTTCCTTTCTTCCTGGAAGAGCACAAAGAGCTCACAAGTCGTGGAGGGCACTTCTTACTGACTGTTCCCACCTTGTAGGCTCTTCCATCCTCACTACCCTCGATGGTGGAGCAGCCAGGTGGTACATGGAGATTCCTCAGATGGAGTGTGCAATTGCGGTGCATTTATGCCTGTAAAACACCGCCACCTGGCTCAATCGTTCTGGACTTCCATCCAAGGCCTGTAAGTTAACAAGGGAATTCGAGGCACAATCTGGCACCCGCACCCAGACTTCTGGAACCTCTGTGTCACCCACAAAGTTGCACAGTCGGGTCAGTGCCTAAAGAAGCGGCTGTCCACTTCTACCCTCAAAGTGTACATGGCTGCAATAGCAGCAAACCATGACAAGGTGTGTGTCAGGTCCAAAGTTCCCAATTCTCTGTTCAGGGACCAAGTGGTGAACCTGCAAGCATTCCCTCGTAAGGAGGGAGACCCAGCCTTGTCTCTGCTGTGCCCAGTGCGCACTTTCTGCATATACTGTACCTGGCGAATGGTGCGACACCTTTGCAAGGTTTTGTAATCTCTGTGTGGAACCAGTTTTGTCCCAAGTTTAGGTACTAACAGATAAAGCTTGGACAAATAGTCAGGTGTAGTGCTTGCACGAGCTTCTCCCCCTCCACGAGGTGGAAAAGTGCGCCTTTTCATCCCAGAGAAATTCCCCAGGTTTGATGAACCCAGGACACCTATCCCCCTAGCACTCATCAGTGGCAAATTTGGCAGAGGAATTCCCTACCAGGCCCATTACTCCTGATATGCCCCTTTAAAGTGAGCCTTTGTAATCTGGCTAGTACTCCATATGTAGTGGTTCCCTAACGGTGGCCCCATTTGATGTGTTCTTCCACTGTTTGGTTTCCCTATCTGTCTCCCTCGTCAGGTGGAGCCCACCACATGGACACTTCCCTATGTAATACTCCCCATTATGAGTCTTTAAGATGTCTTTTCCACATACTAACCTCCTCCTTCAGGTAGGATGGGGTCTCCTCAGTGTTCCTTTCTCAGCAGAGAAAAGAGGACACTTCCCAAACTTAAACAACCAGGGCTCCATTTCCCAAAAGCATCGTAAAGTTGATCGTAAAGGCCATTGGTGGCAGTTGTTTTACGATCAACTTAGGCTTGCGATGCTTTTGGGAAACGCAGCCCAGGTGTACTCAGCCGTAAAACACTTTTTTTTGAAAAGCAGAAGAGGCCCTACAACTAGAGTGACCTCTCCCAAGAGGTAAGGAAGTCCCTTTGTTAGGGAGACCTGAGGTTGTTTTCCTGGGCGCTGGAAGGTTGGGAGACAACATAGCTGCACTTATCATTTTGGCATGCAAATGCCTGCCACATCTACACCGCCAGCTCTCGTGACTCAGTTCTGTACTTGTAGAATTTAGTGTAGGGACCCCTAATGTCTCTCATCCGACACAACATCGAAGTGAGCTACAGAAAGGGAACATCTCAGTAATGTAACCTCCACTCCCTGCCACACCTCTGAACTGCCCACACGCTCTGAAATGGCCGGAACACTGTCTCGGCTCCTCAACACAAACCTGAATGAGTGGATGCACGCCACTCCTTTATACCCATATGGTGGGGGAGTGGCATGCAAATTCCACTCATTAATTTCCATGGCCTTTTCTGAAGTATCAGAGATTTTTGGGGCTCCCAAGTGCAACCCCTAGTATCTCTCATTCAACAAATTTCCATTTAAATATATTTTAAAATGTAATAAATTCCTGTAATGGCAAAACTGAACAGCCATTACTCCAGAATGATCCTGTGTCACATGATCCTTCAGAAATCATTATATGCAGATTTGGTGTTCAAGAAACATATCTTGTTATTATCAATGTACAGTGCTTTTTTATTTTTGTGGAAAACGTGATACATTTCAGGATTCTCATTTTTTTTAATAGAAATCTTTAGTAACAATGTAAAAATCCTTAATGTCAATTCTGATCATTTTAAATCATTCTTCCTGAATAAAAATAGTTATTATTATTTTGAATGTTACAGACCCCAAACGTTTGACCAGTAGTGTATATTTTAGCTTTCACATCTGTGAGTAGTTTATGAAGTATATCGTTACAAACCCCATTTTCCTGTCAAGAGGAACCTTGACCATAATCATGTGACCATGATTTGTTAGATAAATATAATACATTCCAATTATATGACAGCATATCAACACATGTGACAAATCATAATTTGGGGTCAAAAAGGCAAGGGTTTAAGTCTATAATGTGTGTACATTTGTTTTAGAGACAAAGTAACACTGTCATATTTGTGCATTCATAATTTGATTCCCTGCCTATGGTTAATAATCTTTAGCCTTCTTTACAGAGGAGATTGCCATAAGTCTTATGTCTTATCACCATAGAAAACTGTAAAAACTAAATATTGAAATCAATAAACAATATATAAGAACAAATATTGTCAATCAATCACATACGTATTACTCATAACTGCAGCGGATTAGTGTAAAAATGTTTTTTATCTAACTTGCTGATTAATTCTGATTTTAGAAAGATGCTTTTGGAACACTAAAGGAACATTGTTACATATTAAATACTAAACTGAATCTGACCACCCTATCAATGGCCAAGCCTTTAAAACACATAAGCACATTTCCAATGACTAAATAAAAGATGTCTTTGCAGAAGAGTGTGAATACATGAAAGAGGATTGCAGGTGAAACATGTTGGATTTTCATGTTATGGGGACTTTCCATAGACAAATTTGTTTTTATACTGTACAAACTGTATATTCTATACCCTAACCTTATAACCCTACCCCTAAACTTACTTACCACAGAAAACTTTCTGAATTTTTACATTTTCAAAAAACATCACTTAGTATGATCTATAAGCTCTTTTCCTCATGGGGACCAAAAGTTTTTCAGTTTTCAGATATTGCCATATTTGTGGGGACATTTTCTCCTCATTACATAAGGTAAACCTGAACCACACACACACACTTTGTGAAGTGCAACAGATGCTTTGGAAGCTTTGGAAGACACCTGTTTGGAATCTGGGGTTTGGAACCTTATATCTTCCGCTGCTCCATGGTCAATCAAAGTGTATGAGTGTATGAAGAGGGTTTTTGAAGAGCCTGAGAAAAAGAATATTAAGATCTAACAATATCCTCAGAGGCTTCCCAATCCCAACAATGCAGGTAGATACAGTACTTAAGTTTAAAATTAGGATATGGGTTGTCTCCTTTTTAGTCTCATCACATGCTACATGTTTATGTGAAACTTTCCAAATAAAAAATCCCTTGTTATATTTTCTGCCTTCAAGCTTGTATCGTCATTAAACATTTTTGTTCGCCATATCATAGGAGCGGGGTATCTCTCAACACAGATAAATATAAAATATTTATTTTGAATGTCATAAATACAGTTATAATACAATACATTGGGTGGCATGAAGTAGAATGAAGAAAATAATGTACATTTGCTCAAAGAGTGTACCATATTTGGAAATAAGTACAAGATGGTGATGAAGCATGATCCAAATTATTTTTTATTAAAGCACAAAATCATGTTAGGGTCCTTGCCCCTTGTTAAAATGTAAATTCATGGAACAATATGAAATAACTGATTTATGATAATCATGAAATTAATTCCAGAAACAAAATTCCACTAGGGGCCTTTTACCCTAGGGGGTCATTGTGCCCCAAGAGTCTATTTAAACATTTCACTTCTAAACAAAAACAAAAAGTTTTCTTCGCACAAATTTACTTTGCCTAAATTCCCCCTTTAATTACCTTTAATAAATAGGCCTATAAAAAAAAGTTTAATATCTAACATAATATAAATAGCCTACACACATCATTATTGAGCCGTTTAGATTAAATGTCAACATTAAAAACGGCAACGACATTTCAGATACTGTATTACACTATATATGGCCAAGACAAAAACTAAAAGTGATGGAACCGTCTTACACCAGGGGGCATCTTGACCCACATGCCCCATTGTCGCGGTCATTGATGACACCGTATAATGCATTTAGCTGTTTACAATAAAAACGAAATTTTTACATCTTTAAAAAACTTGAATATCAGTAGTAGCCTATAACAAAAATTACAACAAACGTATACATACACACATACAATGTCAATAAAAGCGCGCGCTCTCAACAGTCTCCGCTCTGGATCATAGTAAAGAAAAACTCACAGACACTTCCCCAGGAATCTCCGCACTTCTCTTTGGCGATCTCACTGTGGTCAGTGCGCTCCGTGCATTTG
This sequence comes from Gila orcuttii, assembly GCA_026230005.1. Taxonomy (NCBI): domain Eukaryota; kingdom Metazoa; phylum Chordata; class Actinopteri; order Cypriniformes; family Leuciscidae; genus Gila; species Gila orcuttii. The sequence continues at coordinate 49,212,301 of JAPDVR010000002.1, read as the reverse complement.
CGCTTATTGTCCGAAAGCGTTGTGTTCGTGGTTATCGGTGTCTTTTCTCTCTTAGGGGGTTTTGCCTGTGACGTTTCGGTCAGTCTGAAATGCGCATCCAGTGGCGCGCGCTTACACATGCCCGCCCGGATCACTGCGCGAAAATCCGCGCAAAGTTTCTTCTGCTTTTTAAGTGATCTGGCGATCTGTTTCCAGTAGCCCTCGGGATTAGATTCATATTCTGTGCATGTAGCAGGCTTGGCAGTGTATTTACAGGTGAATCCATCCTCGTTTCCAGGTTTACATGTAACAGTCATGGTGTAGCTGTCCTCTCCGCGCGCCAACCACGAACACCGCGCCTTGTCCTTAGTTGTAAACTTTCCTTTGAGTACTGCAATGTTATCATCACCTCGACTCTCCTGTCTCCTGCGTTTCTCTTTCGCTCCCCTAATGCTATCAGCAGTGAAGATGAGCTGTGAAAGACACGCGAGGAACAGCAGGAGCGCGAGAGTCCCACGAAGAGATATTTCCTTCATTTCCAACGACCTAAGAAATATTACTTATGAGATTAAATACAATAACGTTTTATTATATACATTTATTACATTTAAAATGATGCAACAGGTTTATAGTAAATAGATTTAAATTTACATCAAAAAGTTAATTGATCTTACCAATAACAGAACAGAGAACAGACGGGTGATGATGAGATTCCCTGACTAGTTTACGTCAAACTGAATTTACGCGTGGTATTTATATGTTGAATGACACACCCACTTACTACAGGACAATCAGATTCTCTCACGCACGAGAAAATCCCTTAAATGTGTTCCTGCACACATGCATGGATCCATTGCTTGCGTCATTCATATTTTTGCATTTGTAGAGGGGGCTGAACTAAAAGATACGGATTACATAGCTGTAATGTCTTCGGGCCTGCGGGGTTTTTTTCTTCTTTTTTTTTTCTTTAAATATAAAATATGAAAGTATGCAATGGTTCATGTAAAACTTAGGGCACCCAAGACCCTAACCTGTTCCTGAATTGCATGTAACAGTTAGACATGCTATATTGGGTTGATGAATATATTTGTGCTATTTCAGTTGTAAAATTAGGCCACAGACACAATCACAGAGACCCCTCACCCCTATCACATGAGTGCACACTCACAATGACCCACTAACAAAACATGTTTACATACCAGAACATAGTAGCCTATATGACCATACCACCATGCTTCTGCCTCTCTATATCAAATGAAAGTGCTTTACAGTGATTAACTGTATATTCATATTGCATTTTCATCTTGTTTGCACACAGTTAGTGTAAAATGAGTATTAGTGCAATAACAGCAATGCAAAGACACTCTTTGTCTTCCTGGGGTGTTGTGCATCTGTAGGAACTCGTAGAATGTTGACTGGAGTAAAATGAATGGAGGCCACTTTTGAGAGGCAGAGGAACAGAAATAGGGTACAGATGAAAAAAGCAGGACCAAAAGTATTTGTATTGAATTGTATTGCATTGCATTTTCATGCCCTTGAGTCTTTACATTTAGTCTTTTTTACACTTGTTTACACCAGGTTATTATCATTAACTAAAAATAAAATCATTAATTAAAATATTTTAGTTACATTAAAAGAAATTAACAGACATAGCCTACAATTTACAAGTTTGCAAGGCAACATTTCTATTTTACTAGAAAATTTTTTCTATTTTTCATTTAAAATGAAAATGGAAAATATCAAATAATTTTTTTTTAAATACTAATAAAAACTAACAGTATAATAATTATAATAAAAGAACACGTTTGAATGTGTAAGTCATTACATTCACAAGTTTTGCGTGGAATATGAAAGCTGGAGTTGCTTGAGTTATGAACTATGAGTCATCCATGAAAGTCCAGTTTCCTTGTGCATCTTCATTACTTATTTACCAAAGGATCAAAAGAAAAAAAAATTACAACCAAGGAATATTTCTTTGTTGTTATAGATCAGTGTTGGATATCAGTAAATGTAATGTTGATCACACACACACACACACACACACACACACACACACACACACACACACACACACACACACACACACACACACACACACACACACACACACACACACACACACACACACACACACACACACGTTTATGAAGCTAAGTGTGTGTCAATGAACTGTGATGTGTCAAGTGTGATGGTTTTTACTGATACTGTGTCTGGTGGACAATAAAGCTCATGAGCTCATCTTTACATGACATCACAAAATCTGCTTATTGATTCCGTGACCATTATTCTACTATGATCCATTTGACAGGAAGGGAATGGACTGTGTTAAAGAGTTAAGAAAGAGTATAGTGATACCCAAGGTGTATGTGTACCCAAGGGGTACATAGATATTTTTTGCAAGCAACAGTTAAATAAATTGCTAATATTTTATTATAGTACAGTAGATATTTCACAGAGCCTTGTTCTTTTTGGAGGCCTTTTAAAAGTGTTACATTTTTCCCAGACTGCTGCCTTTGATAACAGTTCACACAGTAAAAGGTTTGTGACTGTGAGTGTTCTTGTGATGCAATTGGCCGTTCAGCGTTCTCATGATCTTCAATATTCTGTTTGACCGAGCAACTGACAGTCAAATGAATGGTAATGCAAACAGATTGCTTTACTTCCATGAAACAACCATTAATCACATGGGTTTTGTAAGTCTTTTTAAATGACATGTAACATTGCCCCCTAGTGTTATTGATGTGCTCAGCCTCTGAAATGTCGTCTGAGACAAAAATCATTGCTTTGAAACTTTCCCACCTCCTGTTTTTGTGTTCTAGAAAATTCTATTTTTTTATATAACATTTAATTTTTGTTTAGTAATATGCTATTTATTTATTAGACTTTTTTCTGAAAATAATAGTTGGAAATTGTCTATTTGTTGCATGAGATTACTGAGGCTATATTCAACATTTTTAGATTCAGATTTACATGTTACTTTTAAGACCATATTGTGAAAAATGTATCCTAACACAATTATTGTTCTCATGAGCATCACTGCATGTCTACTGTTCACTCTTAAATTAAAAATAAAGGAAGTAAACAGTACTTAAAAGAACCATTTTTTTCTGAGGGAAGAACATTTTAATAATAAAGAACCTTTTTCCACTATAAACTTTGAGTGTATTGCACACTGTGTCCAGATAAGTAAGCAAATAAAATAAAAAAGTAACATTGATTTTGTTCAGACACACCACACAGAGAATTAAGAAATATGTTTTTATTAAACATACATTTATTTTCTTCATTCTTGTTCGCAATTAGCATGCACATTGACTCACATAGAAAAACATACGTAAGCACACAAGTGCAGTCATAATTACATTATTTCATACACACACGAACACGCACACACACACACACACACACACACACACACACACACACACACACACACACACACACACACACACACACACACACACAGGTCCCTGCGAAAAACTTGGCCGGTGGTCACGCAATCTGAAAGTCTCTGACACTGTTAACCTACAGAGAGCAGAAAATGAGGGATTAAAAGATGAAAATTGATAAATTAATAAAAATAAACAAATCTACAACAAATTTAATTGGGGTTATTTAACAAAAATTTGGTTAGAAAGGCACCAGGTACAATAACTCTAAACTAAAGTAATGCCAGTCCTCAAGCCAAAGTTAACGATACAGGACTTTGTTTTACATAAAATACCTGCAGTTTGTGCATCAGTGATGTACTAGTTGCTTCAAGCTAGTTTATTACAGTTACATCATCCAATTCTGCATACAATCCTACAAGCATCAACTAGTTATGCACAATAAAACGATGTGCTTACCAAAGGTTGTGATGAATTAATTCTGAAACCAGCTAATGAAGAATGTGCAGACACCCTGGAGACTTTTCCAGCAGTATTCCTCTGCCATCTTGGTTGCTTGACTCTCCTCTGCCACAGTGGGTCTCGCTGTGATGGTCTTTGCAGGTTTACGTGGATGAACAGGCTTGGAAACGATGGGCTTGACTGGTTTGGAGGCTGTTTTGGCTGGTTGCTGTGGTTTAGGCTGCTGCTTGTGGCTGGGAGGTTTGGTAGGGGTGATGCTGGTCTTGACCTGCTGCTGTTGCTTTTGCTGGTTCTTAGAAGCCTGGGTAGGTTTTGGAACGGAGAATTTGGGCCATGAGGCATTGAACACCATTTGGACCTCATCAGAAGCAGAGCGGCACATCTGCGGCTTGTAGACCCGTGGTCCCTGGCAGGCGTTGTGGAGCTTCCTCATGTCCCACATGATCTGAGTGAAAAAGTGCCGAGGGTTGTTGTTGTATGATCTGCAGAGGTTAGGCTTGCCCAAGAAATCGCACCAGTATGATTTGCCCTTGCTCTTGCAGGAGACACGCAGCTTGGTTGAGTTGTTCTGGCCAGAGATCACCATGATGCAGGTGTCTTTAGCTTTGGTGTTGAAACCAATTGGCTCATCCCTGATGCTTCCTTTCGGCTGCGGCTGTTGCTGCTGTCGGCTCTGTTGGGTGTTTTCGACGTGGTTAATGGTGTTCCCCTGGTTACTGCTGTTCTGAGCCTGAGCGTTGATGGCCCAAATGAAGCAGACCAGAAGGAGAGCAGCGCTGCTTATGGCTCTCATGATGGAAGTGTAAAAGGGGCTGAGCAGAAGGTGCAATGCTGGCTTTATAAATACAAGTCCTACAAAGGGGTCTTTGAGCAGGGCAGAGTGCACACATCCATCAAGATTGGGGGGCCTCTAGTCACCAGTCTGGTGCTGCCTGAAAGAACTAATTGTAGGAATCTTTAGAGAAGTGTGTGTGTATATGAGCAATGTACTCTATATGGGATCAGTGTGTAAGTGGTTTCAAGAGTGTAATATATCGCCTGTAATATAATAAATGCATGATCTAGTTACTGTCTTGTACAGTATTTGCAACCTGATCTCACTACAAACGTAACTATTTTACATGGTGGCGATTTCATATAAATTTTTACAATCTGAATCATATGAAAGTAACATTTTTAGAAAAAAAAGTTCAACCTTACACATAACCCTCAGTCGGGTGTAAGCAGACCATATGAAAAACGTTCGAATGAGATCATACGATTTAGCAATGAATTTGACAAAACATAAAATAATTATGAATTGCCATGAGACTGTGTAGGTATTTGTGTGTTTTGTGTAGAAGGTTTTGTGGTTCGGTTTCTTCTCTGAGTGTGTGTTGATGGTCTGTGGGAGGGACATGGGTGTGGTGACTCATGGAACCTTCATGGTCTTCATTATAAAATCATGCATGCTAACATAAGTGGGCTATTGACTATTGATATGAAAGACATTTTAGTTTCACAAGAAGAGACAAGGAGAGTAATTCACCTGGAACCCATTTATGTTTTGTCGACTTCACCTTCAATGCGGTTAGTGCAGGGGCGTTGCTAGACATCAAGCTCTACTGGGGCACAGGTCCCCCATTGTTTGTCTGAGAAAGCAACAGTAACTAAGGATGGCGGGGCTTACCGATAGGTCAATTAAATATAAATTTCATATCCAACAAGAATGATTCATTGTTATCACACAAAATCAAAGAAAGTAGTACAGAACACAACAATATGTTTATTTTCTGAGCTATACAGTGCTGCAGGCAGGGGCTTTTGTTTCGAAAACACCGGGCTGGGTAGTTAGGTAACTTAGGGGGGTTCGGGGGCATGCTCCCCCGAGAAAATTTGGATTTTACATGTGCATTTTAAGGTGTTTGAAGGCCAAAAAATTGGATATCAATAGCTTTAAAAGCATGTTAGAGGGCAGTAGTAGCATAAATGATTTGTCAAGCAGATTACAGTTTCTTAAACATGAGAATGAGGATAAATGTTGCAATGAATGATCCACACTACAGAATGTTAATTGTCAACATTCAAAACTATTTTCACTCATCCAAAAATTGTTTTTGCGTAGTAACTCTACACACAAACATAAAATGATTATCGCACATACACACCAAACTACACACAGATATGAATTATGTAAAACACTATTATCTTGTGTCTTTTGCTTGTTCAGTGTGCAGTGGAGTGTGGGCTATAGGAGTTTGTCACACGTAGGCCTACATGTATGTGCACAAATACACTGTACATACAGTTTGTTTGATTAATGTTACAGTTATTGAACTGAACTGACTCAACACTGAAGTGACTATTAACTGAATATTGACACTATTGGCTTGTTGGCCAAGCTGCTTCTCAGGCGATTTTTTAATTTGTTACTATTGGGAAGCTGCTGTGAAACAATATATTGTAGCTCATATATATATATATATATATATATATATATATATATATATATATATATATATATATATATATATATATATATATGCACTATAAGCAGAAATTTAAGGGGGTAAAATAATTTATTTATTTCTAAAAACTGAGTTTTATGTGATCAATTTAAATGGCTTTGGCGGGACCTTGATATCACGGCTCCACTTCAGGCTCACTACTGCGCAGACTCGACTTTGGCGGCTTCACTTTTCATCAATGGAAGAGAGTAAAGGGGCGTCGTCCATCTTCTTTACAGTCTCATCGGAACAAACACGGGACTTATTCCGCCATATTGCACGCTGCACTTTCTCACATTCATAGTAGGCTAATGCGAGACTAGTGCACTGCTTTTCTGTATAAAAAGTCTTTGCTTATAGTAAAGTGTGATTCCATTTCTTGGCAGAGGTTTTTCATATGGGTTTTTCTGAGGCTTGATGCTTTTGCATCTGATGTCTGATGATGTAAATTGTTTATCAAGTCTTAACTTACCTCCCTCAAACTCATCATCTCCCTGCTTCCCTGTCCCTGGTTGTACAAAAGAAATCTGATGTCCATCTATAGATGCTAATAATGAATAAAAATAAGATTATTTGTATCATTTACAAACTTTTGTTTTGTCATGTTTTCATAGCCTACGCTATTGCAATAGCGTGCCAACACCGGACTTCGGTGTGCTCAGATGTGTGCGCGGTGCAGTTGCTAGGAAACAGACGCGCGCGGATTTCTGTCTTGCGAGTCAGCTTTCGGGTAAACTGCGTTGCTTTTACAAACATTGATTGGTTTATTACTGCGTTGCAAATAGATAATTTCTATTACCCTATAATATAATTTCCATTAAATACACTGACAAATGAAATAATTTGTTAAACTCAAACTTTAGATTTACTGGGGCACAGCAGATTTATACTGGGGCACGTGCCCCAGTAAAAGGGGTCTAGCAACGCCCCTGGGTTAGTGTCTGGTTTATGTGACGTACATGTAGCTATACTATACTAGTGTGCTTTATGAGGAGTCATGGGAAATTTTTATTTTTAAACAGTCAATGAAAATGGCTGTGTACTTTTAGCTACCGCAGAGATCAGCTATCCACATTTGACATTACAAGGAAAGGGAAAAAGAAAGAAAAAGTGAGTGTCAAAGGAAAGGTTTTGTGTGCACATCTTGTTTGCATCATGACAAACATATCATATTTCAATACACACATGTTGTAAATCATAACTTTTAAATGCACGTGTGTAGTTTTCTACTCTTCAGATCATTTTTTTAAACAAACCAAGCAAGCCAGATGTCTTTTCTGTCTACCAGAGTGATCAGTTTGTAGGAATTAGGCTACTTTATATCTAAACAATATTTGACAAAATGCTACAGCCAGTCATAAAGTAAATCATGCTCACCTCGTTAAATATTCATTCTTTGTATAACAGGAAATCATTCAGCATCTGAGAGAAAAAAAGGAAATGCCGATCAGTGATGGTGAATGTCTTAACTGGAGAGTTAAAGAGGAGACCACATCATATTAGTCATATTACATTGAAACATAGACGCTTATAAAGAGCTTTTCTTTCCCCAGACAAGCAGTTGGGCCTACGAATAACAAAAAACTAACAATAAAGAAAAAGTATTTGTATAATTCCTAAATGTTTGTATTGAAATAGTCTACAATTTTCATATTCTTCTTTTGAATTCTGGCATTCAAATAACCATCAACCAGCATTTGTGCCAATAAAACTCCGTCACTTCCGCTATCAGTGTGTACCTGTAACCATAGTGACGAAACGGAAGGTGTTATCCTCGCTGATTGTTGTAGTAGAGTAGCAGCTACAGAGGTTAGTCGAAAAGTTTAAACCTGGTTGTTCATATTCGACAGCGGAGGACGTTTAAAAAGCGATGGACTCAGTACTTCTATACGGAGAAGCTGAAGGATATATTCAAAGTCTGGAGAAGATGTCACTGCGTGATATCGGAAGCCCAAGGTAACGTTATGGGAATATCTAATATTAAAGTAACGTTAACAACTAACTTAAGACAAACACGTTCATGTAGAATACCCATGCCATCTATTACTGTTGTGTGTGTGTGTGTGTGTGTGTGTGTGTGTGTGTGTGTGTGTGTGTGTGTGTGTGTGTGTGTGTGTGTGTGTGTGTGTGTTACAGGTGGTTTCGCCAACATGAGTTCATTGAGAAGCTGAATATGCAAGCTATTCTGAATGCCAGTGCCAATCAGGAGGAATTCATAAAAGACCTCTTTGTTTCTCTTGGAAAGGTAACGTTAATTATTTATCGGTCTAAACCAAGTGGGTTAATGTGCCAATTTCACGTATGTACTGAGCACAATTACAAAGAAATGATAAAAATGGCCTAACGTTTCAAATATTTCAGGTATTATAATTATAAATGTATTTATAATGATTGATTTCCTAAGGATACCTTTTATAGTTATTAATAAATGGAAATAGTATTAAAATAAATAAATGTAATTGATCAAAAGTGACAATAAAGACATTCATATTGTTACAAGAGAAAAAACATATCTTGGTTTCCACAAATTAGGCTAGCCGTACAACTGTTTTCAACAATGATAATAATACGACACGTTCCTTGAACACCAGTTCACCACATGGATCATGTGAAACTGTATACTGGAGTAATGGCTGCTGAAAATTCAGCTTTTTATATTAAAAATGCAAATAATATTTTAAATATTATTGTTTTTACTGTATTTTTGATCAAATAAGTGCAGCCCAGGTGAACAAGAGACTTCTTTTGATAATATCAATCTTACTGCCCCCATTCAAAATTATGAATGGTAATAAATATGTGTGTGTGTGCTTAATCATCACTTCATCATTGATCAACTTTCCCACTGGCACATCTTATCACATCTTATCACAATATGTAAATATTTTGAAAAGCTGATTTTTTTTGCATACACTGATGAAAACATGTAAATGTCTTTTTTTCAGATACCCACACTGATACATGCAATGATACTAACAGAAATCTGGAAACATAAAGTGTTTCCCATAATTTGCAAACTCCAGGACTTTAATCCAAAGAGTACGTTTCTGCTCTATATGGTGGTAAGTGGAATCAGCTTGAAATGACCTAGTTTTCAAAACCATGCCAGGCTCTTATTTAAATACATTTTCTTCTACTATCTGTGGGTCATTGCATTTTTTCCTAATTTCAGATTTACCATGAAGCTACCGTTATAAACCTGCTGGAGACAATTATGTACCACAAGGTAAGCACATATTCACTGAAAAAATTGTATTGTTTGCACCTAAAGTAGATGGCCTAGAAACTTAAGACCACATTATGATATGGTAGTAAATGAGAATGCATAAATGTTGATGTGTGTTACACGTGCAGGAGTCCAGTGAAGCTGCTGATGATAGTGTACTTGATTTAGTCGATTACTGTCATCGCAAACTCACACTTCTGGCAGGACGTTCTGTTTCTGGAGAGATCCCAACTGAGGACCGAATTACACACACACAGCTGTTAGACACAGGGTCTGTGCAGGTAAAGAACACTTAAGGCCCATTCACACCAAGGAAGATAACTATAAAGATACAGATATTGTTCTAAAAATCATTCTAAATATAAAAGAATAGCATACCACGATAACGGCACTGAGAAATGATATCGCTGGAATCACGTTTAGAACTATTTTTTTCCAGCTGAAGAATGATAAAAACAATGACAGCCAATCAGAATCCATCCTGCTTAGCTTGAACATTTAAAGTGGCGGATGACTAAATTGGAGTGCCCGCTTAGAATAAACAGAACATTATCGTCCGCTGGTGTGGTAGCTAATATAGTTATGGTTATAGTTATTGTTCTTAGTGTGAACTGGCCTTTACTCTTGAAAGTTACAGTCATGGTTAGAATTAATGGCACCCCTGGTAAATATGATCAAAAATGCCTGTAAAAAATAAATCTGCATTGTTTATCCTTTTTGATCTTTCATTAAAAAAAATGCAAAAATCTAACCTTTCATTGAAGTAAAATAATTGAAAGTGGGAGGGAAATCACTTTACGAAATAAATGTTTTTCTACAAAACACGTTGGCCACAATTATTGGCACCCCTAGAATTTTTTACATGTAAAATATCTCTGAAGTATATTCCTATTAATATTTACCTTTTTTTAGCACACCAGGGTGACTAGGAACATTAAATTGTCTTGCTATGACTTCTTGTTTCACAGGAGTTTAAATATGAGGAAACACAAAGGCCAAATTCCCTTAATCATCCATCACAATCTGTAAAACCAAATAATATAGTTCTGATGTGCATCAAAGGATTGTTGAGCATTACAAAATAGAAAATGGCTGTAAGAAAATAGCTAAAGAATTGAAAATCCCCAACTTGACCATCAGGGCAATAATTAAGAAGTTCCAATTAACTGAAGATGTTACGAATTTGCCAGGAAGAGGACGTGTGTCTATATTGCCTAAATGCACGGTGAAGGGGAAAGTTTAAGTGGCCAAAGACTCTTCAAGGATCACAGATGGAGAATTGCAGAGATTACTTGAGTCTTGGGGGTCAGAAAGCCTAAACAAAATATATCAAACAACCCCTACATCCCCACATGTTGTTTGGAAGGGTTTCAAGAACAATCCTCCTCGCTCCTCCAAAAACAAACTCCAGCATATTCAGTTGTCAGACATGACTGGAACTTCAAAAGGGACCGGATTCTATGGTCAGATGAAACGAAAAAAGGGCTTTTTGGCAGCAAACCCACCAGATGTGTTTGATGTGTTGTGGCAAAAACAATTTAATTAACAAACAACATCATAGTAAGAGACATTAGATTCAAATTGTACTTTAAAAGAAAGTTTATTCTTTTAAAGGAGACTGGTTCGTAAATGGCAGCTACCCCATGTAAGAAGACAGACCTGAATCACACAGAAAGCATACAGCCTTTATACCCCCTAAGCATCCCTTTTCCTGTAAATTTCCGTTCCCCCAGAAATACCAGTAAAAGCAGGTTTTGTTAGAAATACAATGGCCCTTCCTAACCCCCCTTCTTCAGCTTTACTGTCCCCCCCCCCACCTGTGAGGTCAAAAGGCTTTGTAATACAATGATCTTTATAGTGGCCCCTCCGACCCTCCTGGGCTTTTACTGTCTCCATATGCTATGTGTGTGTGTGACCCTTTGTTCCTGCTGGGTATATGCAAATATTCCAGGAGAGAAAATACATGATCGAATTTAAAGTAAAACCCACACAATTTCAGGTTAAACTAAAATATTAATTTTTCCACAACAGATGCAAACAGGGATAAAAAGTACCCCATGCCTACGGTTAAATATACTGTTGGATCTTATATGTTGTGGGCCTATTTTTTTGCTGGAGGTCCTGGACATCTTGTTCAGATACATGGTATTATGGATTCTATCAAATATCAACAGATAAAAAATCAAAACCTGACTGCTTCTGCTAGAAATCTTATAATGGGCCGTGGTCGGATCTTCCATCAGGACAACGGTCCAAAAGAAACATCAAAATCAATACAAAAAAGGGTAACTGAGCACAAAATTAAGCTTCTGCCATGACCGTTCCAATCCCCTAAACTGAACCCTATAGAAAATGAGGGGTGAACTGAAGAGAAGAAGCACCAACATGAACTTGTGAATCTGAAGGATCTGGAGAGATTCTGTATGGAGGAATGGTCTCTGATCTCTTGTCAGTTGTTCTCCAAACTCATCAGGCATTATATAAGAAAACTCAGAGCTGTTATCTTTGCAAAAGGAGGTTACAAAAAGTATTTAATAACAGGGAGCCAATAATTATGGCCAGCGTGTTTTAGAGAAAAGCATTTATTTCGTAAAGTGATTTCCCTCCCACTGAAAGGTTAGATTTTCACTTTTTTTTTTTTATTAAAGATCAAAAGGATAAACAATGAAGATTTATTTTTTACAGCCATTTTTGATCATATTTACCAGGGGTGCCATTGATTCTGACCATAACTGTAAATGTAGCTGTAATGTTTTTACCAAAACATGCATCTCAGTTCTGAGCATTACAGCAAATGTTAATTTAACTCATTATCAAAAGCCTAATTCACAATTTACCAGAACTTATACAATGTTTGTTGCAGGATCTGCAAAGACAAAGTGACATGTTAGAGTTTGAAATCTCTATCAAGGCTCTGTCAGTACTGTGCTACATCACCGATCACATTGAGAGGTATTACAACTACTGGTTATTTAAATAGACGTTATTAAACATTTTACATAAAACAAATGATAAAAAAATATACATTTTAAAAATAAATAAATTATACAATATATTTACAGTATAAATATATTTGTTTACTAATGGATGCTGAAATTTCCCCTTCTAATGTAGTTTGAGTTTGAGTGTGCTGTCAAGGATGCTGTGCACTCATAATATGCCCTGTGTGCTGGTTCAGTTGGTGGAAAATTGCCCCTGGAACAGAGGTTAGTGTGTTTTAAACAAGTTTATAATCATATATTTATTTTCTTTTTCATTCAAGAACCTCACACAATCAGAATACATAGGAATCAAATTACAGAACACCAGCAATTGACCCAGTACTAAGCTCTGCCCCCTTTGTGCTCACTCAGGCATGCTTTACGCATTATCACATAGGAATGGATTAAATAGTTTCATGAGCTGCATATTTTTCAGGAAAATTGCTCATAAAGTGGGACAAAATGGAATTGAGAAAAATCATATGCACAGTTATAGGCTGGAATTACTGTCTGCTTAAATCTATCCAAACACTTCTATAGATTTTCATTATAAAAGAGCAAAGGCTTTTCTATGGAACCTTATTTCCGCCACGGAATAAAAAATAAAAAAGTTATTGTGACTTGCAATTCTGAATTTCTTGCAATTCCAGGTTTATAACTTGAAATTCTAACTTTTTTCTTGCAATTGCAAGTTTATATCTAGCAATTCTGACTTTATTTCTCGCAATAACAAGTTAATATACTGCAATTGAGAGTAAAAAAAGTCAGAATTGTGAGATGAAAGTCGCAATTACCTTTTTTTATTTTTCATTCCATTGCAGAAACAAGCTTCCACACTTGTCTGTTTATATGAAGGACAGCAACAGCAACATTTGTTAAAGGAATAGTTCACCCAAAAAGGAAAATTATCCCATAATTTACTCACCCTCAAGCCATCCTAGGTCTGTATGACTTTCTTCTTTCAGCCAAAGACAATTGGTGTTTTATTAAATAAAATCCTGCATTGAATGGCATTAAATAGATACGCTTTTTAGAGCTTCAAAAACGTGGGCTCTATTCAATTGCATTACAAAGCTGGGAAGGATATTATTTAATATAACTCCCGTTTGTGTTCAACTGAAAGAAGAAAGTCATATACACCTAGGATGGCTTGAGGGTGAAATAATGTTCATTTTTGGGTGAAGTATTTTTTTAAGGTAGAATTGGTAGGTAAGATTTTTTGACTGCATAGTCTTATTCTCCCATGTAGGTACTCTGGAGAAATACACAGAGGGGAGGTGGAGGCCCGTCCTGCATGAAGATCAGCTAAAGTTAAATAAACATGATGGCCAGGTGTGGATGGCTTTACTGAACCTGATCCTCAAACCAGACTGCCAAAGAAAATATAATTTCAATAGCTTTAATAAAGCACAACTTTTAAAGGTAAGACTTTACATAGTTGGAGAAATATCATTGCTGGCAGAGCCATTATAGTGTTCCTGTTGTGTTTTAAATAGATGTATACAAACATACCTGCATATTGAGACAATGCCAGTTTAAATATATATTTATGAAACACAAAATATCAAAAGAAGAGGCAGTTATCCCACTTTATTCCATGCTCTCATGAGCCTTAACATAAGAGCCTAAAAGCTCTTATGCTGTCTCTGGATATGTATGTGTTCACTGACACCATATATGATTTATTTAATGCCAGTAATCTATCTATATGCTTATTTATATGCCTCTGTGTGCAGCTTTGTGGGTTTTTGACAGAGGTTGTGATAGATCAGTTACCAAACCTACTTGATCTCAAGCAATTCCTCAGTCAACTTGCTGTTACAGATCCAGTGGCCCCCAAAAATGATCTAATCCTGGAACAGGTACTCCAGCAAATGCACACACATACAGATTAAAAGTTTGGGGTCAGTAATATTTTTTAAAATAAATTAATACTTTTATTCAGCATAGATTCATTAAATTGTTCAAAAGTGACCGATTTTTACATTGTTAATAATTCTATTTCAAATAAATGCTTTTCTTTTTAACTTTCTATTCTATTTCAAAGAATCCTGAAAAAGATGCAGGGCTGTGTTCAACATTGATAATAATAAGAAATATTTATTGACCACCAAATCAGAATATTACAATAATTTCTGAAGGCTGAAGTTATGGCTGCTGAATATTCAGCTTTGCCATCAAAGGAATAAAATACGTTTTAAATACATAATCGAAACCAGCTATTTTAAATAGTAATTATATGTCACAATATTACTGTTTTTACTTTATTTTGATCAAATAAATGCAGCCTGGGTGAGCATGGCCGACTTCTCTCAAAAACATTAAAAAATATCACGACCCTAACTTTTGAACAGTAGATGGTAACATGTCCATTTGGTCACATAAGACTAAATCAACAAAAACAAAACTCCTTTCTCATTCATTTAGGTGCCAGAGATATGGAATAATATTGTAATGGAGAACAGCAACAAGTGGAAAGCCATAGCTAAATTCCAAGTGACGCATGTTTTTAACCCCTCTGAAAGTGAATTAAGAGAACAAGCTAGCAGGTGAGAATTGATGTGTATCTGGAATTTTCTATTGTAAGGGATAAGAAGATGAGGTGCAGTTATAAAATGTTAGTCTTACAGTATGCGTATATTCTGGATAAATACCAAGTTCTGTCATAAAACTGATGGGTCCTTAATGCAACCTGATGACATTTACATTGTTTACTACACTTATGTGCGTTTGCACATTCTGATTGTTTCCTGTTGCATCTGCAGCCGATGAGCTTGGTGTTTTTCAACATTTCAACAGCTGGTTAGCGTTTACTATACTTACTACAAATTTCGCTTTCTTGACTCCCCCATCTCCCATGCTGTCGGCTTTGCCCAGTAGTCCTTGGCGGTACAGAAGCAGATGAAGGCGATCCGTCCTGCCCAGACGGGCCGCTGCTGCTTCCACCCAACCACCAGTGGCAGTCCCTCTGCTTGCTCCCACCCCCCAACCCCACCCCACCGTTCCTACGCTTTGTCCCTGTCGGAGGCCGCCCTTGCCCCTCTACGGGAAGTGACATCTCAACTACTGGCTCATGCTGGCCCAGTCGCAAGATCAGTTGTGCGAACACAGGGACCTGGTGCTCAGACACCTCAGCTATCTGGGGCTTCAGGTCAACTGGGAAAAGAGTAAACTTTCTCCTGTGCAGAGGATCTCTTTTCTCAGTATGGAGTTGGACTCGGTCAGCCTGAAGGCTCGTCTCAGTCAGTACTAAACTGCTTGAATACTTTCAAAGGCTGGACAGCCACTAAAAAGATTTTGGGGGCTTTCAGAGGCTCCTGGGGCATATGTCATCCACAGTCGGGGTCACGCCACTGGGATTGCTTAATATGAGACCGCTTCAGCACTGGTTACACGACTGAGTCCCAAGACGGCATTGGAACCATGGCACGGTCTGAGTGATCATCACTCTGGCCTGCAGCCAAACTTTCAGCCCATGGTCAGACCTTGCTTTTCTAAGGGCCGGAATTCCCCTAGAACAAGTGTCCAGGCATGTTGTTGTCTCAACAAATGCCTCCACCACCGGCTGGGGTGCTGTGTGCAACGGGCATGCTGCCTCGGGCTCCTGGACAGGACCTCGACTGCAGTGGCATATCAATTGCCTCGAATTGCTAGCAGCACACCTTGCCCTCCGCTGTTTTTTTCCATGTTTACAGGGCAAGCATGTACTGGTCCGGATAGACAACACATCGACCGTTGCGTACATCAACCATCAAGGTGGTCTACGCTCCCGTCACATGTCGCAACTCGCCTACCCTACCCCACCCCAGGCATTCCAGCTGATTTGGAGGTGCTTTGGAACAGCTCAGGTAGACCTGTTTGCTGCTCCGGACACGTGCCACTGCCATTTGTTCTATTCCCGACCGATGGGATCCTCGGCACACAGCTGGCCCTGGTGCCTATGCAAGTATGCTTGGAAGTGGAACCTGTCCGTTGAATGGTGTTCCTTTAACCAAGAAGACCACCTTAAATACCCTATCAGAGTCATTCTTTACTTTCTGCAAGAGGGATTGGAGCGAATGCTTTCTCCCTCCAACCTGAAAATGTATGTTGTCGCCATTGCCGCACAGCACAATGCAGTAGAAGGTAAGTCTCTGGGAAAGCACGACCTGGTCATCAGGTTCCTGAGAGGTGCGAGGAGGTTGAACCCTCTTCAAATTCGCCTTATTCCCTCTTGGGACCTCTCTCTGGTCTTAACGACCCTGTTGAGAACTGCCTTTGAGCCCTTGCAGTCAGTTGAGATTTAAGGTCCTGTGAGTTATCTGTGTAAAGCCCTGTCCTTCCACCGCCCCAGTTGTGCGGGGGGGATCAGTTGGCTTATACGGGGCACTGGAAGGCACAGCGATTGAGGCGTTTTTCTTAGGGATCCTAATCTTAGGGAATGGGAACATCTAGGTTACCTACTGAAGGAGGGAACGGAGACATTACGTCCTGTCGCCACAATTGAGCGACTCGGCACTGCTCGGCTCCTCAGCGAAAACTTAGTGATTGACTCTCTGCACACTTCCTATATATCTCGAGCACGGGGTGTGGTTTGCGATGCAAATCTCCCTCGCCAATGTCCATTGGCTATTTCTGTTTACACTCAAAGGTGATAGGGCTCTCAGGCGTGATCCCAATTCATTAGTCACTGACGTTAACATTGTCATATCCATTACCATGCTAAAATCTTTTGAGAGTTGTCATGGTAGAACTGTTTATCTGCGGCCTTCTGATTAGGTTGTCTCAAACATATAATCTGGATGTGATGGAGAATCTAATCCCAGACAAACCCAAGTGTGGAGCCTGTGGAAGAATGGGTGCAAAACGCTGCTCCCGCTGTCAGGGAGAGTGGTATTGCAACAGGTAAAGCAACACATGTTGGTTTTCTTACTATGTTTTTTTTTTTTTATATAAACTAAGATGTATAGCAGAGTAATAAATAATAATTACTCTTTCATGTTTTAGCTTTGTCAGTATTTATTCTGGATTATATGATTGTTAATAATTCTATTTGTCTGGTATTTCTCTGTAGAGAGTGTCAGGTGAAACACTGGCCCAAGCACAAGTCTGCATGCAAACTCATGGCAGAGGCCATACAAAGACTGCAGGAGGAACTGAACATCGGTGAGAGTGATGGTGTGGGATTCAGAAGTGCATAAGAACACATCCACTATGAACTGTCATATTTAATGGACACTAATGGAAAAGGACAAAAAGATGCAAGAAACTGTTCCTGACAGTCTTCTTCCATTAGCTGTTCTATGTTTGTATATTGGGTTGAATATAAAAGAGTAAATCGATCATTCTTGATGAAAGCTTTCATATGTAAACATATTCTTTGTAAATGCATGCTCATAAAACTATTATTTGCACACATTGTTAAATTGATTGATTGATTGATAACTGTTACAATATAACCATTATTCTCACATATTGTTATTAAATGAACTGAATTAACTGCTAAAATACATTTGAGATCCAATCAGTTTGCTTTTTACTGACACAACTTTATTGCATTTGTTGTAAAGGACTTTATTTTGTGAAACACAAAAAGAAGAAACTTTGAACAATTTTCTTGCCACTATTTTTCATGCAGTTACAATGAATGTTGTCTGAAGCTTTTAAGCATACATTAGTCCTTTCTTAAAATGGATGCAAAAGCACAATACATTCAGGTTCTGTTATTATATTTGTACCTTTTACAAAGCACACCACAAACCATTTTAAGCTGATAGTTTTATTGTAACTTAAACACAGCCTCCATGTTGCAGTGGGATCCCACGTTACCCTGTCATGTCACACACTGTAAAAAACAAAACACTTGGTACAAGTGCATGTGAGTCTCAAAAAATGGGTGACAACAAGACCTTGGAAATCTGTACTTTACCACTTCCAAAGAACAAAGGCCATGAGAGAGACGTTAGGGTTTGTCAAAATCAGTAATAAGTGTAACAGATTTGGAACTTAACAGTTAGAATTTCATTCACAAACCCTTTTGGAATATAAGAAAAAATATTTGGTTTGTACAATAGAGCACAATGAAGAATTGTATGACCACTGTATGCTGTACTGAGACATGTATTTTAAGAAATTACACACACTGGACATTTAAAACTATTTTCATTATTTTGATGTGGACACACAAAAATATGTAAGACACTCAAAAGAAGAAAACAGAAATACAACAGAAACACTTCTTTACTCAAGATTAACTGATATATAATAGTCATTTGTTTTGGTTATACTATTTTAAGGTGTCCTTGTTACAGTGTAATTTAGTAATGTATTTAAATATTTTATTGAAGTACTAAGTAATAATAATTAACAACATGTACTTACTATAGGGTTAAGGTTCAGAGTAGGATTGGGTTTATGGTTAGCTGCATGTAGTTATGCATAATGTACTGTTATTATTACTACAGTAAGTACATGCAACGTGTAACAAGGACACAACAATAAAGATTTACCTTTGTTTTTAGTTGTGTAGTTGTCTTGTATCAAAAGTACTGACATTTCAAAGAAACAGGATCAATCAGTCTTTTAGGACATTGGCTTCCGATAATTCATCTTTATAGACATTGAGTCTTTTCCAGTGCATTTAACATTCTTTTAGCAAATTGTTTCTCTTCTACTAACAAACAATTCTGAAACTAATTCTTGATTCATTCATTGAACAATAAAATGTAGAAAAAAATAACTTTCACAAAAGAACAGAAAAGATAACTTGATAAATGAAGTACTTCTGGATGTTTGGTTCAGAAACACCATTTCATGGTTTCATAATCAAGAACCATCGATAAAATATCACAGCGCACAGACTGATATCACAGACCTTTTTTTTGCCCCTTTATATCGCCTTAAAATGTTAAAAAGACCTGTACAAAATCTAGATGTACCCACAATTATGTCTAAAGGATGTGTTTTATAAAATAAGATATTAACAAAATACATACAAAACTTTCAAAAACGTATTGAAAGTGTAAAAAAAGAACACGCTGCTGTTTACCATGTATGATGAATCGTATGTAGAATATGCTTGAGATTCTTCAGTTAAGGTCTGAGTATGTTTTATTGTTAGAAACTGGAATAAACATTTTCCCTTTTTTCCTGTCTTCATTGTCTTCCTCAGAATCTGACTTAAAGACAATCCCTGACAACAACAACAAAAAACAAAACAAATATAAATGTAGACTTGGAAAAATACACTCAAGCCTTAAAAGCTTGAGATACTGTAACATGTAACAACAGAATGTGATTGTCTTACCTTGCTAAACTCTATTTAGCTCCAGTTCTCAGCACCACTGTAAAAGAAAAATAAGAAAAATTCACTAAGACTCCACAAAAATGACAGTACTTCCAGTTACTTAATTTATACAAAGATGAAGAGTCAGGTACAAACTTATCAAAGGTAGAGGAGTGACAGGAAGTCATGCAAGGCTACATAAACAGAGTGATGTGTTACTGGAAGAACATGTGAAAGATCAGTGACAACATAAATGATTTCGGTGAAACAGGAATGTGTCACACCAGTGGCAGAACAGAGTCTGTAAGTAACTTTATGGATCATGCGCACGACTGTAGAACATGGAATATTTGTGTATTCTTGATGGGTACTACAGAGAATGTGTGACAGAGAAAAGTGGAAAGATGGAAAGAAGGAATGAATGAGCACAAAGTGCGAAAAATTCCAGTTCAGACATCAGCAGTAAAAGAAGCAGAATCAACAAGAGGAACACTGATATGAACGAATGTGTTTGTTTGATAGAGGATATGTATGGATATAATGGAAAGGTAGAAAAAATAATGGACGAACAGATAAACTGTTGAAAGGTTTTGTACCTGTAGGCTGCATGTACGGTTGCATACCCCCAGTGAAAGTGTGTATGTGTGTGTGAATTTGTGTCACCAGTCAGGCTGTCTCGGGGGGGCAGAGGCCCGAGGATACCACCTCATTGTGTCATAGGATGGATAGCTGAAAAAAATACAGGTTCGTTTTGAATAAACCTTTCTGAGTTTTGAAAATTTGGAATGGCAGTATAAATTGGTCAGATCTAAAAAAAAAGAAAAAAAAAAGTGGTCTTTAGTTTAGTTTCAAAAAAGCACAGAAAACTGTCATGCAGAGTATGGCTGCGTCCGAAACCTATAAATGCTGATTTCAGAGGATGCATTGCAAGGGAGGAAGGCATCAAGGCATGTCAGAATCCAATGTTAGCTGAGAAACCTTCATCTGATCGATTTCTGAAGGCAGCATTGATGTATAGTTTGCTTTCTTTGATATCCCACAATCCTGTGTTCCATTTTGTGACAGTTGAGCTAAAAAAGAAAGATGGCATCTGAAAGTTGCGTTGGTCGTCAGTTTGTGTTTTTTGACCAACGTTTTTTTGACCAACGGTTTCCACTTCAGATTTCATTTCAAGTGAGAAGTTACAATTGTAGTTATAAAATATTTTTCTTAGTTTTCTTAGCTCACTCTATTTTTCAGTAGATCATTAATCAGTTACGTTGCCTCAGAAGTCTGTCCGAAATCAAACAAAGTTATTGCCTGATAGGGCAGTGAGGCAACAAGTCAGCTGAATACGTTTTCGGACGCAGCCGATATATGGATAGAGATGCATGCTGAGGAACGAATGTCATGCTATTACACAGTTCAATACTTCCATTTCATAAATCAATTTTAAAAATGTATTAATTTTCTATGTATGAAATGTGTTTTTGATTGATTTAGTAAGATTTCATAATGAATTATAACAGATCAATAAAAAAGTAAGGATCCACCGACATAAAAACTATGCTGATAGTTACACAACATCTATTGTTCTTGCTTTTGCCAATGAAACAAAACGATTATACACATCTATGCTATTTTGTGTTTTTTGTAATTTAACACAAATGGTACTGCCAAGTATGATGTTATAAATATACATACAATATAAAAATACAATGTTAATAGTTATGGAAGTCCATCACAGTCGGTGAAAAGTCCATGCACACAATTGATTACTATAGACATTTAGCTATGACTGATGATTTCAGCATGCATAGAGATGAAGAGGTGGAATAAACTCTACCTGCTCATCACGGGGTTGTTTATGCCATATAAAGGCTCACTATGATAACCACTGACAACAACATCCACACTACTGTAAAACAGTGAATGTAAAAGTAAACTGTTAATCAACTGCATGTAAAATGAACATGAGATGTATGAATGAAAGTTAACAGTTCACAGAGTGAAAAAATATATAAAGATAGTATTGAAGGTTTCAAAGGTGCAATGATAAGATGAAAAGTTAAAAAAAAATTGAAAAGTTGAGATAGATGAAAAGATGAGAAAATAGAAAGAAGATGTGGTTGGTTATCAGAACGTGAACAAAAGGAGAATATGGAAAAGACTGAAGAGTGGAAGTTGAGGAAAAGACATGATGACTTTAAAAGAAGGAAACAAGGTTGTTTCAAACACCTGTGGAGTGAAAGTCATTCTTGAATCTTGGTAAAAGATTTTCAGTTTAGTTGATTTTCAGTTCAGTTTTATCATATATAATAAAATAAAAATAGTTGCAGTTTCTTTTAGAAAAAGCTTGATCTGTTTTATAAGGCCATATTTCACTTCACATATGACAGGTAGATTAACCTAAATTCAGCAATTATAAACTCACTCATCATAGACGTCCTCAGTGTCCATCCTGCGGTAGAATTTGGCAAGTTTTACCGATATGATAATGCTGGGAATGAGTAACATACAGCATCCTCCCAGACCAAACCAGAATGTGTTCTAAAACACACAAATGCAAGAGAACACATTAGCATAAATGTCCATAAACAGCTCATATAAATGCTTCGTTAAACACATAAAAAATGTCCTCATAGGTTTTAATTTAAAATATGAAAAAGGAATATGTGACCGTACATACACTACTATTCAAAAGTCTGAGGTCAGTAAGATTTTTTTAAAGAAATATTCGTCAAGAATGCGTTAAATTGATCAGAAGTGACAGTAAAGACATTACAAAAGATTTCTATTTTAAATGAATGCTGTTCTTTTGAACTTTCTATTCATCAAATAATGACGAAAAATCACAGTGTCAGTTTCGACAAAAATATTGAGCACCAAATAAGCATATTAGGATGAAAATTCAGCTTTGTCATCACACAAATAAGTTACATTTTAAAATGTATTAAATTAGAAAACAGTCATTTTAAATTGTAATAATATTTCACAATATTACTGTTTTTACTGTATGCTTAATCAAATAAAGACGCCTTGGTGAGAATAAGGAACTTCTTTCAAAAATATTAAAATGACTGTTTAATCAGTGCTTTTCTATCCTCATCTAACGCTCATCTTGTTGTCGAGGTGTGATAAATCTCTCTGTTAAATGGATTGACCCAGTCTGCAGGGATGTTCTGAGTATAGTAGTAAACAACAATAACATTGTACAACATAAATGCCAACACCTTACCATAAGGTCACATTTCTTAAAGTTATTTAATGCATACATATCTAATGACACACCTAATGACTAGCTGAAACATATTCTAAGACTGAACTGAACAGACTTTCAGACTGTTTCCATCGACTGGAGCAGATTTTAAACACAGACTGTGAACACTGACTGAACGCAACTGTCTCTGACATTTAAGTGTGTCCCCGCTTAACAATAAGCAATGAATTTGTTACAGTATATATTTATCTTTGTTAATGTTGGTTAAAAAATAACCAACATTAAATTAACATTAACACTGAAATTAACATTAACTAAGATTAATAAGTGCTTTAGAAGTAATTTTAGTTCATGTTTAACTAATGTAGTTAACTAATGCTAACAAATGGAACCTTATTTTAAAGTGTTACCACATAAATGTCAATACTGTACATATTTCAAGGCCAATTCACACCGCACAGGCAAACGGCAACAAACACCAACAAACAAGTTGTCCGTTGGATTTAGAATTTTACGAAAAATAACTGTCGTGTTCACACTGCCCCGACAGTCACCGACAAACGCTGATTGAACATTCAGTCGGGTGAAAACAAACCCCGACTAACGGCAACAGACGCAGACAGGGGTAACACACTTCTCCGAAAAAATACAACAAACCTGTTTGTTGCCGTTTGTCTGTGTGGTGTGAATTGGCCTTCAAAATTCTGATATCGCAGACAGTGTCTGTCAAGCTCCATACGTGACAAAGCACCATAGAAGCAGTCCATATGACTAATGTGACTTATTCCAAGTATTAAAAACTCCCTGTCTAACATCTCCTTGTGTTTTTGATTTTTTTTTAAAAGAAAGTCATAAGGGTTTGGAGCAAATTGAGAGAGAGTAACTGGCAATTACTATCCCTTTAATTTAACAGCAGAAATCAGAGGCTGGGAAGTCCCCGATTACACGGCTCTGTGAATGTGAGTGTATGTTTGCCGTTGGATTGTATATTTCTGTAAGTTCATAGATTTTTTTTCACACACACACACACACACACACACACACACACACACACACACACACACACACACACACACACACACACACACACACACACACACACACACACACACACCAGCATACACACTGCAATAACATCTCCCTTCCGCTGCATCTGGGGGCTCAGAGTTTGAACAGTGACAATCTTGTTCTGCTCTGTGTGTGTGTTGGGGGACATTGATGCATGTGCTGCACATATTCACGGGTATATCCATTATTTCTCATGAAGTGTGGGTTCTTGCATGTGCTATATGTTTTAAAACGGTTTTGTATATCTTACCACTGAGTCAACAATGAAGCTGCAGGCTACGATCTCTAGCGAGTCCACAATGTTGCTGATGGGCTTGCACTGGGCAACCTCCATTGCCAGCTGCACATACAGAGACACACATTAGTATATAACTGATTTAGTTGCAGTGTAACATGATAAAGTGCTGCTCTTAAGGAAAATGCTGGACTTTGTCTTATCTTAGCATACTCACTGAGTGCTTGACCCACGCCGTATATTGTGAAAAGTATCCCACAATGTTCTTAATGAATTTTTCAGTCTCCTGTGACATTTTTTAACAATACAAAAATGGTTACAAAAATATATACATACTGTAACAGAGCATTTGTATGTAAAATATATACTTTTTTCTTCATTAGTATTTTGTCCAGTAAATGCCTTTAAAACAAGATAAATGTACTTGTTTTTAGAGAATATATCTACAATTAATATAATTTTCCCCCCACATTACATCATTTGTTACAATGTTTTGTGTTTTAAGCTTACATCTAATAAAATAATTAATGTGGTTTATTCTTAAAACAAGAAAAATAACCCAATTCAAGATATGGTCTCTAAAAACAAGTCTCAATGTCTTATACAATTGGCTTCTCAAGTAAATGTATCTTGTTTTAATGATGTTTAGATTTGTATGTATTCATTTATTTTTACTAGAAAACGTGTAATAATTAAGATATATGCAGTATGTATCTATGGATAAAAATGTACAATTAGTAAATTAATACATTTTAAAAAATGAAACACGTATTTGTACCTGTTTGACCACGTGAGAGACATTGTTGGAGATGAGATACTCTGCTGCCTCGATGGCATTCAGGACATTTGTCACTTTTATCTAGAGGGAAAAAAGGTGAGAAACATTATATAATTCTTCACATAATAATTATACAGAGTCCCTAAAATCTATTCGTACACATTATCCACTCCTAACCATGTATAAATGTCATTTCATTATCTATATTAAAATCAGGAGGCATTTATTTTATAGAAAGATGTACATATAATTGTGTGTATTTAATGGACTTACAGGTAGTTCTCTGGATGTTTTCTGAAGCAGTTTGATGCTTTGACTTAGAGTGCCCTACAAGAAAAAAACACATACATTCTACTTAAGTAAATATATAACCCCTCCATGAGTCACTGTTTTCTCCTATGATTCTTATTCTATTAAATATTTTTAGTAAGTCATGCTCCAGTGTGTTCTTTTGAATTCAATTCTTTAGTCATTGCAATACAAGAAATCACACAGTACAAACACAATGTTTAAAAAAAAAGACACCTAAACAGACTTGCAAACACAAACATTTACAAAACACTTCTGAACTACTAAAGTTGTTCACATTACTGAAACACATTTTTTACAAAGTACATCTATTTTTGTTTAGTCACGTCACATGAGACCAGCTGTTGGCTTACCCTTGCTTTTACAAATTTCTTTGGTTCCATTTGGAAAAATAGAATAAAGAATAAAACTTAGAATAAAACTTTCTGTGTCCTCATAAACCAAATGGCTTCAAACATTTTTTATTCTAATTAAAAAAATGACAAACGTTTTCTGTGATGTTGTTTTATTGTTAATGTTTTTTTCTGTGCTTATGTTTCCCGTAAACAATACCAGTTTGTGTGTTTGTTTGTATACATTAAGTACTTATCAATATTTTGAGGACAAATTTGCAATCATAAGTGAGCTAAATCTGACAAAACCTCCTTTTGAGAATGTCCTCATATGTAAAAAGGTATAAAATAATAATAATACAAAAAAATTATTGTAAAAATGCTCTGTTAGTGTTAGTGTCAGTTATAGAATTTTATTTATTAATTAACTAGCTGTATAATAAAAACAGCAAAAGTCTAAGTAAATAGTTTGTGGTGTGTGTGTGTGTGTGTGTTACCATAGCCTGCTCCATTGGCACCACTTGATCTTTGTGGATCTGTCTGATACTGCTGGCATGACCCTTGAGCGCATTCTCAAGAGCCCCACGTCGCTAAGAAAGAAAGTGGGAGAGAGATACATTGAAAATGCATAGAATTGTCCCACCCCAAAACACTTAAAAAAAAACAAAAAAAAAAACACTTTCACTAGTTTATAATAAACAAACATTTTCACCACATCTTTAACATCATTTTGTGTTGTAAATGAACTGTTTGGAATAAAATGTAAAACACAATAAACTTGCTAAGGCTAATTTCAGAACTAGCAATTTATTTATACGAAATTGAATTTAATAATACATTTAAATATTAAATTCAATTTTGATATTGTTAGTCAAGACTTGTAATTTGTGAAAATTGGTATAAATAATTTTCATTCAATAAATATGGTTTATGCTTATTTCACTCTTTGTTTAGATTATTGTCACTGTGACACCTGTCTTGGACTTTGTTTTGCCTTCTGTGTTTGTTCACCACGTGTTTCATTGTTTATCGGTTTCACCTGTTACCTGTCATCATCCTAATCACAGACATCATCACTCACTGTGTGCAGCTGTTGTCACTTAGTCTCCTCATTTGTCTGTGTATACTGTATAGTCTCCCTAGTTTCAGTTCTCCCTTGTAGGTTCCCGTCTTCAATTTGGTACGTGTCTTGTTCGGAAATAAATTGTTTAATCCTGATCAGTCTTCCTGAACGCACCATTTTGTAAGCCTGTCTAAATTGGCCCAATGGAGGTTTTCCAATAAAACGCGTGAAGGTCTCTGCGTGTGACTGTCTTTCCGCGTGGCAAAATAATTTGATTAAATGAAATACATTTTTTCATATGTATTATCTCGTTATTTCATCTGACTCCATAAATGAAAAGGTTTTAATGATATCTGTGCATCATTAAATGTGAGCGAATGTTTGACTATTCTTTACTGAAAATGTCAGAGTCAGTAAGAATAAAATCAAATGTTTACAATTATGTCAGGTAAATGTATCATGCCAATTTCATAATCAGTTCAAAGATGATAGATACAAAACATCAAACGCTCTGGAATAAAGAGAGAAGATGCGAACCTTGACATTTATAAAATACATGATGAGAAGTGTTTTGCATGCACTCCGCATCACGGGCTAATTTGAGTCACAAATCGCCCTGAGTCTCTTGTTGCAATTCATTATATACCCAGACCAAGGCAGAAACTTCTTTCACATGGAAACACTTGCTAACAATGGGAATTTGCATTCAGAGGTTACACGTTTTGAGAGCAGGAGGCCATTTGCCTGGAAGACACACCCTCCTGTGTGCAAGATATTTCTAAACTCTTAAGAAATTAATTACCTTTGGATTTACTTCTTTGGGAATGAGACATTTCAAATGATACCAAACATGTATAATACTGTATGATAATTATTTACATTAAACCATATAGATTCTTGGGTGAATTTTGGTGATCTCAGCATGAGATAGAAGGAATAGGGGAGTAGGGAAAGATATATAGATTAGGATGATTCTGAGGTGAGACTTGCGTCTCGAATGGTGCACAAGAGTGAGTTCAAATGTTAATTCCCTTTCAAGGGAACTCACGATGCGTCGATGGCGCTTTGGGAACGCTTCCAGCGTGAATGCGTCTGAAGCATCTATGTCAGCTAGTCCAATGGAAGGAATGAACGTCACGGGCGGATGACGTCATGACCAGGAAAGGATAAGAGCGCATCTGGTGCAACCGGCATTAGCTTCTGTTGCCTCAGCAAGTGATCTGTGTCAAACTGTCTGTTATATTTACTGTTGTCTGTCTGATATATATATCTAAACACTGTGGCGAAACAATTGCACAAACTCTGTGTTCTTCCTGCTCGCGTTATTTAACAAGTGGGGACACACACAAGCTTTGTGTGATGTGTTTGGGAGTGGAGCATGCGTGGCTGATTGCCGACATTGTGAGAAGCTTTGGCTTCGCATGCTCTGCTCCCGCCTGTCACTTTTCGAGGAAAGTGGCCAGGCTCGCGATAGACGGGTCCGCGGATCTTATCTCCTCCCTTTCCCGAGGGATCCATTGCTCTCTCGCCGGTATCGGAAGCCCGATCAATGCTTCAGTGCTCTACCTCAGAGGAGGTAGATGTGCTCGGCATTGAAAGTGACACAATCATGGGGGTAGTGGATTCGCCATCTCTTTCCCCAGCGTATGAAAAATATATAAAAAAAGCTGGTGGAGGTGATTACTAAGGCTGTAGATTAATTAAATATTTAATGGCCAACAGAAATAAGGGGGCTCGTCCGGCGTCAGACCAGTGAGGGCAGCCCCAACCTGGGTGAATCGGTGTACACCTCATTATACGGTGCCCGTTCCATCTCAGTGCCCTCAGGGGACCGTTCTGCCAACCCCGCCATCCTTGGTGCTTCGGGCGGAGCGGTCTCTAGCGAGCTTCTGGAGCAGCGTCAACTCGACATTGCGTCAGACTCGCGCCCTCTGAGGGGGGTTCGAAAACAGTCAGTTCGGGTAGTTCCTGCCAGTATGCTTCAGGTCCCCGAACTGGCTGTCTCAACTACACCAGAGGCCAGCCTCGAGGGGCTGGTTCCTTTGGTAGATTTTTCGGCAGCGCGGAAGCTATTGCCAAATATATCTCTATGGGTCCTGCAGTTAGTAGTAAGATGCAGATTCCAATTTGGTTCTCGTCCTCCAGTCTACAATGGGGTGTTGCTCATGTTAGTGCATCCCAAGCAGGCTCTGGTAATGGAGCAAGAGGTAAAGGCCCTGTTAGCAAAGAAAGCTATAGAGCAGGTGTACTCACCCGACATTGCGTCGGGTCTATACAGTCATTATCTCATTGTTCCAAAAAAGGATGGAGAACTGCATCACATACTAGATCTTTGTCTGTTTGAGTGTTCGGTGCTGGAACTCAAGTCCAATATGCTGGCACTCAAACAGATCGTGACTCAAATCAGATCTGAGGACTGATCTGTCACGATAGATCTGAAAGACGCATACTTCCATGTAGCGACTGACCGAATCCTGTTTTCCTTTCACTACTGAACAAATATGAACACATATATGTTTAATTCACAAAACCTTGAATCATGTGATATGGTGCCCCAATGTCTGCCAGCAGGTCATTGATTAACTCCATTTATGATGCATTGCGCAGTCAAGAAACAGGTCCCCGTTGTTCTCAAACCCTTACACTGCTTGCAATTTGGGTTCAGTCACAAAGAATAAGAACTGATCCATTCAGGGTCTCAAGCTAATTTCCTCCCCCTCATCAATTATTATGTCTCCTTAGGCTGATAAGTGGATTTACATACAAAACTACCCTTTTTCTTGAAGACAACCATTTGCGAACTAAACCCTCACGTGGTACACACCACGGATGGACAGATGCTGACCATAAGGATACCCACACACACACGCCACACATACCTGCACACAAACGTCCTTTGTGTGCAACTTAGGATAGAAATGTCCTTGCTTTGCTTTTTGTTTTTATGCTTTGCTTTGCTTTATTTATTTATATAGCACTGTTAACATACAACCCAGGTTGAACCAAAGTGCTTTACATACAGCTTCCAGTAGAGGATAAAAAAAATTAAAATAACAACATGCCTTAACCAGTCAGTACATCCCATATAAAATATCACATCTACTCATTATAGGCTAAGCACATCAGATGAGATTTACATAAATGCTTAAAAATCGATAAGGATTTTGCAGACCTAATAGGCAACTCATTCCATTGTCTCGGCCCTGTTACCGCAAATGCCCGATCACCCTTATGAAGGCGTTTTGTTCTCGGTACTATCAGTAGTTCCTGATTCTCTGAGCGTAGTTTTCTTGATGGGGTATACAAAGTTAAGAGATTCGTCAAATATGGTGGGGCCTGATTATTTAGCGATTTATATACAAAGAGTAAAATTTTGTATCTTATTCTGTACTGCACTGGAAGCCAATTTAAAGACTCCAGTGCAGGTGTGATCGACTCATGTTTTTTTATTTTCATTAAAAGCCTCCCCGCCGCATTTTGTACCGATTGCAGTCGGGACAGAGATGCGGCGGTGATGCCACAATACAACGAATTACAAAAGTCGAGCCTTGAAAAAATAAAAGTGTGGATAACTCTTTCAAAGTCTTTATTTGATAGGAATGGTTTAATTTTCGCTAGTAGACGTAGATTATAAAAACAAGCCCGGACTACCGAATTTATTTGCTTGTCCATTTTTAGGTTGCTGTCAATTAGGAAGCCTAAATCTCTGACTGTAGATTTCGTGTAAGGTGTTAAAGGGTTTGAATCTAAAATAAGTTCTGTGGGTTTATTTTGGTAGCCAAATACAATAACCTCTGTTTTATCTTCATTTAACATTAAAAAGTTTTTAGCCATCCAGGTTTTAACGTCTTTTAAGCACTCTAAAAGCAACTCGAATGAACTGGTCGAGCTAAGTGGCAGGTACATTTGCGTGTCGTCGGCGTAACAATGAAATGACACTCCATACTTTCTGAAAATGCTTCCCAAAGGGAGCAAATACAGTGAAAACAGTATAGGAGAAAGGATAGACCCTTGCGGGACCCCCCACGGAAGATTTTTCTTTCCAGACGTCATATCATTAAAGTTAACCGAAAAACATCTACCACTCAAGTAAGACGAAAACCATTTCAAAACTGTGCCTTTTAAGCCCACTGAGTGTTCCAGACGGGAGATGAGAATGTCATGGTCAATCATATCAAAGGCTGCGCTTAAATCAAGCAGCACTAACACAACATCATCTCCTTTGTCTAAGGCTAAAAAGATGTCATTTAAGACTTTCAATAGCGCCGACTCAGTGCTATGGGCGGTTTTAAACCCTGATTGAAACATTTCTCCTATTTCGTTTTTATTTAAAAATGATAATAGTTGCTGCAGCACAACTTTTTCTAAAATTTTAGAAACGAAAGAAATTTGAGAAATTGGCCTATAATTTTTCATATCGTCCTGGCCCAAATTTGGCCGCTTCAGCCGCGGTGTCACCACAGCATGTTTAAATTCTTGCGGATATATCCCACTGAACAGGCTCTTATTAAACTAATGTGCGATACTCAGTGCTACGCAGTCAAAGGTCTGCTTTAACAGACTAGGCATCAGATCATTTGCCCCGCAAGTTGGTTTCATTTTTTGTACACTATCCTCCAATATCGTCAAGGTGATAGGTTCAAAGGCACCCCATTCAGCAGTGCAGGCAGAATAATTAGATGGATCTGTATTTATCAGAGGAATCTGGGAGCGTTGGTTAACAATTTTTTGGCTGAAGAAATTAAGAAAGTCCTCACAAGAAATAAGTGAGGACTTTTGATGTATATTATTTAAAGGTTGCATTACAGAGTTAATAATAGAATATAGGAGTTTTGAGTTATTACTATTGGCTCTAATTATATTGGAAAAATAAGTATTTTTGGCCTTGGTTACGGCTTTTTGATAACTAAATAGGGCATCTCTAAGCGCGTCATAGTGGACTTGTAATTTACTCTTTTTCCATTTCCTTTCCCTCTGCCTACACTGCTTTCTGAGGTCCCGAGTGTTATCATTTAACCATGGATTTATCTTTCTTTTATTACTTGTCAATCTGATTGGAGCGATAGCATCAAGAATGTCAATACAAGTTGAGTTTAGTAAAGTCCAATGATCATCAACACTTAAAAGGTGAAGCGGGGTTTCCAGCCTCAGAGTATTGCACTTAATTTTAAAAAGTGCTGAGAAGTCAGTGCTAGAGGTGCTGCTTAATCTCCTTGACCAACGCCTCGTGTCCCCCTGGGATACAGGTTTGATGGTAATGGGAATATTAAAAGTAATTGGCATATGGTCAGAGAAGTTAGTCTCACAGACGTTTACATCGTCTATATGCAGGTTATGGGTTAAAATTAAGTCTAACATGTGTCCTTGTTTATGGGTAGGGCTTTTAACCTATTGTATTAAATCAAACGACTCTATCAAATTTAAGAATTCCCTCGAGAGGGTATCATTTGCACAACAAATATGAACATTAATATCACCCAGAAGTAAGAAACAGTCATAATTCGTAGACATCGTGCTCAGAAGATCAGAGAACTCCTGAACGAAAAGTTTGTTTGGTTTTGGGGGCCGGTATATTAAAGCCACCGTAACAGGGTTTATAGCTGCTGTTTGAAACAGTTGTAGTTCAAAACTCTTCGGTGGTTCGACCGTGTGTGATTGGCATTGAGTGGCTTTTTTGTATATGGTCATTATTCCTCCCCCGCGACCAGACGGACGAGGGGAATTTAGACAAACATATCCTTCAGGCAACAGTTCAGACAGCGGTAATGAATCTCCTACCTTGAGCCAGGTTTCCGTTATGAAGAAGAAGTCTAGATCGTTTGTCATAATAAAATCATTTAAAATGAAGGTTTTGTTTGCCACCGAGCGGGCATTTACCAAGGCCAACTTGGTTGGTATTACATCCTTAACCGAACATTTCACATGGCGTAAGCTGCGGAGATTCTTGAGATCCACACCTCTCCCCTTTAAGCGTGTTGACACAAACCTTCTGGGAACTCCAGGAGAGCTCATCCCCACCGGTTGAATCCAGCCGCGCGGTCCCTCCAAAAAGCTTCGGGAGACAAAGCGGCCATGAACACCTGCCTGCAGGCACGATGATGTCCACCCCCTCGATATCAAATGGGGTGTCCGCAGCGTCTTCAGTTTGACCGCGGAGCCGCCTCGACATCCTCTTTTACGGCGGCACTTTTTGCGTGACACGTCGCATACCGGGCGCCAGAGATGGCTAGGAACGCTGGCCAGGAAGGGAGGGGGATCACGGCCCTCTCGTATATAATCCGCTGTCAGTGCATCATTCAAAGTTGACTTGATGGACAGAAGTTGGTCCCGGTCATAAGATAAGAGTCCACCGATTTGTTTAGTAAAACAAGTTAAGCACAATAAAAACAACACACCAGCATATCCCCCAGACAAACGGCTAGCCACCCACATCGGCGCCATCTTCATGTAATATAGTCCTTAATGTATATAACACAGAATTGTATCTGACCTTCCTGTATGCATGCATATCTAATTAGTTTTGTCTTATTCTATAGGTGTAATTTGAGACTGGTCTGTAACTTCGAATTTTAAGTGTATTTCTAAAGAAAGATTACCTAACAGGATCACCTTCTGTAACTCTCCCTCTTGCTAGGTCATAAAACTTTATGACCCCGAAAAGGAATTCCAAGGGAATCCCAGCTCCCACTTGAATTCTGATAAAGAAAGAGGAATAGACTCTGCAATCTTATATTTTCTATAAGTATAACCACTTAAGAAGTGTATAAACATGAATTTGATTTTTCCTAGGTCATGGTAGCCGGTATTATGGCTTTATAGTCGTGTGAGTGAACATTAAATGTGTGTAATTCTGCATATGAATGTAATTTTATGTTTCTTCTACTTTTTCCTGCCATTCTAGGTACCTGTTTGACCGTCTTGTTTTGACTAAACAAGCCATACATAGGATATTACAGTAAAATGTATTGTTCTGTGTGTACAATCTTTCTGGTTAGAAATGACAAAATTTTATGCCATCATAAATTATCCTGACAAGACAAAGAAGAACTTTTCCCGAGATACTCTAAGATGATTGGTTCACATATGCGAAGCAGGTGTGAACCCCTCCTCTCCATAAGAGACTGACACAGAAGTTTCTCGGAGAGCACTTGAGAGCACTTTCCCTGTGAGAGGTTTCCGGTCCCATGGCTCCTTAGGGAGCGTTCTCCGTTTTTCTTTTCTTTTCCTTTCTTTACTAAGTTTTATTTTCCTATTCACCTCTCCCTCCACGAGGGAGATGAACTCTGAATTATTTCCTTGGTAACTTCACGTTCGGTGAACCTTTAAAACTTCCCGCGAGTCTGCTCGCCACTCTGGTTCTCCCTCACTCAACCAGCCCCCTTGGGGCTGGATCCTATGTTGCAGACGTGGCCGAGGCTACGTCTGTACGCATTTCTTCCTGTTGCTCTGCTCCCAGGAGTTCTGGAGTGAATCCACCAGGATGGAATAAGCCTATTGCTAGTAGCACCACCCTGGCCGAGCCAAATTTTGTTTGCGGACCTAATTCTTCTCCTTGACGGCTCTCCCTTGGATATCCCGATCAGGAGAGACCTTCCGTCTCAGGCAGGGGATGCAATATTGCACCCCCGGCAGGGGATTTGGAAACTATGGGTTTGGCCTCTGAGGGGGCCCAACTCATAGAGGGTGGTCTCTCAACCGAGGTTGTTGAGACCATTCTAAGCTCCAGAGCTCCCGCTACAAGGAAACTATATTCATTATTTGGAGAGTTTTTCACTTCTTGGTGTTACCAGCGTTAATGGGATCCGGTTAACTGTTCAGTAAACACAGTATTCGAGTTTCTGCAAGAACGCTTTGTATCAGGTCTATGTCCTTTCACGCTTAAGGTATACTTGGCAGCCATTGCGGCTTTCCACGCCCTGGTGGGTGGTACATTTTTGGGTCGAGACCCCCTGATCACTCATTTCCTTCGTGGCACTTTGAGGCTGAGGCCTGCAACTTGCACTAGGGTGCCGACTTGGGACCTTGCAATAGTTCTAGAAGGCCTATCTGGGGCTCCCTTCGAGCCCCTAGATTTGGTCTCAGAGAAGTTTCTTTCTTTTAAGACTATTTTCTGCCAGCTATTTCATCCCTCTAAGAGTCGGAGACTTTCAGGCCCTTTCGGTCCCCACCTGCCTTGAGTGCACCGGGGATGGCCAAGGCATTCTTACCCCAAACATGGATATGTTCCTAAGGTGCCTACCATTATTCCGAGGCCTATTGTGGAGGTTTCTGTCCTCCCCGGTTTATCGGACCAGGAAAAGCTGAACCTCTTGTGCCCAGTGTGAGCACTGGACACTTATGTTCATCGGAATTCTCCGTGGAGAAAATCCAACCTATTGAGCAAATAGATAGTCAAGTCTATTCTTCTTGCTTGTGAGTCCTCTGGCCAAACATTTGGTGGTCAGGGCTCATTCCACTAGGAGTATGGCTTCTAAGCTTTATTATCTGGAGTTCTCTCCAAGACGTTTGTGATGCGGCGGGCTGGTCCTTACTGCTCACATTCATCAGATTTTATAGCCTGGACCTGGACGCTGCCCCAAGGTCTCAGGTGCTTAGTGCTTAGTGTAGTGATGACAACAGGCTGACACTCAGGCATTTGAAAGTTTGATAAAGTTTGACTCACTTTGATATATACAGTAAATATTATCTGACCTACTAAGACACTAGCTAGCATTTCTACCAGTTGAAAGTGATTCATTTGTATTTGACTCACCAGTTGGTCTGCTTGAGCTTCAAGTTCATTTGCGTAGGACAAAAGATCCACAACCGTCACTCCTTTATTCACCTGTCAATGAAATCATCCTTAAAGTGTGTTCTACCATTGAGCCTGTAAGTGTCTATGAGAGTGTGAGGGTTACCTCAGTTAGATAAGCCTGATAGTCGATTTCTCCAATGCCTGTGTTGGCGAAGTCGATAAGGTTATCTTTGCCCTCCTGTTCCAGAAGAAGCATTCCCTGGAGATCCACATTCACACTATTAAATAGCTTGGCCATTTCCAAGTTATACTGTTAAGAAATCACAAACACGTGGTTAGAGTACTGATGTTATGCTCAGTATCTACAGTAGATGTACACAAAAACATGTGAAATGCTTTTTGTTTTTTCACACACCACTGTGACATTGAGAAACTTGTTGAAGTTGAACTTGGTCTCCAGTTGTAGTGCTGAATATAAACCATTATTCTCATAACAATCTCTATGAGCAAGAGAAAAAGAAAAAAAGAGAAGTAAATCAACACAGTAAATCAATCTTCTCAAAGAGCAAACAGCCTCTAGTGTCAAATAAATTATTTATTACAGAGATAGTTCACCCAAAAACTTGTTCCAAACTCATTTTCGAAACACAAATGAAGATATTTTTTAATAAAACCTGAGCGATTTTGATCCCTCATCATATAAATTGATTTAGTCTCATTAAAAGACAAACTGCTCGATTTAAACTCGATTCTTTACTTTTACGAACTTTTTTACGAATGTTTTTATGAACTTTTTAAAGGGTCAAAGACTTTCACTAGAGATACAGAAATCTCTCAGGTTTCATTAAAAATATCTTTGAAAATATATATAATATATTTCAAAGATGAACGAAAGTCTTATAGGTTTGGAACGACACAAGGTTATTTATGACAGCATCTTTAGTTTTGGGTGAGCTAAAGATTTAAAACTTCTCATTGATCTTTAGCATTGATCTTTGCTCACTTACCTGTACATACTGCCGATAGTAAGGTCGATGTTTGGATCTTGAAACAGCATGCCAGGAAGGACGTTCTTTTTGGCAGGATGGACCATGTATGGTGTGTCAATAATCTGCACAGCAATAAAAAAATCCAAAAATCAAATTCAAAAGAGTAAATTTTCCATATGCTAATCAGTACATTTAAGATGATAATTTTATCTTCAGTTTCATTTTAGCTTTGTGTTGTTGCAAACTTGTATGATTTTCCTTATTATGTAGAACACAAAATAAGAACTTTTCATTTAATATTAAAGGCGTACAAACTGTCATGACCACTTTAGGCACCACTTTATTTTACCGTGTTGTTAACACTTTATTTTACAATGTGCCCGTTACACAACTTATATGTACTTACTTACTATAGTAATAACAGTAAAGTATGCACAACTATAAGCAACTAACCCTAACCCTAATTATATAGTAAGTACATTGATAAAAATTTAATTAATTGTTAATTAATATTACTCAGTATTTATTTGTATAATTAAACTGTAACATGTGTAATAAAGTGTAACCATAGTTTCCTTGGTAAACCTGTTACATGTACTTACTATAGTAAAATTGTTAAATGTACATGTATGCAACTAAACCTAAACCTATAGTAAGTACATGTTGTCAATTAATATTACTCAGTACTTAAATGTATACTGTACACTGTAATAAGGACACCTTAAAATAAAGGGATTTGTTTTTCGTAAAGATTTATTTTTGGCTTTTTTTATATAGTATATAGTGAAGAGTGGACAGGAAGAGAAGTCAGAAAGAGATTGGGACAGGATCGGAAAGAACCACAAGCTGAGATCTGGAATGGTGCAACTGTACTGCGTGTTGGAGACATTTGCCACAGGTAGGTTTTTCTACATCTACATTATAAGCTATTATCTATTATTAAACTGGAAATCAAATTGGGTCACACTTTTTATTTGGTGTCTTTTTACTACTATGTACTTACATTAAAAAACGTTAGGTACAATGTACTTATTGTGCTCATGTTTCTGCTATTGAGGTGAGATATGGGTAAGGTAAGGGACAATGTAAAAATGTATGTACATAATAAATTATCAATTTAAATGTTACTACATAGTAGTTAAAGACACTTAATATAGATTGTTCAATTTTTGTTAACCATAGAGTATTGTGCCAGTACCTTAAAAATCTGTCTGTTAGCCAGCGGCTCACACACAAGCTTCTCTATGTTTCCTCCGACAACAAATGTGGTGACTACAACTCCCATGAGCACCCAAGAGAAGATGAAGCTGAAGCCTACAGAACTGCTCAACAACAGAACCAAAAAAGTGAAAAAAAGAAGTTAGTATCTAACTTTTAACTATAATAAAATATAATATTTTATATTATATATATGTTTCCATGGTAACTCACGCCATCAGCAGGTTTCCTCCAGTGTTGGACAGACATCCACGTGCGGTGGGTGTGGCATTTTTATCATAGCCACATGATCCACACAGCAAACCCAGGAAATTAAAGGCCAGAACCAGCACGACCATACAGCAGATCACTACACACCCTATCCATCTAGAGACACAAATACAGAGATAAAGAGATATTGAGTTAAAATGAGAGTGTACACTGTGACTGCAAGATTTTTATTAAGTTTTAAAAAAGAAATCAGGCCTAATACATAATACATTCAGCAATAATGCATTACAGTTTTTTTTTGCAATTGCTATGACACATTTCTCAATACTTAGGTCACTTTTTCAAAACTCTTCACACAGTACTCATAATCAAATTTCATCTTGGCACAGCAGTTTATTTCACATTCAAAATGCACTCAAACTACCAAAACACTTCATTCATGTCTCAAATCACATCATTCTCAGTTACGTACTTTTATATGTTACTGTCACGCACGGTTGCAAGCACACAGAAAATAAAGATCTGGATCTAATCGCTGGCAGTTGAAGATTTATTAACTATAAACACAAAACAAAATACTCAAGAAACTTTGACTAGAAAAACATTAACTGAACAACCAGTAGAGATGTGACGAGAACAGAAAAATGAACTAAACAAAACACAGGGCTTACATTTTTTTTTTATTTTTTTTTTTACAAATACAAGGAAACATTTCTCATTAATTTGGTCACTTTTTCAAAACTCTTCACACAGTGATCATAAAAGCAGTCTATGTGGGCTAAATTGTGGATCATTGCTTTGGCACGCATTCAATGATTACATCTTTTAAATTACATGAATACATTTCTCACTTAGACAACACCGCCAAAACTCATACTGGCCAATTTGCACATGCTTACATACTCTTTTTAAACTGTTAAACATAAGTTCAAAACCTAACATAATACAAAAGTGAATAAGACAGCAATTTGCTACATTTCTATAGTAATACGATATTGAAATATATTACGAATAAAAAAAGAAAAGAAATACTATCAAAACAAACTGCCAGGACTGAGCACCTCAGCAAATTAATAGAAAACAACCGAAATAATCCAAGGTTTTTATTTAATACCGTGGCTAGACTAACAAATAAACAGACGTTGCCTGAACAAAATACCTCGTTCCAGTTTAGTAGTAATGATTTCATGAACTTCTTCACCGAGAAAATTGAAAGCATCAGAATCAAAATCGTAAACTTTCGATCTTTGCTCGCGCCTTATAATTCGGCCGCAACTATCACCCCGCAAGAACAATTACAATGCTTTACAACCATAGAACAAAAAGAGTTAAAAAAACTTATCACTTCATCTAAAACAACAACATGTTTATTAGATCCTATACCAACTGAACTACTGAAAGAAGTGTTATCTATAGTGGAAGAGCCTCTTCTCAATATTATTAACTCATCTTTATCTTTAGGTCATGTTCCAAGAACGTTCAAGCTGGCAGTTATAAAACCTCTTATTAAGAAACCACAATTAGATCCAAATAACCTAGCAAATTACAGACCCATTTCGAATCTTCCATTTATGTCAAAAATATTAGAAAAAGTTGTGTCCGCTCAACTCGGCTCTTTCTTGCAAGAAAACGACATCTATGAAAAGTTTCAGTCTGGATTCAGGCCACATCATAGCACTGAAACTGCGCTTGTTAGAATCACAAATGATTTACTTTTAGCTTCGGACCAAGGCTGTATCTCAGTACTAGTTTTACTTGATCTTAGTGCTGCGTTCGATACTATAGATCACACAATACTCTTAGATCGACTACAAAATTACACTGGTGTTCAAGGACAAGCATTAAGCTGGTTCAGGTCATACTTATCTGACCGCTACCATTTCGTCTACTTAAATGGAGAAAAATCGATTATAACTTCGGCAAACTATGGAGTGCCGCAGGGATCTGTGTTAGGCCCTTTATTTTTCTCAATATATATGCTGCCACTTGTTAATATTCTAAGGAAACATGGAATTAGTTTCCATTGTTATGCTGATGACACTCAAATATATATTTCATCACGGCCAGATGAATACGCTAAATTATCCAAATTGACAGATTGTGTTAAAGATATAAAAGATTGAATGACGCGTAATTTTCTTTTATTAAATCCAGACAAGACAGAGGTAATACTTATCGGTTCTAAAAACCGTCCACAAAACCTTTCACAGCACGACTTTAAGATAGTAGGATGCCCTGTTACTTTATCCTCTACAGTAAAAGACCTGGGTGTTACATTAGACTGCAACCTGTCTTTTGAAAAGCATATTTCATATGTTACAAAAACTGCCTTTTTCCACCTTAGAAACATTGCTAAGCTACGTAATATGCTATCAGTCTCTGATGCAGAAAAGTTAGTTCATGCATTCATGACCTCGAGACTAGATTACTGTAATGCTTTATTAGCTGGTTGTCCTGCATCTTCAATAAACAAGCTACAGTTAGTCAAAAAATGCAGCCGCTAGAGTTCTTACTAGATCAAGAAAATATGATCATATAAAACCGATTTTATCATCACTTCATTGGTTACCTATAAAGTTCCGTATTAAATACAAGGTATTGCTTTTGACTTATAAAGCTCTAAATGGTTTAGCTCCAGTCTATTTAACGGATCTTCTATCGCCTTACAATCCATCGCGCTCTTTAAGATCACTAAATTCGAGGCTTCTGGTCATTCCTAGGATATCCAGATCCACCAAAGGAGGCAGAGCATTTTCACATTTAGCTCCGAAGCTCTGGAATAGCCTTCCTGATATTGTTCGTAGCTCAGACTCGCTCTCCCAGTTTAAAACTAGACTGAAGACGCATCTATTTAGCCAGGCATTCATATAAATTTTTTATCTTACAGTTACTGTAAATTCGGCCTCTAGTTCATAAACGCCAGAGGAGAACTGGCCCCCGACTGAGCCTGGGTTCTCCCAAGGTTTTTTTTTCTCCATTGGGTCACTGGATGGAGTTTTTCGGTTCCTTGCCACTGTTGCCTTTGGCTTGCTCAGTTGGGGATATTCAAATTAATTAACCAATCATACCATTGATCAGCTCTACCAAACTTGGATGTCTTTTTTCCAGTAATAAACAAACATTGTTAAGTTGTTTTGATTGATACTGTGAAGCAGCTTTGATACAATCTGTATTGTGAAAAGCGCTATATAATATATTTGACTTGACTTGACTTGACAATTAGATGTACCCAGGTGTTAATCTTTCAATTTCATTACCATCTATACAAAAGGGGAAAACTTAGGAATAATTTTATACTGTTATGTAAACATAGACTATTGAACATATACTGCAATGAATAATAAGCAGTAGAGAGTGTCATTCTTGTTTTGTAAAGAAACTATACAAAATAAATAACTGTTTAATGCTGACTGTTGTTCATGTTTTTTATGTCATTGTGACAAAGTGTGTTTATTGGGTGAAAAACTAACTAACTTTGTAAGTGTTGATTTCGGCCATGCATGAAGTGTTTTGGTAGTTTTAGTGCATTTTGAATGTGAAATAAACTGCTGTGCCAAGTTGAAAGTTGGTTAAGAGAACAGTGTGGAGAGTTTTGAAAAAGTGACCTTAGTATTGAGAAATGTGTCATAGCGACTGTAAAAAAAAAACTGTAAATACACAAGTGAACTCACAGGTAATCCAAGTGAATAACTATGGCAACCGACTCAACCATGT
This sequence comes from Gila orcuttii, assembly GCA_026230005.1. NCBI lineage: Eukaryota > Metazoa > Chordata > Actinopteri > Cypriniformes > Leuciscidae > Gila > Gila orcuttii. Next base: position 49,170,665 of record JAPDVR010000002.1, on the reverse strand, counting down.
ACAAAACTCCCCCAAAAACAGACACAGATAACCTGTTACAGTTACATAGTCCATGTTTACATTAGTGTACAAAGTTATTCCAATGCTGTCCCCTTTGTATAGATACAGTAGTAATGAAATTGAAAGAATCAGTGTGTGAAGAGTTCTGAAAAAGTAGCGATTGTAAAAAAAAAAAAAAAAACTGAAATTATTATCAAAACTGACAGTAGATGTATTTATAAATTGCAAAAAATTTCCACAGTATTTAAAAAAATTAGTATGTTTCTGATTAAATAAATGCAGCCTGGGGGAGCATAAGACACTTAAAAAAATCTTACAGACCTCAAATGAGTGGTAGTGTATAAATTCAATATTTTGAACTTTTAAATGTCATTAACAACTAGTTCAGTTTGGTTCCGCACACACTATGTGCATTTAATGTAAATGCAGTTGTTTCTACTTGAATTTTCTAGGAATTTTCTATGACTGAATTCGGTTGCATCATGTGGTTGTCACTCCCTATAACATCTCAGAAAAGATGTGACAATTGAATATATCTGTATATCAGTTTGTATTAGTAATCTCTACAGAAGTAATAAAAAAATGAATAATAATTCATTACATTTATATAGCGCTTTTCTCAGCACTCAAAGCGCTTTACATAGAAGGGGGAATCTCCTCACCCACCACCAATGTGCAGCATCCAGCTGGATGATGCAACGGCAGCCATATTGCGCCAGAACGCCTACCACACACCAGCTTATTGGTGGAGAGGAGACAGAGTTATGAAGCCAATCAGTATATATATATATATGGGGATGATTAGGCGGCCATGATGGACAGAGGCCAATGGGCAAATTTGCCAGGATGCCGGGGTTACACCCCTACTCTTCCGAAAGACATCCTGGGATTTTTTTGTGACCACAGAGAGTCAGGACCTCGGTTTAACGTCTCATCCGATAGGCGGTGCTCTTTGACAGTATAGTGTCCCCATCACTATACTGGGGCGTTAGGACCCACACAAACCACAGGGTGAGCACCCCCTGCTGGCCTCACTAACACCTCTTCCAGCAGCAACCTGCTTTTCTCAGGAGGTCTCCCATCCAGGTACTGACCAGGCTCAGCCCTGCTTAGCTTCAGTGGGCGACCAGTCTTGGGCTACAGGGTGATATGGCTGCTGAAAGTACCTGTAGAAGTCCAGCTGGTCGATCTGGGGGTAGTACGCCTCAATGTTCTTCTGGCTCTCCGTCAGGAACTTTGTGAAGTTCTCAAGTGCTGGTTCTACTGGGAACATCTTTGTGAAACCAATTATCTCTCCACATGACTTATCCAGCAGCCCTTTCACTTCTTTAGCAGAGAGAGACAGAAAGATGAAGCGAATATATATTTTTCCCAGTATTTCCATGAAATGACTAACATCTCTAGCACTAAAACATCTCTGTGTGGATTAATGTTGAAGAGACACAGTACTTGAGGCACACTTACTGGGTAGAGCTTCATTTTTTTAAAGACAGACCGGTTTCCGAATGCATAGGAACAGATACGAACACAAAATAAAATGTAGTTTTTTGGTGATTTCTTTAGTTTCAGAGAACAAATGTTAACATGTTGAGTACAGAGAGATGCTCTGTTGAAAAACCTAATGAGTATTTGCTATATGAAGGCACCGTATTAAGGCATCATAGGCAATACTCCCTATGTATAGGCAGCGAGTCAACAGACCAGGTTTTGGTATAAAGCTAGATAGATTAATACGCTAGAGAGAGAGAATGCCCTCACCCGACACAATTCCTTTCGTCTGTTCCCTGACCATCCTTGGTGTGTCGTTAAAGGAAGAGTAGCCCTGAAAGAGATAAACAAAGAGAAAACTGTCACAATATATTACGGGGGAATTAGTGGGTGTATGATAGAGGTAGACCCATCTGACCTTCTGTACAATATTGCTGAGGTCTGTTTCAAGCACAGCGTCCAGATTGGCCAAAGGCGCCTCAACCTCAGGCAACTGTTGGAAGTCACACAGGAGTCACAAATAAACCACACAGACCAACATATTGTACGATGTTCCTAAAGACCCCATTTAGCTCCATACAAACATATAAAGCAGATTTTTAGTACTTTAGAGAAATTAAATAATAACGTTTTATCAGTTAATGAAAAACAAGATTGTTGTTTTTTTTTTACCATAAATTTAAGTCCCGCTGATGATTTTTTTGCCGTAAATTTAAGTCCCATAAAAACTAAAAGGTTGCTACCGTATTTTTTAGGGTAAAATACTGACAAACCACAGCTGCCTTTATTTACAGTCTGTCTCTTCCAGGAAGATGGAACAAAAATACTGATGACTAATCCTGCACTACACAGATTTTTTTCCAATCAAATACAATGCCCCTCCCATTAATACCACCTGTAAATGACTAGCATATAGCTAATCATGGATCATGGCTGTGAAGTAACTAGTTCCCTTTCAAGGGAACTCGAGCTGCGTTAAGACGCGGTGGGAACGCTCTGCGTGATTGCGTCGTAAAGCACGTGTATAATCAGTCCAATGGAAGAGCGAGACGTCATAGGCGGGTGACGTCATAGACCAGGAAGCTATAAAACACCCCTGAAAACAGACCGCGACAGCTTCTGTTGCCTTCAGCAAGCGCTCTCTGTATACTGTCCTTGTCTATTTACTGTTGTCTGTCACAAGCACATTATATCTATCTATATATATATATATATATATATATATATATATTATGGTGAAACAAGAATTCAAGCGTTGTGTTGTCCCTTGCCCTCGTTTCATCACGGGTGGGGACACACATCAGCTTTGTGTTGCTTGTTTGGGAGTGGAGCATGCCCAGTCAGTTCTCGAGGGAGCTGACTGCGAGCATTGCGAGAAGCTGTCCGTGAGGACGCTCCGCTCTCGCCGGGCGTTCTTTGAGGAGGATGGTTCGGTTCGCGCTCCCGAGGTGCGGGTCCCGCTACTGCCGAGGCACAGCGAAGGCATTCATCTTGGGGTTCGCATATGGATCTAGTAGCGGGGCTTGAGACGGGCCCAGCCCTTTCTCAACCCTTACCTGCTGGATCCGGTGCCTCTGCCCAGGAAGGAGCCCGCGCTGCGGCTTCTCCTTCCCAGGTCGGGGCACCATTGCTGAGGCTATCCAGTTCTGAGGATCTGGATGTCGTCAGTATTGATATGGGGGATTTTGAGTCTTCGCCAGCTCATACCCCCGGTAATGATGAGGAGCTTATGGTTTTATCTCGTGCTGTAGCTAGATTAAATATTGAATGGCCAGCTGATGATTCTCAGAGTGTTACTAAGAAAAGTTTATTAGATGAAAGATTTCTACTATCTAAAACACAGCCTCCACGTCGGGGACTCCCGTTTTTTCCCGATCTCCACAATGAGGTTTCGAGATCGTGGAATAAACCGGCGTCATTCAGAGTGTTTAACCCACAAACTTCCAACTACAGTAATGTTTTGGGTGCATCTGATTATGGTTATTTGACGGTGCCTCGGGCTGAAGAGACGCTCGCGAGCTATCTCTCTCCCGAGTCATCGTCATCATTAAAAGCCCCGACGTTACCCACCAAGCCATTAAAATCTACATCTTCGCTGGTGGGTAAAGCTTATTCGGCAGCAGGTCAGGCTGCGTCATGTCTGCACACTATGTCTATACTGCAGGCATACCAGGCTGATCTGCTGAAGGATATTGATGAACGTGAGGAAGTCAGCGCTGACGCAATTCGAGAATTGCGTCGCGCAACAGACCTGTCTCTCCGGGCCACCAAGGAGACGGCCAAATCAGTGGGCCGTTCTATGGCAGCCCTGGTGGCCACGGAGCGGCATCTTTGGTTAAATCTGTCTGATATAAAGGATAAAGATAGGTCTGTTCTCCTGGACGCATCACTGTCACCTTCAAGTTTGTTCGGCGACGCTATCAATTGTGTTGTCGATAGATTTCAAGAATCGAAAAAACAATCTGCTGCGTTACAGAGGTTTCTTCCTCGACATTTCGATGTCCCCGAGACTGCTGGGCGGAAAGTGATTATTAAATCCGAGCAGTCTCGTCCGAGTACAAGCTCCTCACAGCACAGAGTGCATCAAAAACAGAGCGTCGCCACTCGGGCTCCTCCACAATCTGGGGAACCTGGGTGGTGGTCGCAGTCCAGGCCAGCTAGGGGTAGGCAAGATCTGAGGACTGTCATCTCTAAGAAGGCTTGGGCTAAGAAGAAGTCCTGACGCCCAGGGTGTCAGGCTTCTGAGGGTGGTCCCCTCCGAGGAGGGACGATTTCGAGAAATCGTTCATCCTCGGCGCCCTCTGGGGGGCGATTCTCTGAGGAGAGTCGCAGCGCTGCCACATCGGTTGTTCCCTGCCGGTTCGCCGCTTCAGGGCACCGAGGTGTCTGCGTCCCCATACGATTCTCCGAGGAGGGTCGTAGAATGGTCAGTTCGGTTGTTCCCTGCCGGTTCGCCGCTTCAGGGCACCGAAATGTCCGTACAACCGAATCCCGAGGCCAGTCTCAAAAGACTGGTCCCCTTAGTAGAATTTCTGGCAGCGTGGAAACTACTACCAAATATTTCTCAGTGGGTCCTGCATATAATAGAACAGGGTTACAGAATTCAGTTCGGTTCTCGTCCGCCCAGATTTCAAGGGGTCCTTCCCACAATGGTGGACCCAGAGCAGGCTCGGGTCATGGAGCAAGAAGTACTGACGCTTCTGCAAAAAGGGGCTATAGAAAGCGTTTCTCCTCCCAGCAGAGAGTCAGGGTTTTACAGCCGTTACTTCATCGTTCCCAAGAAGGATGGGGGGTTGCGTCCTTTTCTAGATCTGCGTCAGTTAAACAGCAGAGTTCAGAAACTCAAGTTCAAGATGCTTACACTCAAACAGATTGTATCACAGAGACTGGTTTGTCACAATAGACTTGAAGGACGCTTAATTTCATGTATCCATTCATCCTCATCACAGGAAGTTCCTGAGGTTTGCTTTCGGGGGCGAAGCATACCAATATCGGGTCCTTCCATTCGGCCTAGGTTTATCACCCCGCACCTTTACGAAATGCGTGGATGCAGCGCTGGCTCCTCTGAAGCTCCAGGGCATTCGCGTATTAAACTATATCGACGACTGGTTGATCCTGGCTCGTTCCGAGCAGTTGGCAGTTTGGCATCGAGATGTCGTTCTGTCTCACATAAAGAGGTTGGGGTTGCGGCTAAACACCAAGAAGAGTATGCTCCTCCCAGCCCAGAGGACCACTTTTCTAGGGGTGATGTGGGATTCGACAACTATGCAAGCACGATTGTCTCCAGCACGTATTTCTGCGATTCTCACAGCCGTAAAGAGGGTAAAACTAGGCCAGTCACTCACTGTGAAACAGTTCCAGAGACTGGTGGGTCTCATGGTAGCTGCGTCCAACGTAATTACTTTTGGCCTCCTGTACATGAGACCCCTGCAGTGGAGGCTCAGGACCAAGGAGTTTTCTCCGAGGGGAAATCCGTTTCGCACGATCAAGGTCACGTGGCAATGCCTACGTGCCTTGGTCATGTGGAAGAAACCTTGGTTCCTCGCCCAAGGCCCAGTATTGGGGGCTTCTTGTCGACGCATAACGCTATCGACGGATGCTTCCCTCACAGGCTGGGGGGCGGTCATGAGTGGGCGCTCGGCGACAGGTGTCTGGCAGGACCATCAGCTATAAACCGACTAGAGATGATGGCGGTATTTCAGGCTCTCAAATACTTCCTGCCAGACCTGAGAGGCCATCATGTGCTTGTCCGCACAGACAACACATCGGTGGTCTCTTACATCAACCATCAGGGGGGTCTGAGGTCCCGATTATTATGCAAACTGGCTCATCAGATCCTCCTATGGGCCCAGGGGAAATTACTGTCACTCAGGGCAGTTTATATTCCAGGGTGTTTGAATGTGGGAGCAGATATCCTGTCAAGGCAGGGGCTGAGGCCCGGGGAGTGGAGACTTCACCCCGAGGTGGTGGAGCTCCTATGGGAGAACTATGGTCAAGCTCAGGTCGATCTTTTGTACGGCTCTCCCATGGAGATTCCTGTCAGAAGGGACTTGTTATCTCAAGCAGGGGGACCGATATTTCACCCTCGCCCGGAGTTGTGGAAACTGTGGGCTTGGCCTCTGAGGGGGCCCAGCTCTTAGAATCCGGTCTCTCGACTGAGGTCGTTGAGACCATCCTTCAATCCAGAGCTCCTTCCACGAGGAAACTATATTCATTGAATGGAAACTGTTCTCTACATGGTGTGGAGAACGTTTTTTAAATCCTGTTAACTGCCCGGTTGGTACAGTTCTCGATTTCCTACAAGACCGTTTCTCTGCTGGATTATCTCCCTCCACCTTAAAGGTTTACGTAGCGGCTATATCTGCTTATCGCTCCCCTCTGGGAGCTTCTTCTCTTAGAAGAGATCCTCTTATTATTGTACTTGAGGGTCTGGCCTTGGCTCCCTTCGAGCCTATTGAAGAGGTTTCAGAGAAGTTCCTTACACTAAAAACTCAATTTCTTCTCGCTATTTCTTCTATCAAGAGAATTGGAGATCTGCAAGCCCTGTCGGTGGCTCCTTCATGCTTGGAATTCGCACCTGGTATGATGAAAGCATTTTTACACCCTAGGCCGGGTTACATTCCTAAGGTTCCCACTAATGTGGCGGGCCCTATTGTGCTGCAGGCTTTTTGCCCTCCACCTTTCAAAACCCCAGATCAGGAAAGTCTCAATCTGTTATGTCCCGTTAGGGCTTTGGATGCCTACGTTCACAGAGCTGCCCTGTGGCGTAGATCAGAGCAGTTATTTGTCTGCTTCGGTTCAACCAAGAAAGGTTGCCCTGCATCGAGACAGGTAATGAGCAAGTGGGTAGTTGAGGCTATCTCACTTGCTTATGAAGCGGCCGGACAGCCTTCACCTATGGCTGTCCGCGCCCATTCTACAAGGAGTATGGCTGCCTCTAAGGCTTTAATTTCAGGTGTTTCCCTTCAGGACATTTGTAATACGGCAGGCTGGTCCTCACCGCATACATTTGTCAGATTTTACGACCTAGACCTCTCCACTCCCGGGGCTAGGCTGCTTGTTTCTTAGTGTGCGCAAGGACTCCACACAGAACGGGCATTTCTCATTATGGCGTAGTGGGTATGGGGTTCCCACCGCGTCTCAACGCAGCTCGAGTTCCCTTGAAAGGGAACTTCTCAGGTTACGTATGTAACCCTGGTTTCCTGATAGGGAATGAGACGCTGCGTTCTCCTGCCATACTTCCTGCATGCCCTGATCGACTTGCTTCAGGCTTTTTCAGAAGCTGTCGCGGTCTGTTTTCAGGGGTGTTTTATAGCTTCCTGGTCTATGACGTCACCCGCCTATGATGTCTCGCTCTTCCATTGGACTGATTATACACGTGCTTATCGACGCAATCACGCAGAGCGTTCCCACCGCGTCTTAACGCACCGTCTCGTTCCCTATCAGGGAACCAGGGTTACATACGTAACCAGAGACGATTTTACTGGCTTTTAAAAACAGCATGAACCATTTTTTCTTTCCTTTTATTATGTATATCTGAGTAAAATGGCTTCTTAAACCAAAGAAGAAACGAAAAAAAAAAAAAAAAGGGACTTGACAAGAGCAATTTTTTTTTTTTTAAGAATATTGTATAACTAATTTATAATAAATACTGCAATATTCCATTAGAATTGTCTATTTTGATTTCATGGTGAATGGATGAGCCCTCAATATGTCCTGTCTAAACTAAGCAAATTGATACACTGATACAGTCTTTACCAAGTCTCATGGGAAAAACATGAATATATATATTAATTTTACAAATTACTAAATGTAAAGTTCAGTTATAGAGTTAGAAGCCTCATCTGTACAGAACTAAATAAAACTCGCTTTTAGTGCCACTCAGAGGACATTTCACCTAAAGAGTCATTGATTTCCAACAAATGGTTTACTTTTTGTCGTCTGTGCACATAAACTGGGATGAAAGAACAGTATTTTAAGATAGAAAACTTAAAAGGTACGTATTTCATCTTTAACTATTATGCATAATGACTGACAGATTCCTATGCCAATGACACCCTGATACACATACATGTATATGTGGGCTGTGTGTGTGAGTGTTACCCCATTAAAGTTTGCACTGAGAGCGAGCTGGCTGAGTGTTCCGCGGATGGTGCTGCAGGTGTGTGTTACGTCTCCATTAGAGCAGGCCTGGTCGTTGATTGTGTTTGAGAGAGACGCACGTTCAGATTGAAGAGAGTTCTGGAGTCTGCCAGTCCCTTCTTGTAGGGTCTCCAGTGATGTGGTCACACTCTCTAATGACTCTTTGGCCTCCCGCATGGCTGTACACACACACAGAGCACCTTCATTATAACACGCTCACATGAAGAAAAATAAATACATGAACCATTCGGAGGGAATACACTATTGCAAATACACAACTGATCACAGAACAACCAAAACACTTATAAATTTGTCTCTATTCAGATTTTTCTGCAGCTATTTAGGTTCTCATTTCATAAATTTGATGAAACGAAAGATATTTCACTATTACATAAAGATACACAAGACTGCTTATATCAAAAATACTTAAAACAACAACAGAACAAACAACAACAACAACCACAATCTCTGTTCACAAAACATGTGGGTGAAACCTCTGACTTTTACCTTTAATAGCACCTTCCACTTTAACTTTTATCCAAAATCACAAGCAACAGAAACAGAAAGGAACAAATTAATAAGAATAGTATCAGTGTGAGTGTGTTTTGTGGTGTTCCTGTAGCTTAAACAGTAGAGCAAGGTACTAGCAACATCAAAACGTCTTGAAATTTGTTTTGGCTGAACATTTCTGTTTGTCATTTGCTGTCCTCTAGACCAGGTCACTCTTGCAAAAGAGATTTTAATCCTGAATCTCAAGTCTTGGTCAGCTTGTTTAAATACACAGAACTTCTACAATGTGCACATGTGTGAGCGGGAAAGAAAAAGGTGTGTAGTTCAGTTTGATTTTCTTTTTATCAGACTAAACTATAAAACTCCATGGAAGAGTAAGCACTAATTAAGCTCAGTTACAATTTATAACTACAAATCAATTATTGTAAGTAATTAATTATTTCAAATTAATATATGGAAAATATAAAATATATGGAAATACATTTCTGCTTTACCTTTGAATTAAGTTAGACTTTTTTTCTAGTAATTCTGACTTCATATCTGATGACTGAGGTTTTACTTGAAAAGCCGCAATTTACTTAATTACGACTTTAAATCTTGACCTTATATCTCACAATACGACAATCTTACAATTATTCTTTTTTTATTCAGCCTTGAATTGGAAATTCTTGTAATTGATCTTGAATTCACAAGGGAAGAGAATAAAAGAGAATGTGAATTGCGCCTGTCATTTATTTGCACACACTACTTTCCGACAGACACTTCAATGTATTTAACACTTACAGTGGTTAAACTGGATAGTGAATGGTTAATGAATAAGACTCTAGTGAATAAGAATAAGATTCACATAGGACTGTGAATGTACTGTGTGTTTGTTTTTGCACCTGCTGTCATGCGAAGAGCGTTGTCTAAAGCAGGTACTACTTCTCTCTCCAGCTGATTATGAATCTGTCCACCCAGCAGAGTCCCAATATCTGATAAACCACATTGATAATACATTTAAAAATTATTAAACGCAGCTCCAGCATAAAATACGCTACAGTTAAAAAGTTTGGGGTCAGTAAGATTAGAAAAGAAATGAACAGTTTTATTCAGCAAGGGCACATTAAATTGATCAAAAGGGACATTAACAAAGTTGCAAAAGATTTCTATTTCAAATAAATTCTCTTTTTGAATTAATTTTCAATTAATCAAAGAATCCTGAAAAAAATGATGTACTGTATCATGGTTTACACAAAAATATTAAGCAGCACATCTGCCAACACTGATAATAATAATAAGAAATGTGTCTTGAACACCAAATCAGCATTTTAGAAGGATTTCTGAAGGATCATAACTGGAGTAATGGCTGCTTCACAGGAGGAAATTACATTTGAAATATATTAAAATAGAGAACAGTTATTTTGAATTGTAATAAAATGTCACAATATTACTCTTTTTATTGTATTGTTGATCAAATAAATGCAGCCTAGGTGAGCATAAGAGACTTCTTTGAAAAAATGTAAAAAAAAAAAAAAAAAAAAATTTTCTTACCAACTCCAAAATTTTGATCGTTAGTGTGTGTTCACATTGAGACACAACAGAGGAAGAAAGAGAGAATACTTACTGTCTAAGTCTGATAATACTCTGTTCTTGGCTGTTGTGTACTGTGCAGCCAGGTAATCTATTTGCTACAAAAGATAAAAAGGGAAAAAAATAATGACAAACAGACTTAGCCTTGGTGTTTGAAAATATGTCTGTGTTTGTCTCTGTGCTTCTGATCAGGCCCACATAGAATCTGCACCAACAGAATCACCAGATTTCTATTTTTAGCTTATCTGATTAGCTTTCCACCAAACAATAACAGTGTAATACTCAGCTTTGTTCACAAATTTGACCACTTTGACTATTCCACCAGTTAATGGCTTACCACTGGTGTGTAGTTGGCAAAAGATTTCAGGTCTCTTATGTTAGTGCTGACGAGACGTCTGGTGCTCTTGATCTGAGATGTGATGTTCTGGTTTGCTGCATAAGTGATCGTCACTCCCACTCTGTAAACAAAGCAACACATTTGGGAAATAATGTGCTTACAGGTATTGTTATGACACACGTTATGTTGGTGAAACATATGACAAACTGCAGATTTAGGAATGAGTAAATTAGAAATAAAATAGTAAAGGTGACCGTCTGGTCAAATGTATGATGGAGGGAGTTTGTGAATAAATTTTATTTATATAAATTTTTTTTTATTTTTTTTTTTTTACAAATATTTATAATTCAAATATCCCTGCTCTATATATTGCTATCTGTGACATGCAGTAATATCCGACGTCCTCAGTGTGGTGCTGTTGTCATGCTAAGAACAGCCAAACTGTTGTGTGTTTACCAAAAGCATCATTAGCCAACTACAGTTGCAAGTTCCGTTACAAAATACTTGTATTGATAACAACATGAACTTGCAACCATAGCTTTCTTTGGGAAATGCACCCTTGCTTAAGTAATGTGATTCAAGGGGTTTAAGTGACTTACAGGGGTTACACTATAGCTATTTCCCAATCAGCATTACATTTGAAAAGATCCTACAAATCTGATGACTTCTTAACCCCCACGACCCTAATTGAAAAGCAAAGTAATGGTTGCACACTTCCAAATCTCAGCAAAGATTTATTTGACTACTGTATCGTGACTACTGAGATATCAGATACTCATTTGACATATGACATTTTGTATACTTAGTAGCTAAAAGGTATTTGAAAGCAGGGTCAGTCAAGACGCATTTACAGCTCAGGTGATTGTTAAAAAAAAAAACATCCTGGAACAAAGATGGCAGATTTCTGTACACAGTGTCCTACACTAGCCAAACAACAGCATTGCTATGAATAGGAATCAGGGTTCCTACAGGTTTCTTCAAGTTAAATTCAAATACAATAAGATTTTAGTGATTTTAGTTTTTTTAGATTTTCGAAATCTACTGTAAGCTAAATCTACAGTAGATTTAGTCGACTAAAATATAATGGGTTTAGGTAAATTGTAATGTGTCAATTTAGAATTTCTCTGAAATTTCCAAACCCATACACTCCCGGAGAAAACATATATTAACCTATTAATATGAATGATTTTTAAGTTTCAACAAGCAATACAGACACAGATTTAACTACTGTGACTTAAAAAAAATATCTTAAAATTAAATAAAACCCCTTTTCCTAAAGTAAAAGACAGTCTTCTTTTCAATGAATGATATATGCATTCTTTATAACAACTAACATACATAATTCTTTATTCTTTCAAGCAGACAATTATTTGGATGAATTAAATATAATTAATCCTTATTAAAGCTATTAACAAACAGTAAATACTTTTCTCTTTTTTCTTTTGTTGCTTGATCAAAATTAATGACACAGACTGCATTATGTTTATTGCCACTGTCACTTTAAGACATCGGCTCATGTCCAATGACATGCGGATACGATTGCACTGATGCACATCCGATTCAACTGTTTAAGACATAACCGACATAGTTTACATGAATACTCTCCAAACCAGACATTTAGACATAATGGTGTGTGTATTTGTCCATTCAGACACGAAAGAGAGCTCAGTGCAGTACCCGCGCGCTGTATAGGTGAATATGTGCATGGCTCCAAGCTTCGGGTTGGTGCGTGGTTGGTTTACATTTTTAACATTTTATGAGACCGTGGGGTAGATCAGCACGTTACAGTACAAATGTGTGCATCTACCACACACGCAGGACATCAGTTCTGACTGGATCGCTTACCAGATCGACACTATCTAACATTTTCATCTAGTTTTTATTCGTTGACGAAAATGTAAATAGATTTTCGTCATAGTTTTTGTCATTCAAAACTAGGTTTTATTTAGGTAGCGTCTCGTTTTCGTCAGTGAAAAATGTCGTTGAAGAAAAGTTATTATTTTAGTCAATGAAATGAACACTGACATACAACACAATTTTTAAGACCCAGACATCAAAATTCAGGACTTTTTAAAGACTTTTTAAGGTATTATTTTCAAATTCATAAATTCAATGCTTTTAAAGTAACACTATGTAGTTTTTCAACCTTCATTATATATTTCCAAGACCCTTGTGATGGTACATCGACTTACAATAGGTTGAATGACACGCCTGCCATAGCCTGACACTAGCTGCGTTTGCACTTATAATCGGATTGACGGCTCAATCGGACTAAAAAACCTTCATGTAAACACCTTAATCGATCCGATTGAGCTCGATCCGATTGAAATTTAGATCCGATTGAAAGGGGTGGTTTACTCCTTTTGTAATCCGATAGAGAGAACATGAAAACACTTGATCGGATTGAAAACCGAAACTAAAAGGACTGCGCATGTGCAAAGACGTTGAAATAGCGTAATGACGTATGACGCACGGAACGAGCTGTTCTTCCGGTTGAATAAAGTGAATATAAAATGAGTGTTCCGTTATTAAAAAATTCTCATTTCACTCAGCGTCTGTGAAGTGAAGCAGGACAACGTCCCACCAGTGCTTAAGATTATCATCCATAGACGACTAGTTTTGGGCGCGGGGTTTTACTGCGTGATCAATATAAGCAGCACGGCAAAGCGGTTCATGCTCATCGTCTCCAAATCATGACCAGCGATGGATAAATATTAAGTCTGCTGTTTAAAAAAAATAAAGAACCAATAGAGGAGAATAGTTATGCAATAGAGGAGAATAGTTATGCGCGAACAGCGGCATATTCGTGCAGTGTGCGCATGTCAAAAAATCAATTCCGATTTGAATCTTGTGACATATAAACGCGCATATTAGCCCGATTACTTTATTTATCGTTCATGTAAACACCGTGTTCGGATTCATCAATCGGATTGATTTCATTCCGATTGAACCATGTAAACGTGGTTACTGTCTGTATCGCTTTTACTGGCACTATGTAACTTCGGGTTTTGGGTAGGAACCCGAGCACAAAAAAAACTACAAAATTCGACTGCTTTACGGCATACGTCACTTCCCCCACTTCCTCAGATTCTGACGTGAGAGCCCAACTAGCGTTTGATACCCGCCTGTATGTTGTTGTCATGACCGAAGCAACAACTAAAAGGAAGAAGGCCAAGGTTTTGTCAGAGGTGACTAAAAGAAGAAAAAGGGAGAGTAACAACTTAAAAGACCGGACGAGGATCACTATTGGAGGGAGAGCAAGACAGTTTGAACACGGTGAGAGTGTGCGCGGCTCTCTCTGCTCGTTCTTTCAGTAACATGCACCCTGTCACAAGCGCAGCAGTCAGTCATCTGTAAAGTGTTTATACATTTATAAATAAATCAGGGAGTCAGGGAGCTGACTATCGCGCAAAATGTAAAAGGCCTGGCCATGTTACGGAATCTATCTGGTCCTCCATTTATCTTCATGAATCAAGTAATGCTAGTAGAGTAGCGAATTATCAATCTGGTAGCTACACTAACATGCTAGTTTACGATGGTTATAATAAATAATCTTTCAGGATAACTATCCTAATGTCTGCAGGCTGATATGTTTGTGCATTTATTTTTTTGGTGAAAGTGTCTTGCCTCTGGATATAATGCAAATCGATTTTCAAATTTGCATATTCATCTATGGTAGCTTGATATTATAATATTGACGATATATGGCTATTACCTACCACACAAACATTGAATTGAATTAGCATATCCGTTATGTAAAACAGTAGACAATAGGCTACTATAATGACGCTGTCTTGTAAACATGAGCTACGCGATCTTTTGACGTTTGAAAAAAATAAAAACCATGAAATTATATTCATATGACATGCTGAAATTTTATGCCAATGTACCTGGGATGAAGACATTTCACACGCAACGCTGGCAGTCTGCCCGCGAGAACTCAAGACAGTATCGGCTTGTCAACAAATGCACACGTGTATCGCCTGGTTTAACCATGACAGATTTTACGACAGTAGTAGAAGACAATACTGTTTCCCAACTGTAGGGGGACCCCGAGAGCAAAAACCGCAAAAACGACATAGTGTTGCAACTCATTCAGACCCTGCGTCCATTACAATGGACATCACATGTCAACCCCCTTTTTTTTACTTCTGGAGCATTTCACCTAGTTTAAAGCCTGCAGTCCATTAGATTGGACGCTTGTCATCCAATCAAATGGCAGTAAAGCTCTGCATGTAGTAATTATAAAAAAAAAACACTACATTGAAGAGAAGCATGTCAGCACTTCTCTCCAAACACAGAAGCAAGCAACATTTCCTATGGTTTTATTTACATTTTTTGATATGTTTGCCAGTATTTCATAGTTTGTATGTATAAAAGAAAGATTGAACTTATTAATTAACGTTAAAAATCTATTGTAGAATTGCACATTTTAAATCAGGATTTTTTCAAATGTGTCTGTCCATTAGAATGGACAGTGGGTTCAAAAGCCTGTTACTGAAATCACATTCCATAACTAAAGTCCAGTAATGCTGATTGAAATTTCTTATATAAAAAATCTACATCACAGTACCGATGCATTTTTGAAACTTTTTCATATGCAGAATATATAGTTCTTGAAGTGCTTGAGCATATAGCTGATGGAAATATCTCCGATGTTGACTTTATGTGATGATGAGGAAGATGGAGATGTAAGAAAAATATCAATATTTAAAACTGTATAAAGTAAAATGACTAGCTTCTGGCCAAATGAACATACGGATTTGACCTAAATCTAAAGCGTAAACTTAAATATTAATATTTTTCTTACACAAACGCATCGCTTCGCTTCAGAAGGCCTTTATTTACCCCCCAGAGCCGCATGGAGCACTTTTATCATGGATGGATGCACTTTTATGGGCTTTCAAAACAGAAACAACCATTCACTGCCATTATAAAGCTTGGAAGCCAGGACATTTTTTAATATAACTCCGACTGTGTTCGTCTGAAAGAAGAACGATGTCATACACACCTAGGGTGGCTTGAGGGTGAGTAAATCATGGGCTAATTTTAATTTTTGGGTGAACTATCCCTTTATCGGTATAGTACACCCAAAAATTATATTTGTCATTACTTACTCATCCTCATGTTGTTCTTAATCTGTATGAGTTTCTTTATTCTGCTGAAGACAAATGAAGATATTTTAAAGAATGTCGATAACTAGACAGTTGACAGTAGCCATTGACTTCTATAATATTTTTTCCTACTATAGCCTATATATTCCTTATAACTACATATTATATTATTATGATATAATAATATCATTATTAGTAATTATTTAGAAAATTATAATAATATTTAGCAGTAATGTATCAATATAGATACTACAGTAAAATACCATATAATTAATTACAGCAAAAGCAGAACAAATGACGAAATACAGTAAAAATACAGTAAAGTAGGCTACTATTTGGTAGTTTACAGTATTGATCTTGTGTACTGTAAAGTGAATTACAGTACAGTTACTGGAAATCAAAATACAGTAACTTGCTGGCAACCGTGCTGCTAGTAATGTACTGTAACAATACAAGAAAATCGTTAACAGAGAAATTGTTTCAAAGACACACATAGGAAATTACTCTAACATGAATGCATTGATTGATTCCTAGGTTTATTTTGTTATGAATAAACAAATGTGTGATCTATAAAGCAAAAACCTTACAATAAAAGTTGAAATATTGTAATGTTCAATATTGTAATGTTTTTGATCTAAAAAAAGAAAGATGTGCAAAGAAAATGACCCTAACATGACCATATTGATTGATTCTAAGATATTTAGTTTGTTACAAACAATGTGCAATCTGTAAAACAAAAACCTCAAAATTAAAGTTGAAATGGTAAACTGTTGAAAAGTTTTTGACCTTGAGAAAAAGCTTTAATTATATACTAACAATTTTTATGTTTATTATTTAATTTTATGTTGGTACATTTTTGTGAAGTACACCTGTTTTGACCTGATGTCCATTGAAATGGACAAAAAAAAAATTATTAAAGCCAAACATTTTTTTTTTTATTTTTTTTATTTGGTCTCATTTATAGAAGCCTCATGAGCTGGGAAAATGTACTTTTATATTTTTCAGAAACTTAAAACATAATTCAGGTCTGAAGGGGTTAAGGCTTTTTAAGACCCCGCGGGAACCCTGAGGAATGCTAACAGACAGTCTTCTCCAGGTATTTTAGAACTCCTAACAGTAAAGTAGAGACAGTAGAGCAAGTATCTCACTCAAAATAAAAAATATTACATACAAATAATTTAAATAAATGTTTTATTAAATATTAGTTTAAAGTTTTATTAAATTAACAGTTTAAATGTTTACAAATATAATAAAATAATTTATAAAATTATAAAATCAGGGTCAGATTTTTTAAATTCAGAATATTGCATTAAATTGATTAAAAGTGATTGTAAAGATTCACTTTTCAAATAAATGCGGTTCATCAAAGAATCCTGAAAAAAAAATTATCATGGTTTCCATAAAAAAATAAATGATACTGTTTCAACATTGATGAAAAGAAGAAATGTTTCTTGAGCAGCAAATCATCATATTAAAATTGTTTCTGAAGGATCATGTGACACTGAAGCTATATTAGAATATATCAGTTATATTATAGTAGAAAACAGTTCTTTTAATCTGTAATTATATTTGACAATATTACTGTTTTACTGTATTTTTATCAAATAAACAGCCTTGGTAAGCATAAAAGACTTCTTTCAAAAACAAACAAGCACAAAAATACCAACCCCAAACCTTTGGATGGTAATACATTTTTTTATGAATAAATAAATAACATTGTTTAAATATATATAAAATATATTTTTTAGAATGCACATGCACACATTCACTGGTGCTCATACATAGCCACAAACTAAAGATAACACTTTACTAATTGAGTGGTGCAGAATATATACATATTAAACTGTGGCATCTGATTACAGATTATTGCCAGACAAACCTTCTTCCCTGTTCCCCTAATCTCTCGTTTCCTCTTTCACTGTCTCTCTCAGTCTCACTCCTCTCTCAGTAAAAAAAAAAAAGATTTAATAAAGGGGAAATGTGATTCAACAAAGGAAGCCATAGAGAGAGAAAAAGAAAAGAGTGAAGAAAGAAACAGAACAGATTTGCACAGTCATGATCTCTGCTCCCAGGCCTCGTCCAGCACAATTACTGCAAACCTCTCAGTAAGTCATTGAAAGTCCATCAAGACACACACACACACCCTCACAGTACAGTCTATGCCTCACAAACGCCCATTGTGACCCAAGCAACTGCTGTCAGCACTGTCACAGAAAAAAGAAAACAGAAAAAAAATAAGAGGCAAAAAGAAAGAGGGGGATGGGGCACACAAATAAAGAGGGGACTTTCTCTCCGGACAGACTCAGGACTATCAATGTCACGTGTGAATGTGTCTGTGTGTGTGTCATTCTATCTAGACCACTTCAGCTGTGTTCACTACACTCTCTAGAAATGGTGCAAATCAACTGGTAGAACAAACCTCTAAATTGCCAATTTTCCCAATTTTCTGTAATTTCCAAAAATTTCAGTGTCAGTTTAATAATCATTAAGGATCCAAATCGGACAGAAAAAAAATACATTAGAAAACACAAGGGCACAAGCACAAACACTAACTATCCTTGACTAGATTAGTGTGGAGTAGAGATGCGCGGATGGGCTATTATTTCATCACAAAACTCATCATCCGTCCGCCATCCATCCGCACCAACGTTTTTGACATGGTTTTTGACCAATTTTTAAAACCGCACCCGCCCCCCATCCGCTGATTGGGCGATACAAGGCGCTGCTGATGACAGCCGCGAGACTAGAAAGCGTACTCGGTTACTAACGTAACCTTGGTTCTCTCTAGAAGAGGGAAAACTTCTTTTCCACGAGATATTGAATCCAAAAATCATCCTTAATTTTGAATTAATGTAAAACGCGTTGCAGCAGCAATGCAGACATAGGCGAGACGGCTTGCATGCCTATTGGCTGCCCTGCGGCAACTGCAGCAGCCTATCGAGAGAGGCCCCATGTGACGTCAGATTCAATGGGTGATCCCACTGCGTCACGTCCCGCCGAATACAAACTGATACAATCTGTTTTTTATCGCTGAAGCGAACCAGCGTGTTGCAGGCACGGCAAAGATACGCTGTACTCGTTCCCTCTTCTAGAGAGAACCGAGGTTACATTAGTAACCGAGTACGTTCTCTTACGAGAGGTTCTCTCGTACTGCGTAATATCTTACGCTAGGGGAACACTATGTAAAACGCCGTGCATGCTGGGATCCACACCAAAGTCCCAAGGGCAGGTGGCCGGGGCACATATAGTGCATAATCTAACTACATCAACAGTGTTCCACACAGTCAGGGTGAAAATTTATTCGGCCTGAACTGAGTAACAGTATGGGTCTTATTAAATGCCTGTGGGGTAATTTTATCGATCAGCGAGCGATGCTCAAGTGGTTTCAGTATTCTGAGCCGAAGCAACGGGGCAGACAGTACTGATTTTTAGACCGACAAAAGTTTAGCCTGTAAAGCGGGAACCTCTAGGTTATAAAACCTTATAAATGTAGAAGGTGAGGCCCAGCCAGCCGCCATGCATATATCCTGCAAGGTAATCCTGCTAGACCACGCCCACGACGAGACCATGCCTCTTGTGGAGTGCGCTCTGACACCCAAAGGACACTGCAGGTCCTTGGAAATGTAAGCCAACGCTATGGCATCAACTATCCACCTGGATAGGCTCTGTTTCGAAGCGGGCAGCCCTTTGGCACGTCCGCTGAATGAAACGAAAAGCTGCTCAGTCTGTCTGAAAACAGACGAGCGGGACACGTAAGCTCTTAATGCCCTGACAGGGCAAAGGAAGCCCACATCCTCTTCCTCGTTGTACACCGGCAGGGCAGACAGGGAGATAACCTGAGCCCTGAATGGTGTGTTGAGGGACTTAGGCATGTATCCGTGCCTGGGTTTGAGTATGACTTTCGAGTCATTTGGCCCAAACTCCATACACGTCGCGCTAACTGAGAGCGCTTGTAAATCCCCTACGCACTTCACTGAAGCGAGAGCCACCAGAAACGCTGTCTTGAACGACAAATGTTTCATGTCTGGCAGATGGATTGGCTCGAACGGGGCACCTTTCATGGCTTCAAACACTGTAGAAAGGTCCCAAATGGGGACTGAAGGGGGTCTGGGAGGGTTTAGCCTCTTAGCTCCTTTAAGGAAGCGGATGACCAGATCGTCCTTCCCCAGTGACAGGCCAGTGGCTGGTTTAGTAAACGCTGCTATGGCCGCCACATAAACCTTGAGCGTGGATGGGTACTTCCGTAACTCCATAGTCTGGGGGTGAAAGGCCTTGAGCTTCGCCCCAGCCAGAGAACACAGACCATTTTGAGGAGTAGAGTCGCCTAGTAGACGGTGCTTTAGCCTGCGTGATCGTGTTTAACACTTCCTCCGGGAGGTTAACGGGTACCCATTGAAGGCCCATGCATGTAGGGACCACAGCTCCGGGCGAGGATGCCAAATCGAGCCCTTGGCCTGGGAGAGGAGGTCTTTCCTCAACGGTATTGGCCATGGGGCAGTGCTGGTCAGCTGCATCAGAACTGGAAACCAGGCCTGTTTTTTCCAGAGCGGAGCCACAAGCAGCACTGAGCATCCGTTTTCCCTGATTCGGTCCAACACCTGAGGCAGGAGCAAGATGGGGGGAAAAGCATAAAGTGGGCAGCGGGGCCAGACGTTGGCCAGCGCATCTCTGCTCTTGGAGAAAAACTTCGGACAATGAGCGTTTTCTTGGGACGCGAACAGGTCTACCTGCGCTCTGCCGAATGTCTCCCACAGCAGCAGGACCGTCTGCGGATGCAGAGACCATTCCCCTGCTGGAATACTGTTTTTGGACAGTCTGTCTGGTCCCAGATTGAGGTGACCAGGCACGTGTGCTGCTCTTAGTGAGAGCAGATTGTGCTGAGCCCAGATCAGGAGGCGTTCCGTCAGCCTGTGAAGGTTTCGGGACCTGATGCCACCCTGGCGATTTATATAGGCCACCACTGACATGTTGTCTGAAGGACCAAGACGTGGTGACCCTTTATCTGGGGACAAAAAACGCTTTAGCGCGTTGTCCACTGCCATCATTTCCAGACAGTTTATGTGTAGGAGCTTCTCTCGTTCTGACCACCGGCCAAAGAACGGTCTGCCCTCAAGCAGTGCTCCCCATCCCGAGGTGGAGGCGTCCGTGGACACCATCTTTACGCTCGAGGGAGTTCCCAGGTTTACACCCGACTGATACCAGTCGGTTGCTTTCCACGGTTTCAGGGCTAGGACGCATTTCTGATCGACCTTGAGGCGAAACAGACCAGAGGCCCACGCCCGAGGCGGTACTCGCGCTTTTAGCCACAACTGCAGCAGGCACATGCGAAGCAGACCCAGCTGGAGTACTGAAGATGCTGAAGCCATGACACCCAGCACTTTCTGAAACCTTTTGAGCGGGACTATAGTGCCGCAGCAGAAGGATTTCGCGGCGCGCTGAATGTTCAGTCTGCGCTCCGGCGACAGGCGCGCTGTCATGGACAGAGAGTCCAGCTCTTTGCCCAGAAAAGATATTCTCTGACTGGGAGACAGCGAACTTTTCGCCCAATTGACTGTGAGACCTAGATTCTCGAGGTGTTCGAGTAATATGGTCCTGTGTTCTATGAGCTCTGAGTGTGATCGAGCTAGAATCAGCCAATCGTCCAAGTAGTTCAATACTCGCATGCCCAGAAGTTTCAGGGGCGTGAGAGCCGTGTCCATGCACATCGTAAATGTACGGGGTGCCAGGGACAGGCCGAACGGCAGGACTGTGTATTGATATGCCTGGCCCTCGAAGGCGAATCTCAAGAATCGCCTGTGATGTGACGCTATTTGTATTTGAAAATATGCGACTTTCAGATCTATTGACAGAAACCAGTCCCCTTGGCAAATCTGCGCGAGGATTTTCCTGGTCGTGAGCATTCTGAACTGGCGTTTCACAAGCACTTTGTTCAGCTGTCTCAGATCTAGAATGGGTCTGAGACCCCTGTCTTTTTTCGGTACCAGAAAGTATCTGCTGTACTGACCCCCTTCGCTCTAAGCTTGAGATAAAGGCTCTATGGCCCCTTTGCTCAATAGTTTCGCTATCTCGGCTCGAAGTAGATGAGCTACTTCGCTTTTACCATAGTTTTGACCCACGCCGTGTAACGGCAGGGGCTTCGAGCGAACTGCAGCGAATAGCCTCTCTCTATAGTGTTCAGCGCCCATTCTAACACCCCGGGGAGTTTTGCCCACACATTTGCATGAATGGCTAGGGGTAAAATGAGATCTGGGCTCTGGCCGCAACTGAGTGGCGGCCGGAGAGCTCCGGTGTGCTGTAAAGTGAACACTGTGCTTGCAGCATCTGAGGCGGGGAGCGCGCTAATCACAGCGGGCGATCTGGCCGCGCTCGATTTCTCTATGGCAGTTTGCGAAGAGGAAATGAGTGGGGTGAAACCCGTGGGTTTTAACATGTCTGTCAGTGAATGTGGGCGCGTGACAGCGGACACATTTACTACACTCAAAACACCGTCTGCCTGAGCTGACTGAATGTATGTTGGTTTCGTTTTTACAGAAACCGCAGGACATGCATAGTGTAGTGTTTGTGGGCACTGGGTTGCGGGCACATTCACTACATGTAATGCACAATCGACATGAGTCGCTGGCCGCGCTCGATTTCTCTAAGGCAGTTTGTGGAGAGAGAGCGAGCGGGACAAAACCCCGTGGGGTTCAACATGTCTGTGAGATAATGTGGGCGCGGAACAGCGGGCACATTTACTGCACTAAAAACACCGTCGGCCTGAGCTGACTGAATGTGTGTTGGTTTCGTTTTTACAGAAACCGGGGGACATGCATTGTGTAGCGTTTGTGGGCACTGAGTTGTGGGGACATTCACTACATGTAATGCACAATTGACATGAGTCGATTTTATTTGTGCGAGCCCTGTACTATAGTGGGCTGTGTTTGTGTGTAGGAATGAACACTGGGTCATGGGCATTTTCATTACACTCGTAACACCATCGGCCGTGGCTGGAATACAGAAAATACACTTTTCATGTGATTTGTCTGGGTCGCCGTGAAAATGGCTTTTGTGTGCAGGCAAGCGGGCCGTGGTACCGGCTTGTTTACTGCAGAATACACTGGAACAGTCGCATTTTCTGGAACTGAACAAGCGAAAAATTTTCGGTGCATTTTTTTATTACACTCATAACACCATCGGCCGTGGCAGGGATACCAGAAATTACATTCTTCATGTGATTTATCTGGGTCACGGTAAAAAAGCCTTTTGCGTGCAGGCAAGCGGGCCGTGGTACCAGCTTGTTTACTGCAGAATACACTGGAACAGTCGCATTTTCTGGAACTGAACGAGCGAACATTTTCTGGCCACGGCGAGACTTAAACACCTTTGCTTACCTAGGAGGGCTAGGAAGACTTTGAGGCCTCGGGCTTTATCTCAATCTTCGGCCGGGGCCCACGCGGAGGGGGGCGGCGTCCGGCAGAGCGAGAGCGCGCAAGAGCGGTCTGCGCGGGCGCCTTCCACTCAAGGCCGAGAGAGCAGATGTATCAGCTCGGATTCGATGCTGGCCCGTTTCCCTGACGACTCGCGGGCAGAGGGGGGAGGTCCACAGAGCTCGCCCAATCCTCACTGTCGGACGCCAGGATAGAGCAGCTGTTCTCCTCCACAGATGCAGCTATCTCGTCGTCACCAATGGCGGAAGTGGCGGCGGCCGCTGTCTATCGGTGAGCGACTCGAGTGAAGCTGGCGAAGCTAGCTGGCGAACCGGCGAGCTTTCGCAGGCTGGAGAAGGCTCGGGGACCCGTTGAGTACAGCGCTTTATCTAGCACGGCACTATAGCGGGTGGAAGTGAAGACTCAGAGAAAAAATGCCAGGCGAGTCCTCAGAGTCGCCATGGCAACAGCTCGCAATGATGGCAGCTGCCGTCAGCGAGCGCGAGAGCTGCATGATCCTCACCCAGGCAGGAAACGCAGATGATCTGGCGGTCCCTGTCGCTGAGTGCAATTCGGCACGAGCCACAGGAATGAGGCATCTTTAAAAAGACGCTTGCTCTTTTAGAGAGAGAGAGTGTGAGTAGCGGCAGCGAACACACACTCGGCAGAGTAAAAGGATATATACGCTGGAAAGCATAGCAGGTACGGCGACTGAAGGCGGCGAGATGAAGCCCAGCGGCTTCAGATGCAAAGGCTCGTCCCGCAGAAGGTTTATTCTCAGACGGCGCGGCTTCTCACTCTGGATCCAACGATGCGTGAGCTTCGTTGAAGAGATGAAAATCAGATTGTATCCACCATCGAGCTATATTTATAGGCCCAGACCACGCCCGTTTCGGCGGGACGTGACGCAGTGGGCGCAAAGCGCCCCCATTGGATCTGACGTCACATGGGGCCTCTCTGGATAGGCTGCTGCAGTTGCCGCAGGGCAGCCAATAGGCACGCAAGCCGTCTCGCCTAAGTCTGCATTGCTGCTGCAACGCATTTTATATTAATTCAAAATTAAGGATAATTTTTGGCTTCAATATCTAGCGTAAGATATTACGCAGTACGAGAGAACCTCTCGTAAGAGAACTCCGACCGGCGCGCAGGGACAAAAATAAATAAAAAGCCTAAATTAAATGCACTTCGGCAAACCTGATCTTATCTGATAGGCTACTGTACAATATTTTCATTGTAGCCTAATAGAAAACGCATTTGGCACATAATTTCAACACGCTGCTATTGTACCCGTCTTGTGGCTGTCATGAAGATAAACTGCTTCGCAGGTTTTGCAAACTGTCTGGTGTCATCCTGATTTACCACTTTGTAAAACTTATTCCAGGCAACACTTTTCTGACCTTCTATTTCCTTTGTTTTTAATTCTCCTGTTTTGAGTTTGTCACGTACCTCCTTCGCCGGCGTTGCCATCTCTGATAATAACAAGCAGTCTCTGCATAGACTCGACTAGCTGCCTGATGAAAATTTGACTATTTCAAAGTTTAAATATTTAACAATGTATACATATATTTTTCATTTGATTGGTTCAACCGCCCGCCACCCGCCCGAATTTATTTAAATTATTTTTTTTCGTCACGTCATCCGCCCGATCCGCGGTTAATCCACGGAGTCCGCGGCTGTAACCGCTAACCGCGCATCTCTAGTGTGGAGGAGCACAGCTTGTGTTTATTAGAGAGCAGTGATAGGATGATGGTGGTTCAATGCACTCTACCTGTGACCTCTATTCTTTTTCTAGACATAAATATGTCTAATGTACTTTACCAGAATCACTCTTCACTTTGCACGCAAACTGGCCACAGGACACAGTAACACATTATTTACTGATCTGCATATGTTCTGAAACATTTTTTTTTTAAATATTCTGTACATTGAATATATATATATATATATATATATATATATATATATATATATATATATATATAAGGGCTGCCCCCTAATAGTCGACTAACCGTTAGTCGACTAGAAGAAGCTTAAGCCCAATTTATACTTCTGCGTCGAACTTACGCCGTAGCTACGGCGTAGGCTGTGCGTAGCGCGCGTACCCTTCGGCGTACCCTGACGTGCACCTCTCCAAAAATGTAACAACGCGTCAATTCTACGCGGACGCAAGCGCTGTGATTGGTCTGCTCAAACCGCTCCCTCGGGTTTCACATGCTCCCTCTGCGTGCATCAACGCGGACAACGGCGCAGAAGTATAAATTAAAACCAATGCGTAGTCTACGGCGTAGAGGCTCCGGCGTAGGTCCGACGTAGAAGTATAAATCAGCCTTTAGTCAACCAAAATATTAATAGTCGTTTAGTCGCAGAAAAAAACTACACGCAGGCTATGAAAAACGTTAACGTTCTTGTTAGCGGCAGGAAATCCAAACATTCGTCTATCATTTAACGACCTCAAATATGGCTTATCACTTGACACATGTAAGTAGCAGAACTTTACAAGTCCGCTCGCTCTAGTGTTAGGCTATAACCTAGACAAATGTGCACTATTATTAGGTGCATATCTAAGTATTTGTGTGGAGAGCGAGTTTACTGCATGACATACAGGCGCCAGTACATCACTTGCATTTAACTTAAAATACTCCATCATTTTTGGTCATACAGGTATACCAGCTGAGCCTCAAGAACGATCTCAACCAAGCCTGAACCATGGCACTTATAGTTAGTGTTCATGCCGAGGTAGTTCATGGCAGTAGGGAACTGCCCTGGGAGGAAGGTGGTGCTTGTACTTCTCCCTGAACTTACAGACAAGTGACAGAGCCTTCATGTACACGCCCAGGTGTTGATGGTGTACAGGTCCTTCTCAAAAAATTAGCATATTGTGATAAAGTTAATTATTTTCCATAATGTAATGATAAAAAATAAACTTTCATATATTTTAGATTCATTGCACACCAACTGAATATTTTCAGGTCTTTTATTGTTTTAATTAGGGCTGCAACAACTAATCGATATAATCGATAATAATCGATTATGAAAATCGTTGTCAACGAATGTCATCATCGATTAGTTGCTCTGCTTACGTCACGGGGAGCATTTACTGGTGATTGGTTGAAACAGGCCTATCATGATGCGGCACACACGCAAGGTCTCTCTCCCTGTGCCGCTCTGTCGTGCGCGCGCTACACAGTTTGGACTTTGGAGCACTCTCTTCTGTCTCGCATGCGCTCTCTTGCTTGCACGCTCTAGATTCCAGGAGTTTGAACTAATTTGCGGGCATCAGGGAGCCGCTATCAATATGCGGGAGTCTCCCGGAACTTCCGGGAGACTTGGGATGTCTGTATTTTGTCTCGGGCATCAGGTTGTGCAATCATTTCGCTCGCAACATAAGTGATGGATTAAAATAGCGCTACGCAGAAATAGGCTAAATTAAAACGGTGTTTAGAAAGTGAAGCACTAAATATAAAGGCAGTTATTAACAGCAGCAGTAAAAGATTGTTTTTTAGTCACTGTAGTCAGTGGTTTTCAGCGAATGCTTGTGCACTAATGCATCATTTTCTTGTCCTTTTAATCAAGCCTGTTTGCTGCGTCTCCATTCCGTTCTCTTTTTATAGCATTTGTCTTCTATTAAGTTTTAATTGTTTTACAAACGCGATCTACTGCGGCTCTACTACGTTCACACGCTTTTTTTCAGTCTTTCTATATTTATTTTAGCAATTTATCCTTATAATTAATTGAATCTTAAATAAAAATTAAATGAATTATGTACTTTACATGTTTTTGTAAAGTAGAATTACAAAAATTATGTTAACACAATGTTGTATATAATTTAGATTTTTTTGTTTTTCATGGTTGTCAACTTGCCATCAGCAATTATCATTAAAAACAATGCAAATATTGATATTAGTAAAACTCAATGTGTGGCTTTTGTACACTTTTACACATAAATACCATGATTAAGGGTTTTATTTAGTTGTAATAAACAAAAAATCAAATTGAAATTTTATCCGATTAATCAATTAATCGAAAAAATAATCGTCCGATTAATCGATTATGAAAATAATCTCAAAAAATTAGCATATCATGAGAAGGTTCTCTAAACGAGCTATTAACCTAATCATCTGAATCAACTAATTAACTCTAAACACCTGCAAAAGATTCCTGAGGCTTTTAAAAACTCCCAGCCTGTTTCATTACTCAAAACCGCAATCATGGGTAAGACTGCCGACCTGACTGCTGTCCAGAAGGCCATTATTGACACCCTCAAGCAAGAGGGTAAGACACAGAAAGAAATTGCGGCGTGGCATGGAGGCAATCAGCCTGTGGCACTGCTGAGGTGTTATGGAGGCCCAGGATGCTTCGATAGCGGCCTTAAGCACATCCAGAGTGTTGGGTCTTGCGTCTCTCAACTTTCTCTTCACAATATCCCACAGATTCTCTATGGGGTTCAGGTCAGGAGAGTTGGCAGGCCAATTGAGCACAGTAATACCATGGTCAGTAAACCATTTACCAGTGGTTTTGGCACTGTGAGCAGGTGCCAGGTCGTGCTGAAAAATGAAATCTTCATCTCCATAAAGCTTTTCAGCAGATGGAAGCATGAAGTGCTCCAAAATCTCCTGATAGCTAGCTGCATTGACCCTGCCCTTGATAAAACACAGTGGACCAACACCAGCAGCTGACATGGCACCCCAGACCATCACTGACTGTGGGTACTCCAGTGCTGCTTCTCTGTAGCCCAGGTCAGGCGCTTCTGCCGCTGTTTCTGGTTCAAAAGTGGCTTGACCTGGGGAATGCGGCACCTGTAGCCCATTTCCTGCACACGCCTGTGCACGGTGGCTCTGGATGTTTCTACTCCAGACTCAGTCCACTGCTTCCGCAGGTCCCCCAAGGTCTGGAATCGGTCCTTCTCCACAATCTTCCTCAGGGTCCGGTCACCTCTTCTCGTTGTGCAGCGTTTTTTGCCACACTTTTTCCTTCCCACAGACTTCCCACTGAGGTGCCTTGATACAGCACTCTGGGAACAGCCTATTTGTTCAGAAATTTCTTTCTGTGTCTTACCCTCTTGCTTGAGGGTGTCAATGATGGCCTTCTGGACAGCAGTCAGGTCGGCAGTCTTACCCATGATTGCGGTTTTGAGTAATGAAACAGGCTGGGAGTTTTTAAAAGCCTCAGGAATCTTTTGCAGGTGTTTAGAGTTAATTAGTTGATTCAGATGATTAGGTTAATAGCTCGTTTAGAGAACCTTTTCATGATATGCTAATTTTTTGAGATAGCTGTATGCCAAAATCATCAGTATTAAAGTTGCAGTAGGGAGTTTTGAGAAAATGTTGACTTAGCCTGAAAATTTGAACAAGCACAACTTCCAGGTCCAACCCCCTTGCTCTCTGCTGCGCTACAGCCCTCCCTCCACAGGTCCTCCCCCACAGCGGAGCCTGCCGTGAACGCGCAGGCTAGTAAACAGGACCACCGATGACGGCGGATTATAAACAGTTATGGAACATTCACTAATAGGGACGAAACATCAACAATTTGCTTTACATTGACTATGGCCTGCCCATACTTTGACTACAAACTTGGTCCTCAAATCATTATGTATTTTGCAATACATGTAACTTTATAAGGTTGCACTCTTTCTATAAGTTATAAATAGCTAGTAAGATAACGTTAAAGGATTAGTTCACTTTTTAAAAAAACTTTTGCTGATAATTTACTCACCCCCATGTCATCCAAGATGTCCATGTCTTTCTTTCTTCAGTCGAAAAGAAATTAAGGTTTTTGATGAAAACATTCCAGGCTTTTCTCCATATAATGGACTTCAATAGGACACAAACGTTTCAAGGACCAAATGACAGTTTCAGTGCAGCTTCAAAGGGCTTTAAACGATACCAGACGATGAATAAGGGTCTTATCTAGCGAAACGATCGGTCATTTTAAAAAATAAATAAAAAACTTTAAGTTTTATAAGCACAAATGCTCGCCTTGCTCTGTTCTGTGATGCACGTTCGTGACTCTCCTGTTTGAACTCGTTCATCAAAATGAACAAATCTTTTTCGAATCATTTCGTTCGTTGAATGAACGAAATGACTCGAAAAAAGATTCGTTCATTTGGATGAACGAGTTCGAACAGGAGAGTCACGAACGACGGTACGCGCTCACGCTGTGCAAGAGAGGGGTGATCAGCGCGTACACGAGCGTGATTGACACTGCTAAGACATTCCTCCTGGCTCTGATTGGTTGTTTCTGACCGGGAGCGGTGTATTTCTGCAAATGGCAATAGGACCACAGGGAGGAGCCAGAGGAGCTCGATTTTTTCCACAGATTATCTGTCTCATATTCTACTGTGAGGACATAATGACAGTTTTAACAAATATTTGTTTACAAAAGCTACCTACTGGAGATTTAAAACAATAAAAGACCTGAAATATTTCAGTTGGTGTGCAATGAATCTAAAATATATGAAAGTTTAATTTTTATCATTACATTATGGAAAATAATTAACTTTATCACAATATGCTAATTTTTTTAGAAGGACCTGTACTTCTGACCGACCTCAACAGCAAATCCATATATCCTCCTGTCCTAATGTCCTGTAGTCCTCAAAAGCCCTGTTTGCTAGCATTAGTCAAAGGAGCCAACCATCATGTCTCATCATGTCCATTCTGGTGCAGAGATATCTGCCAATGATGATACTCCAAAGTCTGCTTGTCAGTATGAATGATATAAACCAACTGCAATACCTCTATGACATTCGGATTTTAAGATATCACTCTTTGGGTTTGGGTTGCTTGGGTACTTGACAATGGTTTCTGGGGCATGGCTAGAAAGTGTTGGAGGTGATTTGTGATTGGTTGTTTACTGCCCCGAGTCAAATGAGCCCATCATGTTTCAATGACACTTCTATCCAAAGATATCCCTTAGACCTCTTTCAGTGGAAGTCAATGGAACTTGTTGCTAGGGTGCTCTAAATGGTTGCTAGGGCGTGGCTTGATAGCTTCATGGTGATCCTGAGAGACCACCCCTCTCTCTGTGACACTGTGATCCAGAATTATATTCAATACAAAATTCCTATGCAAGTTACATAGTAGGATAAACACGTATGTGCAATCCCTGCTTCATGGGCCGTCCCTTCACCATAGTATGTCTATGGGGCAACTTTGGGCAGCTCTTGCCCCCCTGGAGTACAACTTACACCCCATTATGAGGTATGTTCTTACAGAGCCTGCCAGCCTCTTCAAATGTGGTAACCAATATGTTTTCTACAAAATCCTGGCTCAGAGCTATGACTCGCCAAAATCCGTTGCAATGTTAAGTCTATGGGATTTTTTGCCTGCAGGGCGAACATCGTATGCCCGATCGCTTATAAAAGATATATCATACTTCTCCTCAATAATCCGCACGATTTGACACCTCATTCATGGGTCTATGACAAACAGGACTGATGCAGGAAACTATTGCAAAAACAAAATAGCAAAAGTTACATTGTTATGAGCCTAAAATGTGTTATTTGCCTGTTTTTCACAAATAAAGAGTGATTGTACCATGTCAATGACATTTCCATTTGATTCCTGGTGTCAGAATTATATGAAAAAGTGGGTTCATTTTGTCTTTGTATGTTGTGTGGTTCACACGATATGAAAATCTGCATTTTTCGCCCCTAGCGCTGACATCACTTCAAGATGGCCGCCAAACTAACCCCATTGGATATTGGTTGACCTCGGCAACATCAAAAATTCTTAACTAGACACCATTAGGGTCCAAAAAAAACAGGTTACAAAAAAATGTCAAACGGGTACATGGGAACCTATTTCTCCTGCTAGACTAATAAGAGTAATGCAAACTGTTAAGGGTCTACCTTTTATTTTTGTAAACTCACAAAACGTTGTGTTTTTGTAAAATAACAGCGCTTTCTGTCAATTCGGTCTTGAACTTGAGTGCATCATATAAATTAACCGAAACAAAGCGTATACTTGCCTCACAGACATGAGAAATATATCTATATAAAGCTTGAGATTTTTACATTTGAATAAACATAAATATTCTCTGATTATGAAATCCGTATGAAATGTGCATATATAGGCGCGTCCACTACTGCGGAGATGACGAGTCAGCATCATTGGCATAATCTCTGCAGCCGAAAACACAGAAAACATTACCAAAAAATTATTAAAATGTATAGACTCAAGTCTCATTCTGTTTTTTTTTTCACGTCACATTCATAATCATTACATTTGCTGGTGCGCTGTGGCAAGCTTTATGTTTGAATTTGTGCGCTGATTAGGCTATATGTATTTTATATAGGCAATTAGACGCATAATTATGATTAATGGCTTATTAATATAAACGTGCGATTAGTCGACTAATGGCTTAAATGAACGACTGCTAGTCGACTAGATCGAGGGCAGCCCTAATATATATATATATATATATAATAGTTACTCCACAGCAATGCTATTGTTTGGCTAGTGCAAGACCCTGTATGTGAAGTCTGCCATTTTTGTTCCACATTTTGGGACTAACCCTGCATTTAAATATGTGTACTTTTCTGTTACAAAGCATGTAAAAAGACACGTCAAATGAGTAAGATGTCTCGGAAGTCAATGTATACATAATATCAAAGACTTTAGATATGCAAAGTAGGGATGCTAACCGATGACCGTTTGACCGATGGTTGACCGTCTCAACATTAACCGATCAAAGTTGTCGGTAGTCGGTTAAAAAAAAAAAAGTGATCTCTAAATTAGGCTATTATAGACAGTGGACTAAACGCTACTACAGTTAGCCATCTCATTCCAATATATTTTTGTGTGAAGTGAACAAATCCCTCACACTCAATTTTTCATAACTCGCCTGTTTGTCCTTAATAAACCAATAAAAACATTTGGCGCGAGGTCACAGCGTTTGGGTTCGCGCGCTCACAAGGTTTGCGAAAAGTAAAGGCTACAGGCAGGCTAAAACACTCGAGGTTAGAGCCAGGGCAGACGACAGGATGAAGCGTGCAAAGAAACGTAGTGTGTGGGACCATTTCACCAAAAAGAATGACACAGTAAGTTGCAACTTGTGTGATACAGTGCTTAAATACAGTAGTAATACTGTAGAAATACATTACATCTACATTTCAGTGGTAACAGATAAGGTGATGATGATCATCATCTTTCTTTATTATTGTTAGCACTACCTCAAACTAAAGCGGCGTCTCTTCGGAGCTGTCATTTTTTTAAATGAGCCGCTGCAATGTTTCAATGAGCCATTTGTCCTCCGATTACATACAAGCTCCTCGGCGCCGCGTTTGCGGGACTCATGTTTCATGCTGTTGGGGATTTAAAAAAAGTGACGTGAGTGGAAGCGCGGCGCCGGGGCAGTGTGTGTGTGTGAGCGGGAGGCAGAGAGAGATGCGACAGAGTTGCGAAATTGCAGGCGCGGCTCGAAATGGCTGTTATTTCAAATACCGTGGCATATTTTAAACTAATCGGTTAACCGGTTTCAACCGGCTAATGAGGCTCGGTGGTCGGTCAAGAAAATTTTTAGTTTTCGCCATCCCTAATGCAAAGACACTTCTATTACAATGAATAGGAGAACGTGCAACTCGCAATATGGCGGAATAAGTCCCGCCTTCTAAGTAAAAAAGCCAATCCCCAATTAAGTCATAGCACCACTGCAGCTGCCGTTAGAAGCTCTGGGTTCTATAGAAATACTGAGACGTCAGTTTATGACTGCATATGCGCATTGGCTAGTCCAGCCAGAGAAATTCTGTTTTATGTAATTATTTGAGCATTTAGAAACAAAATTTATGAGACAGCTATTGTCAGATTTGTACACAGCTTTGTAGAATTTGATGTTTCCCCATTCAAAGAGATAGAAGCTGCATTTGCATGACTGAAGTAGCTGCCAGAGAGGCGTTTCAAAGATGGAAATGACTTGCCTTAAAGGGACTTTGATAATATTTAATTATTAATTCAATGAGAACATTTGTTTTATATATTTTACAAAATTCACCAACAAAAATCTATTATCCATAATTATCCACTGACAATGCTGTCCAACTGACACAAGGGAAAGTACCACTACTGTTACTGATTATTGGACCATGCTAATTATCTCAAAAAGACCAAAATATCATTTGTACAAATTCAAAACTAGACACTTTCATTATAACATTATGCATAACAAGTCACAGTTACACTTTATTATATGGTGTCTTTTTTACACTGTAATTCTACATTTAAGTACTGAGTAATAATAACATGTACTTACAATAGCGTTAGGATTAGGATTTGGTTTGGTTTAGGGTTAGTTGCATGTAACTATGCATAATTTATACAATAGTTATTACTATAGTAACTACATCCAACATATGTAACAATGGCACTGTAAAATAAAGTGTTAACAAGTCACTTTTAGAAGCATGTGGAATAGTTAAAAAGAGTCACAAACACTCTTTGAAGGTGAGGAAGACTCACGCGAGGAAGACAGAGGTAGCGATGAGCGTGGCCATGTAGAAGCCTCGTAAGCAGTCGCCGTTCTTCTTCTGTCTCTGATGCATCTCACCCCCACAGTTCTCACAGCATCGGCACACGCAGAAACACAGACCCACTATCGGCATGAACAGCACAAACAACACTCCCAGTACTGTCAGGACTATGAAGCCGAGCTCATAGTAGATAGCCTGGAGAGGAGAGGAGAAGAGAGGAGAGGAGAGAGGGGAGAGGAGTGGATGAGTGGAGAAGAGGAGAGCAGAGAGGAGAGGAGAGGAGGAGAGGAGAGAAGAGGAGGAGTGGAGGAGAGGAGAGGAGAGAGGAGAGAAGAGGAGAGGGGAGAGAAGATGAGAGGAGAGAGGAGAGGAGAGGAGAGGGGAGGAGAGGAGAGGGGAGGAGAGGAGGAGGAGAGGAGAGGAGAGGGGAGGAGAGGAGGAGAGGAGAGGAGAGGGGAGGAGAGGAGGAGGAGAGGGGAGGAGAGGAGGAGAGGGGAGGAGAGGAGGAGAGGGGAGGAGAGGAGGAGGAGAGGAGGAGGAGAGGGGAGGAGGAGAGGAGGAGGAGGAGGAGGAGATGAGAGGAGGGGAGGAGATGAGAGGAGGGGAGGAGAGGAGGAGGAGAGGAGAGGGGAGGAGAGAAGAGGAGGAGGAGAGGAGGAGGAGAGGAGAGGGGAGGAGATGAGAGGGGATGAGATGAGAGGAGAGGGGAGGAGAGGAGAGGGGAGGAGAGGAGGAGGAGAGGAGAGGAGATGAGAGGGGAGGGGAGGAGAGGAGAGGGGAGGAGAGGAGAGGAGAGGGGAGGAGAGGAGGGGAGGAGAGGAGATGAGAGGAGAGGGGAGGAGAGAAGAGGAGGAGGAGATGAGAGGGGGAGGAGAGGGGAGGAGAGGGGAGGAGGAGAGGGGAGGAGAGGAGGAGGAGAGGAGAGGAGGAGGAGAGGAGAGGGGAGGAGAGGGGAGGAGAGGAGGAGGAGAGGAGAGGGGAGGAGAGGGGAGGAGAGGAGGAGGAGAGGAGAGGGGAGGGGAGGAGAGGGGAGGAGAGGAGGAGGAGAGGGGAGGAGATGAGAGGAGAGGAGAGGGGAGGAGGATGAGAGGAGAGGAGAGGGGAGGAGAGGAGATGAGAGGAGAGGAGGAGGAGATGAGAGGAGGAGGAGGAGAGGAGAGGGGAGGAGAGGAGGAGGAGATGAGAGGAGAGGGGAGGAGAGGGGAGGAGAGGGGAGGAGATGAGAGGAGAGGGGAGGAGAGGAGGAGGAGGAGAGGGGAGGAGAGGAGGAGGAGATGAGAGGAGAGGGGAGGAGATGAGAGGAGAGGAGAGGGGAGGAGGATGAGAGGAGAGGAGAGGGGAGGAGAGGGGAGGAGATGAGAGGAGAGGGGAGGAGATGAGAGGAGAGGGGAGGAGAGGAGGAGGAGATGAGAGGAGGAGGAGGAGAGGAGAGGAGAGGGGAGGAGGTGGAGATGAGAGGGGAGGAGAGGAGAGGAGAGGAGGAGGAGGAGAGGAGAGGGGAGGAGAGCATTTAATTGCAATCAATCTTAATATTTGCTGAGTAAAGCCCTCAAATGAAGATAACAAAGCTTGAATTGCTACAATGGTATTTTATATGTGGGTCAGGAACACATTATTTGTTAATTAATTAATGCAATATTTTATCACATTATATATTTCTTTATAAATATCAGTAACTTGACATGAACTTGGAGATGAACAAGTCACTAGAATTGTCATTTTTAAACAGTACCTGTAGTAGTAATACAACATTCTCTGGCTGCATTGCCGTAGAGTTGAAGAGACATCATCAGTGTGCATGGCAAAGAGAAAGAAAAAAGGAACTGAGATTGGAACATGTGCTCCCATATAATCTATTATATACAATATGTTATGTTTTTATTGCATTATAGGCCTATACAGTGTGGCCATTATATAAGCACATAAATAATTAGCAGAACCAAACACACCTTCTTGTAATCATCCCCTTTGATTCCTCCCATGTTCTGCTGGACAATATTAACAATGAGATCTGTAACAACAAATTTAGCAGAACAAAATAAAATGGGATGGTTAATAACTGGAAATTCGAGAAACCTTCAAAAACTCAAATTTTCATGGAGTTGGATTGTTTCAAAGTACAAGAAAGATCTGCTGCCCTGTGCATATTACTTTCACAGGTGTAACATTTGTGAGAAAACAAGTAAGATTTAGTAAAATGTTTGCTGTTGAAAGTTTAATTCTGAGAAACAAGTAGATATTTGTTCTTTAATTGATCTGTATCTATTAGTTCAGCCTGTTTGAAGAGCATTCATGTTTAGGTAAAGGGGTTATAGCAGTAGGCCATACATGTGCTATTAGAATCACACAGTAGTTACAAATACTGGGTCATTCACCATTATGCTAAAACAACAGATTAGATTAATGTTACTTGACACAGAGTAATGTCACAGACCTGCATAAAGCACTGCAGGTGTCTGATAAATGCTATGTTAACTGTGCAGTGGCAATGACATCAGAGTCTTGTTGTCAGTGTTACATTAGCATCTGTTACAAACTATCTGCACAGCCTACATTTCTTTGTAATGTGTGTGTGTGTGTGTGTGTGTGTGTGTGTGTGTGTGTGTGTGTGTGTGTGTGTGTGTGTGTGTGTGTGTGTGTGTGTGTGTGTGTGTTTGTATTTATGCTCAAGTATTAGGTTATAATAATTTGTTGTTATATTTATATAGCACACTTTTCTCTACACTCAAAGCGCTTTATATGGAAGGGGGGAATCTCCTCAACCACCACCAATGTGGAGCATCCACCTGGAAGATGTGACAGCAGCCATACTGTGGCAAAACGCACACCACAAACCAGCTTACTGGTGGAGAGGAGAGTATGATGAAGCCAATAGGTCTATATATGGGGATGATTAGGAGGTGATGATGATATACCAAGGTCAATGGGCAAATTTGGTCAGGATACTATGGTTACACACCTAATCTTTTTCAAAGATCACTTTTGGATTTTTAATGACCACAGAGAGCCAGGACATCGGTATAACGCCTTATCCAAAGGAGGTGCTTTTTTGACAGTATAGTTTCCCCATTACTATACTGGGGCATTAGGACCCACACAGACCACAGTGTGAGCCCCCCCTGCTGGCCACAGGGGAATGGGGGTTAGGCGTGACCCGTGTCTGAAGTTCTGAAGTGGAAATCTAAACAGGACAATGAACATGACATTGGCAGGCGGCAGCCCATGACGTCACTACAGATGAGACAGAGAGTATAAAAAGGCACCTGTGCAATACGTTATCCTCTTATTGTCTTCAGGAGACCGTGTGTTTGAAAGTGCGATCTGAACAGGCAAGTTTATAATATGGCCAGCACTAGCACTGCGAATTTTAGAATGTTTGTTAATCCATATCAGCGTTTTCTGACACCTGATGACACACACGATAGGTGCGTTATGT
The DNA here is from genome assembly GCA_026230005.1 of Gila orcuttii. Lineage (NCBI taxonomy): Eukaryota > Metazoa > Chordata > Actinopteri > Cypriniformes > Leuciscidae > Gila > Gila orcuttii. The sequence goes on along the minus strand of JAPDVR010000002.1, from coordinate 49,133,695 downwards.
GTATGAGTGAGGAGCGTGCACGCTCAGTCTTTGAGGGGGCTGTATGTGTGCACTGCGAGCAATTTCCTCTGAGGAAACTTCGCTCTCGTGTGTTCCTTTTCTCGAGGGAATCGGGACAGCGATCTGTGCCCCACGGTTCAGGACCTGCTGCAGCCGAAGCGGGCAGGAAAAACTGAAGTTGTGGGGCTCGCAGATGGAGCTTGAGAGGAGTTTGAATATCTCTCGCTTCTCGGCGGCTAACAAGAGCGAGCTGCGGGATGATGTCCCACTTCAGACACCAATCATGTCCAAGGCATTCCCCCATAGTGACCCCAGGGGGACAAAGCATCTCATTCCCTATTCTCAGGGAACCATGGTTACATGCGTAACGTTTTCCCAGAAGGTCTCCCTTAAACTCTACATGATTGCTATTATTAGTCTTCTACACACACACACACACACACACACACACACACACACACACACACACACACACACACAAAACTTAAGTATTGTAAGTTGATCTTGGTGAAAAACGAGACTTTACTTAAAGTCACCACAAATTTTATTAAAGGGGTGGTTTACTGCTTTTTTTCTTTGCATGACTGTATTTATGGGGTGCAATATAACATGTTTTTTTTGTTGTTTTTTAGGCCTTATTTTTCATAAATTTCACCTTTGTTGTAAGCCGCTTTCTCCTCTGTCATTTGAACGACCGGTTGACTTCCTGATTCTATGAAACCACTCCCTCAGAAACAGGCAATGGGCTCAGATTGGTTAGTTGGGCCGGTGTGTTGCAATTGGCTAAACTGCGTAGCGCACGTTGTCCGGAAACTTCACACCCATTACCTTTACGGGCGAAAGCTGCATGTGCTCCGGCTCCGGTCAAATGTAAATAATGGTGTCAATACTGCGTATCAGCTTGAGCCAGAATCAGACCCAGAAAGCGGCAATGAAGAGAGTCAAGCAGAACCTCCCCAAACACGGCTCTTACAAAACGTTTCTGAATGGTACATTTTTGAATCATTATTATTATTCTATTCTACTATTATTATATAAGAATTTCGATATGCTGTTACTTGAAAATGCTTTTGAGATACGTTTTTCTCCTGATTAAATGTTTAATATAACTGAATAAATGACTGAGTAATAGCGTTTTTTAAAGTTATTGTTTTGTCGATATAATGAACAACCGTTTATCTATTCACAAACCTTAGTTTACTCGGTGTATCGTTTTCTTTAGGTGTACATGTGGCAACTGTGTTAAAATGCCAACAGAACGTGAAAACATCTGATAACAGCAGCTGAAGTTTGCTGTTGCAATTACATATAATTCTTGAACTTTATACACGTTTGTCTTATACACACAAAATAGCAAAGAACTAACTAGCTACAAACAGCGTTGGCATTGGTTTACGTTCTTGATCAAATAGAAAAATTACGTCATAAAGTATACATGGAAAATACATTTACAAAATTAGTACATAATTACAAATTCAGGTCCAAAATGTTTGTACGCTTTTGTCATAGACACACGAAATAGCATCTAAGTGGCTACTAAAGCCAGCACTGGCATTTGTTTACGTCCTTGATAAAAACTAAAGCATTACGTCTAAAATTATACATGCAAATACATTTAAAATTATTAAGTCTTACTTACTGGCTGTGGCCCAACAACTGCTGCCTCTGGTTTTAAAGTTGGAACTGCTTCATGCTTTAGTAACAGTTTGTTGTTGAATCCGACATTGAATTTGTGGAGATTCTGGAAGCTGTCTTCCGTAAAATGCGCAGCACAGAGAGCTAAATTACGATTGTAATTTTCTGGAACATAATCAAACATAAATTGTAGCCATTGTTGACGAACTACAGCGTCCGTAGGAAGCCCAAACACAGAAGACTTGACAGCTGGGTGAAAATAACACACTTTCGACGGCATGGCTACAACTGCTCTCCACTATAACTCTTCCTCTTCGACAAAGACGCAGAAATATGGCCATGCCCCCTTTTTTGAATATTCCGGAGGGAGGGTTGATTATGGGTTAGTTACGTATAAAACCCGGGAGTATCTCGTTGTAGTCCCATTCGAGTCGTTTTTGTAGGCATTAAACTTCCTGATTTTTAAAAGACGATATCTCTGCTTACGTTGAACTTTCAGCGCAGAAACTTTGCAGATACTGTTCATGCACCAACAGCAACATTACACACTATTTAAAATGATAAAAATGAAATCGCAATCAACCACCGCTTTAATTTTAAAATTGAGAATGGTCGTTTTTTTAATGGAATATTTGTAAAAAAAAAAAAAAAATATTTAAACTACAGCACAGTCTCATCTGTCACGTTTTACCTGATCTGAACTAAACATAGCCTTTACCTCACCTCTTTCAGGTGAGGGTGATACTGATAGCAATAGTGGAGAACTCACACAAAATTAAATATACCTCTTTGAACCTCACCAGAAAACTTTCTGGATTTGTATGTTTTCATTACAACATTAAGTATCTTAATCAAATCATTTTATATAAATAAAAATATAAACAGCCAATTAGATTAAAATAAAATGAAAAAAGCCAATTGTCCTAATGAGGATAATGATCTGATAATTATAAACATACTAAATAATATCTTAATGAAAATATAAAAATGCAGAAAGTTTTCTGTAATAAAGTTTAGGTTCAGAGAGTTTAACAAACATTATGACCATAGAATACTAGTATAGAATACCATACTGTAGTTTACACTAATATAATGAGTAATACACAGTATTTCCAATACTCTTTCTGGCATGTATATGCACACACACACAAAGAGAACCTATATATTCATGTATCTAATGTAATGATATAATGAGTGAATGTAAATGTTACAGTATCCTTTATTAAATGTCTCCTCCCATAGTGGCGATTCTGCAAAGTACTGCAGAAGTGCCCACTGTAATGCTCATCCACGGACATAAACAAACACTTAACCCTAAAACACCTTTGCATAAAAGGATAAGCTTCTTTACAGTTGTACTAAATTTAGCAGGTATTTTTTTCTGGCATGACACCTTGCAGGGAGATCAACAGAACATGATCCAAAATATAACGCCATGGCCAAGACTGCGCTTTAAAACACTAACAGCACTGCTTTACTACAGGTCACAGCCAAAACAATATAACATCATTACAAAACAGAATTCACTCCACTATTTATTAAATTGATCCAATAGGTCTACCCTGAAGTTATGCATGTAAGCACATGCACAAGCAAGCAATATCTGTGTTAAAGTTGGCTGAAAAGTTATAGGCTATATGAGCCTCACTAACTAGTTTATGGTAGTGAATAACTGTCCACCTATAAAGAAGAAGTCTGACCAACCACAGATTTTTCTTAATGTTACATTTTATTGTTTAGTGGAGGGTAAGACTAAACTGAAAGACCCAGCAGTCTCTGTAAAAGACTGTAGACACAATATTACCATTCAAAAGTTTGGGGGTCAGTAAGATTTATTTATTTTTTTCTTGGAAGGAAACCAATACTTTTATTCAGCAAGGATTCATTCGATTTATCAAAAGTGACAGTACAGATATTAATAATGTTACAAAGATTTATAATTAAATAAAAGCTGTTCTTTTGCCATTTCTATTAATCAAAAATCTGTAAAAATGTTCCACACAAATATTAAGCTGCACAATTGTTTTCAACATTGATTATAATAATAAATGTTTCTTGAGTAGCAAATCAGCATATTAGAATGATTTTTGAGAGATAACATGACACTGAACGTGAACACTGGAGTAATGATGCTGAAAATCCAGCTTTGCCATCACAGGAATAAATTATTATTAAAACATTAACCATATAACAAAACAAATATATTTACATCCAAAAACAGTAAGAGTTGAATAGGCATAACTCTGTGAACAAAGCAGAATTTACAGCTTTTGTATATTTAGTATATTACAAATTAATTTTTTTAAATGTGTTTAATTTGTTCTCTGTAGCTTTTTAATTATATTACCTCTTATATTATATTAATATACACAGTGTTACCATGAAAATCAAGCATTTACATTTTAGGGGTCCATGTGTTGGTTGAGAATCTTATATACTATAGAAATATCAGGCAGATGTGTGTGTGTGTGTGTGTGTGTGTGTGTGTGTGTGTGTGTGTGTGTGTGTGTGTGTGTGTGTGTGTGTGAGATATAACAACTCTTTATCTCAAACTGTTTAAAAGAGAGTGAGAGAATGAGAGAAATCCTGGGGCAAACAAGAAAGGGTATCACTGGTTATAATGGCATATGGTTAATCCTCTTACAGTGGTCTTGCAGTTTGGCAGTTAAGTGGTCCCTCTCCCTCTCTAATGCTTTCTTTCCCTTTTTCTCCCTTATTCTACCAAACCCTATTTCTCTCTTATTTAATCCCCCCCCCATCACGCACTCTCACTTCCTACCCTCTTTTTCTCACAGATGCAACAAGCTACTCAAAAACATTAAATGAATGAAGCAGATGAAACACATAAGCAATGTTTATGACAAGTACTGTGACCCTCTTTGACAGCATTAAGGTATGATATTATATTACACGATGACAAATACAGATAAACTTCAACTAATCCACTGACTAACAGAGAGAATAGTGCTTCACACACAGACAATGCCAGTATAGGTGGGTCATATCTCGGTGTTTATCTCCCTGTCCTTCAATTACAGTGCAGATGTTTAAATCCAGTGATCAGTGATATTAAGCTTTATCTGGTCTGAGACGGAGGGAGTCCCCGGATTAAACCTCAGACTCAGACTGTGTACAGTATATATCCCTCATATCCTTCATCTGTCCATTCCTCAGATATAGTAGCATAAATGCAGTTAGATTAAACTGTATTATGTCTATTAAGCATAAATCCACCTATTCCTTCACAGACAAAATGCTCCATCTGTGTTCAAACCTGTGAGCTGTGATTTATCAGGAAAATGAGTTGCAGACAGATGGAATGGAGAAATATAGTGTCCTTTAACCTGAACCATGTGCTCAATGTTACTGGTGTTTAATCCAGTAATCCGGTCTCAATTCTACATCAGAAGTACCTTTCTATAAAATCAGGAGTTAAAAATCTGACAAGAATGCTTTAGCAAAGGATCTGTTAGTGGCTTGTGTTTGATCTATTTATGTCTGTAAATCCACATCCACATGTTTACAAGTTAAAAATGGCATCACATTTCTTAAAATGTGCTATTTTTAAGAATGTCGTGGTTTAAAATTAGAAATGTTACAAAATTGTTATTTTGGGTTTTTTTGAGGGTTGTTCGCTTGTTTTGAAAGGAGCATGCATTTGCATTGCATGTACCTTTTGAGCATATGGCACTTAGATTATCAGCTTACCTGATTGGGCAGGTGACTCATAGAGCAGATTGGCTAATTAGTTAGGCTGCAGGGACTTAACTGTGCAATCCTATTCTACTCTAAAACACACACACACAAGCGCTCCGCAGTGCACTGCTCAACATGCTGACCTCACAATGAAATCCACCTGCCAACAGCCTGACCTTAAACACACTGGGGCTATTTGTCACACTTTTTACTCCAGTAAATATATCTCAGGGAAGGTTATTTTTTAAATTTAATTTCTGTGAAGGCACATACCATAAAGTCTCATTTTATATATATATATATATATATATATATATATATATCAGGGGTCTCCAACACGTCGCTCGCGAGCTACCTGTAGCTCGTGGCCTGATTGGAGGTAGCTCACCAAGGGGGCGTTCACATATCGCGTCTTTTGCGCGCTCAAGTTCGTTATTTCAAATGTAAGTAATTCATCTTTTTTGACTGATTCTTTTTATAAAAATTATTTAAAGTCTGAAATATGCGAGCTTTTTTATAAATCTTTTTTTGTCAAAACTTTATTTGAACTTGTAGGCTACATGTTAGTAGATAACATGTCGCAAGACACTTTTTAATGTTGTTATTTTGTTTATGTGAACAAAAAATGCAAATGAATTCTAATTATATTTGTTATTTGCTGGTTTTCGACATAAACCTTGGTGAATTGATTTTATTGTGTAGTATTAGTACTTTTTGAACAGGATTCTGTGATAACCGTGATCATTTTGGTGACTATAATCATCAAATGAAATTTTCATGCCATTTCATCTCTAGTTAAGATGCACTATAAAATCAACTATAATTATGTGTTTTTACAGTATAATATGCTTAGTACAATTTTCTTTAAAAAAAATAATCACTGATTCTGTTCTTTTCTCTGACATTTAAGGGTGACATATATAGGCCTACAAAGACTCTTTTAGGTCTAAAACAGTTTAGATAGTTGTTAATATGAGAGTTATGAGACATTATTTAAGAGATTTAAGTATTGTATTAGCCTACATGAGTAGCTCTCGGCCACTATCTTTTTTAAAAAGTAGCTCTCAAATGAAAAAAGGTTGGAGACCCCTGCTGTATATATATATATATATATATATATATATATATATATATATATATATTCTTCATTGAAGCCACTAGTGGGGCATGTTATCTCATGATATGATATGATATGGGGTAAGTTGTCACAGTGAAACCTGCCATTTAACAGTCTATAGGCTTTCAAAAACATGTCAGCTAACCCTGGTGTCACAATACACTGTAATGTAACAGTTATACAATGGTACAGTGTGTTGCACACAATTCCAATCTCTATGCACTCCTCATTAACTCACTGATTAAAACATCACTTTTTGAATTACACCTGGAAATCTGTATATTAATGAACTCTCCAGACCAGAGCTATTATAGTGGTCAGACTCCCTTTCTCCAGTGCACTAATAGTACAGTAACAAACCAGTGCAATCTTATCATATCCAAACCAATATATCCATAGGTTCTGCAGGTTCAGATAAAGGATGATGATGATTCATGAGCAGATCACTAAGCGCATCCAGGCATAACAGGAAAAATTATAACAGGTTACTTCAATAAAAATATTTATGGCAAGCAGTTTTAACATTTATTCCTTAAAACTCACTTCTATCTGTTTTATGTTAGTAGTGCAGATCATCTAAAAATATGTGTGTCTGTAAATCAGACAATTTCACCTCCCTGTTATTGCATATTAATAGTTTTTATTGCCCTGGCAAAATCAAAACATAAGGCACCATGTTTTCTCACTGCATGTCTCTTTGCTCTTCCTACAGATTACTGTAATTATCTTAACTGGGACTGGCTTGACCGAATTCACCACCAACCATTGTGTATCTGGTTAAAAATAGTTAAAGACCCTGTCTAAAGACTCATTCAGAACGTGCTACATGTGTATGTGTGCAGCTCTTCAACGTGTTGAGAACTATTTCCCTGACTAATCCTCATCATTTGCAGTGTAAATGCTGTCTGATGAATATGGCTGCAAGGTTCTGCTCAGCATTACACTGTAACCAATCACAAAGTGAAAAAACATTGATACTGAATTTTGAATTAAATAATAATGTCATGCTTGATCATGAGTATTTGTGGCCATCTCTACCGTTAATTAGATACATACTAGTACTTATTCCAATAGCAATCAACATCTATTCAATTAGTCACTGTTACAATATGTTACAGGTAACAACAGATACCAATGTCTCATATCTAATCTACAAATATGCTAATATCAAATAATAAATAATATATATCAGTTATTAGTCAGTTGTTACCAGGAACAATTGAATAATACTGCTGGGATAATGATTAGTAGCAAGGAATTAAGTAGGCTACTAGTGACTAATTGAATACATAATCACTGCATAATTCATAAGTAGGCCTTCTGATATCTAATGAAAAGCAAGTGAAATTTAAAAACATACTAGCCATTATTAGATTTCTAGGAAGTAAAACTAAATTGGCAACACTATAACACTACTTTGCAGTGTCCTTGTTACACATATTGGGTACAACGGGGCTAAAGGCGGGATATAAGGAGCATTTGACTTTATTCTCTTCTAAACCACTAGACGGCACAAAAATTCAGCTCAGCACTTTTCTTAAAGGGGTGGTTGATTATGATTTCACTTTTCTAACTTTAGTTAGTCTGTAATGTTGCTGTTTGAGCATAAACAACATCTGCAAAGTTACAACGCTCAAAGTTCAAAGCAAAGAGAGATATTTTATTTTAAAGAAATTGCATTTTAAGGACTACAACAAAAGGCTGGTAGGGACTACACGACATTCCTCCTGGGTTAGTGACATCACTAACCCTAAAATGTACATAAACCCCGCCCCTTGGAACGTGATTTATAGATTATCGTGACAGAATATGCTAATCAATGACTAGAAGATAACTACACATAAGCTACATAAATTTATCAATTAACCATTCAGAAATGTCCTGTTGCATTCTACATTCTAGTGCATGTCTGTGTGAGGTAAAAGGACACAAGCTGTTAAAGCTCCGCCCTCTGTGCCTGGACCAGCAGCTCATTTGCATATAAAGGGACAGACACAAAAACAGTGCGTTTTTGCTCACCCTCAAAAAGTGACAATTTTAACATGCTAAATAAAAATATCTGTGGTGTATTTTGACCTAAAACTTATCTTATCTGAGATTTATTTTACATCTTGTGAAAAGGGCATAATACCACCCCTTTAACAACCGAATTTGATGATCCACATGGAAATTTGGCTGATCTTTGACGCAATCGTGGAGAGCAACACAAAGTTGATTCTGAGGTGTCCCTGCTGTCGGGGCTAAAGGTACTAGGGATGTGCATCTCCATAACTGAGGCCGATGCGATACGCATCTTGATGCATAGCCAACGATACAATACATTAAAGATACATAAGAAGCAGCTACTAATACGATGCGATAAGATTCAACCCTGTTAAGCCGCCTTTCCACTGCACAGGACATTCGCATACAATCGTCGCATTTCGCCCCCTAGCAACAGTCGCACGGAACTTTGAAATTGGTCGTGAAGCAACAGTTACCATGGCTTATTCACCAAGGTAAATTGAATAATTTTACTGAAAGAAATGCATGTATGAATATATCCACACAAAACAAATGACCCTCAATACATCTAAAATAAAAACATAGTAGATTTTAGAGAGCTAATCGACATAAATATTGGATTAATATATCACATAGGGTCTCAAAAAAGCCGCAGAAGTTAAAAAATTTCAATGCATCCGAAGCTCAAATCGGGTCCGAAATTTTCCGCATTCGCATATGATTGGAACTCCACGCTGCTCCCAAACTACTCTCCATTGGAAATAAATGACTTCCGGTCCAACGGCTGTCGTTTGTCGTGTGCAGTGGAAAAGCGGCATTACAATACAGTGCGATGCGATTTCGATTCGATTCAACAATACGATTCAATGCAATTTGATGCAATGTAAAAAAAAAAATATGATGCTATGCAATTCAATATGGTACAGTTCTATTTCTTTGGTTCAGACAGACAGATGACAACACGTGATGTTATATTCAGAGTTTATGTCCACGGACTGGGAATTATGAATTTCTGTGGCACCACTATCATCCGCCTAAATTAATCTGCAGCAGTCTAGAAGGATCTCTCAAACAATTCTCATCTTGCAAGCTGTAATTACGAACTCTTAAGAGGATATGCACATTTTTTACAAGTTGAAATCATGCAATTGCCCTAATTACAAAATGATGTGAATGCAAGGCCCATACATGTATAAGATTTTTAAACAAACAAAGCACTTTTATGATTTATTTTCACACAAAATATGTTGCTACATCAATATTAAATAAAAAATATAAAAAATTCTGTAGTCATATGAGAATAGTGAAAAGCACCTTTTTCTTAAGGTGTGCCTTTAGCCCTGTTGTAGGCCTACCCTGCTTACTGTAGTAACTACATTACATTATGCATAATTACAAGCAAACAACCCTAAACCAAACTAACCCTATAGTAAGTCCGTTGTTACTTAACATTACTCAGTAGCCTACTTGCTTGTGTAAACAAAGATAGGCTACTATAGTTAGGTTTAAGCAATAAGTGTTAAACGGCTTGCCATATGATGCCTAAGACTTCCATCTGATACTGACTGCAGGCATTTGCTATATTAATCTTTCTAAAGTCTATAACACTTTGTAAGTATACAGTATGTGGAAGTTTGCCATGTGAATCTGATACACTCACAAGAATGTAGAAAACTTTAGCGCGTTCTCAGAGCTGAAGTGCATCTCACCTTTGGGGAAAGGGTTGGGTTGAACCACGTACAGAAACGCGTGGACCATGTGGAAAAGAACACCGATGGGACCCGGTTCATAATACGCGTGCGTTTCGTACACCACCGACGGCACGAAGCCAAAGTCCAACGGCGCTCTGAACATCGCGGTGCGCGGAGACGAATCATGGTGCTCCTCCCGGGCTTCACTGCTCGTGAGACCCCAGCACGTCACCAGCACGACCGCTACTTTCCACCACATGTCCATCAGTCCTTTACGCGGAATGATTTTGATTAATAACGGGAGGGAAAGTGAAGGGAAGGACCGATTAAGTGTGAGAAAAGTATATTTGTTTGGAATGATCTCTATTCCTCGACATTAAAAATAAAAATTAGAGGTAAAAATAGCCCGGGACACATAAAAAGAAAAAGAAAATCAATAATGAAAAAAAAAAATATTCCAACTTATGCGTTTATTCCCCGTTTCCTTCTGATGGCATCATGGTAAAAAAAAAATCCGGTCTAGATAGCTCAGGATGAGCTGAGTGTGTCTGACCTGCGCCTCCCGCTGCGCGCTCCACTTCTGTCTGATGGCCGGCGGAGCCTCTGTGCACGCGCACTAGCTTTAGAGGGAAACCATGTCTAGGTGAGTCAAGCCAAGTCAAAGTATTGTGTAGCAACTACAGTGTCTTCTCTCAAATTGTGCATAGCATATAACGGCCCAACAACTTTACAGACAATAGCCTACTGTCAATAAATGAACCATGTGGCACAGAGGGTGATTTTTATTAAAAAATAAAAAAAACCATTAATTCTATCATTCATTCATCTATTTCAACATGCACTGTATGCTTTAATGATTTCATGATATTACAGTAGCATTTTTACACTTATAGTAGTATATTATACTTGCATTTTACAGTATAGTTAATACACTTTATACGGCTGCTATATCACACAAACACACATAGCCTATACGTAGGCCTACATACTTTATATCCAATAACATCGTACTGTAATTTGTTAACAGACCAATAGTGTGACTGTGAATCCTGTTCAGTCTCTTGCAATCAATTTCCCATTTACAGTAATGCTTCAATTTGTACTGTTAAAATTGAAATGCCATTTAGAAAAAGTGCAGTCTTATGCATTTTCAATCATTCTCATCAAAATACTGACAGAGTACACTGTTATGTGTGGCTTTTTTGTCATCTTGTTTGTGAACAATGACACAAGAACTTGTCATTTTGATGGCACTGATATGTTCATTGATATGAATACTTACTTTTGAAAGATTTGCTAAGGATTTTGAGCAAGTTGCAGGCTTTTGAAGGTAGTTCATTGTGTGGTTCTGTTTGTATGAATTGTTTAAAGAAATGAACTTACTGGTTTGCAAATGTTAAGGATAATTCGAGAAATGTAACAAAGCAACTGAGAAAATTTTTAATTTGTTAGACCTACTGTTGTTATCAGACTCTTTTTTTTATAGTTTTAAATAACAACCTCAGAGCCGTGAAAAGTTTAACTACCAGCCATTTTCACATAAATACATGGTCCTACTCACTTTACATAGTCAGAAAGTCAAATGAGTTGAAAAGCAGCAACTCCAGACTCTGCCAAAACACTAGCTTACGGTCCTCTTCCCTGAAATGTCCCACAGCTACATTTGAAACAGCTGAAAAGCCTCTGTGCGGTTGTGTGTGCATGGACATGAATACCAACAAACAGAACATAGTGAGAGAAAGACAGCAGACACACACACAGGTTTTTGTGTTTTCATGTTTTATGGGGACATTTATTCAATAAACATAATGATTTTTATATTGTACAAACTGTATATTCTATCCCCTTACACCACACACACACACACACACACACAAAACAGAGGAAAAGTGAGCTTTGATCAAGTGTAAGGAAATATTCTTCATCCATAAATACAACTGTTTTATTGCCTTTAAACAATATTTCTTATCAAATTTTATACTTTTTAAAACTTTTTTAACTTATTGTTTTAATTTTTAATAGGCCTATGCATCATACCCTGAGACGAGTCTCTCAAAATGTTATTGTCTACAAGTCAAAATCTAATTTAAACCTGGATACACATATTTTATGATTCAAAATTAAAGAATAAAATATAAAAATATATAAAAACAGTTACGTTGAGAAAGAAAAAAATATTTACACATGTGACCTATGTGCAAGGGATAATGCAATGTGCTGAAGAGGTGTACAGGTAAAATGAATAAATAAGTGATTTTTAAATATCTGAAGAAACATTGTTATGTAAAATATACTAAATGTAAAATATATTTAAACCGATGAACTGTATTTTTTAAGATTCTAAGTATTGGAGATTTCTAATCCAGTTTTAAATAGATTTACCTCATAGTGGTATTCATTTATTCTGTGATCTAATTTTACACACATTCCAAGTTAAAATCTCAATCGGTTTAGTGTTCAGATCTCTATGGTTTTAGCACAGATCAGTTTAGCGTTACATAATCTCTAGGTGATTATTTTTGGCTTGGGGTCGGATAGGTTGGATTTAATCCAGTCCTTGACAACTATATCACCTCTCGCTTTTGCCGCCACTCAAGACAGAATGTGATGGACAGTTCTACTGATTTTTAGGATCATGGCTGCTGCACAAATTTAACCTTTGAATATTCAGTTGACAGAAGAGTAATATTTAATAGTATATTTAATATATATATATACATATATATATATATATATATATATATATACATATACATATATTATATATATATTATTAGTGGACATACAGTGAAAAGTGTTTGAGTGAATATTAAGTTGGTTGTACAGCTCCAGGTGTCAGTGGATTTATAGCTGAAGCTTTGATGAGAAAGCAGTCTGTTGGAATGAGTGGCTGTGCAAATAGACACTGTTAAAATAGGTGCAAAAAATGAGAACATCATGAGGTGTATGTGCCTTTGAGTTTGATTGATTTAGCTTTTGTGGAGCATGCAAGGAATTCAATTTCCACATAAATATATATATACACTATATCGTCAAAAGTTTTGGGACTTCTGCCTTTACATGCACATGAACTTTAATGACATCCCATTCTAAATCAGTAGGGTTTAATCCGTAAGGCTTTCCAGAAGGTTTAGGAGTGTGTTTATGGGAATTTTTGACCATTCTTCTAGAAGTGCATTTGTGAGGTCAGGCACTGATGTTGGAAGAGAAGGCCTGGCTCAAAGTCTCCACTAATTCATCTCAAAGGTGTTCTATCGGGTTGAGGTCAGGACTCTGTTCAGGCCAGTCAAGCTCCTCCACACCAAACTTGCTCATCCATGTCTTTATGGACCTTGCTTTGTGCACTGGTGCGCAGTCATGTTGGAACAGGAAGGGGCCATCCCCAAACTATTCCCACAAAGTTGGGAGCATGAAATTGTCCAAAATGTCTTGTTATGCTGAAGCATTAAGAGTTCCTTTCACTGCAACTGAGGGGCCAAGCCCAACCTCTGAAAAACAACCCCACACCGTAATCCCCCCTCCACTAAACTTTACACTTGGCACAATGAAGTCAGGCATGTACCGTTCAAGTACCGCTCTAGTCTGCATGCCTAGGTGCTTGATTTTATACAACTGTGGCAATGGAATGATTGAAACACCTGAATTCAATGATTTGGAGGGGTGTCCAAATACTTTTGGCTAATATAGTGCATGTGTATGTATGTATATATATATATATATATATATATATATATATATATATATATAAATGTATACAGTATATGTAAACATTATGAGATATATGAGCATTGTAACCTTATCAGTGTTGCTTCAGTGTCTTATGTCCATTAGGGCTCCATGCTAAACAAACACTTTTAAAAACGACTAACAACCACAAAGGTAGAAAACAACAAAACTTTAATTAACACAACGCCCCGATTTCTCCGCCCGATTCAGTCTCTGAAACATCCCATTCAAGGGATGTAACATCGTCATTCCTCTTCAGTTTCTATTGGAAACACAAGTTTGCAAGAAACTTATGCTGAAGCCAACATGGGTACATAAACACACCGAAAACAACAAAATGATATTGATCAGCGAGAAAACAGTAGTGAAGTCCAACAGTGTGGAAAGAACTTGGATGGTTGTCTTTTTCATTACAAAGGTTCAGTCAAGCAAAACCATCCGTTTGATTACTGATTACCAGTCAAACTTCAATCTTATTTCAAAAGGTGATTTAACCCATGGGAATGCACAGGTAATTACATTGAAAGCACAACAAAACCAAATGTTGCTTATAGTGGCCTCTCTTTTAAAAAATAAGAAAAAGTATTCCTAACATCAGTGTTTCAAATTTTTAAAAAAAAAAAAATTGAGAAATGCTCTTTGATATAATTTTGGCAGTTTAAGTCAAGTGAATGCTTCTGAAAATGATTTGAAAAGTGTTTGCGTTAGTTTTATAATGGAGAGTAAATGATTCCTTGGCATATTTGATATTTTCAGCTTAATACATTTCCTAAATGAAACAGAGCACCTTACATAATATGACAGACTTATATGATGACTGTTGACATGCTGACTTGAGTGTGAATTGTCAGACTGAATGTCATCATATTACAAAGCAAAGCAATTATAGCCACACATTTGTAATCCAAGTAATACAAATTCCAAATTCAATAAAAAAAATGTCAACTTAAAATTCTGACCTCTAGTACTACTAAGAGATATGATTATGAAAGAGAATATGAAAAATATTTTTTTAAGACAGTGTGAGTGTGTTCTGTTATGCAAAGTAAATGTATAACAAAAATTATTCTCTGTGATAATAATGCACTCCAATAAGTTATTTGAGCACTGTACACGCATTATTTCTGATCATGGGCACTCATCACTGGTTTAGAAATTGAAACTGACTCATTGTTATTCGCTTACATTACTGGCTTCTGATGCTCATAGATCTCTTTTTTTTTCTTCCAAATACTCTCAAGATTTTAGCAAAAGGTTGAATATTCAACTTTGCTTTGATCAGAATTCTGACCTGTGGAATGTTGTTAATTGACTATTTAGCATCTGCTCCCAACATCAGAACCAATGTATGATGTTCATTAAATCTGCTGCTCTTGGTACAATAAGATACAGACTTTCCATCCCTAAATGGAAAAGATTTCATTCCTTCATTTTAGCTGGCAAATCACATTATGTTAGTCCAGCTACTCAGTTTTGTTTCCATGCGACTATCTTTAATCATTAATCTATGATCCTTTCATTCAGATGCAAACTTATTCTACGATGTAAATCAATCGGCATATCACAAACATGCGTTTTAGCACAGTATCACATACTCGTAATGGCCCTTTAAATGGTCCTTACTTAAAACGATGTAAAACTTTTTTTTTCTTTGGAAACCCTGTCTTCAAACTCAAATAATGGTCTTAAAAATATAAATAAATAAAAATGTGAAAAAGTATTTTAGCCTGCTTCCACTCAAAGACACAAAGAAAACCTGCATAACACATCTGCAATTACAAAACTACACTTCGGTATTGACTGCCAATGAACGTGGATTAAAATTTGTCAAACTAAAAAGTCTTTAGATGGAAATTAAGATTGTATATTTGAGGGGACACTTCCAAATACAGAAATCATGGATGAAGAAGAGAACTGAACAAGAAGTTTTATACCCAGTTATGTCATTTGTTTTGGAGCACTGCAGATCAAATTTTCATGGTTTTATCCTACCAAATGGAATCTAATTTTAGAATATAATCCATCCCTTTCTCTCTTTTTCTTCATGGGCATCCTCTATGAAAGGAGAGCACAGTGACCATTGGACAAAGATCTCCCCCACCGTCCAAAGGTGATCTTGAACCTCTTGAAAGCTTTGAAACTTCACTGGGTTGATTCCAAATGGGTAAAACTTTGTGTGTATGTGTGTGTGTGTGTGTTGATATGATTGTCTGTGTATGAGTGTGTTTAAGTCTTAAATAAATTAGGTGCATCATTTATTAATAAATATCTTGCAGTTTCTCGCTGTCCCATTCCAACGAGCTCAAGTTCAAATGTCAAACGAATCAAGCTGGCGGGCATTTCAGTGCATAACTGGCATCAAACTTGAGGGTGTGTGTTAATGTCAGTCGATACGGTTACCGCAGATAGTAAAGCGGTCAATCTCCAGCAAGTCTTTTTTGGGCGCCCTGTGTGTATGCTCAGTATCGTCCTGAATAAGGCTTTTATCTTCTGATTCATCTGGTGTTGTGAGGAACTGATCTGATTCGCTGGTGGTGAGCTGAGGGGCGGGGCATTCATCCCTTTGGGTGGGTTGAGTGGTGACTGATGCAGACATGCCCTCCTCCGCTGGTTCACCTTCAGAGGGGGTGTGGACACAAATAGTCAGAGAGAACAAAACCTTTATAAGCCATTCTCTCTGTTTTCAAGGTTTCTTGTGTTACCTGGTGGTTCTCGTGTGTGTTTGGTCCGGTTTGCTCTGCTGGACACTCTGCTGGGAGTTGCAGAGGGGGGATTTTGAAACAGCTTCTCCTCCATATTTGCCTCTTTCACATACATACAGGATTTCCCCAATAACAATATACTGTTCAGCACCTTCAGGGTAATCATTCTGAATAAACGCACAGAGAAACACAGACTCAGTGCAACATTTGTATTATATACATTACTGTTCAAAAGTGTGCGATCGATCAGTGCGATTTTTGAAAACAAACAAAAACATTTAGGGTCCAATTTTCAATTTACCCAATTTCCTACACTTAACTACCTTACTAACTGTTAGCATAATAAGCAATAATTAGGAGTTAGTAGTTTTTTAATAGTGAGAATTGGACTCCAAACTATTTTTTTTATCAAAAATACACTAATATTGTGAAATATTAGTTTACACTTTATTTAAAAGGTGATTTATGTATTTATACACTTTATTGTTATAGTGTAATTATAGTGTTTAGTTTAGGGTTAGTTGCATGTAATTATGCATAATTTATAGTTACAACATATTATTACAACAGTAACTACATGTAACGTGTAACAAGGACACTGTAAAATAAAGTGTTATAAAAATATTATTACATTTTAAAATATTTTTCTTGTATTTTAATATGTCATTTATTCTTATGAAGGAAAAGCTGAATTTTCAGCATCACTACTCCAGTTTTCAACATCACATGATCCTCCAGAAATCTTTCTAATATACCGATTTGGTGCTCAAGAACCATTTATTATTACTATGACATTTGGAAATGGTTGTGCTGCTTAATGAAGCGTGGAAATAGTGTTTCCTTTGAGGAACAGAAAGTATGAAGAACAGTATTTATTTGAAATAGAAATATTTTGTAACATTATAAATGTCTTTAGTTTTCTTTTTAATCAACGTAATGTATACCTTCTGAATAAAAGTATAATTTCTTTTAAAGAAAAAACATTGATCCCACAAATATATTAAATTAAAATGAATACATTTAGAAAATGTTAAAACAAGAAAATATTATTTATTAAAAATGAATGTATACATTTATTAAAATATAATTGATTAAAAAAACTACTTTTGAACTGTTACAAATAATGTGAACTCGTACCCCAGGTAGAAGAGCACGACACATACAATGGACAGAGAGCCCTGGATCTTCACAGAACTGGTCACCACCCGGATCAACTGTCAATCACATACTACATGAGTATAACTTATAACAGTTACTCCACATCACAGTACCTTCACTGTTAATGGCTTTAAAAGTATTGAAAAATACAGCTTGTGTAAGTGAATGCAGTCATGAGTCTCTTTAAGTGGTAAAAACAACACAATAAGGTATATTAACAAGAGCTGTGCAACAAAATGACAAATTGTAAATGAATGCAAACATTGTAAGGATTCATGTTCTTGCTTTTACATTGTACTGTGTGATAGATTTGGTATTGTGATGAAATAAAGACGAGGCAGGTTACCAGTAAAGCAAGAGGAAGAGGAATGAAGCCCATCCTCCTGGACACACTGTCACTGTAGTCTGTGTATGCCTGGAAAACACACATATTTCAGTATCTGATTCATAAAGCTGGACGAAATGCTCTTCAATGTGATCAGAACAGGACGAGACAAGCCACTGAAAAAAATTAAGTCCTTCCTTTCAATTAAATTATTCGATCATCTTAGATACATAATTTGACATACGCTTGGCTAAAGGTTCGGAAGATTACAGTCTTGCTTAAAAAGGGTCTCTGATGTGATAAATGCACTTACATTTTTCTGTCTGCTGCTGACCAGATCAAAGGCCAAGCTCGCTCTGTATTCACTGTAGACCTGCAGAAACACACACACACACACACACACACACACACACACACACACACACACAGTTACAAGGAATGACTTGCGATTCTGAGTCAAATATAAAATCAGTAAACTAAAAAAGCAGTAAACTATAAAATAACTCAGGAGTTTAACAGTCTTTTGAAGGATTCTTTAAAGGGTTAGTATAAACATTCATCAACGCACACACCAGTTGTGGTAAACAGAAGCTCAAGCATGCTTGATGACGTACAAGAACCAAAGGGTTCATTCACGTTTAATACTTTTTAAAATGTTATTTATTTCTATGACAACAAAGCTGAATTTTCAATCTAATGTGCTGATCTGGTGCTCAAGAAACATTTCTCATTATCAAAAATGTTGAAAACAGTTGTGCTGCTCAATATTTTTGAGGAAATTGTGAAACATTTTTGATTAGAAAGAACCGCATTTATTTCAAATAGAAATCTTTTGTAACATTGTAAATGTCACGTTTGATCAATTTAATGCGAACTTGCTGAATAAAAGTATTAACTTCTCCAAAAACTTGTGTGTAATTGGTAACAATTAGAGTTTGGCTGAAATGCGGTTTCTGATTAAAAAAAATCAATTTGAGCCATTTAATAAAAAATACATAAACATTATGTATATTGAATATATAGTATAATGACTGGAAATTATCCCAACTTGTTTTTTTTGGCTACTGTCCACCTCTAGGAAAAATACAGCACAGGAGAGAGAAAAGTGTGCACGTGTGTGCTGTGACACTAATCTTCCTGCCTAAACTAAGCAGATCTGTCTCTAATCCCTGCCAGTAACTACACTCCTCTTTCTGTCATTACATATCCCCCCTCCCATCCACATTGTATTTTGCCTGCTTAACCCCTATTTTCTTCATCTGTTCCCTCTATTTTTCCTCTTTCAGACACTTGTTTTAGGGACAGTTTAGTTTGTAGTGTCACTGATCCTTCATTTGATGAGTATCTCAACAGCAGAGGGGCTCTACACTGGACAGACGCTGAGCTCTGTGTGTGCTGATAGATTTGGGTCAGTGGATCTGTCAGGGTTACCCAAGACACTGAGAGCGGTGCTGATTTTCAGACACACCCCCAAAGGAAACCTGTATCTCTTTGTAAAGGCTTCTTCTTGACTGAGACAGAGGTTTTTGTTTTTTTAGACAAGAAGGAACAGTCTAGAATATGTGCATAAGGAAACCCTTTGACTTAATTAGGTCATGTCACAGTTCTCATGTTCTGTTTTTCTTTAGTTGATTCTAGATAGAAGTTAAATGGATACATGTATTAGTGTATTGTCATTTCAGTAGCGTTAGGTCACGCTCAAAAGAACCTTCTCTTTGCACTAAGACCTACTGTTTTAAAGTTACTGTAGTTCATTTGTAGGTGATCCAATGTTCATATAATCTACCTATAGTGTTTCATATTTAAACTAATGTCTTCTCAAAATCTTAATGGCAGAATTTACCCAAAATTGAAAATGATCCCTTTAATCACAACTACAACAACATGATACCAGCAGAAGTTTCATGATATCAGTTAGTATGATGATACTAGACCTACTCATGTTGTATGAATGCAAATCTTTTAGCTCTAACAGAAAGTGGTATGTATTGCTTTTAAGGTTCGTTATTAAATAATATATTATTTATTTGTATTTAACATAACACAATTATTATTATTATTATATTTGAATATTAACTATTATACTACATAAAATTATAGTTTTGGTACAAAACACATACCATTTTGGTAAAAAATATTAAAAAGTATATTTCACTAATGCCAAATTAATTAACCTTTTAATTTTTTTAAAAAGCACATCAGCATATTTTATTAATATATGTTTTTATGTTTATATATGTATTTGTAATATGTCTAACATACAATATATTTTATGATTACCGTCTAAGGAATACTTTGGCGCTGCCAGTATTTTAAACCTGGTGTACAGTGCAACAATAATTTGAACTCACATCTGCTGTGATGTCATTAAACTTGGTGATGAAGGCATGTTTGACAACGTCCACTGCAATCTCTGAGGCGATTACCATACAAACATCAGGAAACAACACCCATAGGTGATCTATGGGCAATAATCAATGATTAATACACACATCACTGTTACGTATACACAAATTCTGAGATTTGTCAGTTGTTAACTGGATACCTGGATTCCAGGAGAACTGCTCCATGTTTCTGAGGCAGACAATTAGTAAGAGTGTGTAGTTTGTAAATCTTTCTTTAATGTCTGTAATGAGGAAGACAGATAGGAACACTGAGACAATTCATCAGCGACAGTTTGAGAAGACTTTATTTACATGGACCTACCACTATTGGACATCTGGAAGAGGTTGTTTTTCTCAAATTTCTTGAATACACTTCCTTTGATCTCAACAAACTACATAAAGAAAAACATACATTAATATAAACCCTACAAAATAAGGTGTGAAAGTATGTGCTGCTGTATAATGTAATATACAGAGACAAATGTAGAGACTAAAGTCATTTGTAGTGTATTTAATTTAACAAACTAACTGTGCACACACTCACATTATTAGACATCATGATGGTGAGCAGTGACTTGTTATGTGAATTGAAAGCCACGTTCAGTGTGGTGGCCTGAACCATAATTAGAATGGCATGTAGAACTGCATTATTAATTAAGGAAACTTATAACTTGACAGATTGCAATATGACAACTGTGACACAAAACTTGATTTAAATTAAATCATAAAAATACAACTGAGCAGTTTCAGTGTAGTTAAAGTCACCCTGTGGTGAAAATCAAGCTTTTAATGTTGTTTATATGTTTATGTGGAGTTTTTAATATGCTTTAAGACAAACCATGTGTAAATTCATAAGTCAACACCATTACTGAGTATTTTCTCCTTAAAACTGCAGTGAAACAAAGACAGTCTCAAAAACGCGGTTTGAACTCGCGGGTGTTTCTGACGTCACAAACTACCTTGTAACCAATCACGTCAAGGTGTGATCATCAACGAGTGGATCTCTGAGCTGGTGTGAGTGAGTGGAGGCTAATTTGCATATTCATAGAATCACGTATACTAAATGAGGCAAGGGTGTAGTTACATTCAAGCTATATGAAGAATTTTCAAAGGGGGACTTCAAATATATTTCGTACAGAACTTGAAACTGTAGTTGTAATTACTAACTTGTTAGTTCTGTATTTTTGTCTTAATTTTTACAATTAAATTTACTATTACACACTATATTAAATAGCAGAGATTGAGTATGTATTCAAATCTATATAAAATTGTCATTATATCCAAATATGACTATGTGACATTTAAAGCAAAGCTGGTGTGAAGGATACAGACGTAGAGAACAGCCATGAAGAAATGTGGGATGACTCCTATATGAGCTCTCTTTCTCTCTTTTGGTTCAGTGGCAGTCCAGTACAAAGCATCCAAAATATCCTGACCGAAAGACGAAAACAAGCGATCTGCCACCTAGAGGAGAAACACAGAGCATGTCCATTCACCTACTGTTAATATAATAGTAACAAATGTGAGTGTTGTGATACTGTACCTCCAGCATGTTGTAGATGATGTAGAGTTTTATGACAGACTGACCCCGGATCAGGTGGTACATCATGGAATAATCCACATAATGCATCATGAAATAGCACAGAACCATGATAAAACCCTTCAGAACATCACACACCTGAGCGGGCTGTAAGATACGAGATCCACTGCGCGCACGCGCACACACACACACACACACACACACACACACACACACACACACACACACACACACACACGACAAAACATTTTCTGGTTAAATTGATTCCATAGCCATCTGGAATTATGCAATGGAAGAGTAGCTGATTATAATCGCAAAGAAGTTCTTCTGTTGGCAAGATCTTCCACACACACACACACACACACAGCCACTGGGTTAGTGATCACGAGTCACACTCTCAGTGGTTCATGCGTCATGCTAAAGATTTTACAACACATGACTCGTGCTGGGGAAAGAACAGTGTAAACGTACCCAAAAACATCAAATAAAGCTGTTATAAAACATTTAATAGCATTAATCAATCCTATCCTAATAAAAGGCAAAAATGACAAAAAATAAATAAATAAAATAAAAATTAGTATTTTTTTCCATTAAATTAGTAAATTTATTATTTTTCCACTTTAAACTGAGCTGATTTTACTAGAATTTAAATATTAACAAAATGTATTAACAAAAATTCCATTATGAGTTTTACTAAATGACCCGATGCATCATTAAAGGGATAGTTTCCCCAAAAATGAGTTCAGTTACTCACCCTCAAGTTGTTCCAAACCTGTATGAATTTCTCTCCTCTGCTGAAAACAAAAGAAAATATTTTGAAGAATGTTGGGAACTAACACTATTTTTTTTTTCCTACTATGGAAGTAAATGGGGTCCATCAACTGTTTGGCTACTGACATTCTTCAAAATATCTTCTTTTGTGTTCAGCTGAAGAAAGAAATTCATACAGGTATGGGACAAATTGAGAGAGAGTAAATAATGACTTGGGTGAACTAAAAGATTTTTGGGTGAACTATCCCTTTAAATATGAAACTTGTCACAATTCATGACTGATTGTTTCAGTGTGACTCATAATTATTTACATAAATATGCTTAAATCATAAAATGTAATTAGAAAGCCTAATGGTAGGAAATAGGAATCCACTGTAGTGGATTACTGACAAGAACAATATCACAAGTTTTACTTTCATATGCTCAAGAATAGTATTTTAAGTGACTATTTGCTAAAGATGTAAACTGCACCTGCACTAGCACATAGAACAGGTATATGCACATCAATAATTGGCAAAATACAAATTTAATGATGTCAAAGTACCAGGCAGGTACAGCAATTTTGGTGTAAATGACCTGAGCTCTTAAAAAAAAATGCAAATGCTGTGTTACTATTAAAGCATTATAATAGTACATAGAACGTTCAAATGTTTGGAGTTAGTAACTGTTTTTGTTTTTAAACAAATTAATTATTTTATTCAACCAGGACACAAAAATGGCATTAAATGAATTAATAATGTTACAAAAGATTTCTATTTTAAATGCTGTTCTTTTAAATTTTCTATTGTCATGGTTCCACAAAAGTATGAATCAGTACAACACTGATAATAATAAGAAATGTTTCTTGAGCACCAAATCAGCAATCATGTGAAACTGAAGACTAAGTAAGAAAGACTAAGAGTAATGCCTGCTGAAAATACAGCTTTGCCATCACAGGAAAACTGACATTTTAAAATATATTCAAATAGAAAACTGTTATTTTAAATAACTGTATTTTTGATCAAATAAATGCATCGTTGGTAAACATAAGAGACATTTTTCAAGGACATTAAAAAAATCCCCAAAACATCAAACGGCAATGCATATTGATATACATACTATTATAAAAGTTTGTTACTAGATAAAATGCACATTGTTAGTATTTACACTGGGGTGCTAACAGTATGTACAACTATTTACATTTACTGTAAATAGAATCTGCATTCCTTTACACATAACTGGCTTCGGCCAAATATATTTTAAGAAATCAATTGTACGTAATACATGCACTGAATGCATCTTACTGAATTTCCAATATCAGATGTATTTTACAGCCCTAATAATAATAACATATTACATTAATATACTGCATTAATCATTTGTTTCTCCTTTATCAGAGCTTTGCTTGTTTACTGTGATCACACTGCCATCCTGTGACTGATCATGCAAGTACACCCTAAAGACAGAAAGAACACCATGGCCATTCTGAGAATGATCCCAGATGATTTTAGTATTCCAGTGTGAAATCAAAGCACAACAGTGCAAAATTAGACAGCTATTGCAACGGAAGCCAGTGTGAGAAAGAGTGTGCGTGTATGAATGTGTGTTTGAACACAGCCGCTGCAATCATACCAGCACGGGTGTGTGTGTGCTTAAAGCAGCTGCAGTCATTTTTTCTGCATACCTGCTCTTTTTGCAGTATGGACATATACTAGCTCTGCAGGCAGAAGAATATATGCACAATCATTTTGGGTTTAAGTGTGTGTATGTGTGTGTGTCTTTAATAACTCTGTGAAAGAAAAAAGTAGAGAGCTCAAATGTTTTAACCTGTTGGTTTATCAGAATCGTATCACAGTCCTACTTTTGGGAACAGTGCTCTGAGCATATCTTGAGTACAGTGTGTGTATTACCTGAGGCCACAGCAGGGCAGTGTCAGCAGTCTGATCAGGGCCAGAAGCACTCTGAGGGGGAGCAGAGTGAACACGTACAGAAACACATCCAGACACAGGAAAAACCCAAAGATCATCAGCTACAGAGAGAGAGAGAGAGAGAGAGAGAGAGAGAGAGAGAGAGAGAGAGAGAGAGAGAGAGAGAGAGAGAGAGAGAGAGAGAGAGAGAGAGAGAGAGAGAGAGAGAGAGAGAGAGATCAGTGATAGTCCTGGATGTGGTATAACTTACTGTACTTTAAAGGCTCAGTCTGTCAAACTCCAAAATGACAAAAAAGCACCATCAATTTCATAAAAGTAGAAGATAAAACTTGTGCGCTTATTGCAAATATTCTTGTAGCTATTTGATAGTTTTGTGTAAAGAACAGACCTTTAGATGCATCATGTCAGGTTTGACAAAAATGTCACATGACTGATCCGTTCCTTCCATTTGAAAATAACTATTTCTTGAATAATGTTTAAAATATTTATTTGGTAACACTTTACAATAAGGTTTAATTTGTTAACTTTAAGCATGAGCAATACATTTGTTAAACTTTGTAAATGTGAGTTAATAAAAATACAGCTGTTGATTGTTTGTTCATGTTACTTCACAGTGCATTAACTAATGTTAACAAATATAACTTTTGATTTTAATAATGTATTTGTAAATGTTGAAATTTACATTAGCAAAGATTAATAAATGCTGTAGAAGTGCAGTTCATTATTAGTTCATGTTAACTAATGTTAACCAATGAAACCCTATTATAAAGTATTACCATTTATTTTTATATTTATGCTACAAATTTAGAAAATACATTTTTTATAATAAAAATATATTTATAAAATGAATAAAATATAATACATTATTATGTTTTAATAAACAATTAAAAAACTACATTATATTTATAATGAACAATTTTTATAAATAAGACAAGAGTAAATTATTAATTGAATACAAATTTTAATTTAATTAAGCCATTTATTTGTTTTCTACCCATAAAAAAAGCGTAAATGTACACACTGAGAAGCCATCAACATGACAACAACCACCAAGCGAGTGAGTTTGGGACACATCTGTTTTCAGATGAGGGGAGTGTTAGGAACATATTTTAATATTAATAATATTATATCATTATAATATATCTTTATGGTTGTAATTCTTTTGGTTGGCAGATAAATAAAACAACGCACAGTGTGATATTGTACTGAATAGTTATTTCATTGAGTATGGATTGTGTAATTTTGTGCTGTTGTGTTTGGTACCTTCTCCAGTTCTTTTGGAATACGCAGGCAGGTGTAAACCTTCTCTCTTCGCTCGGTGTATTTGGCCTCATTGTGTTCCAGAAAATATCCTCTAGTTAACTCAGCACTAATAAACCTCACCAGAGAGAGATCTGCACACAGACATACAAATAAACACACACATGAATGTGTAGTCACATGCATCCAGCACAATGAAACCATTTTACTCATTATTTAGCACTATACTGTACACAGAGAAGTGCAGAGGATGGAAGCTCAAAATGTTCCTGTGTGTGTGAAAGGAGGATGAATAAACAAGTGCACCAGCATAAACTTCTCTCCATCTCTCTCAAATATGTACCATAACAAAAAAAAAGTCCACTTGTGAAAATGCCATTATGATTTTAGAATTTAGTTTTCCAATATAGGATTTTGTTTCCAATTTAGGATTTTAGATAATTTTAGATCATTTACTAATTAAAATTAATGTCATAATTTATTCTACAATTTTATTTGCAAATACATTATTTCTTTAATTCATTATTTCATTATTTATTTCTTTATTTCGTTGTGGATTGTGGGTCTTATATAGTACTGATGTTGTTTGCATTGCAACAGCAAAATAATTCAAGTGTTTTTAATGACAATTGTTTTTAACAACATGTAATAATGCTGAAAGGTTAAAACAACAAAACAAAACAAAGTTGGATGCAAAAAATGACCAATTAGCCCTTCGAGTATTATACCGCAGATTCATTTTTGTGCATAAGGATCAAATGATCTTTGTTTTACATTTTTTTTTTAATCCTAGATTTTCCATATGTGGAGCTGCACGATTAAATCGTTAAAAGATCATGATCTCAATTAAAACACCCATGCAATCTTATCCCTAAATGACAACGATTCAGCCATGTCTATTAAACCTTTGACGAGTACGATCACAGCGAACATTCAGCTCTGCGTTGTCACTGCTGTTGATCCAGAGAGAGCAGTTGTCAAGTGTAGGTATGGAACAGCTTCACTGTCTTTTTAACCATACAGTACAATTAATTCTGTGTTAAATATTCAAATTGTCACAGAAGTCCTCGGATAAAAGTTGATAGTCCGTATATAAACACTGATGTCTATGGTAGCGATAAAAAAAAGAATAATAATAAAAAAAAAAGGAGTAAATCACCTTTTGAAAGTAACTTAAAGATGCATTCCGTAACTTTTTGGGGTTAAAAAATATCCAAAATAAATTTGAGCAAGTACATAACCAGCCAGTGTTCAAAACTATCTGCTTAGCTCGATTCAAAACGGTAAGCTTGTAATAATGTTTTTAATTCCAGTGGTACTGGTGGCTTTCCACGGGAAATTCAAGCATGTCTTTGCGTCATATCTGTACACATAAAGAAGATGTCTCGGCTAGTAGGCTATATTGCGTGTGAGGATGTTGGAGGTGGAGATTTATAGCCTTTTCTCACAGCACTTGATAATTAAACGTATCAATTTGATGGCGGATCCAGAAAGGTTCAAACGACAATCACCAGTGACAACTGGAGATTCACCCGTTGTAAAATGTAAAAGACTTCAGACTTCGGAGTGGCTACAGAAAAAAAAGAGACTGCAACTGGAACCGTGCGAAAACAAGGATAATATCGGATGGGCATTAAATGTAGTCACCCAATGCTGATGTTGTTAACATTAACAATTTGACAACAAAGTATAATTTGCACGGTTTGATGTGATATGTAGGGGTCGACCGATATGTGATTTTCAGGGCCGATGCCGATACCGATTATTACAGATCAAGTAGACCGATAACCGATATTTTGAACCGATATAGCCTATGTCTGGTGTAAAAATGTAAGTTAATATCAAAATTAAGAATAACAAAGGGTTTTTACAAAAACTTTCTTTAAATGATTTTAAACATATCTTTAAATCTGAGAACTGTTAATAATAACATGATTAATAACATTATTAATAATAATAACTATAAAAAAAATTCAGGGAGCACCCAGCAGCATTCTGTAAACATTTTGTAAAACTTAAAGACTATTTTAATGGTAAAATTACATTTTAGTAATAAAAAAAGCATTTCTAATTAATTGAAATTATCATACAATTCAATTTATTTACAGTTTAACACAAATTACATTTTTAGGGCCCTATGAAAAACCGAACTTTTATTTTGACGGGTTGCCGTTGAGATCTTTGAGTTTGTGTGTGTTTATGATATGACCCTATGGATATGACGTTAACTTTTCTCAGTTGAAGCATTAAAAAGCTCATGAAGTGACTAAGCGGCTCTGGAGATGATGTTTATGCAATCATGTCCTCATATAATGATGCGGCTGAGGCTGAAAACAGCGCAAGCGTCACGCATGCTCCTGTGTGTGTGTGTGTGTGTGTGGTAATTAGAGGTGGGCGGATCGATCCTGAAGTATGGATACTTCGATACTGACGTGGTATCGAAAAGGATCGATCCTCACATAAAAATATCGATCCAAATGTGTATTTTTTTACCAGTAATTTTTATTAATTTAGCACGCAATTCATTTCGTAAAATAAGCTTCAAAGTGGAAAAATAAGCAAATGTTATTGGGTAATTGTGTAGGATAGAACTTTTTCTCCTATGCTGCGTCCCAATTCGCATACTATCCGTACTAAATAGTATTCGAAAATAGAATTAGTACGTCCCAAATCGTAGTATGTTGAAATGAGTGTTCCAAAGAGACCCGGATGGTCTACTATATCCGGTCAGAATCCGAAGTGCAGATCGATGCACACTCTAACGGCTGATATTGCCCACAACCCATCGCGCGTTGGACGAGGATTCGGTTAGAACTACAAACACGAGTGAAAAGTGTTAAAAAACTACAGACATGGAGGACGCGCGAGTCCGGCGGTTATGTAGAGGTTTAGATAAAGGGGTTTGAGTGATTAATTATCAGTATCTAACCTGACGAAAATGTAGCCTATTTATTCAACGTTGTCTACATTATATTTAATCTGCAGCAGCATTTGAACTTTTGTAAAGATATGTTTAGCCATTACCTTTTAAATGCATCATTATATTCAAATTGCAAACACATGAGGAGAGTCTCCGCATGAAAGACCCACGACTGGCAGATTAACGTGCTCTCCGAAACGGTAGGAAATCAAATTACATTGAATGGAGTATTCTAACTGTGACAGGATGATTGACAGGGCAGTTTACAGTGACAGGATGCACGCGACAGATTTGTCCGTTAAAGGTGACGAGATAGTATGTCCCAAAGCTTGCCTACTCTTTTGCTACACACTCAAAAGTATGTACTTTTTCTTCACAAAAAGAGTACATACTTTTAGGTCGTAGTATAAGTAGGCGAATTGGGACGCAGCGCTAGTCATCTGTATACAAGACGAAACCAATCAATCACAGAGAGCTTCCGATGCTGGTGCTTCGCTGAGCTCACAGGCCCAGTGCGTTTGGGAAATGAAGCCTTGCTTAGATGACAGAGACAATCGGGAGTTGACAATGACAATCGGGAGTTATTTCGCAATAAACAAACCACAAGTGTACATAACGGTTCAAAATGTTGACGTCAGTAAGATTTTTTTAATGAAATTTATATTTTTATTCAACCAGGATCGATGCATTAAATTGATCAAAGGGTTTTACACTGTTAAAAAAATATATACTTCATATAAATGCTGTTCTTTCAACTTTGTTCATCAAATAATTCTGCATAAAATGTATCATGGTTTCCACAAAAATATGAAACTGTTTTCAACATTGATAATAATATGAAATGTTTCCTGAGCAGCAAATCAGCATATTAAAATGAATTATCATCATTACTGGAGTAATGATGCCGAAAATTCAGCTTTGATCACATGAATAAATTAGTTTACTATGGCAAAGAAAACAGATAGCCTATGTATGTATTTTTGATCAAATAAATGCAGAAGAGAATTAAAAATCTTAAAGACCCCAAACTTTTGAACAGTAGGCTAGTGTACAATAGTAAATTTACTATAATTAGGGTAGTTTTGTAAAAGTCACTGACTAAGTACAGAGAGCACAAATCACAAAATATTTAGTAGTCTTGAAAACGTATTCAGATTTTGCATATTAATGATGCATTCACCTCATAAATCATGACACACTGCTCTAGCACAGGAAAGTGCATACAAGTTCAAGTGCTTGCTTTTAAAATGAAAAAGTATTGGTATCGGTATCGATATCGGCGATACTGGCCCTGTATTTACTTGGTATCGGATCGATATCGAAATTTTCAGTATCGCCCACCCTTAGTGGTAATGATCACGCGTCTGCGCCATTCATTTAGAGACACGCAGGATTCATATTTAAATAACGGTTTGCGGTTTGACATTCGATTTGATTTGTACTGACCTGTTATTTTATTAATTCATCAAGAAGTTGACAAATTCCGTGACGATCCGCTTTATACAGTAAATTCCGTTTTTATGACTGGATTCCGCGATTCCTTCCGTGTTTTCTGCATCGCGGAAATCACAGGACCCTGTTATATTGAGGTGTTTTGCAACTTCAGTGTAGTAAAGTATTGCTACTTCAGCAAAGTCTGCTGCTGTCTTAACTTTGAGAGACCGATGCGTGATCAGTGAAGCAGCTCCAGTCAGCGAGTGCTCTCGGTGTGAGAGTGCAACACTTTCAGTGCCTCAGCTTCGCGCTGATTGGCCGGACTCGTGACTCCCAACAAATCAGATGTGCGGGACATTGGTCTAGTCTACAGAGTGGTGAGTTCCGACAGAGGTGCCTGCGTTAGAGCCAAATATAGCGCATTTCAAAATAAAATTATTTTATCGGCAAATCGGTTTTGAAAATGGCCGATACCGATAACCATAAAAATGCTCAATATCGGCACCGATAATCGGTCGACCCCTAGTGATATGATAAGTGATCGTTTGATTTAATCAGCGATTGACTGCAATGCTTTTTTCCGCTTAGTTGGTTAGAACAAAAGTGGATGTTACTTGTTTAGATGACATTTTCCAGTGAAAATTCTTATGTTGGTCATACTAGTAGAATCTGTGATTCTGAATGACAGTATCCACACCGCGCGGTGACTGACAGCCGCACATTCTCCTCAAAACATTGGATTCATCCACGCTGTGCCGTGCCGAGGCACAACCCACGTAAAGTTGATAATTCCGCGAATAACTGCAATTGCAGATTTCGAACAGTGAACAGGCGACAAAGAGGAAAAACTACGGACTGCAGCTTTAACTTTACAAAATTGTATCGGTTACATTGTTACACCAGTAGGTGGTGACAAGTGACTGTTAACAAATGTACTTGTCATTGAATCATTCGTTTAAAGGGTAACTAAACCCTAAACCAACTTTTTTTAGTTAATGATTGTAAGAATGGGGCTTTATTAGTGCTGTTCATTGATTCGAGTAACTTTTTTGACATTTGGGTATAAAATGTTTTAATTCTACAATATATGGTGTAAAAACGTCTGAGTGCTGCCATCTTCAGGTTGAACGGTGGCTACTGCAGTTGAATTTTCCTATAGAGTGCCGAAGTTATGACGTCACTTTGTAGGCCAACTCGGAAGTTAGCGGCCCATGGGTTCCCTCGATCGAAAAGCTATGTATTTTCCCCATAGACTTTTGGAAAAACGCAAAAAATAAGATCTGTGTTCAACAAAGAGTTGTGACCCTTACACGTTTTGTCTATCAAGATAATCTTTACAAGTTAATCCAAAATCTATACATTTTGAAGCCTATATAAAGTTTAAAAAACCACAAGCAGACACAATAAAGTTTAAAAAACCACAAGCAGGTTATAACTGGTGTGTTTTATGTCATAGATCAAAACGTGAAAATATTTAGAGGCTTTGTTAACCACAGACCTTATTTCAGGCGATTTAGCAAAAACCCATTAAAAAAAACCATAGACTTTAGGGCGAGGGAACCGGAAATGATAAAATGCTAACTCACTTTATTAACTCACTGCTATTATGCATAGCTGAGTAAACACCACAGGTTTACTGTGTGTGTGTGTGTGTGTGTGTGTGTGTGCCTGTGTATAAGCTGTCTTTCCGCTGCTTGCAAAAGGAGATAGTGGATTTCCATTAATTTGTTGCCCTGATTGCACGCACAACGCGCGAATACACTGCAGGATCACTCTTGCTCGTATTCAAGGTAAATCATCAACAATATCATACTTTACATGTGTTTTATTTAACTAAATACATCATAATCGGCTAAAACGCATGCGCAGGATACTTTTATTCCTGAACGAGTGTGCACCCGGGTCCGTGTTGCTTTCACATACCGCAGCACGGTTCGGGAGCAACCGAACTCAGACCACCTCCTCCAGGTAGTCTCGGGTTCGATACCCCAGTGCGCACCTGGGTCCACATGACAGCGTTCACATTAGCGATTTTTCATGCGAACCGTGCCCCGTTCCGAACTAAACTGCCAGTGTGAAAGCCCCCTCAGAGTCTGACAGCAGCTGTCAATTAATCCGTCACTGCGGGTTTCAGGTGTACGCCCCCCGCTCAGCCCCGCCCTCGGTTTGTCCCCTCTATCTCCGCTGGGCTCTGCCCACTTTTCCAGCATTTTTCAAATATTGCCAGAGGGTGGAGTCAGGCTCTGACCAGGGGTTTAGTTACCCTTTAAGAGATTCGTTCAAAAACGCCGATTCATCCAGTAATAAAACAAGTGAAGTCTTAAAAAGCGAGTCAGTGAATCATTCATTCAAAACAATTTTTTTAAAATATTTGAATCAATCAATTAATTGATTTTTTTTTTTAATAGAATGTTAAAATTTACATTTTGTCAGAACATCTAGTGAATTGCATGTTATTTTGTTAAGCTGTCAATTCAGAATAATGGGAGAATCATGATCTGTATTTTAAACAAAAATAGAGAAAAATGTGATTCTCAATTCATCCAGAATCGTACACAGACTTAAATAATAAATGTAAGCAATCTTCAAACAAAGCCACAATAAGCAACTTTTCTTTGTATTATGTTTTCATATCACTGCAGTAAAGGTTTAGTGATTTGATCAGGAACATTGTTGACACAGTTTCTGTGTGATGGTGGTTCTCTGTTAACACACACACACTTGATCTACAGCAGAGCAGATCAGTGACATAAAGGTTCAATTTAAGTGGAACAGAAAGTCCTGGACTGTTTTTAGTGCATGTTTATGTTGACCTAAGGCCAAACGTGTTGTGATAAGGGCAAGAAAGCGTCCTGAGTTGAACAGCACACATTGCAAATGTGTTCTGTTGCCAACACACACGGTACTTTCTATTTTTAACAGTAACAGAGAAGGATAAACTTGAGGATGAACACAGTGAATGGGAAAACAAACATAGTGGAGAGAAAGATCGAGGGTGAGCCAGAGAGATACCAAATTCTCATCTGTGTGTAAGTGTCTTATAACTCATTTTGCTATATGAGCTCATGACACAACCTTTAAAAGCTTTCTAAAAGAAAAGCACAGAAAAGATGCCCTCGGTTTCATACATTCCATCCATTTAAAAGGTTGATAAATTAGTTTGGATTAACTTTGGCTTCCTGCGTTCTGTTCCAACTCAGGGATTCACAAAACTTTTTTGTAAAACAAACATCGCTGCAAAAATATTTACTTGAAGTAAGATTTTTAAGTTAATTTTAGTAATTTAACAATGCATTGACAAGTTCAGTTTGTGTCTGATGTTGCAGATAACAAATAAAATTAAGAATGAATAAAATTAGGCTAGTGTGTTATTTTTGGTCATTTTTATTTATTTAATTATATTAAATTGCTTTTTTATACTATTTATAATTATTAGCATTAAGTCACAAACGCCCACAAAAGCCTCTGCAATTCTAGTAGCATTATCCTCGCTTCTTACATAGCCTAAACAAACATCCACACTAAAATCCAAGCATTAATGATAACTAGGCTATATAAAGACTGTTTTATTTTATGAACATTAAGCCATTAATTTCCATGAATTTTCCAGGCAGGGAAATAACAGTTTGGACCCACTTTAAATTGTCTATATACTACTAAAGTACAATAGCACTTATTGTGTAGATACATGTTTTTACATAGTTTATATATTTTTAAAAATACATGCATGTATTTGTAATTAATTTCTGTAGTTACATCTATTACACTGTTGACCCTTCCCTTACACCTTAACCCACCTAAACATTACATACCACCAAACCTGTCCCTAACCAATAGCAGCATAAGTGTTCTGCAATACAACATGAAAACAATATACATCTTTTTTTTTACACAAGTAAGTTACTTAGACACCTAACATAAAGTGGGACTTTTAAATTTCCTGCAGAAATCTTGCTTCATAATAGCTTCAATCAATGATCCATTAACATATCAGTGATTCATGTGCATTCATATATGAATATGAATGATGAATCAACGTTAGGCTATGTGATAATTTTGATTATGCATGTTACCACTAATTACTGCATTACATAATGTTAATATTAAGAGTTACTGTTCCTAAGCAACCTCGTGTAAACATATCTATAACATCAGGTATTTACATCTTCACACCTGATCAGCTCTCTTGATCCCTGTGCTTCTAAAGTTAAGTTAGTCTCATTATGCAAGCGGCTGAATGTGTCACATGAGCCACACTGGTAATTGGGGTACCTTAAATACACTAATGGATGTCGAACTATCTGATCTTGTTAAAGGTAAACAAACTTTAACTGATAGTGCTGCAGACAGTAGATAGATAGATGCAATGCATTGTGGCTGTTGTTTGATTTAAACGTTACAACGCGCCAAAATACTGTCTATGTAACGTTAGGAAGCTAGACCGTTTTTGAACCTGCCACAAACATTACTTACCAATATCTTTGTGACGTGCTTATGATGGCGAGACATACAGTCTATGTAGACAGACTAGGTTGAAAACAATGTGTGTTTAGCGCACAGAGCCGCTGTCTGTCACTCTTACCTGACACATTGCTCTTTCTCTCTTTGCATTTAGCCTTCCTCTCGTAAAACCCCAGAGTTTCTGTAACGTCTGACGCAGCGGCTTGCTTCTCCGTCTTTTTGACGCCGCTGAAGAGTCGTTTCTCCTTATCCTTATCCTCATTTTCAGTCTCATTTTCGTCTCCAAGCCCCGCCGCTACTGAGTCCGCCATCTTCCCCACAGACACAACATTCAGGCGACACTGCCTACGTTACTACACATGACTACAATTCCCATAATGCAGCCGGACTGATTCATATACACACACACAAGCAAATCCAAAAAAATATGTTTTAATGACTTGATTCTTCTTAAATCAGTTATAACAGTGCTTAGGCTCTTCTAAGTCTATAATTTGGATTAGTATGTGTTCAGAGGTTCAGTTCCATATGACTCAGATTATGTGAAAAACACACAAAAATGAACAGAATGTTCGTGCACACTCTTCCTTTTCCCTCGAGCTCAGCTGAACGAAATTGCAAGAGCAGAATCAATATATAATAAATATTTTCAATATAATATAATATATCACAAATGTTAAAGGGATGTTAAAGCAAATTTGCATTGCTAAGTAGCTCATTAAGACAGCACAGCGATGTTTATATGTGAATAAAAGCTTAAATTCAATCTGTTCATCATATAAAGGGTCTCTTCAGAAAATGTGGACCAAACCGCTCAATTCATATGGCTTAGTTTTACGATCTCTTGAACTGTTTGAAGCGTAAAAGTTTTGCAACTGTCAATGGCTGAACAGAAGCTCTGATTTAATCAAAAAGATCTCCATTTGTGTGTTCCGAAAATGAACGAAAGTCTTATGGGTTTGGAACATAGAGGTTTGGAACTACATGAGGGTGAGTAATTAATGACAGAATATTAACCATAGACAGTATAAGAAGATATTAACTAACCCTTCGCTGTGCATGTACCACTTTTTTTAACCACTAGAGGGGGCAATAGATTTAGAGATTACTTCGTATAAGCATAATATAATTACTATTCTCTTTATTTAAGATTCATTTCTTTGTAACTTTTTGAATTATTACAATGGAAATCTCTCTCTTTTTTACATTAATATCAATAACCAAACACACAGAATCTGATATCATAACCAAACACATTTTATTAATGCAAATGATTGAAAACCATACATAAAATACACAACTACAGCACAAATATGAATGTTTTTTACAATATGCATTAAACTTTAGAGCAATAAAGATATCTGCGTTTAGGCTGAAAATGCTATAGCGTTCACAATGGGTCTTTTTTCATCAAGTTGTTGTAGACAAACCAAACCATTGTGGTACAGAATGAAGGCAACACATCCACTGAGCTTTAAAAAAAAGGGTTGAAAAATGTTGATATGAAATGAATTAATATCTGTATATTTACAAGGCTTGCAGTGTTTTGTTTTTGTTTTAAATACATAAACTAAATGGTTGAAGCTGTATGCCTCAAGTATGGAACACTGTAACATAAACGCAAGCATGCAAACACACACACACACACACACACACACCTTCTCTCCAGCAATGTCTCCTTTACAGTTGAAAATACCCCCATCCCTTGACAGCACCGTTGCCATAGCTACCCACTGTCAGATCACATTACTCCAACTGCTGCGTTGCCATGGTATCAGGCTTACTGTCCTGGTTGCTAGGGTGCTGGCCATTCCAGGAGCTGCCGTTTCCAAGTGTCGGTGAGTTGGCGAAGTCATGGAGACCGTCATCATGGAGACCGTTGACGGGGTCGAATTGTTCATTCTCTAGGCGTGTGATCAAACGCTCGTCCACGTCACCCAACTCCCCTCCCATTAGAGAGGGCTCCCCTACCAACATCACATCCTACAGCGAGAGAAAGAGAGAGAGAGAGAGAGAGAGAGAGAGAGAGAGAGAGAGAGAGAGAGAGTTGACGTAAACAGAGACACAGGGGGTCGAGAGAGAGAGGGGGAGAGAGAGAATGACGGGGGTGTAGAAAGAGAGAGAAGCAGAATCATTTATGGCTGTTATTCTTGCAATAGGGCTAATGCAAGCATACAGTAAAAAGGTGCACAACTACCAAAAAAAAATGTGTATGATAATGTATATATGTACTTTATACATACATAGAAGATTGTGGCGTACACACGCTTTGTTAAATACGCAGTCATACACATACACACACATATATGCACACAAACTCGTCTCCAGACACTAGCTCTTTGGTCTTTAATTAGATTTTTTTTTTCAGATAGAGAACACCTAAATAACAACATGTGTGCTCATTAAGCAAATTTGCATTGCTAAGTAGCTCGTTAAGACAGCACATGCTGCGTGTTAACTGTCTGCATATGTCACTCACCTACCTAAGCTCCGCCTCCAGCCACCCGCCACCCCTCGTTTCCCCGGCGACACGTTTAGGCTGGGGACCAGAGACGGACAATACTAATTATCATCAAATCAATTTCTGGCTAATTAGTCTCAATTACAAACAAATGAACCAGAATAGACAAATGACTATATATTCAAAAAATTACTCTGACATTACAAATTACAAGCACACTGGAAACTGATTAAACTTATTTATAAACAATACAAGCAATATAATTCAGGTATTGATTTGTAATATAAATGTTGGAATAAATAATACATTGCATGAAATATTACAATATGGAAAAAATAAGATGGGTTAAGCTGCTCTCTCTGTCCTTCCCTTTGGCTTATTCTTTGTTATTTCTACACACACACACACACACACACACACACACACACACACACACACACACACACACACACACACACACACACACACACACACACATACACACATCCAGACACTCTCCATATATTTTTATACACTGCCGTTCAAAAGTTTGGGGTCGGTATGATTTTTAATGTTTTTAAAAGAAGTCACTTATGCTCACAAAGGCTGCATTTATTTGATTAAAAATACAAAACAAACCCAGTAATATTGTGAAATAATATTTCAATGTAAATCAGCTGTTTTCTATGTAAATATATAGTAAAGTGTAATTTATTCCTGTGATCAAAGCTGAATTTTCAGCATCATTACTCCCGTCTTCAGTGTCACATGATCCTTCAGAAATCAGTATAATATGATGATTTGATGCTCAAGAAACATTTTTCATTATCATCAATGTTGAAAACTGTTATTTACATTTTTATTTCAGGATTCTTTGATGAATAGAAAGTTCAAAAGAACAGCATTTATCTGAAAAATAATCTTTTGTAACATTAAACACTACCGTTCAAAACTTTGGGGTCAGTAAGAATTTTTATTTTATTTTTTGGGGGAAATAAATAAAATGGATCAATACTTTTATTCATCAAGGAGGAATTAAATTGATCAAAAGTGACAGTAAAGACATTTATAATGTTACAAAAGATTCTATTTCAAATAAATGCTGTTGTTTTTAACTTTCTGTTCATCAAAGAATCCTAAAAAAAAGGTACACAACAGTTTTCAACATTGATAATAATCATAAATGTTTCTTGAGCATCAAATCATCATATTAGTTGGATTTCTGAAGGATCATGTGACACTGAAGACTGGAGTAATGATGCTGAAAATTCAGCTTTGATCACAGGAATAAATTACGCTTTTTACTATATATTCACATAGAAAACAGCTGTTTTACATTGAAATAATATTTCACAATATTACTGGGTTTGTTTTGTATTTTTAATCAAATAAATACAGCCTTGGTGAGCATAAGTGACTTCTTTTAAAAACATTAAAAATCTTACTGACCCCAAACTTTGGAACGGCAGTGTATATATCCATATTATATATATCCATATACATTTTAGTATATCTCTCCTATATGATCCATTCAGTGTGGACCACTGCTTCTCTGCAAGTGTGCATTTGACTGTTCAGAATAGAATACTTGCTTAATACGTACTCATACTGTTCATTATATACTTCATTTTAAAAATAGTAAGTGAAGCGAGAGGAGTAATAAATGTTTTAAACAGACACTACAATTGTCACGTAACCTATTAATGTGTAATTCAATTAAAGTTGCTCCAAGTATTGTGGCATTTAAATATTAGAAATTAGTTTATTTCAATGTATTCATCTAACATAAAAGTTTGTAAATATATAATATGTGTTTGTGTAAACAAACACATATTATACACATATATATGCATATTTACAAACTTTATACACACATTATATAAACAAACTTTTATGTTAGATGCGCGATTAATCGATTTGACAGCACTATATATATTCTGTGTGTGTATATACTGTATATACACATACACATATATTCATACATATATATGTGTGTATATGTATATATACACAGAAATGCACACACACATATATAATTCTAATATATATATATATATACACACACACACACATATATATTATATAAACAAACTTTTGTTAGATTTGACAACACTAATATATATATATATATATATACACACACACACACAATTAATTGCATCTATATATATGAACATTTTATACATTTATATAGAAAATTAGCAAACTGTCCACAATATAAATACTATATACTGCAACAATTGTAAGGGTAGTATGGTAGTGTGCTATATATACATTGCGAACCTAGGCCTCGAATTAGCATATGTGTGTATGTGATGTACCTGTGAGGGTAGGCTGAAGTTATTGGCTGGGCTGCGCTTCTTGCTGTTTCCTGTGCTGTTATTAGACGCGCTACCAGCTGAGTTCCTCCTCCTCCTTCTCTTTGCTGCTGGTTTGGCTGGCTCTGCTGTCAATCAAAACATAAAAGCAGCATAATGCAAATGGAATCAACATTGCTTTCCATGAATTTTGTACAAAGT
The DNA here is from genome assembly GCA_026230005.1 of Gila orcuttii. NCBI lineage: Eukaryota > Metazoa > Chordata > Actinopteri > Cypriniformes > Leuciscidae > Gila > Gila orcuttii. Next base: position 49,094,005 of record JAPDVR010000002.1, on the reverse strand, counting down.
TCTGAAAACAGAGTGAACCTGATTAAAAATGAGTGGTTAGTCAGGTGTGAATACACAGCATACTGTATGTCTGCTTTAAAAGACTAATCAGTACTGCAAATGAAATCAACAAGAGTGGTGGTGAAGGAATAAGCAAAAGTCAAGATGATATTCTAATGATATTCTTTATGATTTATGGAGAACAGAAAAAAATATATTTGCAATCCCTGATGGAAATGCCAGTGCTTGCAACAGCAACATAAGAATAGTGTTCATTTTATATTTTAGGCTTCGGTTTTGAGTAAATGAAACTCAAGACACTGAGTACGCATCTCATTTTCCAGTCAGCTGCACACAGGAATCAACACACAGGCTGAATTAGGAATAGCATACTAGCATAGTACTCTTACTAATACTAAGAGTAGTATGGTATGTTATTTGAATTCAGCCATAGTGCCGTGTATTGCGCAGTGAAAATATGGCTTTACAGTTAAATGTATGCAAGAACTGTAAGATCAATCACAATTCAGTACACAAACAGATGTAAGAACAAAGACCAATCACAATATAGTATGTAAATATTACATAATTTCTGTTGGTACCATTTTGAACATTAGAACATTCTAGCAGTATCAATAGGACATTTTTGAAGAGTAGTAAAAAAATGTTTTTATATATATATATATATATATATATATATATATATATATACACACAATTTTTTTTTTTAATATTTAGAGTTATGAGTTTAGAACACACCCTAACTAGAATGTTTAAGGTGATAACAGACATACATACATTTTTTGGAATTAGTGGGAAATATTTCTGTCTTGAAGTTTGGTGAGGGTCCAACTGAAATGAAAGAAATGAATAACAAGTCAAAAGACACCACCATACCATTATACAGAAACAAACATTATCATAAAACTTCAGTAAATAATAATGAGGATGCAAAACATTAAAGAAGAAAAATTGAGGAACATAGAAAGAGAGAGAGTTGCCTGAAAATAACATTAAGATTCAGGCAAAGTGAAGGAATTATTGTCAAAGAACAGCAGGAGGTAGTTATTTTTTTAAAAGAGCAGTAAAATAATACATAAATAACAACGCAAGGTCAAAGTCTTCATTAATTACTGCAGATCACAAAACCCTTAACAGCCTGTGCTCAGTACTTTGAAATGTTAATAAGGAATATGAAATATGTTTACAATGTATGAAACAAACTACTGTAAATTTAATGACATTCTGTAGCTCTTAAAGAAGAGAACAACAAAAAGAAATTAAACGCTGGAGGGGAAAAAGTAGCTAAACAATGCTGGTGTTACTGTATTAATCTTTCATGACAGACTATATTTAAAAGAGAAAAAAAGCTAAGAGGAGCCATGAAACGAGAACTAATGAAGAATGTTGGAGACAGGGTTGATATAGTTACCTATATCTCACTATAACTATAGTTAACTACAACTAAATCCTAAAAACGATTTTTGTAAGTTGAAATAAAATAAACGTTACTGAAAAGGCAACATTTCTAATTTTTCATTTAGTTTAACTTGAAACAACTAACTTTAGTTCAAACTAAAACTTAAAAAAAAAATGTAACTAAGAAAAATTACAAAAAATTACTCAAATTAAGATATGGAAAATATAAAAATAAAAACAAATTCAAAATATTAATAAAAATTATAATAGTAAATTAGTAGTAAATTAGTAGTAATAGTAATATTACTGGTGAGACCACGAGGCTTGTGTGTGTGTGTGTGTGTGTGTGTGTGTGTGTGTGTGTGTGTGTGTGTGTGTGTGTGTGTGTGTGTGTGTGTGTGTGTGTGTGTGTGTGTGTGTGTGTGTGTGTGTGTGTGTGTGTGTGTGTGTGTGTGAGACCTGGTGGCGTTGTCATCCTCTGCCACTGGTGAAAGAGGCAGGTCTTCAGACAGTCTCTGGGACTCAGTCCATACGTCTTATGCCTAGACATGAGCTCCTGCATTGGCTCTAGAATCACACACAACTGCACACAAACAAAATAATCTTTTCACTCAGTTGTTTAACACAATGTAATGGCCATTCGTAAGAGAGTGAGTGCATTTAAATGTGTTTATATGTGATTGTAACATACTCTGAGGTAGTTCAGTGTGAGGTTGGTAAGTCCCACTCGACTGATATTTTTGGACAGTTGTTCCAGAGCTCCAGGGTCTTGTGCCTGATAAAGACACACACGCACACATGAACACACAAGTCCATTTATTCTCTCTCTTATATTGTGCTCCATCCAGATAGAGCTCTAATTCATTACAGGATATGTTTCCATAGCAACATCCTGACAGCTTAGCTAAAAGGTTTGGATGCTTTCACCTTGATTGATAAAAAAGGGCTGAAATACATTTTGTTGTACCGTAAACTGCTACCTGTGAACATTTGCTAACATGTCAGACAAATGCAGGGTGAACATAAAATGAAAGGAAATTGGATTATCTAGAATACAACTAATTAGTTTTTGATTATTCTTGAATTAAAGTGATGTAGTGTTGTTAATGTTATATGTAAAATATTATTTACATTTAAACATTTAGCTAAAAGCTTGCACAACAACACTGCACTCAAATAAGTGGTACTTGGCTCATATAAAGAGAAACTGACTTGTGAGAATAATATTTAACATACAGTGTCAGAAATAGTAAGAACAGTGTTTTACTCATGTTAACAATGACTGAGATTATGAGCCACATTAATTACTAATGCAAAGAGAAGGGCACCTAATTAAAAAGTAAAAAAGTAGAAGTATTTGACTTTTACATTTAGCAAAGACACTTTTATCTAAAGCAACATACATTGAACTCAAGATGTAAAATGAATTATTAACATATACCCTGTGAATCAAACCCATGAGATTGTAGTTGCTAGCATCATGCTCTACTGTTTGAGTTACTGCTTCTCCACTTAATATTCAGCAATATTACTGATTTGAATGCACTGACACTATAGGATAAGAACTCGACTTAGCTGGATGACGACATCAGTTTTCTGCAGAGCTGCTTTATAGCTGAATTAAACTCATTTCATAATTGATGTACTTTACACAGATATTGAACTTAAATGAATCAACACTGAACTGCTTCAACTGAATAATAAATAAATACTATTTTCTTTACAGGAGAATTGAAATCTGTTTTGCATCAACTGTAAATGCTTCGAAACTGTATTGTATAAAGCTCTTTGTAAATAAAGGTGACTTGATTATTTGAGTTGCAGTTTGAGTTACAACCATGAAAACTGTATACTGCATATTGTTTTTAAAAATAGGATGTGAAACAGTGTGCAGCATGCAACAATAAACATTTCAAGTTGTTGCTCGCTGCTAAATGACCTCACATTTACATTATTGAAAGAAGGCCAGTTATTGCTGAAAACAAAAATAATAATTAAATTTACATTTTTAATCTAGTTTAGTAAAAGTCTAGTTTAGCTAGTTTAGTCTAGTTTAGCAAAAGTCACAAGCATGGAACAAAATCAGCTTTGCCAGCACAGGTATAAATTGCATTTTTAAATGTATTATAATAGAAAAAATTTTTATAAATTCAAATTGTAATAATACTTTAAAATATTACTGTTTTCAATGTATCTGTGATCAAATAAATGTAGCCTTGGTGAGCATAAGAGACTTCTTCCAAAAAACATTAAAAAATCTTACCGACCCCAAACTTTTGAACAGTAGTGAACGTGACAGAATGCATTATGAAACAATAAATATTTTAAATATTAGTATGCTACATTGTAGTGCATGTTTATGTTTAATTCTTATAAACAATCAGAGTGGTGTCCCTTTATCATCTCGAAAACAAGTCTGGTGTAAAAATGTGTTTTTGGACTCTTGGCACTCCATTAAAATTTTAAATGTAATTTTATTTCATTTTAATAATCAAGCTGTTAAAACTGTTGTTGCTATTACTTCTGCTTCATTTGCAGCAATGGAAATCAAAGGTCAAGTCTAGCACATCGCAATTATAGGATCAAGTAGAATAGTGTGCTCTGTTAAAAGCTGCAAATTTTGGCCAATGTAGATGGTCATCCAAGTCATCTTGAATGAGAAATATTTAGGATGATTAATTGATTAATTGAACTCACATTAACAGCCAAGACACTGCGGGGAATAAGCTCACTGTAGTGTGTGATAGTGAAGTGCCATGTTTTGATTCTCATGAGGTCATCAAATGTGAACACAAGAATCAGACGACCTTCTGTACAGACCTGTGAAAAAAAGCAGGAAGAAAATCAGGTCTGTGTTGTCCGACTGTCCCCTTACACCATTCAGTTTGCTTAACATTCAAATAACTTTTTTTTTTTTTTACTTTCAAGATGTAATAGGACAGATACCACACAAAGAACATAGACATAATCTTAAAGTCATTGTTACAATTAACGTGAATTCCGAAATCATAACACTGACTTGACCGGAGAAAAACATGCGAGAGAATTACATCTAATGACTTTTTGTTTTTCATTAATTTAAAGCAAATCAAATTACACGGTTCTCTCATTAAAGCAGTATTTTCAGCACAAGCAGAATTCTGTGTGGAACTCTGAACCCCAACATTCTGTTGCCGGGGGAACGGAGGGTAGCTGCGAGGTTGGCATAGCAACGGGAGGGATGTAATCCCAGCAGACAAGCTCTGATCAATGCCTCCAGTACACACACACACACACACATTTGGGAACTGTATCTGTATAACTTAGCTACAACATACAGTCTTCCAAATCAATATTTAATTCACAAATGTTCATTCACTAAAAAGCAAAGTTGGACAAAACTCTCTCTCTCTAATTGACAACTGAGAGATTCTGCGTCCTATAGTGGTGTACCATATGAATATTGCATAGGACACTCAGGATATCACACCTTGCACTGGTCTTATTAACATGACATCTTTTGGGAACAAAGTATTTATGTCATCTGACACAAATTATAGAGGCAAGAGCATTTTATAAACATTATTGTAATATATAAGAGGTCTCAAAATAGTGTACTTAGCAGACTTTTCTATTAAGATCATATAATTTTAAAACATAAACCTATATGATAGGGGAAAAAAGAGAAGCTTTTTTGAGAGAGGCAGAACGAGGGAGGGAGGGTGAGAGAGAGTGAGGAAGAAGCCGAGAAAGAGCAGGAGCGGGAGGGAGAGAGGGAAAGAGTGGGGGTTATATTTTCCTTTTTTGTTTTGTGCAGTTCCAGCCCAGAATTCACAATGAGGAATACATTAGTGCTGAAAATGAGGAAGCAAAGTCTCACCGAGCCAGACTTGTGCGTGCAGTACCTTAGTGAATGTAGGTTTGCCATGTTGTGTTGTCATTGTACAGTGATGAGAGTCGACAGTAATAGTTGAGTTGTTGAATGACTCCTTTGTTTGTTTCAGCTCAAAAAACAACTCATAGACTCCTCCTTCGAACAGAGAACTGAAGTAACGAGGGATCAGGGTGCGCCCGATGGCTGGGGAAGAAGGAATGAGAGTGAGAGAAACATATGTGGAGAGGAAAATTCCAGTTGCATTCGCTGATTACAGAACGTAAGGAAAAGAATGGTGTGGACTCCGTGCCCAAGCATTTATTTATTTATGCCCATATGATGAAAGAGACTCGAAGTTAGGCGGCACACTGGTCGAACACCTGAACTGGAAACCATAAATGTGTGTGTGTCTCTGTGTGTGGTCCCCTAAGAGTTAGAAACAAACAGGCAACTGAATGCCGCAGGCATTAAGTCCAGCAGGCTGTGCGAGCGCACAGAACAGTTAGTGCTCTGGAGCTGTCAATCACTGCAGTAGAAGTGTGTGAAGTCTGCAGGCCCATATTTATTATACACCCCAGACCTGTCAATCAAATCTCACAACATACACAGTGAATAAGGAATGAATGAGAATAAGTGAAATCCAGCACAACTGTGTCCCTGTCTAAATCTGAACAAGCTGAAATTAATCTAAATTCAAACTCTACCATGAAAAGAGAACGAGAGACAGGCAGATAAGAGTGAGTGAGAGATAAAAAGAAATTGTAGCCTGTAGATTCTTTTAATATATATATATATATATATATATATATATATATATATATATATATATATATATATATATATATATAAAACAGTTTTATGAGTAATACGCTCAAACACAAATATGCTCACATATCTTATTCTCATTTATTTGATTATTAATAATTAATATGTACACCATGACTTCATAATATTTTGATGTTTACAAAATGTACAGACAAAAACTCAAGGGCATGACTGGCTCAATGTCCTTAAAAAGCTTGTTTAAAACGTATGGGTAACATAATGTCCTTGTTACACATGTTACATGTAGTTACTATAATAACTATAAATTATGCATAATTACATGTAACTAACCCTAAACCAAACTTAAACCTAAACATAAACCTACACTGCAATAAATACATGTAGTTAATATTACTCAGTACTTAAATGTAAAGTTACACTGTAACAAGGACTCCTTAAAATAAAGTGTAACCAACATATGTGTCAAGTTCTTACTTGGCCATGAATACTCAGTGTATTTATAGTGGTTTTGTCTTTTATACCGTTTTCAAGAAAAGTTTTAATTTAATTAATTTAAAATTAAAACATTTAAAAATGTCAACTAAAATGTAACAACACATGTAAACATTTTAATAATTATTTTTTATACATTTTTAAATATATTTCACAAGGTAAAGGCATTTTTGTATAAATAGCATAATGGTTATTTTTTTACATTTTGCAATCTTGCATGTCATAAAAATGTCAAAATAGCTGACTTACTGACCTTGACACAAAATCATGAAGGTCTGCAGAGGTCTTATGAATTTGTTGTTTGCACCACAAATATTAATAAGCAGGTCAGCAGTTTTGTTCAAATATTTTTCCAAGGAATAATAATACAAGAATATGCTAAAGAACAAAATTCTATTTTTTTCTTTATTATGATATTAGGACAGTCATATGTCATTTTTTTATTTCGTGCATCAAAATTAATTTTAAATAAAAAAAGAAAAACATTAGTCATTGAATGTTTGAACTGCATTTTAATGTATTTTTAATAAATTAATAAATACAAAAGAGACAAAAAACAAGCATCGCCGACCCAACCAAATGTTAAATATTTAGGGGGACCAAAAGTTAAAGGATCTACCATTGAAATTTACCATTTATGATATGAATATTGTGGTGGTGTTCAGGGTGGGGGTTCCCAGTCTATGGCGGTTATGGCTCTGCACACACTTACTGTATGTCTTGGGTCCCTCCTCCAGGCAAAATGAGAGAGTCAGCGTGGCATCTTCTTCAAAGAACTCAGTGCAGAATGCATCCCACCACAGAATATCACAGTCCTGTGGGATCACACATTAACACACATTTAACACTGAGTGAGACAGAGGAGAGGCACAGAACTACTTGGCCCCCGAATGACCCAAAATGACCATAATTAGGCCTGGCACAGTGATTATCATTTCAAAGCTTCCTGTTTATTATAAACACACACTCAAGTTGACTCGCCCCATTAAGGGCAGCAATTTACACCACAAATCCAGCCAACTACCGCTGGCCTGCTATTGAGATTCACTTGATTATATTGGACATGATTATACCAACCCATAAAGCCACAATAAACTGTATTGTGACAGCTCTTGCACTTCAGTCTTTGTGTGTTACAAACGTGTGAAAGAGAATTATTAGACTGTGAGAAATGGGTGTTTCTATAGGTCATTAATTATTCCAATAGTTCAGTCTCTCTACTCTTAGCGCTAACCGTCAAATTATTATGTCCAGGTGTGCTGAGCATTTTACCTCTGCTAATACATTTTATTTTCCCCCATATATTCGCATTCCTTTTTTTGATTAGGCAATATTCTAAAAGTACAATTTATTATGGATTATTTTTATACATACACCGACGGCATCAGAAGCAGCACAGCTTGCACTGCAGTTTAAATTGGAACCTAGTGAGGAGAAGATTTATGTTCTTTTTTTAATACAGTGTGTCATACACATGGTACAGCAAAACTGGTCACATTGTACTGTTTGTCCGTTCTCTGTCTTATAGCGAGTTCTATAATAAATCACACTGCTACATAAACATCACAGAACATCACCTTGCTGTTTGTGTTTCTGAAGAAGAAAAAAACACACTACATAATCCATAGTGCATTTAGTATTAAGTCATTGAATAAGTTCAGTTTGTAACATAACAGTGGGACGCAAAAGGAATAAATTGATTTTTAGGACATGTATTCCATTATTGGACCTTGAAATATTAAAAAATTAAACTTATTGAAATTATGTGTCATCTATTTTAAAGACGTGCGTGTGTGTGTGGAACATGTCGGATAATAAAGATCTGATCATGGCTTTGGCAACCTTTAAGTGCACTTTGGTATGTGATATTTCAGTTTTTAGAGATAAGTAGTAGTCAATTAATTTATCTATTCATTTGAATAACCGTGACAAAAAAACAAAACAAAACAAAATTCTGATCTTCTGCTACCTGCTATCCTGGCAGAGATGTGCTTCACTGTTCACTTCTTATTTCTATCATATGCAATTGTTAACATATTTTGAAAATTGTTCTCTAAAACGTAATGGAAACGACAGCAGTATTTGGAACAGAGTGTCACGACATTAAACATAAAAATGCATGAATTGATTTTAAGTCCTTTTTGGGAAAAGAGCAAATTAGAAATTCCGATTTGAACACTTTTTCATCATTTTATCACAAAAGTAATTTTGAAGGGAAATGTTTTTTCACCTTTAAAATCCTCTAAGTGGACAGAAAAGTTTCCCTTAGATTGTGCGATGAATCTATTGATCTGTAATCTATTAGCTTGTCTAAAATTAATGTTTAGTGGTTGTATTTATACTTTATGAAGAACGTATATAAAATTGCTAAATGCAAAGTCCTGATCTATTGTTTTATGTTTGGTGATCATGATCACTCACCTCAGGCCGGGACTGGAGCCGTTTGTTGAGCTCGTGCATCCGGTACTCCGGCTGCACCGGGTAGGGCGCGTGTCTCCGGTAAAACGGACCGAACGGAGAGGAGTAGAAGGGGTCGCGCGGCGCGCCGGTCATGGTTTCTGTTACCGACAGCGCGCGAGGAGCGCATCCACACGCCGCACGTGGAGCACGACGATCGTAAACATACACACACACACACGCGCGCGCTCGCGGACACAAGGAGAGATGCGACTGTCAAATCACACGCGCGCTCTGCTGTGAGAGGAGAGGAGAGCAGGAGCGAAGGAGAGGGGGAGGGAGGACTTCACGAAAGGAAGGGGGGATGCGAGGGAGGGGTGGAGGAAAGGACCTACGCTTCTGTAATTGGAGGGTCTTTCCTTACTGTACAGTCTGACAAGTTGGCCAATTAGAGCAAAATTCAATGGAATGCAATCACTGTTTGCTTTGGTAAAATCCCCAATACATGTCATCAATATCTACTGTAGTCTGTGCTACTGTAGGTTATTGTAGAGTATAGTTTGCTAATGTGCAAATAAACCGCGCACAGCATATCACATATTTAATGCAGAACTGCAACTACAGTGTGTATGTGTGTGCGCGCGCGCTTTTCTAGCAACTTGTATTTTTCCATCTCGCTTTCTTTATGACTCACACAAGAGACTTGCTCTCCCACATACATACAGACCCACACATTCTCTCTCTGATTTTTCCCTGTCTCTCACTCTCTCCCAATGTTTAGACATATACACGTTTTTTTTTTTTAGATAATTTACTCTTTCTTTACATGTCCCACTCATTTTCAAAAATTAATTATCTTGTGCAATGAGAGAAAGAGCGACAGATAGGACAGACATGTAGAGAGAGAGAGTGAGTCCATGTGGATTCTATTACTCTTGTTTTAGGGGGGAAGCAGGGCCCCAAAAGTTCACCTCCTTTACTTTCTTTTTTCCTCTTGGTCCCTCTTTCTCATGCCTAGTGTGTAGAGTGTAGAGAAACACACATGCACACATATACACACTGCCTGTTGCTTCATTTTGTGCATGTGTGATTGATAGATCAATGCTTATGTGGCTTCACAATGCAAACCGTAGGTATACTAGTAGAGGAAATGAGGTTCTCTCTCTCTCACACACACACACACACACATGTCTGGTTTACTATCTTTGTGGGGACTCTCCATAGACTTAATGGTTTTTATACTGTACAAACTGTATATTCTATCCCCTTACACTAACCCTACCCCTAAACCTACCCATCACACACAACTGTCTGCATTTTTACATTTCCAAAAAAACTAATTCTGTATGATTTATAAGCTTGTTTACCCATGGGGACCTCTATTTAGGTCCCCACTGTGACACAAGTCCCCATGAGTCTGTGTGCATTCAGGTTGAAGTCCCCACCGGGATAGGAAAACATGAACACACACACACACACACACACACACACACACACACACACACACACACACACACACACACAGACACAGACACAGACACACACACACACACACACACACACACACACACACACAGACACACACACACACACACACACACACACACACACACACACACACACACACACACACACACACACACACACACACACACACACTCCTCCCCCTTCAGGTCAGTTAATAAGAGTGGTTGCTGGGCTCTTTGTGTGCATTGTGTCTCATGGGGAAAGGCGAGGAGGGAGAAGGGGGTCTAAAGGAATGAAATTTACCCACTCCACTGCAGTATAAATGGAGAGAGAGAGCGAGAGAGAGAGAGAGAGAGAGGGAGAGAGAGAGAGAGAGAGAGAGAGAGAGAGAGAGAGAGAGAGAGAGAGAGAGAGAGAGAGAGAGAGAGAACAGGATAATGAGAGGGCTCTCTATCCATGTCTTTGTGTTTATCAATTTTGCTCCCATCTCTATGGCGACTTGATCAAAGATGACCACAAGATGTCACTCTCTGATTTCTCTTTAGTTAATAGTAAACGGCAGACGGATTGAGAGTAGCAGAACTATTGGGAAGGCAAAGGACTGTTTCTTGAACAGGAGAGCACACATATTAATTATTTATTTTTATTTGTTTAAAGTGGGATTCAAACGCCTGAGGCCACATTAAAAATAAGAGATAAACAGAAATGAATAAACAGAATGTTTTAAGATTAAAATGTTATGATGTAAAATTAATTCAAAATATTTAAGGGGCTCCACACAATTTATCTATCGATTGTTTGATTTCCTTCCACACAAAACACTCTTTGAGAGATTCTAAAATCATGCTGGACAACATGATCATTAGGATTTGTATGAATTCATGCAGCTTGAGTGCTGCTTGCTATGAGTGCTGTGCATCGTATTAAAAATTTATTTTGTCTTGTTCCAATAACAGATTTTTAAAATACGGAAACCAACCCCATACTTTTTTTATATACGGAATGCCAAGAAAATCAGGATTTTGAGTTATAATATAATGTGTAATAAAAACAAATACAAAAAAAAAAAACAAAGTGGTAAACACAAATGTTTGAAATTAAATATGTATAATGTGGGGCCCTCATTAAGAAAAAAAACAATAAAAGAGAAACATAATATAGGTAAATTCCAGTGACATGAAGATCATAATGAATGTCAAAAGATGTTGCTCATCATTTAGAGTAGACATGCGCTCTCTGACCCTGCACAAGCAATTCCACTAAGTAGCATGTGTGAGTGTATTTTCTTGTGCAATTACTGCATGCCTACCACCCAACAAACACATATACAGTATGCATCAATACTGTCTGTCTGTATGCATAAATAAAAAGAAAAATGGAGAAAGACTGAGTCAGAAAGTGAGAGAGATCCTCATGGATTTTATTGTTGAATCCTTTGATTAAATATTAATGCAACCTCAGATTCTCTAAAAAAGAATCCACAGACACTACAATATATAGGAGGAAATATATGCACACATAGGATCTAGTGAAGAAACTCATACCCATCACAGCCCGAACTGTTTCTCCCCATCTTACACACCAAGACACTCCACACACTGAAAATTTTCTCAAACTAATACTGAAGCAGTCCACTCAACCCGCTGCAAAAATCGTATTCTTTATCAATTTATTTGTCTTGCTTTACAGTACAAATATACATTTTTAAAACATGATGGTTTTACCAGAAAAACAATCTTTACAACATATGAAGACTTAAGAGGACACATTTTAAAAATAAAAATTTATTTTGTTGTGTTCCACTGCATGGCAGTTTGTTTTTTATATGGAAATCAACCCTCAGATTTCCCCTAGATTTCATTCTTTCTTTTTTTGCAGATGCCAAACTATATATGTCATGGTGCAGGCAAGGTAAGAGGAGCAGAGAATCTAAATTGCAGCAGGAAACATGAGTACCAAAGGAAACACAAACTGATCATAACCAATACCCACCCTCCCCCTCATGGAAGGCACGTCCTTGCACCAGAACTAGCCTAACAGCAGAGAGAGGATGGGGTTTTTGGAGGTGGACAAGGAGTAATAGACAGCAATACACTGGAGCACCCGTCAGAGGGTGACACTAAGGTGGAACCGATGAAGGGAGGAGCCAGGGAGTCACCCAGAGCAGAGTCATTAGGACGAAGGCCCATGGTGGAACCAATGGATGGAGAAGCCAGGGTGGAGCCAGGAATCTGACCGACTGAAGTGGAGCCAGGAGAGGTGGAGACCCAGGTGGAGCCAAGGGGACGAAGACCCAGGGTGACACCGATAGAATGGAGAGCCAAGGTGGAAGTGCAGTCTTGCTGGACCGAGATAAAGACGGGGCTCGGCAGATCAGGGCAGAGCCGGTGGGAGTGAGGACAAAGGTGGAGCCTGAGGGAAGGAGGAGCCTGGTTGAGTCGAAGGGGTGGAGAGACGTGGCATAGCCAGAGGCCCGGAAGCCAAGATATCCTTACACCTTAGCCGAGCTGGTATCCTGAAAGCCATAGGTGGAGCCAGGCTGAGAAGGAGGGCTTGATGGGACCAGCAAAGGCGGTAGAGGAAGGAGAGGGAGGCTGGGCAGGACCAGCGTCGATGAAGAAGACTTGAGGCTCGGTGGAACCAGCAGCGACGAAGGAGATTTGGGGACCAGTGGCGGAGACCGGGCTTGAAAGTAGGAGGGGATCAGGGAATCCAGGTGCTTACACAGAAAGGAACAGTCGGGTCGGCAGCACTGCGGAGTAGCCCAGACTGTAAAATCTAACATTGTTCTTACTAACTATTGTTTAGTTAACTTTAATTAATCTCCGGCAATGTGTTGAACTTACTGAAAAAAAATTTGTAATCTGTACTGTTTGCATGCTATGCTTTCATTACTCAGAAAACCCTTTTAAACATTACTTGACTGGTTTGAGTACCATTTTGCCAAAGCAAAAAAAAAAAAAAGCAGGCGGGGCAAATGGTTTTTGATGCGGGGCAATTCTTAATAGACTTTTCACTCATTTCTTCCACTTCTGCAGTCATCATTCTTCTTAGTTGCATACGCTCATTTTCCATCCTTGTTGAATGTTATTGTCAATACAACTAAACATTTTGGGAGAACTTATGTGACATAAGTTGACTTCATAAATTCATGTTGATTTCCTAAAATCAACCTAAAATTCCTCACCATTATTGTGACTAGTGTTCCCTTTGGTTGGGCACTTGGAACTTCATTTATATCATTCTGATTATCTTCCAATTGATGCAGTGATGCAACATGAAATCACAGTTATTTGATTTCAAAGGAAGTGAAGTAATAAATATTATACATATACAGTATTTATACTTAAATTATTTCCATGTTCTTAATGAATGTATTTATGATGTATAACATGATTATGTTAAATAATTATCTTTTTACATTTTAATTGCAAACACTTATAGCATAAACTTTTAATTGGGTTGATATAATCCCTCTATATTTGTGACAATATCTTGCAATTTTGCTTGGGTCACACACAGACTTCAACATTCAGCATGCAAAGCACAACAATGGTAACAAGCTTTTTTTAAATTACTTTAATTAATTAGACCATTGCAATTTTATTTGCTGTCTCTTGTCAGTATAACCCCAATAACAATGGCAAATACAATTTTAATGGTTAAATAAAGCCAAAAATGGTAAAACAAAGCAATTAATTTATTCATGCCGCAATGCACTCTGGGAGTACACTTCCTCAGATCACAGATAGAATTAAGTTGACAGAACTTAAATAGATTAAGTAAGAGGAACTTGATGTAATTAAGTTATGCTTACTTACTTAAATTAAGGCAACGAGTTTGCACAATTTAATTAAGTAAACTGAACTAATTAGTTTTTACGGTGACTTGTCATAGACATAAACAGAGAGAAGTAGCTCTGGCTACAATGTTCTTCTGCAAGAAGCATGCAGTTCTGTTTATTAACAACTAGAGCGCAGATTCATCCAGTAATGAAACAAGTGAAGTCTTTATGAATCAATCATTCAAACCGATTTAAAAATATATTCTGTTTCACCTGTCTGACACGGAACAGCACTATTACAAACTATTCTCGAACCAGAATTCTCAGCACGGTTAGCCAACCATACTGGTAGAATGTGTGTAGTGCCGTCGCCACTCAGGATTGGTCACATGTCTGTTGCCTGGCTGCCAATTTCTCGGTAGCGAAGTAAACACAAGTTAATAATAGAATTAAAAGAAATATCTGATAATCCTCCATAATGCAGTCGCTTATTTACATCTCATTCAGTCTGTAAAGTCTTGCGTTACCAAGGCAACAACTGACACCACAGAAACAACTGACACCTTCAGCACCACAGTGGAAAATTAAACTATATCCATAATGGCTGGGCCAGATCGGGACGGAATGGAATGGTTAAGCAATGAGAAGGCTTGGCCCAATGGTGGAAAAGCATCAACAATTGATGGTTAAGCACATTCTAACCAAAGGAGAATGGCTTCTTGCCACGTAAGATTCCCTATATCCGGGAAATCCAGTGGGCCATAATATTTAGCCCAACCCAAAAAATAGATTTTAATGTGGCACTATGTACAGTAGGAGCGCTGGGCCAACTCACAGAACCTGGCAGAGTATTCCAACAAAGGAAGACCTTCTCAGGTGAGGGCAATGAAGGCAGCTCCTAGATCAATGTTTGGTCCTGTATTCTGTCACAGTGCAGGACAGCGAACAATAGCAGAGGATCTATATTGCAGCAGTATTTTTTTTTAAATGTACAAAACAAAGAAGGCAGTCCACTAGGGGAAGAATCAACATAACAGCATCACACATGTAAAGACAATACAGGACAAAGGTAAGAACTAAACTGAGAACTTATATACACAGCTAAATAAGGAACCAAATAACACACAGGTGAACATAATCAATTAACCAATGAGTAACCATAAACAAGCAAAGCAATAACTAAACACAGGAAGGAAACACGGGGAACCTTAGGAAACAACATTTTATATACGTATATCATTATATATATATATATATATATATATATATATATATATATATATATATATATATATATATATATATGTGTGTATATATATATCGTGCAGCAAGATGTCACGATATTAAAGAATGACAATATTTCTCGTAGCGGTGAAAAGCTGTCTTATGATATCAGCATTGAGTTTGTGGCAAAGCCTTTTCAAGTGATTGCATTATCTTGTTCTGTCTGTTACTGTATGATGAATCATACTCGGAAGTTAGAACTGAAGTGACATTCATTACAAGATGACTAGTTAAAACATGCATTATACACCTGCATTGTTTTGCATTTTGTGACTTTCAGTTAAATAAAAGTCTATTTTTCAAGTCATGTATTTCATCATTGAAATTTTCTAACAAATGTCTTAAAATATCGTCTGGTGAACCCAATATTGTATATCGTCTTTTAAGCTCACTCTCTCTCTACATACATTATTATATATATATATATATATATATATATATATATATATATATATATATATATATATATATATATATATATATATATACACACACGTTGGGTTTCCATGTTTCATGACGACTATCTATAGACATGTACAAACTGTATCCACTACCCCTAAACGCAACCCTAACAGACAATTTTATGCATTTTTACATTACAATATAAAATGGGGACATTTAAGAAATGGTACTCACATTGCAAGGATACACAGACTTATCATTTATCAATTATCACATATCAATTATCATTGAGAGTTATTCACATCTAATTAGCAGCCACGATTCTAACAAGCCAAAGTCAGGTTATTTAAGAGTAAACCGTGGTAAACAAAGAACAAATAATGGCAGGATTTCATCAACTCAGGAGTAACACAAACACAACTTCAGCTTCGCTTGCTGGTGGCTCCTACCATTCACTATTCTTTAGATGTGACGTTGCCATAGCAACCTCAACTCAGTGACCTCGTTCTTTCAGCTCTAAAATTATGGGCTGCCCGGCCTGATAACAGGCACAGAGAAAGAGAGAGACCATTTTCCCCTAGTTTATCTTGCCTTTGCTGCAATACGATGACATACTGTATTTCTGAAATTATGAAATAATCATTTCAATTTCAATCAAGTTTCAGTTTCCACTGAAACTTGGCATGAAACAAAATTTGCGATAGTTTTTTTCTTCCCTATTGTGATGTATATCTGAGTGAAAGGGCTTCTGGAACAATAAAAATTTAGGACGGGGCTTGATTTTGTCAATGGGGAATTGATTGGATGGTTGCTATTGTGGTGATCTCATGTGACTGACAAGTTGTCCTGCCCTCACGCCAGTAAACACGTCATTAGAGATGTCACAGAAAAAGGAAGATGTTACTTTGATAAGAGATTACGAGAGCACATAAATTAAAAAATAAGAATTGTCAATTTTGATTTTATGGTAACTTTAATTTAGCTAATAGCATGGATTCAGCAGACACATCCTCAACAAAATTGTGTGATTTAAGGCAAGAAGGAATATATTTTGTTATGATCAAAAACAGGCTGATCTACGGATTCAGCTCAGGCTTGTGGTGAATGTTTTCTTGGACCTCAATCAACCCCTTAATACCAACTCCAGCATAATTTGAATACTGTTTCAGAACGTGTACAACCATGTATGGCCAAAGCCTGAGTGCACTCAGATGCACAGTCTCAATAGATCCAAAAGCAAACATCATCTGACATCATATGACATGCACTGCAGTGTCCTAAGATCTTAATTCAGAAGGACTGAATGTAGTAGAATGGGAGTTTTTTTGAAGGCCTACAGAAGGTGCACAAGATCCAGCAGCAAACAAACCTGCTAATGAATGTTTCTTAGTTGTTGCATCATGCGGAATCTCATTATATTAATAAACCTCCAGAAACACTCACTGGTGCAATCGTGTAACATTTTACATTGTATCATTATGCACCAGTTTTTTAATTTACATTTACAAAGATGAAAGTGAAAAACCGATCAACCTTTATGTTGCAGAACACTTAAAAGAGATGTTAGGCAGAATGTTTATGCTGCTTTATTCCATTTAATGGTGATAAGGGGCTTTCAAGCTCTAAAGATGACCATTATAAAAACAAAATAAGCCACACAATTTCTTTGTGTTCATGTATCTTCGAATATGATTTATATCTAGACTTTTGACAAGTCTATAAATATAGTTTAGTTTATTATATATACTGTAGATAGTTTTTAACAATAGCATGCACTGAACAAAGCTCATAGATTGCATTACATTTTCAAAACAACTTTCACAACTCGTTTACAGTGTTTTTGTCTACTGAAATTGTTTTTGAAAGATGTTTCATCAGCCGAACATTTGACATGTTGTTAAACTACAGTACAATCCCTTAAACACACTGTACTGCTATCCATATAGCCTCGCTTTCGTTTGTCAAATATGGTGCTACCGGACTAAAGTCTATTGGCTTTTTGCTTATTCATTGGAAAAGAAAAAACAGGTGCAAAAACTATAAACCTCACTGGGAATCTTTCTGCATTTATCTATCTATCTATGATAATGTAATTTAATAAATATACTATAGATCAATGTGAATTCATATTCATTCATTATACATTAACCAATGTTAATTTATACAAATTAAAATGTTATGTTTTATAATATATGCAGAAATAAAATTAACCTAGAATAATACATGCTATAAAGGTATTATTCATTGTTACTTATTTTACACACATTATTAATACATAATAAATTAATGTATTATGTTTACCATAATGTTTTAAAAATGCTCCTAGTTAAGAGATAAAAAAGTGAGTAATCTTTTTATGCAAAAAGTGTGTTAATTGCTCTTCACTAGCATTCTTGTTCTGGTGTCTCTAGTTGTGACACTAAATATGAATATGTGCATATTCAAATTGCATGAATAAAATTAGGGCATTTCCAGTAAATTTGAGTCTTTCCTTCACATACGGCTTGAAGTATAGAGTAATTCACATTCACTACTTTTATTCTTAATATTATTATTTTTTAAATTTATGAATAAAACATTTTTGTTTGTTTTTTTGTGGTAATTTTTCATTATTATTTTTTTCATTTTCATGGTAATTTTGTGCTTTTTTGGGTCCTTTTTAGGGCTTTGTCAGCCACAGATCACAAGTAAAATTTTTATAGAAAAAAACAGTATGAATATTTTTTTAAAGTTCCTTTTGTGTTTCACACAAGACAGCGGTTTGAGACAACATGAGAGAGTAAATTACAGAATTTTTTAATTTAGGACAAAAATTAGGGCATGTCTTGATTTTTCTGCACTCCAACACTCATCTGGATGTGTAGTATAGATTTAAAGAGAAAGGTACACTAAATTCAAAAACCACAATATATTCTTTCCTGGAATAGCATTCTGAAGTGACATTAGGCTATACATTATCCAAGGCAACAGGAAAATACATCTCTGTTCTAGTTTGTCATGGTTTTATAGTGATTTTGTGAGTGTTATGTTAAAGACCCTCTGAAGTGCTTTGAAAAACGCAGCACTATTTAATGAGTTTGTTGTAGCCAATTTTGATGTGTGTTTTATGTGTTTTGTCAGTAGTAAGTTGTATAGGGTGACGTTTTTCCGCTTGCACACCAGGGGGCATAGGCAGGGGAATCACAGTACATATGGAGACTATATAAGGAAGTCACAGGTGAATGGCGGCAGGGAATTAGGATCTGAGGAAGCTCACAGTTTTTCAACCGTGCTTGTGTGCATGTGTGTTTATGGCTTGATGGATTCTGGCGTGTCCTGCAGTTAGCATGGTGTTTACTGTCTTTGCTGATGTACGAACTCAACTTGCTTCAGAAGTGCAAGCAGCAGTGTTTTTCAAGTAATTTTATGTACAAAATAAAGTGTTAACCGCATGCCATGGCAGACCTGATTATTTTGCACCATCACGCGTTAGAGATGACTTCATATTCCCTCTAGTGGCTTTATTTTTGTGGTACGATCGCCATTACAAAAGTTGAAAAACTATGCTTTAATGGACGGATCACGCGGATGTTGTAGCGCGCTCCAGCTGGTTCCAATCAGTGAACGCCAACAGGACAAATTGGGACGCTGATAAGTGAAAGTGGGCTAAACAACAACACGGAGAGCTACGGTAGGACTGTTTTTTGAATTGTTATAAGCTGTGTGGAAGAGATTGGACTTCTCACAATCAGGATATAGGTAAATCCTGCTTCAATTCTAAAAATAAAGCCTTTTTGGCAGCTTGTCTAAATCATTATCAAAATAAGTAACGTGGATTTGAATGCACCTGTCAATCAAAGTGAAACGGAGAATGAACTTAGTAAAAGACCAGTTAAACTCACGGTTAAAGCTTTAGAAGAAAAAATATTATCACATCAAAAGGAAAGGAACCTTAGGATAAAGAAACTTTACAAACTAAGAAAGTAAGTTGAGCAATTGATGCTTTCAAAAGAAAAGGTGCTTGAGGTACAGATCATATATGATACGTTTCTAAAAATGGTTGCGGAAACAACAGAGTTGCATGAATCATTGAAACCATTGCTACCATAGGAGGAAATGCCAAAACAAAATAAATGGTTTGAAACCCAAATGAACAGCAATACAGAAATAATTAGAGGGATTGAAGAGTGGTTGCTTGACAATGGCGAACAATGCAATGATGATGATGATGAAGTTGACAATATTGCGCAACACATGACTGTGATCACTGATGATATTTGTCCAAATTATAGTGTTTCTAATGTTGGTGGTAAAAGGTGTACGTCTGCTTCATGCTCCAGCCACAGGTCTTTAAAGTCATCAACCTCCTCTGCATACCTCAAAGCAGAGGCTGAAAGGGCCGCTCTTCTTGCTATGGCAGCTACATTAAAAGAAAAGCATGAACTGGAGGTCCAGGAGGAACAAATTAGACAAAAGAAGGAGGCGCTTGAAATAAAGAGTCAAATTGCTGCTCATACAGCAAAGGTTAAGGTGCTTAAGTACAGAGGTTCTGATGTGCAGAGGTTCTGATGTACAGAGGTTCTGATGTGCAAAGCTCGAGTGCACATTCTGATGGAATGAATTTATATCTGAAAAGGTCAAAACACAAATCCTCTCTCAGATCCTCTGCTATGGAATTTGTTCCACAAAGTTCAAGCCATCAGTTCAATCATCCACCAAAAGGAGGCAGCACAACCACAGTGTCAATGGAGACATGTCCACAAAGTTCAAGCCATCAGTTCAATCATCCACCAAAAGGAGGCAGCAAAACCACAGTGTCAATGGAGACATGTCCACAAAGTTCAAGCCATCAGTTCAATCATCTACCAAAAGGAGGCAGCAAAGCCACGGTGTCAATGGGGGCACGACGTAAGGAAACCAGTTTACAACAAGATGGAACAAATGAGCATGCTCTGGATTACAAAACGAGTATGCCTCAAAATTCTCAGCAAACCAATCACGCCACATATCACACTCAGAAAACGGCTATGCCTTCCACGCAGGAGTCCATACACCGTGATGATTTAGTGCAAGCCAACGTGGGACAAGAAACTCAAAATCTTCTCACTATTATGCAAAGGCAAAATGACATAACTGCCTTACTAGTGCAGCAGCAGTCTTCACTATCATTACCTCCAAGGGATATACCAACCTTTGATGGCGACCCTCTCGAGTACAGCACATTTAGAAGAGCATTTGAAAATGGAGTGGAGGGAAAGACTGCTAGCAGTATGGATTGTTTGTACTTTTTAGAGCAGTACACCAAAGGACAACCTAAGGAGCTGGTCAAGAGCTGTCAACACATGCCACCTGAAAGAGGGTATCAAAGAGCTATGACACTTCTTCAGAAACGTTTTGGAAATGAACAAAGTATAGCCACAGCTTATATGGAGAAAGCTCTGGGATGGTCACCAGTGAAAGCAGAAGATGTTAAAGGCTTGCAAGCCTTTGTTTTGTTTCTACGGGTTTGTTGTAATGCAATGGAGGACATCAGTTACATGACAGAGATGAACATGCCATCTAACATGCGTCCTATAGTCGTGAAGCTCCCATATAAACTAAGGGAAAGGTGGAGAAACACTGCGTATGAGTTGCAGGAGAGGCACTGTCGTCAGGCAGGTTTCAGTGACATTGTCAGTTTTATTGAGAGGCAAGTATCCATTGCCTCTGATCCACTCTTTGGAAACATTCAGGACACATCCATCTTGGCACCAAAATATAACATTGGACATAAAATCTCACAGGTTCGCTTCAAGGGAAGGGGAAGCAGTTTTGCTACTTCTGTGGAAGCTGTTAAAACTGGGAACATACATCAAGTGCAAAAGGAGAACAATGTGACTGATAAAACACCTAAGGTGTCGTGTCTGCTGTGTGAGGAGGGTCACATATTGGAGTTGTGCCCCAGAATGGAGAAGAAGCTACACAGAGAGAAAATTGACTTTCTAAAAGCCAAAGGTGTTTGTTTTGGGTGTTTGACTGTTGGACATATGAGCAAAGATTGTCATAGACGTCTGTCTTGCAAGTTGTGTAACCTGAAGCATCCTACCTGCCTCCACATCCATTCAAGAGAAAAGGAAATCAAATCAGAGGACACATATCAAGAAACAAGTCATACAGTTTCTCTTAAGACTTGTGGCCATATAGGGGTTGGGGCGCAAGACCATGTTTTGCCAATTGTGCCTGTACAAATCAAGGCTGTAAAAGGCAGTAAGATGTTAAAAAATTATGCATTTTTAGATCCCGGCAGTACAGCAACTTTCTGCTCTGAACGACTCATGAGGGAACTAAAGGTGAGAGGAAAGAACGCCAAGATCCTGTTGAGAACCATGAGCCAAGAAAAGATTGTCGACAGTCATGTTATCTCAGGACTGGAGGTATCTGCACTTAATAGTAACACTTTCTTTGAATTACCTGATGTATTCACACAATATGAGATGCCTGTGACTCATGATAACATTCCACGACAAGAAGAATTAAGTGTCTGGTCACATTTACACTCAGTGGAAATTCCTGTCATCATCGCTGACGTGGAACTGTTGATTGGAAGTAACGTTGCAAGAGTAATGGAACCATGGGAAGTGGTAAACAGCAAGGATGGAGGACCCTATGCTGTCAAAACCCTATTGGGATGGGTTATCAATGGACCACTGAGAGGAGGCAACGAAACTGGGAGCAGCGATTCTATCATTTCAGTCAACCGAATATCTATTGCTAACATAGAGGAATTGTTGGTGAAGCAATAAAATCACAACTTTAATGAGAAGTCAGCAGAGGACAAGCCAGAAATGTCCAGAGAAGATCTCAAGTTTATGGAAATCATGAACAGTTCAGCTGAACTCAGCAACGGTCATTACTGCATGAGATTACCTTTCAGAGAGGAAAATGTCACCATGCTTAACAACCGTCAGGTTGCTGAACAAAGAGCTCTCTGTTTAAAAAGGAAATTTATGAAAAATGCTACCTTTAAAGAGGAATATACTCACTTTCTCAGTGATGTCATAAATAAAGGATATGCAGAAAAGGTGCCAGAACATCAGCTGAAAAGAAAAGAAGGTAAAGTCTGGTGCATTCGGCATCATGGTGTATACCATCCAAAAAAGGGAACATTGAGGGTGGTGTTTGACTGCGGTGTAAGCTTCAAGGGGATGTCACTCAATGGTCAGCTACTTCAGGGACCTGATTTGACGAATTCATTGCTTGGAGTTCTGACAAGGTTTCGTCAAGAAGTTGTAGCAGTGATGGCTGATATTCAGGCGATGTATCATCAAGTTAAAGTGACAACACAGGATGTACATTTTCTTCGCTTCCTGTGGTGGCCAAGTGGTGACCTAACACAGCATCTCACTGAATACAGAATGACTGTTCATCTATTTGGTGCAATATCATCACCTAGCTGTGCTAGTTTCGCCCTAAGAAAAACTGCGGAGGACAACAGGGCAAAGTTTCCAGTACACGTGATGGACACAATCAAGCACAATTTCTACGTGGATGACTGCTTGAAGTCCCTGCCTTCAGAAGCAGAGGCCATGGCCCTAGTGAGACACCTGACAACTGTATGCCAGCTGGGTGGTTTTCAGCTGGTGAAATGGATTAGCAACAGCAGGTCAGTGTTGGAATCTATTGATGTAGAAAAAAGAGCTGAGGAAGTAAAACAATTGGATCTCGACAGAGACAATCTCCCTGTCGAGAGAACACTTGGACTGCAATGGTGTGCAGAAACTGACACTTTCAGGTTCAAAATGGCAGTTCAGGAAAGACCACTGACAAGACGAGGTATCTTGTCTGTAATAAGCTCAGTATACGATCCCATAGGATTTTTAGCTCCCTTTACCTTACCTGCCAAGTTGTTGTTGCAACATCTTTGTAGGTTGAGCTGTGGTTGGGATGATCACATTTCCCCAAACTACCAACTACAATGGGTGAGGTGGCTAGAAGATCTAAGAAAGCTCAGCACATTTAGCGTACCAAGATGCATCAAGCCCAAAGATTTTGGACAGCTCACAAATGCCCAACTACATCACTTCTCCGATGCCAGCGAGGATGGTTATGGTACAGTATCGTACCTGAGGCTGCAGAATGACAAGAAGAAAATTCATCTTGCATTCATTCTAGGAAAAGCAAGAGCTGCGCCATTAAAGAAAGTGACAATCCCAAGGATGGAACTAACCGCTGCTGTGCTTGCAGTTCGAATTGATAGGTTGTTGAAAGCAGAACTACAGCTAGAGTTGGAGAATTCAACCTTTTGGAGTGACAGCACAAATGTGTTAAAGTACATTGGGAATGAAACAAAGCGTTTTCACACCTTTGTGGCCAATAGGATCTCCACAATAAGAGAAGCTACTGCTGTCTCACAATGGAGGTACGTTGATACAAAGCAGAATCCTGCTGATGAGGCTTCACATGGGGTGAAAATTGAGTACCTTCTCACAAGCAGCAGATGGATCCACGGCCCAGATTTTCTTCTTAAGAGTGAAGGGGAATGGCCCGTTAACATTGTAGATTCTGTTTCTATCAGCAGTACTGACCCAGAGGTCAAAGGAGAGGCTACAGTAAATGCTGGAGTCATTAAAGATGTCCTAAACGTAACAAACACTGTCAACACAGATACCCAGAATGCAACAAACCAGTTGATAACTTACTTCTCTTCATGGAAAAGGTTAAAAACCTCAGTTGCTTGCTTTCTACAGGTGAGAGAGATGTTGCTGCTGTTGAGTCAGAAGAGAAAAGAAATACAAGCTTCTGTGTCTAGCAGAGGACTTGACATAAGTCAACTAAAGGGCAAAGTGGAAAAGGAGATGCAAAGATTCAGAACCAAACTGACTGGTCAAACCATGTCCCCAGAAGATCTTGAAACCGCTGAAAGGGCTATCATCCAATACTGTCAACTAGACAAGTTCAATGATGAAATAACTGTTTTGAAAGGGGGAACATCTGGAGTGAAGAAAAGCAGCCATATTTATAAACTTGATCCAGTGTTTGAAAATGGGCTCTTGAGAGTGGGTGGAAGGCTCAGTAAAGCAGCAATGCCTGAGGGCATGAAACATCCAGTCATTTTGGCTAAAGACCAACATATCTCCACTCTCATTCTTCGCCATATTCATGAGCAGTTAGGACATTGTGGAAGAAATCACCTTCTTTCTAGACTTCGTCAGCGGTATTGGATCACCAGCGCAAATGCTGCTGCTAGAAAGATTCTTTCATCCTGCGTCATTTGCAGACGTTTTAGAGGAAAGCTGGGTGAATAAAAGATGGCAGATCTGCCAACAGACAGACTTCAACCTGACCTCCCACCATTCACAAATGTGGGTGTTGACTACTTCGGGCCTTTCGAAGTGAAGAGAGGCCGCAGCTTCATAAAACGCTATGGTGTTATCTTCACCTGCATGGCCAGCAGGGCAGTGCATTTGGAAATGGCATATTCTTTAGATATCAGTTCTTGCATTAATGCACTGCGCAGATTTATATCCAGAGGAGGCCAGGTATCTCACATCAGATCAGACAATGGGACTAACTTCGTAGGAACAGAACGTGAGCTGAGAGAGGCTCTGTCTGCTCTTAATCATCAAAAAATACAAAATGCATTACTTCAGTCAGAAGTGAAATGGAGCTTCAATACTCCTGCTGCATCACATCATGGCGGAACATGGGAAAGAATAATTCGCATGGTCAGACAGGTGCTGAACTCAGTCCTTCATCAGCAAAGTGTGGATGATGAGGGGTTACAAACTCTGCTATGTGAGGTGGAAGCCATATTAAATGACCGTCCCATCACCAAAGTATCAGATGATCCTAACGATCTGGAACCCTTGCCCCCAAATCACATCCTTCTGTTGAAAGGCAAACCTGCACTTCCACCTGGGCTTTTCGAAAAGAGTGATTTGTACACAAAACGACGGTGGAGGCAAGTTCAGTTCTTATCGGATCTCTTCTGGCACAGATGGGTTCGGGAGTACTTACCTCTGTTACAGGAACGACAACGGTGGTCCAAGGACAGGAGAAGCTTTGTCATTGGAGACATAGTCATTGTGGCAGACTCTACTGCACCTCGCGGATCCTGGTTATTAGGGAAAGTACTACAGACATTTCTTGACTCACAAGGACTTGTGCGGTCTGTTAAAGTCCAGACCAAATGCAACATTCTGGAGAGACCAGTTACAAAGATTTGTCTTCTGCGGGAAGCTGGATAGAGACTGATGTATTGGACATGCATGTATACATGGACATTATGAGTTGAAACCACACATCTGCATAATGGATGTTTTATTGGCTTCAATTGTTTGTATGATGTTTAATTGTTATGTTATGTTATTATAGAGTAACAATTAGGGGCCGGTGTGTTGTAGCCAATTTTGATGTGTGTTTTATGTGTTTTGTCAGTAGTAAGTTGTATAGGGTGACGTTTTTCCGCTTGCACACCAGGGGGCATAGGCAGGGGAATCACAGTACATATGGAGACTATATAAGGAAGTCACAGGTGAATGGCGGCAGAGAATTAGGATCTGAGGAAGCTCACAGTTTTTCAACCGTGCTTGTGTGCATGTGTGTTTATGGCTTGATGGATTCTGGCGTGTCCTGCAGTTAGCATGGTGTTTACTGTCTTTGCTGATGTACGAACTCAACTTGCTTCAGAAGTGCAAGCAGCAGTGTCTTTCAAGTAATTTTATGTACAAAATAAAATGTTAACCGCATGCCATGGCAGACCTGATTATTTTGCACCATCAGGCGTTGGAGATGACTTCATATTCCCTCTAGTGGCTTTATTTTTGTGGTACGATCGCCATTAAAGCGTTGACAATTTCCATTGAAAAAGGACAGGGCGGGATAGATCAAACAGCTCCTCCCTTTTTTTAAATAGCCAATGGCACTTTGTTTATATCACAGCTCGGCCCGTTGAGCTAGGTACAGGCCCGGCTGCAGAATGAAATGACTGAGTGGGCATGTGAAATTGTTAAGGGGGCTTAACTTTTTACCATCAATGAACAATCAATACACACCTCGCTTTGGAACGGCAGATTTTTAAATGCAGCGCTCCCTAAAACACTCTATATGCAACTGCACAATAATAAAAACATAAGCCAGCGTCATTTATTATGCATGTTAACCCTTTGACGCTTAAGTTAAAAATATTCTAACTGACTCCCCAGAGTGAGTTTTTTAGAACGTTCCCCCTTAATGTTTTCATGGCAACGCGTCATATTTGTCACGTGACAAACCGCAGCCACAATAACGCATGACAGGTGTATAGCTTTTATTTAGTTTTTCCTTTTTTATTAAAAATATTCACAAATGATTAAGTATTATATCAAGTAAATATTCTATCTGATATTACGATTCTCAACAATGTGTAAGTGAGTGTGTTTGGTCGTTTAAAACCTTTATAAATAATTTTGATTTTGATCTATAACGTGAGATGGCCGCCACCATGTTTCTTTACGCCGCAGTTCAGAGAGTTCTGTCAGTCATCAGTTTCTCCTGAAATACATGTAAGAAAGTGGCCGGTGAACTGTGAGAAGAATAGAGTAAACTTAATAGTTACTTCCACTATGTTCGTCTGATATGAATAACACACGTCGGCAAATTATATTTGAATAGATTGTTATTGCTGCTTCCACAGACATCAGTGTGTATTGAAACCTAAAATAAACATTATGAGGTTGAAAACACTGCATAGTTGTAATATATGACAGCGCTGAGCTCGTCCGTCTCTGGCTCAGCGCCAACCAACACACGAAAGCACAGTTTGAATCTGGCACTTATGTCACATCACTGAACATTCTAAATCCCATATGTGGGACTGTACCGCTCTGGAGCAGACTGTGTTCGCATGACACTAATTTCATTTGCCCCAATGTAAAGCATATTTATTACACTTGTCTGAATCATTTCCTATCCCCTATATAGTGCACCATGTTGAAAACAGTAAATTTGTGAAGAGTGACCGATTTAAGCCGCAGCTTCAGCGTCTATTTATAATGTAGGGGGCGGGACGCTTGAGATTCTAGAGAGCATTTGATTGGACAGAAAATATGAGAAGCTGAAGGGCTAAATAAATAAAGTCATCAAAATCAAATCAAGAAGTGAGAGACTAAGTTTTGAATGCTTATATATTCTAAATGTGAGTTTTGTTATTGTTTTGGAGCACACAAGCTTATAGATAACAGTACAAAACATATTCATACTAAAAGCCAAAACACTGACATATCGGGTTCGCTCTTGGGAGCCCCAATCACCTCTGGGATTATCAGATAAGGCCAATGAAATTGGCATACAGAATTTGTATACCAGGCCTTGCCCCTTACATAGAGGTATATAAGCTGGAAGGCATGCAAGTGTACTCCAGTTTTGTTCTGAGGAGCCGAGGTAGCATCTCGGCCACTTCAGCGGTCAGAACAGAGTTGCTGCATGAGGGACACATGTCATTGTTCCCTCCATCAGGGAACGAGGGTTATCATACGTAACCGAGATGTTACCTTTCTGTCGGTCACTTTCGAAACCGGCATATGGGGTCCCTATACTAAACGCTACAACAACTGTACCGTGTCACGAGATAATGCAGGGTCTAGCCTGAGAGATTGTATCTATCACCTCTGGTGTGAGTCCCCAGAGTTTCTCGCCCCATCCAGAGACCAGACGTGGAGGTTCCAGAGATCTGGGCGTGGGTGCCAGATTCTGGCCTGCCCCTGAGAAAGAAGGTCCTTCCTCAAGGGGATTCGCCAGGTTCTGGTTGGGCCAATAATGGGCAACTATTAGAACTTATTTCTCATCCTCCCTGACCTTGCACAGTGTCTGTGCGATGAGGCTCACTTGGGGAAATGCATACTTGTGCAGGCCCCGGGGCCAGCTGTGCGTTAGTGCATCCGTGCCGAGGGGGCCTTGGTCAGAGAATACCACAGAGCGCAATGGGAGGATTTCTGGGAGGTAAACAGGTCCACCTGTGCCTCACCGAATTGACTCCATGTCAGCTGGACCGTCTGGGGAGTCTCCATTTTTCACAGTGCGTGACCTGTTGCGAGAGCGCATCGGCAGCGAGAATGAGGTTGCCAGGAATATGAATGGCACGCAGTGACTTCAGTCATTGCTGACTCCAAAGGAGGAGATGGTGGCCGAGTTGAGACTCCTGTCCTGGCATTTATATACACCACTGTCCCTGTGTTGTCCATCCGGTTCAACAGGGGCTTTCCCTGGATCAACGTCCGATGAACCCTCAGGGCCAATAGCACAGCCAGCAACTCTAGGCAGTTGATGTGCCAATGCAAATGGGGTCCAGTCCAGGAGCCCGAAACCGCATGCCCGTTGCACACGGCAGCCTATCTTGGAGGTGTCTGTTGTGACAACTACACGCCTGGACACTTGACCCAGGCGGGCTAGGTGTTTGCAGACCAACTCCTGTGACTGAGATAAAATAAGCCAGTCGTCAAGGCCTCCGCGACCTTTGTGAAGATGAGAGAAGACAGGGACAGCTCAAAAGGGAAGATCTTGTACTGGTATGCACATCCTTCGAAGGCAAACCGAAGAAGCGGTTTGTGTCGGGAAAGGATCGAGAAAAGAAAGTATGCGTCCTTCAGGTCCATCTTTGCGAACCAACCCCGATGTCTGACACATGTGAGCATGTGTTTGACTGTGAGCATCTTGAATTAGAGCTTGTGCAGGGTCTAATTCAGTAATCCTCAAATCACCACTCTTCTTCGGTCCAATGAAGTAAGGGCTTTAAAAACGCTTCAACTCGGCCAGGGGGTCTGAAGAGGCCGCCTTGGGAGACTGGGGTGTCAAGAAAGTGAGCCATTGTCCGAACTCAGAGACGAGGTAAACTTACACGCCTTGGACGGAAGGGAGGTGGAACATACTCAAGGCCAATGCTCCTGGCAACTCAGCACCAGACACAGACTGAGACTGAGACAACACACGTGAAAGAGGAAGCCCAGCTGACACTTCAGCGCCTGAAAGCATAGGCCCACCCTTCGATGGTGCAAGCTATAACTCATCATTGCTGCGAGCCCCGAATGAGATGACGCATACACCCTGTGATGCAACTTAGAGTAATGCAGCGTCAAACTCATCAAGGAACTTTACCCGACGAAAAGCACTGCCATTTAGTGCCATTTAACTTCTCACTGTTCCCAGACGAGACGCACTGGTTCGGCTCCGAAGAACAAAGCTAGAGTGCACTTGTACGCCGGCTGGCTTATATACCTGTATGTACGGGGCATGGTCTGGCATGAAAATTCTGCACGCCAATTCTATTGGCCTTTTCTGATATTTTCAGAGGTGATTGGGGCTCCCAAGAGCAAACCCTATATGTCAGTTTTGACACACATCGAAGTGACTGTCAGAAAGGGAACTTTAATTTTGATTTCTTGGGGACTTTTAATATGTCGTTTTGAAACCATAGACAGTAGAAAATGCGTTGAGAAGTCTTTACATTTTTTTAAATCATAAACAGATTTAGCAAATTTTGTTTTACATTTTTTTTACAAGCAAATAAATATACTGTTTCCATGCAACATGAACTCATTAAGAGTGTAATGGGTAATTGAAAGAACATCTTTGCTGGGTCTAACAATCAGGAATTGATTTTAAAATTACCCTTCTCTTTGTTTGTTTTTAATCATCAGGTGCATCTCTTTTCAAGTAGGTCAGGATCCCATTTTCATGTTTCCATTTTATCATAATTACCGAAAATTAAAGGCTCATTTCAGGATACATTTATTGTTGTACTTGTTAAGCCCACTTTATTAAGATAAGGCACCTCCTTCACTACCTCTAAATTAATATCCAAGTTCCATAACTTAAATGCAATTTTTTTCAATGCTGACTCACTATTCTAGTCTGATCATAATCCCTCTTTGTATGGACTCAAAGGGGAACCTGTAATTAAATTAATCATCAGCGCCATCCAATGGTGAGAAACAGACTGTGACTGTCAAAGAATATTTGATAGAGACAAAAAAAAAAAAATAGAAAAAAACAGTTTCATTTGCCATCACATTTACAAAATATCTTTCACATTTAAAATGCAATGATCCTATTTTTAAGACCTAGGATTTATTTACAGTAATTTGATGTTTACATGTAAACAAAAAGGCAGTAAGATACAAAGTATCACTAATGCAGAGACAGTGGTGAGTTATTGGCTTGGTTTGAAGGGTTTTGATTACCATAAATCATATTGATCATAACATCGGCGTAGTTTCTGTTTTTCCATCTGCAGTAACGAGCTGCATCAGAGTACCTGAAGGGGGTCTGTTCTCTCCTGTAGTCCACTTATAGAACAGCCTAGAATGTAGGAAATGCATCATGGCTTTATCCACACACACACACACACACACTCACACACGCCAAAAAATACAGAAGATACAGCTCCCAAGTATACAATATATACTTACTCCGTTATGTACTCTAGTGATGTCCAGGAACTGACATCACCATCTGGCATGAACTTTCTATTCATGGGTGTATCCAAAGTCACTCTAAAAGGAGTAATTAATAGTCGCCTTTATAAACAGAAATTTGCATGGACGTAAATTAGATGCTTGGCATTTTGTTGTTCCTTACGGGAGAATTGCTACTGCAGAAGATCCTGGAGGAAGACCACTATTTGGCCCACTCAGACTTTGGCACAACTGATGTACTGCTGCCTTAGCCATACCATAACCAATGCATCCTACAATGACAACGAGATAGAATTGTACTGATACTGCAATATACATGTAAAATCCAAATCCAGAAAAGTTGGGACATTTTGTAAAATGTAATAAAATCAAGATTCTGTGATTTGTTAATTCTCTTTAACCTTAATGTAACTGACAAAAGTACAAAGAAAACATTTCCAATGTTTTCACTGGCCAAATTAATTGTGTTTGGTAAATGTAAACACATTTTGATTTTGATAGCTGCAACACACAACAAAAAAGTTGGGACAGAGACAAAATAAAAATAAAAAGAGTAAAGAATATCTAAGTCAAACTGTTTTTAAATAGTCCACAATTAGCAGGTGAACTGGTAATAGGTAAGGGCATCGTGCTTGGGCAGAAAAGCAGCAGAATCCACTAAAGACTCGGTCTTTGCAAGCAAAGATGGATCATGGCTCACCACTTTGTGCCAAATTTCACGAGAGAATTGTCAAACAATTCAAAAATCACATGAAAAATCTCAATGCAAGATTGCTAATATTTAGGTTTTTCACCAACTACCATACATAATGTGAAAAAACGTAGGGAATCCAGAGAAATCTCAGTAGCCTACATGTAGGGCAAGGCAGGAGACTGAATGTGCGTGACCTTTGAGCCCTCAGAAGGCATTGCATGAGAAACCGTCATGCTACTGTATTAAATATGGCCACATGGGCTCTGGAATACTTTGGAAAACCATTGTAACTTAACACAGTCTGACGCTGCATCAAGAAATGCAACTTGAATCTCTGTTACGCAGGGAGAAAGCTACATCTGTTCAATGCATCTCAGATGGGCTAAAAGACAGTGGAAATGTGTGTTGTGGTCAGATGAATCCATGTTTCAGCTTGTTCTCAGTCCCAAAGAAAAAAGGACCATCCATACTTTCATTAGTGACAGTTGCAAAAGCAAACACCTGTCATGGTATGGGGGTGCATCAGTGCAAACGGTATGGGTGACTTGCATACTGTATGTGTGAATGTATCATTGACGTGGAGGCATATATTGGGATTGTACAGAGACATATACTGCCATCAAGATAACATCTTTCCTGGTAGGTTAGCTAGACAATGACAGGCCTCATACTGCAGTGCACATGCTAAAACAGAGTTGTTTCTTGACACTCTACACCATACAGTGGATGCGCCTGACTGCAGTCCAGATCTGTCTCTTATTAAAAATGTATGGGCTATCATGAAAAGGAGAATCAGACAACAATGACCACAGACTGTTGAGCAGATGGCTCGTATTAGGTGAGATTGGGCAAACATTTCACTTGCAAAACATCAACAATTATTATCCTATTGTATTATTATTTTACAATTATTAATACTAATACAATAAATTGTCACAACAGACACCTCCAAGATAGGCTGCCGGGCGCAATGGGCATGCAGTTTCGGGCTCCTGGACAGGACCCCACCTGCATTGGCACATCAACTGCCTAGAGTTGCTGGCTGTGCTATTGGCCCTGAGGGTTCATCGGACGTTGATCCAGGGCAAACATTTAAAAAGTGTCATTAAAAGGAAAGTTGATGTGACAGTGGTAAACATGCCTCTGTCCCAACTTTTTGGAAGTGTATTGCAGCCATCAAAATCTAAATTTGTTTATATTTAAAAAATACAATTAAGTTGTGAAAGCTTTGAAAATATTTTCTTTGTACCTTTGTCAGTTAAATAAAGGTTCAAGAGAATTAACAAATGACAGATTCTTGATTTTATTGCATTTTACAAAATATTGTGGTATGGTCCACATGGAGATCTGATCCGAATTCTGAGTCCATCTGGGATTACATGAAGAAAAGGAAAAAACTGAGACAAACTAAATCCAGAAGAACTGCGGCAAAGTCTCAAAGACACTTGAAGAAACCTACCTGAAAAACTATGTGCAAGTGTACCTGGACAAAAGCTGTTTTAAACGCAAAGGGTGGTCACACCAAATATTGATTTAACTTAGTTAACAGAAGTTATGACATTATTTTTGAAAGCATCCTCACTTTACAGGATTTTTACACAAGTGTCTAAAACTCTTCACAGTACCGTAGCTTTGCAGGTATGGGTTTCTTAAAGCGTCTTGGAGACATTGCCACAGTTCTTCTGCATTTAGTCTGTCTCAGTTGTTTCTTCATGTAATCCCAGATGACCTCGATGATGTGAGATCAGATCTCCGTGTGGATCATACCGGCTGTTGTCAGATTCCTTGTGTATAATATCTCACTAGATTATTACAAATAATGGCAAATGGAATGTTTGGAAATGTAAACTGATATTTCCTACTGACATACTACAGCAAAAGATATAAATAACTGGCTTAAAACCTTTTTTTTTGGTATAAATTCTAACTTGCCAGTACTGTGTGTATCATATATATATAAATATATAAATACACACACATATAAATGGGGGAACACCCTTCGCTGTAAAAAAAAAAAAAAATCTACCTGTGTGCGGAGGGAATGTTATTTAAAAGCTTTGTGTTTCAGAAATGGTACTGTATGTTCATCATGTTTCATACAGTTTAATGACGATTCTTAAGCCAACTTGCTTTGTGCTGTGAACATGAACTTTTTATCATGCTGAGAGACAAGTATGTATGTGAGGAAATATCATATATTATGTTAAAAAATGAATGACACTGGTCATGAGAACAGTATTTATATATATATTCTTTTTTTATGAGCTAATCTAAAGGTCAGGGAGTAAATACAACCATACATACCTGCTGTTGGACCCAGTGCTGCTTTAGCCCCCGCCAGTGTGAGCAACCCTCCCTCTCTCAGGTGTTTGGTTGCTAGGTGACTGCAAATTGTGGAGGTCCACACATTCTGCTTCCACATCAGATCAGCATTCTTATACAGAGCTGAGGCATATAGAATACATTCATATGAAGTATAAACTGATATAATTATATACCAGAAAATGTTCACTTCTAGGATAGAATTAGACTTAAGAGATTAGCGCCCCCTTGTGACAATACTGAGAATGCAATACATTTCAGAAAGCAATAACAAAAGAGAATGTTTATGCAATAGTGAAGAGTGTTTTGGGCTTCTATGACAAAGTTTTGACTCGAGATTTACTGTGCAATAAATCAGCTGTTCTCAACCAGGGGGCAGGGGCACACTAGCGAGCCACAGAAAACTTCCAAGGGGGCCGCAGACTGATTTAAAATAATAGATAGATGGATAATAATAATATATAAATATATAACATTTATATAGAGCTTTTATCTGCACTCAGAGTGCTTTACATGGAAGGAAAAATCTTCTCTACCACCACCAATGTGCAGGATCCACCTGGATGATGTAACAGCAGCCATACTGTGCCAGAACACCCACCAGCGTATTAGTTGAAAGGAGAGAGTGATGAAACCAATTAGTGTATATATGGGGATGATTAGGAGGTGATGATGATGGACAGAGACCAACGGGCAAATTTGGCCAGGATGCCAAGGTTACCCCTACACCTTTTTCAAAGAACATCCTGGTTTTTTAAATGATGTGACAGACGGAGACAGACGGATAGACAGACGGACAGACAGACAGACAGACAGACAGATAGATAAAAAAGACGAATAGACAAAAAGTCTGAAAACTTCTGCTATAGATTTTGTATGGCCTCTGTGTGTACATGTACTAATAAG
The DNA here is from genome assembly GCA_026230005.1 of Gila orcuttii. Classification (NCBI taxonomy): domain Eukaryota; kingdom Metazoa; phylum Chordata; class Actinopteri; order Cypriniformes; family Leuciscidae; genus Gila; species Gila orcuttii. Next base: position 49,058,813 of record JAPDVR010000002.1, on the reverse strand, counting down.
TATGTACTAACTTTTGGCCTTGGCGCTGCCCCCTGCCCAACCTCCAGCCACACACAAGATGGCATCAACTTTATCTTCACCTAACAGCTCACTGACATCAGCTGTCACCTAACAAAAATAAAAAAGAAAGACAGAGATGTAACATATTTGAACATAACACACAACATTACAAATCAAAAGTATGTTGATCTTTGAATACAGACAGGCAAATAATTCAGGCAATTTGGGAATCACATGAATGTCAGCACCGGTCGATAATCACGCCCATTAAGTCAATTAAAAGAAATAGTAGCAACAAAATCTTAAAGGCTTGTTGAGTAAATGAGTGAAAGACATGCCCACACACACATTTTTTCTTTTTTTTGCATTTTGTTATGTTGATGCCTATGTTAAACTACTGTACAAAAACCTGAAAATGTCTGTCCATCGACAGTCCCTATCCAACTTGACAGAGCTTGAGAAGATCCGAGGAGAAGAATGGCAGAAAAATCGCCAAATGAAGATGTGCAAAACTTGTCACATCATACCCAAAAAAGACTTGAGGCTGTCAAGGTGCTTTAAGTACTGAGTTAAAGGGCATATTGCAGGTTAGAGGACCCAATTAGTCAATGTGTAGAAAAATAATGTAGGAACTAGATTTTCTTTCAAATATACTTATAAATACGCTACATTGGCTTCTGGAGTCGTTTTTGTGAGAAAATGTTACTTCCGCATCTGAAAATGGGCGTGACGTAACGGGCGGGAGAGCGGTCGATTCAAACAACAGGAAAACAATGGATCGCAATGACATTTCGGACGCTGGGGAAATTGTTCATACTTACTCGTATGACGGACCACAGCCATACAATTATGAGCCTGCTATGCTGCCAAGAGAGCAGGGACAGGCCAGGAATTACGACAGGAAAAACTCCTCTGACAGAACAATGGTCAGAGGAGACAAACTGAGTTGTGGTGTGAGGAGAACCAGTGGAGAACAGGACAGGTGTCTTGGTGAGACCAGTGTTAGCTAATAGATACACGTTCGCTAACGATATACACTGTGCTCACTGTTGATCTATGTAATTGTGTCTTCTCTAATTGACTGTGATCATGATGTGGGTGGAGTAACATACACAGGTGTGCTTTATTAATCATTAATAAAGTGGCCCCCGCTCTATTGTGAGTGTGCAGGCAAAACGCCAGATCATGTCTGAGATGTAAGTTCTTTTATCCTTCGTCACGTTACCGGTTACCTAGCTCTAACTGAGATGGCAGCGCCAGCAGGTTATGGGCCCAGTAAAGAGTATGGGATCCGATGGAGTCGTTTATGTTTCGACGGAGAGGAAAAGAATTACGAACTGTGGGAAACGAAGTTCCTGGCACATTTGCGTCTTCTGGGTTTAAAATCCACCATATTGGGTGAAGCCTCTGCCGTGGATGATGAGGGCGAGGAAGTGGAGGACGACAGTAAAAATGAAGAGGCATATGCAGTGCTGATCCAATTATTAGATGACAAGAGTATGTCGCTTGTGATGAGAGAGGCTGCTGATGATGGCAAGAAGGCGTTACAGATTTTGAGAGATCACTACGCTGGGAAAGGGAAGCCACGTGTGATAAGTTTGTATACGGAGTTGACATCTCTTCAGAAAGGTGTAAATGAAACTGTTACGGATTATATTATTCGTGCGGAGACCGCAATCACAGCATTGCGGAATGCGGGAGAGACTTTGAGCGATGATTTATTGACTGCCATGATTCTAAAGGGTTTACCCGATACTTTCAAACCATTCTCTATTTGTATTACGCAGAGTGATGAAAAACTAACATTTGCTGACTTTAAAGCAAAACTGAGGAGCTATGAAAGCACAGAGAAGTTTGGGCCTGCTAGTTCGGTGGAGGACAGCGTAATGAAAATTAGAGGAAGAGACAATTGGAGTATGAGACTCACCTGTTACAACTGTGGACAGAAAGGTCACAAAGCCGCGGCGTGCACGGTGGTTGCTGAGGAGCGCAGGGAACGGAAACAATGGTGTAGTTTCTGTAAAAGCACCTCACATAAAGATGTGCACTGTCGTCGAAGAAAGCGGGATAAAGTGAAGCAAATGATGGATGAAGAGGAGGATCACACATTTGCGTTTATGGTGGAGCAGGTGAATAAAGTCCCGATTGGTGGAGTGGAAATAGAAGATCTCATGGTGGATTCTGGAGCTACTAAACACATCGTTACGGACATTGATTGAGAAGTTCGTGGATTTCCACTCAAGTTTCAAGCCTCAGAGCCACACACTGGAGCTGGCTGATGGAGAACGGGCCAGTGGTATCGCGTTAAAGAAAGGTACCGCAAAATTGCGTTTGAGAAATAACAATGGCCGTATTGTGGACATGATGTTGACAGAGGCACTTTATGTGCCATCATTTTCTCAAGACATTTTTTCCGTCAAAGCGGCAATTACACACGGAGCGACAGTAATCTTCAAAGAGGGACAGAACCGTCTCATTCACAAAAATGGTACAACTTTTGATATTCATATGTATGACAGATTGTTTTACTTGAGTACTGTAGCCAATGAGATTGATGAGTGTAACGCGTGCTACGATATTCAGACATGGCATGAAATACTGGGTCACTGTAATTATGATGATGTGTTAAAGTTGGAGAGTGTTACAGATGGGATAAAAAGTAGAGGTAAAATAGACAGATCCATTTTGAAATGTGAAGTGTGCATAAAAGGCAAATTTGCTCAGAACAGAAATAGAGATCTAGATGAGAAAGCAGAAGATGTATTTGTACTTCATTATGCAGATCTGGCTGGTCCTATACGGAACCAGCAGGGAAAGATGGTTTTAGATTTGCCTTAGCAATCACAGATGACTATTCAGGAGCTGTGTTTACCTATTTTTTGAAGAGCGAGAGTGACACTGCCGTAGCCACTGAGAAATTCATTGCTGATGTTGCACCGTATGGTAAAATTAAATGTCTAAGACCAGATAATGGAACAGAGTTTACATCTTCTGTATTTCAGTCATTGCTCAGCAAAAATGCTATAAGACATGAAACCTCAGCTCCTTACTCACCCCATCAAAATGGGACAGCTGAAAAAGCTTGGAGGACTTTGTTTGAAATGGCAAGATGTATGCTGATCGAGAGTAATTTACCAAAAGAGTTGTGGACATATGCGGTACAGACCGCGGCTATAATTAGAAACAGATGTTATAATAGGCGTCTGGGACAAACTCCATACTATCTGATAACTGGAAAAAAGCCTGACCTATCCAAAATGAGAGTGTTTGGGTTAGAGTGTTATGCATACAAGTATGATAAGAAAAAGTTGGATGCCCGATGTGAAAAGGCTATATTCGTTGGTTATGACAAAAATAGCCCTGCTTATCTTGTTTTCTATCCAGACACAGGGAGAGTACTCAAAAGTAGACTGGTGAAGTTTGTCACAAAATGTACAAATGAAAGAGATAATCAGACAGAGGAGGATGTGGATTTAGAATATAGGAAGGAGGTTGAAGTCCTAGTACCAAAACTAGATAAGACTAAAATAATTCCACAAGAAATGAAAGTTGAGGATGAAGTCAGTACAAAGGGTGAAAAAGAGAATGATCTAGGTACTAGATATCCAAAAAGAGAAAGAAGACCCCCCCAGTACCTTGCAGACTATGATTATGAGGTTAAAGATGATGCAGAGCTATTGATGATCAGCTATTGACTATAGGCTATTGCTATCGTGTTGCATGTGATGTTCCCCAGACACTGAAGGAAGCCTTAGGCTCTTCAAAATCAGAGCAGTGGGTTGAAGCTATGGAGGAGGAGATGAATTCTCTAAAAGAGAATAATACGTTCACATTAACAACACTACCAGAAGGTAAACAGGCAGTAGGGGGAAGATGGGTTTATGGTGTAATGGAAAATCCTGATGGGGAATTGTATAAAGCCAGGTATGTGGCAAAGGGTTATAGTCAAGTGGCAGGTATTGATTATAATGAGACCTTTTCACCTACTGCCGATATAACTTCAGTACGTGTTTTAATGCAGCTTGCAGCACAATATGATTTAGAGTTACATCAGATGGATGTTAAAACTGCATATCTGCATGCTCCTATAGATTGTGAAATTTATATGAAGCAACCTGAAGGATTTGAATTTAAGTCAAGAACAGGAGAAGAATTGGTATGTAAGCTCAATAAATCACTGTATGGTCTGAAACAATCTGGACGCAATTGGAACAAGATGTTGAATGATTTTTTAATTGAAAATTATTTTATTCGGAACTCAGCAGATCATTGTGTTTACAGTAAACAAATTGATGAAGACAGAATCATACTGATTATTTGGGTTGATGATCTTATTATTGCAGCGAGTAATGATCAAATACTCAGAGATGTGAAGGAAATGTTGGGAATTAAATTCAAAGTAAAAGATCTAGGAAACCTTCGACATTTCTTAGGCATTGACTTTACGCAAGAACCTGTTAAGGTAAAAATTAATCAGGAAAGATGGATCTTAAAAATTTTGGAGAGATTTGATATGACTCACTGCAAACCAAGATCAACCCCATGTGAAATCAAAGTAAAATTTGACAATGATGGTGAACCTGTTGACTTAAAGAGGTATCGTGAAGTGATTGGCAGTTTAATCTATATGATGACAAGTACTCGCCCAGATTTAAGCTTCATTGTTAGTAAATTGTCACAATATCTAAGGGGACCAAAAGAACAACACTGGGTGGCTGCTAAACATGTTTTGAGGTATTTGAAAGGTACAGCAGACTTGGAATTATGTTTTAAGAAAAGTGATGTAAATCTGAAACTTGTGGCTTATAGCGATGCAGACTGGGCAGCAGACTTGAATGACAGGCATAGTATTACTGGCTGTTGTTTCAGTTTATCTAAGAATGGGCCTGTTGTCTCTTGGAAATCTAAGAAACAACAAACTGTTGCTTTATCCACATGTGAAGCAGAATACATGGCTTTATCAGCTACTGCACAAGAAAGCTTGTATCTGACCAATCTAATCAATGGAATGGATAATGTACTTGAATATGCACCAGTGACTATTTTTGGGGACAATCAGGGTGCTATTGCACTTTCAAAGAATCCAGTGTGTCGACAAAGATGTAAGCATATTGACATAAGGTATCACTTTGTTCGATCTGTACTGAATGACGGCCAGATAATTCTTTATTATTGTCCTACAGCTGATATGGTGGCAGACATTTCAACAAAATCTGTGTCTAAAGCTAAAATGGATAAATTTATGTGTTTTTTATTTGGAATGTGAATGAATTGTTATTCAGAGATGTATGTATATGACGCATTGTGTTATATTCTGTCAATTTAAGAACAAGTGGGGGTGTTGATCTTTGTAATTGTGTGTTCTCTAATTGACTGTGATCATGATGTGGGTGTAGTAACATACACAGGTGTGCAATCATTAATAAAGTGGCCGCCGCTCTATTGTGAGTGTGCAGGCAAAACGCCAGATCATGTCTGAGATGTAAGTTCTTTATCCTTCGTCATGTTACCAGTTACCTAGCTCTAACTGAGATGGCAGCGCCAACACTCACAATATTGTACATCGTATATCAGTTAATAGCAATGCTATTATTGGTCATCTAAGTTAGGAGTATTGGAACTTAACTTAACTTACTCATTAATATCCGTCCAGACTAACATTACGTGATATAACTTAGCAGTTTCTCATCGAGAGACAGAGAGATATTTTTATTCCTGATAAGTTACACGTTTTTAGGTGCTTGTGTGGGAAATGCGAGGCAATGAATGTTCACAGCTGAGGAAAGTCAGTGCTGCAGGGAGGTGGATGCATACTGGGCCTTAGTGGAAAATGTCACCCCCATCACATCCCATTTGAACTCCATCATATCGCCGGGATGATAATCCTCCGATCTGAAGTGAACGCTACACACGACCGCGTTTTTCGAAGCCGATGCGGAAGACAAATCCCGTTTCTTCACCTGCATAAACCGCACCCAGGCACGAAAGATAGCACCATCCTTTTTCTTGTTAGGAAACCTGTGAACTCGATGTCCTGACAGGCTGGAGTTTTTGCAACCTCGACAAACACAATAATTTACCATGACGATGATAAATTAAAATACAAAAACTACCGAAAACACGGACTCACGACCGCTCTTTCTGAACCTATTCTGCGCTGCTGAGGCTCCCTTTCGTGACGTAAAATGACGCGATGTTGAAAAAAAAAAAAAACGTTTTTTACAAGCCGTCAAAGAAAAGCTCACTTTATCTACTAAATTGGTGCCCTAATGTCGTTTTAAAACATTTTAAATCCTGCAATAACTTTTCATATGTTATTTTCATACAAGGTTATACATTAATTTTGATTTTTTTTTTTACCTGCAATATGCTCTTTAAGGGTTTGAATACTTATGCAATGTACTTATTTCAGTTTTTCCTTTTTAATAAATTTGCTAAGTTGTCACAAATCTGCTTTTTGCTTTGTCATTATAGTGTATGGAGTGTAGATTCATGTGGGGAAAAAAAAGTAATTTAAAGTATTTTAACATAAGGCAGCAACATAGAATGTGAAGGAAATTTTTGGTTTGAATCATAGGGTTTGAATACTTTTGCAAGGCACTGTGTATTGTAAGACTGGAAAAACTGGAAGGACTTTAAGAGAGGGCCACTCTCTGAGAAAACAAAGGAAATTAACATTTGAACTCCCCCTCATGCACTATTGAGACGAAGGTCTCACCTCCCTCATCCTAATCTACATTTCTCTCCCCCATTCTTCATCCTGGCAGAGATCTCCCAAACTCACACAAGAATCTAAATGGTTTAATGTGAATGATTATCATCGAGTTTTATACATGTTTGGTATTATTTGAAATGTCTCGGTGCGACTGGTACAAATGTCTCATTCCCAAAGAAGTAAACCAAAAGGTAATAAAGTTCTTAGGAAGTTTAGAAATATCTGAGTCAACACCTTCTGACCATTTGACTGAATGCTAATTTTCCACTGCTAGCAAATGGTGACTTACAGGTAAATTTCCACTGTGGATGATGTTTAGATTTGAAATGAGGTCTGGGTATATAATGAAACGCAGCGAGAGCTCGGGGCCTTTTCTGTATTTGAGATCGGCCCGTGAGGCTGAGAGTTACGAGACTCTCAGCCTCACGCATTTCTTGTCGGGTAAACTTTTTCCTCTTTGTTCTAGAGCATTTGATGTTTTGCATTGATTATCTTTGAATTGATTATGAAATTGTAATGATACATTTACCTGACATATTAAATTGTGATATTTGATTATTCTAATTGAATTTGACATTTTCATTCAAGAGTTTAAATAGAATAGTAAAACATTCGCTCACATTTAATGATGCACAGATATCATTAAAACCTTTTTCATTTATGGAGTCAGATGAAATAACGAGAAAATACATATGAGAAATTGTATTGCATTTAACCAAAAATACTTTGCCGCGAGAAAAGACAGTAACACGCAGAGACCTTCACTTGTATTATTGGAAACCCTCATTGGACCAAGTGACAGGCTTACAGTATATATAACGTTATATAAAAATGTCTTTATCAAGTTATTTTATCTTGATGTTGCTAGCGCCGTGCTTCACAATTGTCACACATTAAACATCTTTTTGTACCTGGCTGGCTTGCTCAGTGAAGGATTCAGTCATCTTAACTGTAACATTGGCATTGGCTTCTTCATTGGCATTGAGATCTATAGAGGCAACCCACTGTAAATTACAAAACAAAGACCTGAAATTACATTATTGACATATGACAGGAAACAAGAAATGCAACTTATAGGTGTATTTAATAAGAAATGCATGACACTGGTAGCTGTGAGAAATTCATTAATAATTAACACCATTATCACTTAAACACATGTAGCATGTCTGATGGCACAATGAAAAAGACATTCATTTTCAATTACGTGAGCTGTCTTTTGGGTTGAGACAACTTACCCAGTTTTTAGCTCTGAAATATTGCACACAAGCAGAGCCCAGAGCTCCTTTTCCTCCGTAAACAATCACTTTATGGGCTTCTGTAGCAGCCATGCTGTTTCTTTCTTCAGAAGCACATTAAGAGGCCGTGTTATGCAAAAAAAAAAAAAAAATCAAACGTGCCCCCTACTGGAAAAGATGAGAGGAGCAACCAGAATTGTACTAGAGTCGATTGTTCAATCACTTTAATATGTTTGTATGAATTTATCATCCATTTTTAATCTGTTCTTTTTTTCCCAATTGAATGCTTGAAAATATTTTACTAAGACTAATATATTATGTCAAATTTGAACAACGCAACAAATGTAATACTCGGTTTGACCAGCAGGTGGCAGACGACGTCTTTGTGAACAACAATTTAAAACGAAGAAGAAGAAGAACGTCGCCTTTTTCTACAGGAAATTCATGCACATTAGTCGTGTAGCGTTGCTAGCATTCTTTGACAAGCTTCTCATTTAGCTTTATCACTACGTTGACAGCACATGATCGCTTCAAATAATAATTAATCTTTATCTGAACTGTTTCTCTCTTTGAGAGAGGGCAGTGAAACATTCAGGTAATCTCCGAGTTACGTCTTCATTAATTTGTGGATGATTAGCTGCATGTTTTATGTGATGTAAGGTGTTTCTGGTTAATTTAGTAGTTGTGGTTATTATGGTATTTTGTTGTTATATTAAATATCTTGTGAAATATAAAAGTTTAAACGTGTTAGATATTTACTGTTACGATGGCTGTAAATTTGTAATTTATCTCAGTATGTTAGATATTGCTGAACTTCCATCTGGCCTATTTCTACCAAAATAATGTACATTAGATTGTCTCTCGTCTCTAGATCTATAACGTTAGATGAGAGATGAAATTATTTTTTGTGTATTAACCACTATGTGTATAGAACTAATAAACAACCCATTTCTTGACACGCCAAAGGAAGTGTTTGTTTTCAAATTAATAGGACCCGATGCTGAATGAAAAGCAGCCAACGTATTTAACGTTACGCATACATGCGAACCGGCTGATTATGATTATTCTTGCGTTCTTATTCTTAAGTGTAAATAATAATAATAAGGAATAAGAGCGTCCAAACGTTTGACTGGTAACGTATAACCACAACGAAGATATATGTTAAGTTAATAATTTATAGTTTAATAAGGCATTGATTTATAGTTGTATTTTGTATTGTTTTCAGTTGTTGGTTTAATAGTGCGCTGATTCATAGTTTTGACTAACACCATACCAGTCAAACAAGCCAAACCTGCTATAGAATTTGTGTTGTTATATAGAGCCATATATTTCCAGCCTCATTTATAATGTCATTGGTCAAAATTATTTATATACATTTATAACCGCTCAGTCAGTCTAATTATTAACTGTATTGTATGTGTTGTAATTTGTGTAGGATGGATCCAGCTCTGCTGAAAGAGCGAGAGCTCTTTAAAAAGAGAGCTCTATCTAATCCTGCAGTTGAGAAGAGACCAGCAACCTCTGAGGCCTCCGGATCCTCCAAGAAGAAAAAGAGCAAACCAGACAAAGATACATCATCCTCCAAAAGCAACACAGGTCAGAAAGTACATGTGTGTTTATGTAATCTTTGGAATTGACTCACTCCTCACTAAGTCGCAATAACTCTCTGGCTGTATGTCATTAAATTGCTATTGTTCAAAAGTTTGGAGAAAAAAACATTATTGTGGTTTTCACAAAAATATAAAACAACGGTTTTCAACTTTTATAAAGGTCTTGTGAATGGAATGGCTGCTGAAAAATATATTAAAATATAAAAGTTATTTTATTTTGCAATATTACTCTTTTTACTGTAATTTTAAACTTTTGTTCAAATAAATGCAGCATTGGTGAGCATAAGAGACTTCTTTCAAAAACATTACCAACCCCAAGCTTTTGAACAGTAGTGTACGTTGACCTCTTTTATCAAATTAAGATATTAATTCAATTCTATTGACATTTTATTCAAATGGCCTTGGCATATCTTAAGCATTATAAATGTATGTTTTGGGAAATGCTTAGTTTAATACCAGTGACAATAGTTAAAATAGCTCTGAGGATTATGTCAAAATAGCTCTTAATTTTATGTCAGTGAGCCTAACATCTAAAAGCAATTTTTGAGTTATAAAACCTTCATCTCGGGCCTCTCGGATGATGTCTGGTTAGCCTTGCTTTGTGAGAGTTACCCAAGTTGGTAGTTATGAAAATTGAGTCCTACAACAAAATATGAAGATCCATAGAGTAAAATAGTCTGGCATGTACACTTTGATTGAATTTTTTGTTTTTATTTAAGTGTTCTTGCAATCTGAATATTTTGCAATGTTTGTTCTAGGCCTTGCATTCAGTGTTACGTATAAGTTATTTTAAAAGTTGAGCAATTATCCAAACAATATATTTTTAATAAGTAGATATACTTGCGAATATACTTTCTTTAAAGACCTACCAAAAGGTTACATTTTTCGGTACACCTGATATAAAAAAAACAATAAATAATATACTACGTTGAAAATGGTGAATATCAGTAAAAAAACAAAACAATCAAATCATCTCAAGCTCTTATGATGACTTGTTCTAGACATTTATTGAAGTCATTAATGTACTTTTAGCAGCAGCTGATGATATCTTCTGTGACCCAAATGTGAACCACACATTGTTTGTGCTTATATGATTTTTATTATATAATTTTAAATACTCAATTTTAAGGCATTTGCAAAGATGCAATAATTGGCCTTTAGTGTGCTTTTTGATGTAGAACTATTATTATACATAACAATTATTCACATTTTAAAAGTCACCGAACAGGGAATTTAAACATGTACACATATATCATTACCTTTACTCCAACTGTAGTGAATGTTTGCTTTAGGTAGTTAATTAATACTGTATTTAGCTTATGAATTCCACAATGCTGATATGTAAATTTTGTCATCCCGCACAAAGGGAAAGATTCATGTAAACACATCTCAGAATATTCAACAGTTTTATAGTCGACTCATTAAACAATAGTACTGGAACACTGACTATGCAAACAAAACAATGACGTGCACACACAAGCAAATTTTTCCTTTCTTTCTGGTGTAAATCTCATTTAATATTTTAAGCCATCGAGATGCCTGTGCTGTGTATTGCTGTTGGAGCAAGTGGGAGTTGAGTGCTTCTGTCTCTGTACATGTTGGGCGTGTTTTTAAAGGACTTCATTCTGGCGAAGAGCTCTGTCCGAATTTGCAGCCTTTTCCACCGATCTACTGTTGTGGTTCCTTTGGAGACCGTGTCCGCTGTCACCATGGTTACAACTAAACCACCTCTTCGTGCTGGCGGCGCAGATCACGAACGGTTTTGGTCTTGGTGAAGCATCCGCAGTCCAGCAGCTCATAGAGGAATGCCAGTGTGGCGAGGGAGAGGATGGTGAGAATGAAGAGGAGGAGAATGATGAAGCAGGCAACATTCCAGCCATCGTGGAAGGGATAGATCTGCTGGATCAGAGCAGAACTGCTGGACATGTTCATACTGCAGAGAGACCTAGAAATACAGTCAGTTATTAAAGGGAAGGATGAGGAAGGGTAGAATAATTAGTGTGGGTACAAACAGTGATCAAAATCAGCTAGAGGCAGAGTGATTGACAGATTTGAATGGCAGTTTCTACATGCAAATTTGTATGTACTGTATTTTTCGGTGTTGATGAGAAAAGGACATATATTAGAGCATCATCAAAGGCACAGTGTTTTTTTCATACTGTACTATAGCTGTCAGTGAGGCATCTTTAGTCGTTGCTTTGCATCTCATTGTTTTTGAGTATCTTGCAGCATGTGTAGGGTTTTCACTACACCTGCATGTGAGATTTAGCTTACTACTCCAAAGAAACACATCTTATTGGGATTAGGTTAACCCAAAATCATAATTGTTGTTCAGGAATTGATTAGTCGACTAGTTGTTTACCAATTAGTCGCCTTGGAAAAACATGTAGATTTGCCCAAACAGTAGAAAGACATTAAGTACGCCTTGTGTTCATGCTAAAATATTTAATTATTATTTATTATTATTTTAGTTCAGTATTAGTTACTTTTAGGCTCATACATTTACTCTTACGCTCACTAAGAATGCATTTATTTGATAAACTATACAGTAAAAACAGTTATATCAAGAAATATTACAATTCATAATAGCTGTTTTTTTTAATATAGTTTTTAAAAAAATATGGCGAAGCTAAATTTTCAGCATCATTACTCCAGTCTTCAGTGTCACATGATCCTTCAGAAATCATTTTAATATGCTGATTTGTTTCTCAAGTAACGCTTATCATAATCATTGGTGAACACTGTTGTGCTGCTTAATGTGTTTGTGGAAACCATGATGCATTTTTTTTTAGGATTCTTTTATGAATAGAAAGTTAAAAAGAGCAGCATTTAGTTGTAAGAAATATTTAGTTTTTGTAACAATGTAAAAGTCTTTTGTTAATTAGGATCAATTTTATGCACTGTTGCTGAATAAAGGTTAATTTCTTTTAAAAAAAAAATCTTACTGACTCCAAACTTTTGAACGGTAGTTTATAGGGCTGCACAATATTGGAAATAACTGACATTGCGATATTTTGTTTTACTGCAATATATATTGTGATATGAAAATCACTAGATGAACTAATCCTTTAAAGTCATCTCAAAATGAAAATTTCCTAATAATTTGAACACCCCAATGCCATCCAAGATATCCATGTCTTTCATTCCTCAGTGGAAGAGAAAATAATTTTTTTGAGGAAAACATTTCTGGATTTTTCTTCGAATAATGGACTTCAATGGCAACCTCTGTTTTGAAGTCCAAATCAATGCAGTTTCAAAGGTCTTTGAAGTGCTTGAAAATGCTGTGCACGATCGCAGCTGAGGAGGAGGGTCTTGTCTAGTGAAATGATAGGTCATTTTCAAAAAAAAGAAAATATATATATATATATACTTTTTAACTACAGTTGAGCTGATCTGCAACGCGCCGGGAACTACGTCATCACGTTGAAAGGAGTAAATTATTAGGAAATTTTCATTTTGAGGTGAACTAATCCTTTAATAGCTTTATTTGGAAAGAATTGCATATGCATATTTAAGTACAATAGAACAAAGATGTAAATTAAATAAACAGTGCTTTATTTTAAGTATTCAGGTACAGAAATGGAAAAATCAGATGTAAAATACTGTATAGTCTTCACTGTATAAATTAAATATAAATAATCTTTGTTACAGCTATAAAAGTGATTTTCTCTTTGTATTTTGTTTGATTAATATTAATGACACAGACACAAAGCAGTAGGAATATTAGGCTGCTGTCACCAAGACTGAATGCACAGATCCAATATAATGATATGCATCCGTTTTCTTTTTCAATTGTTTACGTTCACGTAAACTATAAGCGACTGTGTTTAAGAAGATACTAGCCAAGATGGGCATTTTGACATCATTTTGCGTGTACTTGTCTGTTCAAGTACAAACAGATGTGAAAGGAAATGAAATTCTATGTTCGCGTGCTGTCTGCGCTCACAGAAAAAAGTGCACAAGTTCCAAATTGAGTTCTCTTTTGCATATTCTTGCACTCAAATGGTTTAAAATCACTTGAATGTTTAAACTGACAGGAACTAAAACACGTATTCTGTGATGGTTAAACTTTGCAATTAATCAGAGAATCACATGGGTTTTGAACCGTGGTGCCTGGTCCATATGGATCAACTACAATCCCTATGCTTGACATTACATATCCTGCAATGTGACTATCGCGGATGTGTACATCACAATATCGATGCTAAAACGATATGTCGTGCAGCCCTAGTAGTGTACTTTGGTAGAACACTTAAAGATATCAGCCCAAAAAGCATGTACAAATACATGCTTTGAAAATCCTTTGGAAGTATAGTATACTATCCAGGCAGCTGTAGCATGCTATTTTCTATGTACTTTGGTTTGGGGTGGACTAATCCTAATCTTGTATATTATGTAGGACAAATAGCATGCAAAATGGGATGGAGCCATACTAGAGGCATCAATTGAGATGAATCAGCTGACCTAGTTTGGTTGAGTGGTCATTTTGTTGTGTAGGTTTAGAGCAGAGTGGAAGCTGAAAAATTATACATTCCATTACGCTTTTGGATTTCAATTACAACATTTCACAGACAATTTGATTTACATATATGGTGTTAAAAGTTCAATGTTATGATTTTTCAAAGTTGTTTCTGAACCTGTAGTGCATACATCACCAAAGCAAGATCTGTACATGTAAGGAATGTAATTATGTAATTGTGTTAACCGTAACGTGAGCCATGTGAAAGTATTTCTCACGCGTGTCTGATTGTGCACATGCGCTGCAGGAATACAGCTTCACTTTCAACTCACCCATGATGACTCAGTAGAATCCCATATCTCCAAAAGAGATTTAAACTTCTTTTCATGTTCATTTGTTACCAATGTTTCACAGGATTTATTTTATTCTTATAAAGCTTCATTTCGGAGACCTGGTCCTGTGACCTTAGTTTAAGTATTGTAGACTCCCACACAGACACACACACACACACACACACACACACACACACACACACACACCTTGTCTTGTCTGAAACAGACAGATGGCTTCTGGTTGTCCTGGCCTCCAGAGACCCCCACCCCAAGCATCCCTTAGTACTGTGCTATCGTATCTTTCAAGCTCTTTTCCAGTGTTTGTCCTCTTTTTAGAATTGTAGGTGCTAATGGATGAGTTTTTCTTGTTAAATATTCAGTACGCAGTCAGTTTGATGCTGTCAGTGTAATGATTTAGAATTGCACAGTCAGCAATTCTTATTTTAGTCTGTGCACATATTTTAGTCTGTGTAGTATTTTAGTATTAGATGCATTGTGTTGTTCGATATAAAAGCAGGACATACCTGGGTGTTAGTGTCTGAGATGCAGGGTGATGGAGCAGCCTCTTGCTTCTCTCTGTGTTGTCTTTCTTGCCGTTCACGCTTGTTCTCTCTCTCTCTCTATCTCTTTCTCTCTCTCTCCCTGCCCCACCTTAATCTGTAACCGTATATTGCACTGGCTGTTCTGAGTCTCTGCTTTGAGGCCATTGGCTGGTTGTCCTGTCTTTCTAAGCATCAGCCATCCAACCTACTGTAATGCATCTGCTCTCAGCATTAGGTCCCGCCCACGCGATGAATCATTCATGAGTCAATGCCAAGATGCGGCTGAGACTGGCTGTGCTCCCGTTGCCAGGGGTTGAGAGCAGGGTGTGGAGGAGGAAGAGGATGTGATGCTAGAGCTACATGCTACAGAGGAAACTATTCCTTTTACCAGTTACAAGGAGCTTGAGATGGTGAAAATTAGTTTGGAAATATGATGAGCAACGACAAGCAATCAAAAAGAAAATATGACATCATTGTTCCGTTATGGCCCAGTTATGCATTAGATTCAGGGTACAGGTTTTTTTTAAACCATATTTCTGTAAATGCATACCTGTACATGATGGATTAGAACAAAACAGACAATTTTTATTTTCAGTATTTATTTTCTCAGCCTCTTTTAAATAAACCAAAGATTTTCCCATCTGAATAAACACATTAAAGTCATGAAACGGAAGTTGCAATAGTCTTTTGTTCCTTATTGTGACGTTTATCTGAGTGAAACTTGATTTGTCTATTTTTACTGGCTTATTTACTCAGGGGAAGATAAGTCTTTGTGAAATACTGGTCCTTTTTTAACATAAACTTTTGGTTAATAACGCAAGGTAAACCTTTATTAAATAAATGTATAACCACATAAGCATCAAATCAAAAAATGTGCATATACACAGATGAGCCAAAACATGATGACCACCTGCTTAATATGCTGCTGTTCCTCTGTATGCTGCCAAAACAGTGCTGGCCCGCCAAGTAATGCACTCTACAAGACACCTGAATGTGTCCTGTGGTATCTGGTAATGTTCCTCAAACGATTACTGAACAATGTGTGCAGTGTGGCAGGGTGCATTATCCTGCTGAAAGTGGCCACTTCCACCAGGGAACACCATTGGTCTGCAACAATTTTTAGGTTGGTGGCACAAATTTTGTCCACATGAATGGCCTTTCGATGGTGGACAGGGGTCATCATAGGCACTTTGGACTGCATCTACACAGCCCGATACGCAGCAGATTGCGATGCACTATGACTTGACACATTCCTGCCATAACGATCATTAAAATTCCACAGTAGACCTTCTTTTGGCACGGACCAGACAGGATATCCTTTGTTGCCCTCGTTCATCGATGAGCCTTGGGTGCCCGACACCCTGTCACCGGTTTGTGGTATATCTCTCCTCTGACCACTGTTGGTAAATTCTCACCACTGCTAACTGGGCTTACAAGGCTTGCCGTTTTAGAGATACTCTGACTCAGTCACCTTGCCATAACAATTTGGCCCTTGTCAAAGTTGCTCAAATCTTTATTCCTGCCCATTTCTCCTGTATCCAACACGTTGATTACAATAATTGATTGTTTGCTAACCATCTAACTTACCCATTTAGGAGATGATCAACGATCTTTGCTTCACCTGTGACTGGTCATAATGTTTTGGATCATCAGTGTGTGTATGTGTATTAATTCAGTGAATTTACAATTGAGAGCAAAAAAACGTATTTCTGTGGATTTGACCAGTCACATATTCCATAATGAAACGTCTTCAGTAGCATTTATCTCACAGGAACACTGATCTCTACAATCGTAATTTTAACCGTAATTAGGCGTAGCCAAATGCCTGTTTCACACTTGACGCGTAAAGCAGAGCGGATGCAGCGCAGAAGCTGTGTGCATATGTAGAACGGGAGCAGTATGCACCCATTTTGCTTTCACACTGGCAGTGTTTGTCACATGCAGCTGAACTGCAGCTTGTGTACTAAAATACAGACGATTATCATCCATTCTGTCACCTTTTGACAGTGTTTTCCTCCGACCACTCTCTGTCACATGCTTTGATTGGGCAGCATACTCTGTTGCGATGCGACCGTGTTCGTCTACTACTGTCCCACACATATAACATGCAGTATACATGATAAAAGTAATCTTAAAGTAAGATATACCTCGTTTTAATAATTTAAACAGGCCTTTGAACAAACTTCACCATAAAATCATAAAAGGGAGGTGTTTGTCACCATTTGACATTCAGCGCTGTGAAAAAAACCTAATAATTTACATGAAAACACATCATTGCCAGGTTTCATGTCTGTTTAAATTATTAAAACTAGAGGTAGCCTATATCTTAACTTTGAAGTCCCCCTCTAGTCAATCATTTTATCCCTTAAAACTCATCTTTGATCTCCAAAATGAGATATTTAAGCATTATTTTTCCTTAAAAAGAATGTCTTCATGCCTTAAAATAGCTTAAATGTAACTCTACAACCTTGCCTCATTTATTATAAGCGGTTTTATGAATATGCAAATTAGACCCATCTCCACTCACTCACACCAGCTCAGAGATCCACTCGTTGAGGATCACAAATTGACATGTTTGGTTACAAGGTAGTTTGTGACGTCAGAAACAGCAGCAATTTCAAACCACGTTTTTAAAACTGTCTTTGTTTCACTGCAGTTTTAAGGAGAAAATACTCAGCAATGGTGCTGACTTATGAATTTACCCATGGTTTGTCTTGCATCTTAAAAACACCACATGGATATATAAACAATATTAAAACCTTGATTTTTACCACATGGGGAATTAAGATTACTTTTATCACGTAAACTACATATATTCACTTATTCAGCATGTTATGCATGTGTGTGGGACAGTAGGGAACACATTCACAGAGCAGCAGAGTATGCTGTCCAGCATAAATCAAATCATGTGACAGACAGTGGTCGATGGAGAACACCTGAACAAGGTGGCAAAATGAACGATACTCGTCTGTATTTGCAGTACACAAGCCACGGTTCATCTGCCCGTTTGACCTGTGCAAACGCTGCCAGTGTGAAAGCAAAATGGGTGCGTACTACTCCCGCTCTGCTTCTGCACTGCATACGCTCTGCTTGCTTGTTCAGTGTGAAACAGGCGTAAGGCCAGTTTTCTCTGTAATAGTATATTGGCGAAACCTATTTGGCAAACAATCCAGTGTGCATATGTTTGCGCTCTGGAAAACAGCAAAGGGTTCTATTGAGGTTTTTTTTTTTTTTTTTGCAGTGTTGAGCAGTGTAGCCAATCACAAACACATCTGTTGGTGTCTTGAATACAGTGGCCAATCAGAGGCATTTAAGTTAGCACTGAACAAAAACTCTGGAGTGTTGAGTGGATTCTGAGTTCTGCTAGCTCGCAGCAAATCCTCTCATTATAACAAACAGTTATGTAAATAAGAGATTCATTGTGCAGTCAGCTTTACTGATTATAACAGAACTTTGTGAGATTGCAGTGAATAAGATGAGTGATTAAAGCACTCTATGCGTGCTTTCTGGCATGCACAATCCCGCGTACAGTATGCTTACTTTCCTGATAAAAACACGTGGTTTATGAATGTAGACATTTTGATAAAAATAATTTATCCTGAGCATTTATGCTGGGATGTGTATTTTGTGCGGTAACATGTAACTTGAAACTATTTCAAGGAAATCTATTTAAAAAAACTTTTTTTTTTTTAAAGTGCATCTCCTTACCCTGGAGTTGGCTCACCCTCTGCCTATGTTAAGAGAATTCATATTTAACGTGTTATTACACAAAACGGAGCTAGAACCATGGTTATATTTATAAATGACTAATTGACTATCACTCGGAGACCTGACGCCTTCAACTAGCCTATTTTAATAGTGAATACACTCAAGTCTTTGATGCACTTTAATATGCTACAGACATATATATTTGTATTGCTATTTTGTATCTATTGTTTTTATTATTATTGTGGTCTTGCCTTGGTGGAACTGAAGAGCTTTTGTGACTCATATTTGAAATGTGTTTTGGTCTAGTTGTAGGATGACTATCTTGTGTTGTTTTAATACAGAACTTGTTCAATATCAGGTATAATACATGCAGGATGTTATTGTTTTGGTGAATGTCTGTTTCTCAGATCATAAGAATGTCTGCCCCCATGAAAACCAAATATCCACCCATTCTATATGTTCTGACAACGACCCTGCCCAGATATATTCCAGTTTACATTGGTTTACGACTATTAAGAATGCATAAATAACTGTAATATTTCACATAGCAAGCAGATGCTGATATTTTTTTATTTACTATTATTTATTTCTGCTATTGTCATACTGTTATAAATTCCTATTTCCTATTTCACTATTACTTTATACATTTTTATAATTTGATTGCCCCCTTTTAGAACAGGTGTGTTGTCTGGTGAATTGTAGGCTGTTTTGCATCATGCAGATAAAATCTGTTTGTATCAGAGGTTTTATTTTGCATTAGAGAAAGTGTTTTCAAATGGATTATATATCAAAGGAATGAATTAAGGCATCTGACTGGCCAGAGTGCTTTTTCACTTTGCACTTGGTCAAAATAGACCTTTTTTGTCAGTTTTTTTTTTTCTGCTCTTTTTATACTCTTGGTTTCTTGTGTCTCTTTAGGAAGAAATTGTCTGCTGGCAGCAGAGAGAATTGTAAATGGTGTGGAATATAACAGCCAGAAACGTGTGTTATTATTATCTGTTGTCTTTTGAGAGGGTTGGTTATAGTAGTTCAACATTAATAGCCTAGTAGTTGCTACACTTATTATGCTACTACTACTTATTATAGTCTGTTATCTCTTCTTATCCGCCTTGTCCTCCTTTCATTTTTCAGATCCTAGCAATGGCTCCTTCAATCTTAAAGCACTTTCTGGGAGTTCTGGATACAGATTTGGAGTTTTGGCCAGAATTGTCAACTACATGAAGGTAATTCAAAAATATGCAAATTTTCTATCACTTCCACAGTCCAATCCAGTTCAACAAACAAAAATTTGCAGTGAAAAAACTGCAGTGTCTGTCATCTGTCATTTTCTTGCTTCTTTATGATCATTTTCTTCTTGCATTAGTGCATTTTTTTTTTTTTTGTGAAAAGGTTTCTTTTAACTCAGGAGATTTCTGCAATTCAGAATAGCTTGAGAATGACACATGGGGAATGAAATTATCCTGAGCTGAGCAATCAACACTGTCATTAAACACATGCACATGCCCTCCATCAAATGCCAAGGGAAATGTCTTCCAAACTCAGCGCATCTATTGCCAGTCTTGTATTCGTACCAATATTGTGATCTATAATGGTTTCTTCTGTTCATTTGTGAAGTTTTCATGTTGTGTCCTTGAAAAAAAACAAGTCCCTTGCTCTCCGCACAACTGAATCTCCATCTGACGTAAATAAACATTGCGTGAAATTTCACACTAATATGACTAATACACATTGTCAGAGTAATTTTATAGTTGTTTCATATTATCGTAAGCAGTCTTTTTTTGTGTGTGTCAGGCTTGGCAGTTCCCCACAGTGAAATGATGTACTCTCTAACAAGACAGTAATTGAAGGCTGTCAGCCTGTAATCCACAGATGTAGATGTAGCTGTGACACATTAAAACTCTTTGTGCATCTCTTTGTCTTTCTCCCTCTTTCTTTTTCAGACGAGACACCAGAAAGGAGATACTTATCATCTGAGCCTAGATGAAATTCTGGATGAGACCAAGCTGCTGGACATTGGCATGAAGCAGAAACAGTGGCTTATGAGCGAGGTGTGTGTGCATAAGAGGAAGACATTGGGTCTCATTCACTAATTATTGCATAGATTATTCGTATTTATATGCACAGAAGAACTTCTCACTAAAAATATATATTTAACAACACGTGTACATGCACACAAAGTTGTTCTTAACTTTGAATTTTGGAGTATTGTAAATGAGTGACTGCATGTCCAAGGTTAGTAATTTGTGTAAAATAAATTCATATTAGGAGTTTTTGCACAGCCTTTCATCACTCTCAGCAAACATAAAACACTATAAATATGCACTCTTGCCTGAGACTTTTCCATAAATCTTAGTTGGGCTGGGTTAAAAATCGATTCTCATGTTGATGCACTTAAAGTATATCGATCTTTTGGTCTGTGCTGTTTGCAGTTGATGAATGAACAAAACTTTGTAGCGTGCATCCCAACCAATATATGGGAACTGAACTGATCTCTTCCTCTTTACTATTAGTTACAGCATTAAATAAACATGAATGAACATCAGAAGGTATGTTGAAAGATATAGAACGATTTAATGAAATGTATCCTGTCTCATGTAATCGCTTAATCAGTGTTTCAACTGCAGAAAGACGTCAATAAAACAGTTTGTAAACAATGTCACGTAACATTACATTTACCTTAGAAAAGTCATTAAATTTCCTTAAACTCGTTAGTCAACTAAAAAATATAGCACTATATTGCATATTTATTTTATTTTTGCTTAACCTGTTCGTCAATATTATGTTTGAATAAATCGGTCATGTTTTTATTATAGCCATACATGTATCCATAGATATTAGCTTGAAAATAAGAGATAATGTACAGTCAACCAATCATTATCATTAAATTTCAACTTGAATCAAATTAATTTCTGAACACCCTGCCAGGTTTATTTCATGATGTGAGAAGAGACTGCAAAGATTAAACTAACAGTTTTGTAAGAAATCCTTTGCATGGGACAGCATTCAATTATATGGTTTAGCCATCTATTTATATATAAAATGATCGATTTTAATCAATTGTAATAATTAAAATGATTGCATGATATGCTAATCACAATTAGTCTCCCATATCACGTTTGCTGAGAAAAGGATAATTCAATGACATCGCTGTGGCAGTTGAATGAAGCATTGAATAAACGAAACATCTTTAAAGCATAAAGGCCCGTTTACACCAAGAACGATAACTATAAAGATAACTCTATTAGCGTCCACACCAGCGGAAAATATCCCTCTGTTTATTCTAAGCGTGTGTCTGTCACTTTAAATGCTTACACCAGGATGGATTCTGATTGGGTGTCTGTTTTTATCGTTCATCAACTGGGTAAAATCGTTTTGTGATTCCAGCGATATCGTTTCTCTGTGCAGTTATTGTTATAGCTGTGGTGTGAACTCTGCTACTCTTTAATATGGAGAATGATTTTTAGAACTGTATCTTTATCGTTATCTTTATAGTTATCGTTCTTGGTGTGAATGGGGCCTTAACACTTCACTGTCCTGAAGTCCAGAGAAGTCTGTAATACAATCAAGCTGTCAGTCTGTCTGATTTAAATAAATATGGACAGAAAACATTTTTTTATTTTTGCCTTGTAGTGTGGTATTGATGCATGTTCCCTGAAGTAGCAGCTGGACGTGCACTGATTGCAGAATTTGCAAAAATATGCTTTGTAATTTGGTTGCACTTTAATGGTTGGGTGGTGGGAAAATTTCTTATTTGAATTTTGTTTTTTTTACTTCATTCTTTTTCAATACAAATAAATGCATTACATTTTTTTTGAAAATCACAGAATACCATAATTGACCAATCACAATCATATGTTCCATAGAGCCATGTAATGACAGAATATTACTTTTCAAGGGCAAGAGACACATTCAAACCAAAATAGTAAATCTAACCTCTCCCCCCCTACAGGCATTATCAAGTAATCCTAAGATTGATGTGCGGGAAGGGAAATATGCCTTTAAACCCAAGTATCATCTGAAGGATAAGAAAGCTCTGCTAAGACTACTGGACAAACACGATCAGCTGGGACTAGGAGGAGTGTTACTGGATGACGTTGAAGAGGGTCTTCCCAACTCTGCCAAGGCGATTAAAGTAACGCACTAATGTCAATCCTTAGAAAAAAATAGGTGGATAATATTCTAGACCATACATTTAAATAACCAGTTGCACAGAAACTTCAAAATGTATCAGGACATCATTGAACAGACACACTGTGATTATTATTTCAAATACTCCTTTTGATTTAGCACTTAATTTGGATATAATATTTATTTGGAAATAATTAATCTGCTTGCCAACATTGTGTATTTAATGTGTAGTTTTTGTTTAGAAAGCAGCAGATTACTTTTTTTAAAATTTGAAATATTATTATTATTATTTAATACTTTTTTTTCAGGCACTTGGAGATCAGATTATATTTGTGACCAGGCCAGATAAGAAGAAGATTCTTTTCTACAATGACAAACACTGCCAGTTTGTTGTTGATGAAGGTGTGTGATGTTCATCATAATTAAAGAGTGATTAATATTGACCTAATCCAGAATTGTCTGTTAGAAGAGTTCTGGTGATGTGGGTGGTGCTTCTCTATCGTGACATCAGTATCATTCGTTCTCCAGAGTTCCAAAAGCTTTGGCGGAGCGTTCCTGTTGATTCCATAGATGAGGAAAAGATCGAAGAGTATCTGAAGAAACAGGGCATATCGTCCATGCAGGAGACAGGACCAAAGAAAATGGTGCGTTCTATCTCTCACATATACAGATAAACATTTACACACAGAGATACAAACACACACTCTCCAGATTGGCTGGTTCATGCATATTAGTGTGGAAGTGAACGGTTGACGTGATGTGTGATTGGCTGTTACAGACACCCATTCAGAAGAGGAAGAAACCTGGAACACAGAGAAAGAGACGGTTTAAGACTCATAATGATCATCTGAATGGAGTACTGGAGGACTACTCTGAGGGAGTTCCCTCCAAGAAGTGACACACACACACACACACACACACACACACACACACACACACACACACGGCTGAAAAGACAAGAATGATATCTGTGTGATGCTTGTATATCTGATCTAACGTCTTATTGCCAAAACCATAAAGACATGCAGACACACACACACTTTAGAACTGTACTGAGTGACACAAATGTGAACAGACTGTAAATATTTTGTTTTACTTTTTGCTAGTGCTTTAAGCAATGACTATTAAGCTCTTCTTTTTTTAGATTTAATGATTAAACAAGAGCAATCAAACCACATCTATTGTTTTCTTTCAAAGTTATTCATCATATTTAAAAATGCCTTTATATAGGCACATACAAAGTGTCTTGAAATGTAGCGTGTGTATATAATGTATACTACCATTCAAAAGGTTGGGGCCTTGTAATATATATATTTTTTTCATGAAATCAAATTTATTCAGCAGATGAAATTGGTCAAAAAAATATAGCCAAGACATTTTTAATATATCATCAGATTTCTATTTCATATCAATGGTTTTATTTTGAATTCTAGAATCCTGAAAAAGATATCTAGTGGTTTCCCAGAAATATATTAAGCAACACAACTGTGCAATAACAATAAGAAATGTTTCACAATATTAGTGTTTTTACTGTATTTTTCTCCACCCACTTTTGGCTTCAAAAATGCTCTTCAGAAACCTACGGGTGACGTCACGGACACTATATTATTTTTTTTTTACAGTCTATGATTTGAACCCAGCAAATTATACAGTTATAGACCACTGTTATAAGATTTAAGGACTTTCAAGTACTTCACACAACTTTTTACAGCACTTCAAAGCTCAAAAGTCTGAATATTATTCCATTTAAATGTTATTTTTAATGTGATGACCAAAAAATTTGTAAAACTAAAAGTTTCACAATGTAGGAAAATATACACATGGTGAAATACAAACACATTTACAGACATCCCAAGTCTCCCGGAAGTTCCGGGAGTCTCCCGCATATGGATAGTGGCTCCCTGATGCCCGCAAATTAGTTAAAATATCCCGGAATCTAGAGCTTGCGAGCTACAAACCGTGTAGGAATACATTCCAAACCCCCCCCCCCCCCCCCCCCCCCCCCGTACCACACACACATACCTCCCTGAAATGACTTCTTGCAGGTTGGGATGTCTGCATTGATTTTAAAATAAATACATGAAATTACCACAGATCAGTAGATGAGGAGTACTTATTGGCTGATTAGCCATTTCCTCTTCCTAACAGTTTTTTTTTTTTTTTTCACATGTTTTGCAAAACTGTTTTGAGTGCAAAAATACCTTTTTAATTAATGAATCTGACTAAACTTCACAATGAATCTTTTATTTACATTGTGTCTCCCCTTTGTTTGTTATAATGAGAGGATTTGTCCATGTGTAAAAATTTGTAAATTTGCGCTAAACAAACTCTTTAAAGGGTAACTAAACCCTATAACAACTTTTTTTTAGTTAATGATCTGTAAGACTGTGGCTTTAATGCTGTTCATTGATTCAAGTACATTTTTGGACATTTGGGTATAAAGTGTTTTAATTCTACAATATGTGGCGTAAAAATGTCTGAGTGCTGCCCTCTTCAGGTTGAACTGTGGCTACTCTGCAGGTGAATTTTCCTATTGGATGTTGTGGTACTGCGTGACATAAGCAGGCACCAGCTCACCATACCCTTGCCTACAGAGAGACGCGGTCTCAGGTGAGACCATAAAATAAAGTGTAACCCAATGCAGAGTTCTGGATACTTCACATACATTTACATAGTGTTTTTCATTTACACAACTAATATTTAGTTTTGTTCTTATGTAGTAACTGAATGTATTAAGGCAGTGTTCACAAAACAATCATGAGATTTTGATTATAAATGATTATTTCATTGTTTAAGATCCCTAATATTTTAGTTTAAATCATAATGTCTGCTTTATAGGTTTAACAATGCAAAAACAAAATCCCAAAATCCAAAGTTCCCCCTGGAACCTGCTTAAATACCCATGATTGGGATCTCTGTTATAGAGAATTAATTGTATTCAAATTGCAAAAACAAAATTCCAGTTGTAATCTAAAGAACCCGTGGCTATGAAATACAAATTATCTTACACAAAAGCAGTTCTAGCACTACGCAGACTCACACAAAGAAATTGTTTTCCAATGAATAGATGCACTTGATCAGAACACCTCTTGTCATGCACAAATGTGAGTGTTGAACATCAGAAGGTTCTTAATGGTGGTTTTGATGGCATGTTACGGCTATGCATGGGTTCTGCTTTGTGTCAAATTGATTATGTGTTTGTAGGCTGAAAGGTTTCATATAATACAGTGTCTTCATTTTCAAGGCCCAGGCTCAATGGAAAAAAGCATAATTGCTTTGCAGGCTGATGTTTTGTTTAGAATGTTTTGTCCCAAAATTTGCCAGGAAGAAAATAAATGCCTATTAAAGGCAATTTATCGTAATTCAACTGTTAAAAGCTGACATTCTCATGTGGTAATTCAAAATATTCTAGTCAAATATTTCTTACTGCTTACAACAATATAGCAGTCTGTTTCATCTCCTTAGAATTATGGAAATTAATCTCCAGTTTATTAAATGTAATTTCAGATTTAATGAATGAAAAAGCAATCTTCATAAAATACTGCAAGATCCTGTGTTTTCTGAATAAAATGTCTGTTGGATTCCCACATTTACAAGGGGGTTACCAAGAAGAACATTAACATTTCTAACACTTAGTGTACCTTGGTGCTTCCTGATCCCTGATGGATTTTGAAGCCTTGTTTGTGGATCTGGTCTTGACAATGAATACATTAGTTGGAGTTATGTTTCTCCATCTGTTAGGAAACTTTTCTCATGTAATGTGTTTAAGGATATCTAAGGATGTTGTAGTTATAAAGAATATTTACAAGGCTGTCTGACACACAAACAGGGCCGTGTATGGATGTGTATTCCTTATTTATTTTGTTTTTAAATGCTTGTATTTCTTATTAAGTTCTTTCAAAAAGGGACATTTTTATTTGCATTCAAGAGTTGGTTCTACACAAAGTAGGGTGGCCATACGTCCGGATTTTAAGCCCCCTGTCCGGCGTAGCCTCAAGCCGGACACTCATTTGTCCTCCTTTTTGGAGTTGCGCTGAATTGTTTAAAAAAAATTAACCTATAAAAATCCCGCATATTGATAGCGGCTCTATGGAATTATTTTTGTGCCGATAATAATGAACGTAACTTTTCAAGAAACTAATGAAAATATAAATTGAAATTGAATAAAATATCTTTTAAACTGAAAAAGAATGAATCGCAAGCAATTTTTTTACTTTGTTTTTAATACACTGCATGTTTTGCTAACTATTCCTCATATTTCTTTTACTGATCTGAAACTTACAAATGCGCTTCCAGAGTTTTCATTTACGCTTCTGAAGTTTTCATTTACGCTTCTGAAGTTTTCGTTTATGCTCCCCGTGTTTTCGTTCGCTGTTCTGACACAAATCTCTCGTGGGGGCGGGGCTAGTAGCAGTGAGTTCTCATTGGCTACTGAGTTTTTGATTGACAGCTTCTTGACCTGGAAGTGAAGACGTCAGTGTTGTGTTTACATGTGTGGATGTGAGCGTCTGTAAGCGCAGTTTTCTATTTAATTTTAGTGATATTAAGTTTATATCTGTATTTATTTACTGCTACACTATATTGTTGAGGATGATTTCTTATAGAAGGAATAGTACAGACAAATGATATAATTTGTCATCGTCGATATCAGAATAGTGGATAGCCTATACTCGTGGTAAGTCAGATTTTTTTTTATTTTTTTTTTATTAATTAATACTAAACTAATACTATTTATAATACAGTACTTGCTTTTTCAGGTGGAGAGGCATATTAGAGCTCAGTGAGAGCCCATAACATTATACAGCAGTGTCGTCTTGATTTAATTGGTAAGTTAGCCCAATCATTACATGACTTGTTTATCTAACGTTACATACGGTTACATTACAGTCTTTGATTAGATCATATTTCCCCCCTGCCACCCCAAACAACATTGGGCTAGAGTACTGTACAGTATCTGTACTGTAGCCTACAGTACAAAAAGTACTGTATCAGACAATGACCGATGCCATTGGACCAGAGCGCTGTCAATCACTGCCCGATTCAACTTTGGCAATGTAAAGCCAATTGCTAATTAATTTGCGATACAGAGTTTTTAAAAGAGGAGAGACAGGACTTGACCACATTCCACGTCTCTATTCATAATATGTAAACACTCAATTATTTTGAAGTATCCCCCTGGGCGCAATATTTATTCTGCAAAATGCAACAAAATGCTTTTTCTGTGTCCATATTTGAGCAATAATAATAAAATATAATAAAAAAACAACGGAGAAAAATGTTGCATTTTTAATAGTCTTTAATAATAAATATATGTCCAAATGCAAAACCTAATACATGCAAGTAATTATGACTGAAAACATCCAGCAACTAGGGAATACACAGCCATGGATAAAGGTTTATAGGGCTATACAGCCATCTACTGGTTACACAACAGTATTACAGATGATAAATGGTGCATGACTCGGAGGTAAATATTTAGTACTGTAAAATCCCTTAAAACATTTATATAATTTGTTTGAAATAATTATTTTAAGTCTGCAACTTGTTACTGCATGTGGGAGTTCAAAGCAGTTTGTATTGTTAGATTATAATACATTTCCTTTCTCATTTTCCAGGGAGTTGAGCAACTTTTCCATAAACAAGATTCTGATGCTGACACAGAGGATGGAGTGATAATACCAGAGATCAACTGTCTCCATCAGACAATAATGTTACTTTGTTCAGACATATCACCTTTGAATGACTGGGATCCTGATCTTCAGATACCTGATGTATCTTATTTTAATATTATAAAATAGCAAATATTTTAATTTCTTTGGAGCTCTAGATTAAAACAAACACAGTTAACAAGTACACAAGAGGTTGCAGTTTATTCTTATTAGTCTATGCTGATCATGGATTAGCATACCAACAGCATATGAATGGGATAGTTCACCCAAAAATAAAATTCTCACTTATTTTACTCACCCTCATGCTGTCCCAGATGCATTTTACTTTCTTTCTACAGATAAATACGAATTAAGATTTTAAGGAAAGTAATCCATCTCTGCGAGTCCTAAAGATGCATTAAAAACCACACACAGTGACCGTGATGTCCATGCGACCTCAGTGGATGAATCAATGCCTTCTGAAGTGAAACAATAGGATAAGAAAAATACTAATAATGTAAACTGTTTTAACTATTAAAAATCACTTCCGACCAACTGTCATACATGGGTTACAATCCACTTGTCTTATATGGACTCACAGAGATGGATTATTTCCTTAAAAATCTTTGAAATTATGCATTTTGTATGTATATTATGAGAATACTGTGCATTACATGTATAGTATGCAGTTAATGTTTTGTGGCTTCTGGTCTTTCCTGTCACAACATAATCGCATCCAAGACTTTCACTTTGATACTTGTGTATATGCTGTAGTGACAATAAAGAATGTACATTTATTAGATTTTTTATTTAAATTCATTTAACTGATTTTATAAGTCATAATTGAACCTGTTGATGATTGTTCAAATATATTTACAATTTTAAATGTTAGAAGATATTAACTAAATGAAATAAATAAAATTATCAGCATGATTAAAAAATTGGCAACAAAAATATTCTTTGTGTGAAATATGTAATGAAATGCACTTTGAGGTCTGTATCATCTGACAGCAAGCCACGATTGTAATTTTCATAGTTTAAAATCCTCTTATTTAAGTGATCATACATTTTGATGGTGTAAATGCATATGGTAACAATGAGAAATTTGATGGCCATGGTTGCCAACCTTGATTACCTGGTTGAAGTGAAACTTTCTTGACGGCTGAATCACACACGTATACTAGTAGGCTATTCTCTTTAAATTGTAATAGCACAACCTAATCAGAGCCTAACATGCAAAAGAATCATCAGGAATAAACAAATATTCTCCTAAAACATTGGACACAATATTTTAAGTAGACATGTACAGTAGGCCTACTTTGATGTACAATTACACCTGAATAGACTGAAGAGATCTCTTGCGCTCCTAAAAGTTTCTGTTGACAAAGTAGTAGCAGCAGCAGGTAAATACAGATAAAATTCAAAGACAAAAATAACTTAATATCACTAAAATTAAATAGAAAGCTGCGCTTACAGACGCTCACATCCACACATGTAAACACAACACTGACGTCTTCACTTCCAGGTCAAGAAGCTGTCAATCAAAAACTCAGTAGCCAATGAGAACACACTGCTACTAGCCCCGCCCCCACGAGAGATTTGTGTCAGAACAGCGAACGAAAACTCAGGGAGCGTAAACGAAAACTTCAGAAGCGTAAATGAAAACTCTGGAAGCGCATTTGTAAGTTTAGATCAGTAAAAGAAATATGAGGAATAGTTTTTAACACACTGCATGTTTTGCTAACTAAGTAAAAAAAATTGCTTGCGATTAATTCTTTTTCAGTTTCAAAGATATTTTATTCAATTTCAATTTATATTTTCATTAGTTTCTTGAAAAGTTACGTTCATTATTATCGGCACAAAAATAATTCCATAGCGGCTCCCTGATGCCCGTAAATTAGTTAAAATCTCCTGGAATCTATAGCCGCGCATGCGAGACAGAAAATACATGTGCTCCAAACCGTGCAGCGCGCGGGAGAGAGCGAGAGGCCTTGCGTGCCCTCAGCACCCCCTGTCAACAAAACCGATCACCAAAATATTTGTGTCCTCCTTTTTGGTGTTATGGAAATGGCCACCCTAACACAAAGGCAACTTGAAAGAATGACAGCTCTTTCAGCAAAGATGAAGTACGCTTTTGAAGTGATAGATTTTTAATAAAAAAAAAATGAGAGAGAGAATTTGTCCACTCAATTGCAAAAAGACATAAACGAAAGCTCAGTTTATTATTCGCGCGCGCTTCAGACTTTCCACAGAGTGCGCGTAATGAAATTACTGAACGTGCCCTAATGTTATTATAGTCTATTCAAATCACATTTTAAAATATTGCACAATTTTAAGGTTTAAAATGGCAAAATTTGTTAATACCACTTGTAGAACATGGTGCTCTGTAGCTTTAAATCCAACAGACTGAAGTTGTAAAAGCTTGCTTCTACGCATGCGCGAGTATAGGTTACGGTGATGAAGTTATATGCTTGCATGTAAAACTTCTGTGTCTCCTCTAGTAAAGTTATATGTTGTTGAACGAACCTTTTGCCTTGCCGCTCGTCATTCAACATGGTGTCAGAAGTGGTCCTCACGGAATCGTGAATGCAGCGAAGAAAAGAAGATACTCTTCAAACGAACATTCACACAGTAGCCACCATCGTTCATCGCACAATAAAACATGGCTGAAGGCAGAGTCGGCGCCAGAGGAGATCTACTGGAGAGGCATTGGATCATCGGTGGGTGGGCACTGCCGTTTGAGAAATATTTTGACGCAGTGGCGACATCATAGTCTAACACAGCAGAAATGCTATAAAAAACGAAACACCTTTTTATTATTATTAATTATTATTTGCGAATTTCCCCACCACTTTTTGTCAGGGTCGGTATTGTCCCCACCACTTTTGAAACATCTCGCGGCAAGGATGTAACTATACAAATAAATAAAATCAACCGTTAACTAGCAGATAATTCATTTAGTTCGTTTGTTAAATAAGAGGCGATCTAGCACGCTGAAATGTGTTGTTTTTGAAATCAGGTGATCAAAAACTCATTGACTCTGCGATCAGTGGTGCATACAGTGTTCTCTTGAGTCTTGTGGCTCGCGCACAGTCTTCACACGGACGCGCGCTGCCTTTAATCCATTTCGGAGACTCTCTATTCGTTCCAGTGAAATCACAAAGTAAAATGCACACAAATGTGTTCCTGCTTATACAACCACTGATAAACATAATCGGTTTTAATGAGGAAAAAAAAAAACATTCGAGTGCGGATTAGAACCTCTGACACGCTTGGTAAAAGTTCTGCCACTGGACCATTAAAGGGACACCAGGCAAGCCTGAGTGTTTTTCTCTACGAAGCTCCCCTAGCTCCCCCTGGTGTCTGGTAGTAAATGCTTTCAAACACACTGTCGTAAAAACAAACTGTTGTTCCTCCCCCCTCGCCGCGAGCAACCCAGCTGAGCATGAACCGGCTATTTCAAAACTTCAAAACTAATATGGTAACTTCTATATTTGCAAACAAGATGGTCACGGAAAATATTTGAGTCTGGGCTTCATTGTAGTTCACTAGGATTTGTAGCATATTATGGATCAATACAGAATGCGATCGGTGAGCCATCGGCTTCTACACTATGTAGCGCACTGCAAAAAAAACAAAAAAAAAAACACCCCGGCTCCAAATAAAAGCAAAGTAACACCTGGATGCAATGTGCAAACTAAATTAGACGCATAGAAGGAATGGCAGCGTCCATCTAGCTAGATCAAGCCAAAATCTTTGATTTTGACGTGGGTAGGATACCCCGGTGTCTTGATTTAAAGAATTGGATATATATTTATTTGCGAACTAAGTTACACAAATAAAACCGACAGAGGAACGGCCAGAAATCAAACATGTTTGCTAATGACAATGCTAACATCAAAGTTAACTTATAGTATCTAGCGTACTAGTAAGCCCGTAACAGACAGCAATCATAATAAAAACCTTTACAGACAATAGCAAACATCCTGAGGTCACAATTACTTGAAATTTAAATATAAAACACAGTTTATTCCAAAGATACTTACAAGTGCAACAGCAAGAAGGCCAGGTCAGCATCCGTTTTGCAGGCTTCTGTTTCTCTCAGTTCTCTCTCAGTTCTCTCAGGCCCGCCGCCCCAAAGTTGCAAGTGAGTTTTTTCCGCTCTCAGGCACCAGGGGGCTGCGAAACCACCACAAATCAACCCGAAATAAGTAATATAACCATTCCACTGACTTCGAAGCTGTTCAGTTAAGGTAAAAAAGTTACCTGGTGTCCCTTTAAAATACAAAAATTAATTGGATCGGATCTATGTATTTCTTTATG
Organism: Gila orcuttii; assembly: GCA_026230005.1. NCBI lineage: Eukaryota > Metazoa > Chordata > Actinopteri > Cypriniformes > Leuciscidae > Gila > Gila orcuttii. Next base: position 49,026,113 of record JAPDVR010000002.1, on the reverse strand, counting down.
TGAAAATTCTCTGCACCAACACATATTAGATCTCGTTAAACGACAATTTAATCTAGTGGTGGGCCGTTATCGGCGTTAACGTGCTGCGTTAACGTAAGAGTCTTATCGAGCGATAAAAAAAATATCGCCGTTAATCTATTGTCAAAGTTGGGTTGGGAGCTGGGTCTATACTACGCAAGCTATGATGACTTTCACCTTGATATTTTAGTGCTGATGTATACCTAGCCGAATACAACTAAACGAGACAAATTATGCTGTTTCCTGTTTGCAATAACAGGGTTTTTCCTGCATTGAATTTTTTTTAGCGCCAGCCAAAGCCTTATTTGATCGGTGAGTAATGTAGATGAACTGCTGCACTTGTGACAGGGCACATGTTTAACTGAAAGAACGAGCAGAGAGCGAGAGAGAGAGAGAGAGAGAGAGAGAGAGAGACTCGGTCGCTCGGGCACTCTCTCACTTTGGAGCCAAGCGACTTCATCTCCACACTAAGCGCTGTCTTGCTCTCTCTCCCTCACACATATTAACCAAAATAAATCGACACGATGTTAAAACAAAGGTCGGAAGACCAAAGTTTCATGTGGAGCATTCAGAGATTTTGTTTTCCTGAATTACCGCTGGGTGTGAATTGTGCTAAAATAAGTTACCTTATCTTCTCTGAAAAGCGTTCCGCACATTCAGCTGACAGTCTCAAGTACTACCTAAACGCAAAGCATCCCTTAGCTAATGCGGTAGATGCCGGGCCAAGCACTGATGTAGCGCAGGCGAAGTGTCGTCGTCAAACTACTATGTTTGAGTGCAACCGAAGCAAGCCCGTCAGCACAGCTCTATCAGTTAGTAAACACAAGTATCTGATTGAACATGATTTATTTTCATCACCAATTATCATAGTAGAACAGCTTTCTCAAGCAGTTTGTGATGCATTTTGGAAACAGGAGATGAGCCCCTGGTCTAATGGCCACCTGGCTTGAGAAACCCGTTCTTAAAGACTTACTTTTAGTCATAATTTGGGTAGCACACATATTCTGAATGCCTTCGGCAGAATTCAAATGAGCCATTTTAATCTAGATTAATCTAGATTAATTCCAAGATTACAGTGAGATTAATCTAGATTAAAAAAATTAATCTATGCCCACCAATAAATTAAACACAATGTACAATTTAAATCGATTGTTGGACATATGTTATGAGAGCCGGGGCGATTGAAACGCGGGACGGATGTAACATATAGTTCTCTTTCAAACATTTGCTCGGTATCTCACTATGGGAACGCCTCTGGGCGTGACAGATCCTGGAAGCACCAATCACACCACGTCTGTCAGCTGACAGACCAATCACGACAGTGATGTGGGAGTCCCACCTCCCTAATATATACCACTGCCCGTGGTCCCTACTTCATTCTCGATCTCTTCCCCATGAAGATCAAATTGGAAGCTATCCTTCTGCAGCACCTGTATTCAAAATAGTTGTTTAACTGTTCTGAGACGAGCCGTCAAGGTACATCACCGAACGCAGCTGTTTTGTTAGCGGGTCTTTTTTTATTAAATTAACGTGTTACGGCGAATTCTCTTATATATTCCCCTTTCTGAGTTGCAGGTTGTGATGCTTGGATAGGCTACTATTATTTACTATGGCAACTAACGTTACTAGTTCTGCAAGCGGCTGATCGAAAGCAGAAACTTCGAAAGGTTCAATGATATCAGGCAAGAATCCTCATCCGTTGTGCATCGCATTCCTGGGGGTGAGATGCTCAGGCAGCCCTCGTGAACCCCGAGGACTGTCCTCACTGTTCTCTCTTCCCATCAAGGGTGCCAGAGAGAAGAGTGCGGGTCACAGCCACTAACAAGGGAGATCCCTGCTTTACTCCGCCACCCGCGGAGGAGACTAAACAGCCCCCTGCGTCATGCAGCTTTTATGGACAAAGTCTCCCCCCAACTACCTCCCCTCTTTGGATCCTTTACGGATGTAAGAGAGGAGGGCGATGATGACGACGAGGCCATCGCTTGTCTGTTGGAGGATGAAGGTGAGGAGGATGACGACGACGCGATCCTCCCACCGAATCCCTCCCGGCCAGGCAGCACGTTAAGCGAAGGTTCACCCTCCCCAGCTCAGGCGGAGCTCGACCCACTGGAAATGTGCCGGAGGGCGGCGGCAAAACTCTCCATAGACTGGCCGTCGCAGCAGACGGGCAAGGGGACAGAGAGAGATCTCTATGACGGCAAGAGACTGCCGTCACGTGCCCCACCAGTTAAGCAGCTCATTCCAGCGGTCCCCGCGTTCGTTTCAGAGATGGAACGTTTCTGGGATAAGCCTTTTTCACCCATGGTTCCTGTAAAAGGCTATTCTAGGCTGGATGTCGATAACATGGAGGAGTTAGTGATGTCAAATTCCCCTCCTGTTGAGCTGTAAGTTGCACATCATCTCCACCCTAACCGCAGGACAGCCTTTTCCTCGGCTTCAGCTTCACTGCCAGGACGCACTGAGCACCTAGCAGCCTCAGTTTTTCAGAAGATTCATCGTTCTTCTGCACTGGCAGTAAGGGCTCTGAATGACACCTCTCTCCTCACTGCTTATCAAGCAGAGCTTATGGAAGAGATGGGGAGGCAAATGGATGCTGGGACACCAAACCCAGCCCTCTGGGAAGAGATTTGTGTTATTGCAAATCTCAACCTGAGAACCTCCAGAGGTGCAGTCCAGAGCTGTGGCCGCAGCATGGGCCTGGCAGTGGTCGGTGAGCAAGCTCTCTGGCTGTGACTGTCAGGGCTGTCAGACAGAGAAAAAGCAGACTTCTTGGATGCTCCAGTTAAGCCCAAAGCCCTTTTCGGGGCATCGGTCACTGCTATGCGACAACGGTGTGATCTAAAGAAGCAGGAGGGTGAGGCTTTCCAAATTTGCCTCCCTCGCAGATCTGCCGCTAGGGTTTCTCAACCACCACGGTCCAGGTTTGAAGCCCCCCAGAGGGGTGGTCGGTCAGACATCAGAGGCCCTAGACCTTCTCAGCCTCAGCAGGCTGAGCCACAGCGTAAGCCAGCTCAGCCGAGGGGAAAACATTCCTTCGCAGCGGCTGCAGCCAGACACCGACCAGCATACCCTCAGGGAGGGAAGAATTGGCGAGCAACCTAATATTTCATCATATTCAGAACAAAGGGATGAGCAACAGCACTCACAGAGTACCTGTTGTTATCCTCCCTCAAAGAGAGCGGTAATTTTCTCCCCCTCCCGCCAAGAGAAGGCGTCGGACACGGGAATTGTTCACAGAAAAAAGTTCAAAATGTTGACCTTAAAGACGTTATCTCAAATTATTTGTCCCAAGGACTGGCTTATGTCAGTCGATCTGAAGGAGGCATATTTTCACATAAGCATCTACCCGGCACACAGAAAATTTCTCAGGTTTGCCTATCGGGACACAGCCTACGAGTTTTTGACAGTCCCGTTCGGTTTTTCTCTAGCTCCAAGGGTTTTCAGCAAATGTGTGGAAGCAGCGCTCGCACCACTGAGAGTAATGGGTCTAAGAGTGTCAGCATATTTGGACGATCTGTTGCTGTGCGCGCCGTCATGGCAACAGGCAGAGAGAGAGACAAAAATGCTTGTGCCTCATCTGGAGAGCTTAGGCTTCAAGATAAACGAAACAAAAAGCTGCTTGGTGCCCACACAAGAGATAATTTACCTGGGTTTCAGACTGAACTCGGACCTCTATCAAGCTTTTCTGTCCGAGGAGCGCATCAGGTCAATTCGCGGCTGTCATTCCCTTTTTCAGAAAGGTAACAGAGTATCTTTCAGACAGTGTTTACGTCTTCTGGGGCTGATGGCATGGACAGTTTCTGTCATTCCACTGGGACTGTTGCGAATGAGGGAGTTTCAGCACTGGACAGCGGTGCAGGGCTTGTGTCCAAAACGCCACCTCAACCGCAAAGTGACAGTGACGTCACTCTGCATGCACGCTCTCCGTCAGTGGAGAGATCGTTTTTTTTCTCGAGTCAGGGACTCCACTGGGAGCAGTTTCTCTGAGAAAGGTGGTTACAACGAATGCGTCGCTCACAGGTTGGGGTGCAGAGTGCGAGGGCAAGATAGTGAAGGGGAAATAGCCCGTCTCGCTACTAAATGCACACATAAACTTCCTGGAACTGTTAACAGTGTTTCTGGCACTGAAAAATTTTGTGCGGTTCCTAAGGAACCACCACATTTTGATCGGATCAAACAACATAACGGCGGTGGCATACATAAATCGCCAGGGAGGCACACGTTCCCATCTGCTTCACAGTCTGGCACGGAAACTAATCGTATGGGGCGTGAAGCATTTTCATTCACTACGGGCAACCCATGTCCCGGAAATAATGAATGTGGGGGCGGATCTCCTGTCCAGAGGAAATCCTCTGTATGGAGAATGGACTCCACCCTCAGGTAGTGAGCCAGTTGTGGGAGAGGTTCGGCCGAGCTGCCGTAGATCTCTTCGCCTCGCACAAAAACACTCAGTGTCCTCTATTCTTCTCTCTGGCGAGAGATGGTGTGCCTATGGGTGTGGATGCTCTGGCGCATCCGTGGCCAAACACACTACTGTACGCGTTTCCTCCACTGAGTCTGATTTTTCCAACTTTAAGAAGGGTAAGAGAGTAAGGTCACTCAGTCATAATGATTGCCCCGAACTGGCCAGGGAAGTTGTGGTTGACGGAGATAATTCAACTCCTTTGCGACCAGCCTTGGCCTCTCCCGTTGCGCAGGGACCTTCTCTCACAAGCGCGCGGGGAGATTTTTCACCCAGCCCCAGACAAAGTGGCTCTTTGGGCCTGGCCCGTGAGAGGTTAAACTTGAGTGTGACGGGTCTACCTCCGAGGATGATTGAAACAATTCAGAACGCACGAGCAACTTCAACACGCTCTGCATATGATCGGAAATGGACTGTGTTTGAGCGATGGTGTGCACACAGACACATCGTTCCTTTTCTCTGTTCTATAGTGGATGTGTTATGTTTTCTGCAGGAACTTTTGGATAAGGGCAGAGCCTTTTCAACTGTTAAGGTTTATCTTGCCGCGATTTCTGCGTGTCATGTGGGGATTGACGGAAGCACTATAGGTCAACACCCGCTTGTATGCAGGTTTATAAGAGGTGCACGGCGTTCGAACAGGGTTTCAAAGCCTTTGATTCCGCCGTGGGATCTGTCTGCGGTCCTTAATGCACTATCTCAGCCCCTTTTGAGCCTATAGAGAGTGTTGAATTAAAACTCCTTTTGCTAAAGGCTGCTTTATTGTTGGTTTTTTCGACTGCAAAGCGTGTTAGTGAACTTCACCCGTTATCGGTTCATAACTCCTGTATGCGTTTCGCTATGGATTACTCGAGAGTAACTCTCAAAACGAATCCAGCGTTTGTGCCTAAAGTTAGCGAGTCAGCTCTCGCCTGTAAACAGATGGATTTACTGACTTTTCATCCGCAGCCTTTTCCCTCGTCAGAGGATGCGCGGCTTCATTGCTTGTGCCCTGTCCGTGCGTTGCGTCACTATGTGGATAGAACGAAAGCGCTAAGGAAGAGTAATCAGTTATTTGTTTCATGGGCTGATTCTCATAAAGGGAAACCTATTTCGCGTCAACGCTTGTCCCACTGGGTAGTGGAAGCTATTATATTAGGTTATAATGGCATGGGTCTCTGCCCTCCGGAAGGGCTGAGGGCTTATTCTACCAGAGGTTTGGCTACCTCATGGGCACTGTTTAAGGGCGTTTCAGTTCAGGACATATGTGCAGCAGCAAGCTGGGCTTCGCCTCACACATTTGTCCGATTTTATAGACTGGATGTCACTGAGCCATCACTGGCTCATTCCGTCCTGAGTGTGTAAAATAAATAAATAAATTAATTAATAAAAATTTTTTTTTTTAAAAACACAAGCAACACTCGTTGTGGTGTGTTTGTTACATACATCACTGAGTTGGTTGACATGCCTGCTTCGGACAGCTTATCTGCAATACGGGAGTTGTCTATATCCCATAGTGAGATACCGAACGAATGTTTGAAAGGGAACTTTAGGTTACTTACGTAACCCCGGTTCTCTGAACATGAGTGAGGTATCTCACCACACTTCCCTCCGTGCAGTGCACGGAGAAGAGATATGCAGAGAATGAAGTAGGGACCACGGGCAGTGGTATATATTAGGGAGGTGGGTCTCCCACATCACTGTCGTGATTGGTCTGTCAGCTGACAGACGTGGTGTGATTGGTGGTTCCAGGATCTGTCACACCCAGAGGCGTTCCCATAGTGAGATACCTCACTCATGAAATCAGAGAACCGGGGTTACGTAAGTAACCTAAAGATTTCCTTGAAAACCACTCACGTCATGTACGTCAAATTTCGTTAGCACATACAGCACGCAATGCTGACCAGACCCGCGAAAACATTTCTTCTTTACGTCATGCCGTTTTAAAGTTAGAGCCTTTGTTCTGACGATTCATGCTACCCATCGAGATGTGCTACTTACTGGTTATGCGCAATTTGTAGACTCATTTTTCTTCTGCGTTACCACGCCCATAAATCTATGCATCCTTGCTGTGGAGACTTGTAGGAAACTTTGACAGGTCAAAAATGAATATTTGATGATAATGAGTTAATGATTACCTAATAACTAGGTACTAACCCTGAACCTACCCCTAAACCTAACATTTAACCCATGTACTTACCTTATTTTACCCAGTACTTTCTAGGTAAGTACACTGTAAGTACTGTACTGTAAAATGAAGCATTTCCACCTTATCTTAGAATACGACGTTTATCTGAAAAGTGTTTCAACTGTCCCGGCTGTCCCCTACATCTGATTTATGATTTAGCATTGTATATAATGTTTTAATATAGTAGGTAAGGATGAGGATTGGGTAGTTGTTAGAGTCTCTGGATCAAGTTCACAGTAGGTGGTGGTAATGCGCGAAATCAATGCGAATTGCCAAAAAAAAGGAAGAAGAAGATTTAGCGTTGTATTAGCAACTGTGGTAGGAGGGGCATCAATGACCGCTAGGGGGGGCACGGCCCTCGAATGCCCCACCACAGCGCCGGCCCTGGCTGATGGGTTTCGCAGACCTGATCCATTTGTGTCTGATGGCAATATCGCCGAAAATTGGCGTGTTTGAGCAGGAATTTGACATATTTATTGCTGCTGCACACTCAGAGAAAGAGCCTTGCACAAAAGCTTTCATACTGCTTAATCTGGCTGGCTTGGAGGCCATTGAGCGCGAACGAACGTTCGTCTATGCACCCGCTGTTAATACGGGTGAGGTAGAAAACGGACGAATAATTACTCCGGCTGAGTCACGTGAGGACCCGGAATGTCTAAAACGCAAGTTTCGCAAACTTTGTAGTCCACAAACAAACATAACGATGGAAAAACACAAATTTAATTCAAGAAATCAAAGGCCAGGAGAGACAATAGAAGCATATGTAACCAACCTACAAAACAAGGCGCAGAGTTGCAGGTTTGGAGATTTACAAGAGGAACTGATAAGGGATCGACTTGTGTGTGGGATACTCAATGATGGAATGAGAAAACTCCTGCTGCGTGACAATGAGCTAACATTGACAAAAGCCATTGAAACATGTCAAATACATGAACTGACAGACCAGCACACTAAAACTCTAGCTGGACCAAAGCATAATTCGGCAAATGTGGACAGTGTTCAACAAACAGTACAAAGAAAAACGTTTCGTACTCCCAAACACAGATCAGACAAGTTTGCCCCACAACAAATTAATAATTGCAGCAATTGTGGAAGCAACCATGAGGCAAAACGGGAGAAATGTCCTGCATATGGCCAGCAGTGTCACAGGTGCCACAAATGGAACCACTTCCAAAAATGCTGCAAATCTATGAAAGTTCATTGTACACGGAATTTAAAAAAGACTGTGAATCAAATTGATGTTGCCAGAGCTTCAAACAGCAGTGAAGACTCATTCTTTATAGACAGAGTTTCTTTAAATCACCAGAAGGTGGCAGAAATTGCAATATCTTGCACAGACCAAACCAATGGAAAGCCTCTCAAACTAAAGATCGACACAGGAGCCTCATGCAACATCATGTCTATGCAGACATTTGCACAGGTAAAGCAAGAAGAGAATCTTCAGTTGTCAAGCCATGTGAAGCATGTTGCGTATGGTGGAAAGGAGATTCAGACTGCGGGTTCAACTGTGTTATCATGCAACCTGAGTGACCAGAACTATTCTCTACAGTTCTACGTGGTGAAAAAAAATGTACAGCCATTGCTTGGGCTTTATGACTGTCTTCGGATGGGCCTCATTTCCCTCAATAACACAGTGCACCAGGTCAGTCTAAAAGAGAACTCAAGTTTTGCCCAGGAGATTAACACAGAATATGCAGATCTTTACCTAGATGAAGTAGGAAGGCTTCCTGTAACATACTGCATGAAACTTGACAAAGAAGCTCAACCTGTTGTCCGTCCAGCACGAAGAATTCCTCCAGCAATGCAACACAAAGTAAACGCAGAGTTGGAAAGAATGGTCGCCATCGGCGTTATCACTCCTTTATCTGAGCCAACCGATTGGGTGTCATCTATGGTGGCCACTCACAAGAAAAACTCAGATGAAATAAGACTGTGTATAGACCCTAGGGACCTAAACAAGTTTCTAAAACGTCCACATCACCCCATGCGCACAGTGGAAGAAGTGGCAGCGCAGATGCCAAACTCCACTGTATTCTCAGTACTAGTCTAGACGCCAAAAGCTCATTATGGCAGATTTCACTAGATCATAAGTCTTCCCTACTGACTACTTACACCATTTGGAAGATTTAGATTTCTTCAGATGCCCTTTGCCATTAATTCAGCCAGCGAGGTCTTACAGCGTGCTATGGAACAGATCTTCGTTGGCTACCCGTGCGCAGTCATAGTTGATGACATCATTTTGGGGGGCAACGGCGAGCAGGAACACGATGCAAATTTTAGGTGTTAGAGCGTGCTCGTGAAGTGAACTTGAGACTGAATCTTCAAAAGTGCAAATTCCGCCTAAGTGAGGTGAGCTATGTTGGACATATTTTCACAAGCAAGGGACTACAACCTGACCCTTCTAAAACAAAAGCAATCACAGAAATGCTGCCGGCAGACAATGTTACTACACTGCAGCGCTTCCTGGGTATGATCCACTATTTAGGAAAATTCATACCAAACCTCAGTGAGTTGTCTGCACCCCTGCGTGAGCTGACCTGTAAAAACACAGAGTGGTGCTGGTTTAAACAGCATCAGGATGCTTTTGAAGATCTGAAGCACAGGATTTCCAGTCTACCTACCTTGAAATACTATGATGTCCAGAAACCCGTCACACTCACCTGTGATGCTTCCCAGCTTGGACTCGGAGCTGTGTGTCTTCAAGAAGATGCAACTGTCGCGTACGCTTCTCGCACTCTGACGATGCAAACAGAAGTGCGTTACGTGCAGATTGAAAACGAGCTTCTGGCTGTGGTATTCGCGTGTACCAAATTCAATGACTACATATATGGTATACAAATTCACATTGAAACGGACCTCCAGCCATTGGTAACCATCCTTAACAAGCCTATCCACACAGCTCCAGCAAGGCTGCAACGCATGATGCTAAGATTGCAGAAATACAACTTCACAATCACATACAAGAAAGGAAAACACGTTCTTTGCCGACACATTGTCACGTTCCCCCAGAAACTCACCAAACGAACACACTGATGACAGAGCTGATTTCAAGGTCATGTCAATTTAACACATCTCGTCTTACAGACTGAAAGCGCTTCAAACTTACACAGCACAAGATCCGATCCTTCAACGGCTCTGCAGTATTATCAAGTCAGGATGAGCTCACAGTCGATGAAGGTGTGCTAATGAAGGGGCTGAGAACAGTTGTTCCAGAATCACTGCGCAGCGAGTATATCACTATAATTCACAGAGGTCACCCCGGCCTTGATGCAACCAAATGCAGGGCGCGAGGCATCATGTTCTGGCCTTCTCTAACAAAAGACATTGAAAAGGAGGTACTGTCGTGCTCTGTCTGTAACAGTATGAGGCCCCATCAACAAAAAGAGCCTCTTCACTTACACGACATCCCTGAACTTCCGTGGTCAAGTGTGGCTACAGATATCTTTGAGTGGAATGGTCAACACTATCTCGTACTAGTTGATTCCAATTCAGGATGGTTCGAAATTGATCTGCTTCGTGACCTGTGCTCCAGTACAGGGATTACAAAACTCAAAAGGCACTTTGCAGTTCATGGGAGTCCGCACAAAGTCTTTTTAGACAATGGTACCCAATTTTCAAGCCAACGGTTCAAAGAATTTGCTGCTGCCTGGGATTTTAAACACACTACCAGTAGCCCTGACTATCCACAAGCTAATGGGCTAGCCGAGAGGGCAGTGCAGAGTGCAAAACATCTAATGGAAAAATCCAAAAGGGAGGGTTCGGATGTGTTTCAAAACTTGCTCAACCTCAGAAATATTCCATGTGACGAAACACTGGGTTCGCCAGCGGAGAGATTAATGTCGAGGCAGACGCGCTCAACTCTGCCAATCAGCAAGTCCATTCTGGTGCCAGCCTCAAAGGACAACATTGCTGTCAAGACTCAACTCTCAAAGAAGAGACACTGTCAAAAGACATACTATGACAAGTCCAGCAGAGCTCTCCGGCCACTCATAAAAGGTGAGATAGTGAGACTTGCAACTTCTAAAGGCCATGACACGATCGGACTCGTCAAACAGCTCTGTGATGAACCAAGGTCATATCTTGTGGAGACTGAAGGAAAAGAATACAGACGAAACCGAAAACATATCCTTCCTGTCGCGGAGCCACAACCACAACGGTTCGAGCACAGCGATATGTCATTTCCCTTTGTCCAGACTCCCTCTGTTGAATCTAAGCACAAATACTCCACTCCAAGTGAAGTCAAAGGACAATGCACCCCACAAAGAGCTGAGAAGAAGCCACTGAATGAACATTCAACAAGAATTCTTTCCACATTTCCATATGTAACCAGAGCAGGTCGCCTTTGCAAACTAAACCCTAAATACATAGAATGAAGAAAGAAAGAAAAAAGAAACAGTTCAGTTATTTAGTAACAAAATGTTAAATTTGTAAATGTTGACATTACTTAAAAAAAAAGTGAGATAAAAAAAGTTGTGTAAATAGACTTTCTTACTCTCAGCTTAACTAATCTGTTAAATGTGTTGCTTATAATGATAAAGGCTTTGAGTTAACTTACAATGTAAGGAACTTCGTAGGGAACTTTTCACTAAGGAATATCTGTCACAATTAAAGAGGGAGGATGTAGAACATAGTGCTCTGTAGCTTTAAATCCAACAGACTAAGTTGTGAAAGATTGCTTCTACGCGACAACATCACGTCTCTGAAACCTCTGAAAGCCTTCGCCGTTGAACGAAACCCTTCAGCCTGAGCGAGCAGCACTCAAGGACCACACCTTCACCCGAAGTCGTTTTCTCCTGCCGCCGTGCACCTGTGGTTATCCGGCGTATCCTTTTTCACTGCTAAGAGCGCAAAGCGTTGTTTCAAATGCCTCGCTCCTCTTGTGCCATGTGCGGATGATACTTGCACGAGGCCGATGGACACACAAGTTGCGTCTCGTGCCTGGGAGTTCACCACGCAGAGACTGGCTGGGCTCTCTCGACCCCACCACCGCTTCTCAGTCTGGCGCCAGCGTCCCAGCCTCTAGGACTAACTCGGACGCAGAGATGCTTCGGATGCTTCTCCATACTCTGCATGAGTGGGTTCTTCGGTTTCCGCAACGCTCTCCTCCGTGGACGGCGCGGCGGAAAAGGGCTACGAGTCGTTGCCGCCCCTTGAAGAGGCCCTTGCCCCTCATCTTTGCCCGAACACTGCTGCTGACTGGCGAAATAGAGCGGTTCATCCAACCAAACCGTGCCGTAACGCGCTTATTCCGCCTCCGGTCAGGCTGCTTCGGCCCTGCACACGATGGCCGTGCTGCAGGTCTACCAGGCCAAACTCCTCCAATCGATGGACAAGGCTGGCCCGGACCCCGAGGCCTTCCGGGACCTCTGAAGCACCACGGAGGCTATCGAGAGGAATATGGCTAGTTTGGTCGTGCTTGAGCGCCATCTTTGGCTAAACCTCACCGACATCAAGGACGCGGACAGAACAATGTTCCTCGACGCCCCTGTATCCAGCTCCGGCCTCTTCGGTCCGGCGGTGAAGGGTTTCTCGGAGAGGTACACCGAAGCGCAGGAGTCGTCCCAAGCTATGCGACACTTCCTGCCGAAATGCTCCAGCTCCGCTTCCAGCAGGCCCTAACCCGCCCCGCCTTCGCCTCATCCAGCCAGACCGGTGAAGCAGGCCGCTTAGCCCTGCCCTGCGGCTGATGCCAGTCGCGACCAGCGAAGCACTACCCACAACCCCGGCACCAGGGCCCGCGACCCAGCGGCGTGCTACATGCTGGGCCGCCGAAGACTGCCTGGCATCGAGGGTACAAAGAGAGGGCTCGTGTCTCACGCTCGCCCGACCACCCTCAAAGAAACCTGCGACACTTCTCACAGCTCCCTGTTCAGCTCAGGCGGCTGGAGATTTTATTACTGTAAACAGGCCCGCTGCATTGCGCGCGCCTCTACAAACAAACGCCGTTTTCACTGCGACCCACATAAAGCACAAAAAGAGTATGTCTCACAATCACAAGTCAAGTCACCTTCATTTATATTGCGCTTTTAACAATATGGACTGTTTCAAAGCAGCTTTACAGTGATAATAGGAAATTAAAATAACAGAGATTGTTTTGGCTTTACAGCAGCTCTAGAATAAAGTTATTGTCCAGTTAAAGTTAGTTTTGATTGAGTCACTTCCGTCGCAACGATCATTAGTTATTAACTTAGGGGCCGTTAACACGACACCGTTCTAACAGAAAATTCTTTAATGCGATCCGGCCGCTCATTTGCATAAAACAGTGCCTGGTGGCTCTGAGAATTTTTTATCGCTTCCGCGTAGCCACGTGAATCGCAATTATCCCGACAACGTTGGAAGGAGGCCTTCTCAAGGGAGAGACTAGTTGACACTTCAGGACTGCGTTGTCGTTGTGTCCAGGCGCAGGTCCTTCATCAGATCCGGACACGGCCTGGATCCGGCGGACTGCGGTAAACTTCGGGATAAACAGAGAGACAAATATTAGCATAGACGCCATCCTTCTTATGATGTACAAAGTACATCAGGATTTATGGGAAGTGTTCCCGGTTCCGGCTTATCTAAACTATGCAGCCTAACATTGAATTATAGAAGTCTATAATGTGTTATGTGTATGCTAAGCCAAAGAGATGTGTTTTTAGTCTAGATTTGAACTGACAGACTGTGTCTGCTTCCCGGACAATGTTAGGAAGATTATTCAAAAGTTTTGGTGCTAAATAGGAAAAGGATCTACTGCCTGCAGTCGATTTTGATATTCTAGGTATTATCAACTGGCCAGAATTTTGAGATCGCAATAGACGTGAAGGAGTATAATGTTTTAAGAGCTCGCTCAAGTACTGGGGAGCTAAACCATTTAGTGCTTTGTAAGTAATCAGCAATATTTTAAAATTTATACGTTTAATAGGGAGCCAATGCAGTGTTGACAGAAACGGTCTAATATGGTCATACTTCCTGGTTCTGGTAAGAACTCTAGCAGATGCGTTTTGGACCAGCTGTAGTTTATTAAGCGTGCAGGGCAACCACCCATAAGAGCATTACAATAATCTAGCCTTGATGTCATGAACGCATGGACTAATTGTTCTGCATTTGTCATTGAGAGCATATGACGTAATTTAGATATATTTTTCAGATGGAAAAATGCGGTTTTACAGATACTATTCACGTCTCTTTCAAATAAAAGATTGCTATCAAAGAGCACACCCAGGTTCCTAACCGACGACGAGGACTTGACAGAGCAGCCATCAAGTGTTAGACAGTATTCTAGGTTATTACGTGAGGAAGTTTTTTGTCCAATAATTAGAATCTCTGTTTTTTCAGAGTTAAGTAGTAGGAAATTACTAGTCATCCAGTTTTTTTTATATCAGCTATGCATTCCGTTAATTTGGTGAATTGGTAAGTTTCGTCAGGGCTTGAAGAAATATAGAGCTGAGTATCATCAGCATAACAGTGAAAACTAATGCCATGCTTCCTAATAATATCTCCTAAGGGTAGCATGTACAGAGTGAACAGCAACGGTCCTAGTACTGAGCCTTGTGGTACGCCATACTGAACTTTTGATAGATAAGATATCTCATCATTTCCTGCTACAAACTGATAACGGTCAGATAAGTATGATTTAAACCATGCTAATGCAATTCCACTAATGCCAACATAATTTGGCAATAGTATCAAATGCAGCACTAAGATCGAGTAACACAAATAGCGAGATACAACCACGATCGGATGATAAGAGCAAATCATTAGTGACTCTAATGAGAGCTGTCTCAGTACTATGGTACGGTCTAAATCCTGACTGAAAATTCTCACAGATACCATTTCTTTGTAAAAAGGAACATAGTTGTGAGGATACTTCTAGTATCTTTGACAGAAAAGGTAGATTTGAGATCGGCCTATAATTGACAAATTCTGTAGGATCAAGTTGCGTTTAATCATAGCTAGGCCTGTCACGATAACAAATTTTGCTGGACGATAAATTGTCCAAGAAATTATTGCGATAAACGATAATATTGTCGATCTGAGACCATTTACATCTAATATAATGATAATGGCATAATAATGCAGGTATTAAATAAATAAATTTATTCCTTAAATAATTCCTAAAAAGCTGACAGTTCTTCGCGATCTCACACATCTATTATCAATGAAGCTGACTGCACAATTAATCTTTCATAATATCCACACTTTGTTTGTTATAATTAGAGGATTTGCCAGCATACAGAATTCAGCACTGAACAAAAAGTCCGTTTTGAGCGGTGAGGAGAGTCTATCTTAAATGCTTCTGATTGGCCATTGCGTTCAAGAAATCAACACGTATGTCTGTGATTGGCTACATCGCTCAACGCTGCAAAACTCTGGCCTGTAAATCGTTTCTATATTGTTTTAGTTGTTCTTGTAGAATAAAAATCTATTAGTTTTTATATGTTTTATTAATAGATATTTCTAGTTTGCGGGAGTCCCGCGAATCGTTTTATTCTCCCGCAACCCGCACACACAGAGTGAGTGCATTACCGCCTGCGCTCGCACTCGGCCATCAAATCTAGTGCCGCGCCGCACTCTATTGCATTGGGAGTGCACGTCTCTAGATCAAGGGCCCGGCCCGGGTCAAGTTCGAGCTCGGGAAGATAATCTAAGCTCTAGTTTACGCTAAGGAACTGAGAGTTGTCATCCAGTCTCTTTGGTAGAGAGAGAGAGAGAGAGACGAGGAAAACAAACAAGCATGCAAATGGAAATTATCGCGGCCGGAAAAATTATCGAGCTCATTTTTTTTATCGTGCGATTAATTGATTTATCGACTATCGCGACAGGCCTAATCATAGCCAGCTTAAAAGTTTTCGGTACGTATCCTAGTGACAAAGATGAATTAATGATATTGAGAAGAGGATCTATGACCTCTGGAAGCATCTCTTTCAATAGTTTAGTCGGTATAGGGTCTAACATACATGTTGTCGATTTAGATGATTTAATGAGTTTAGAAAATTCTTCCTCTCCTGTAGCAATGAATGAATCGAATTTTTCGTCAGTGAGACTACAATGCACTGATGCGATACTGTAGTAGACGGTTGCATAGTTATAATTTTTTCCCTGATGCTATCAATCTTAGAAGTGAAGAAGGTCATAAAGTCATTACTGCTGTGCTGCTTGCAGACTTCTGGGGTTGAAACTTTATTTTTCGTCAGTTTAGCAACTGTTTCGAATAAATACCTAGGATTTTGTTTATTTTCTTCTAATAGGGTTGAAAAATAAACGGATCTAGCAGTTTTTAGGGCCTCTCTGTATGCAATAGAGCTCTCCTTCCATGAAATGCGAAATACCTCTAATTTAGTTTTCTTCCAGTTTCACTCCATTTTTCTGGCTGCTCTCTTTTACCCCTTTTCCACCAAAAAAGAACTGGTTCGGAACTGGTGCTGGTTCAAAGTTGGTTCAACTTGCGAACCTTCTCAGAACCTGTTTGTATTTCCACTGACAAAGAGAGCCCAGCGAACAACGTTGTTACATCACTGTGTATGTCGCCCTATGTCTTAGCTTTCCATGAAACGCTTGCGACAACTTTAAAGGGTACATAACATACACAGTTTCACCTAATCTCATGTTAATCTTGAGTACCTATAGAGTAGTAGTGCATCCTTCATATCACCAAAAAGTCTTTAGTTTTATATTTATAAAAGAAAAATACAGCTTTCCGATTCTCTCCGGAAAAAGCCGAGCTCCTGGAGGTGTGCCGTGGGCGGAGCTATATATATATCACTTATGTGCTGATTTACAGCAAAAGACAGAAATCTGATCCAGTTGTACTTACATAAATGGGGTCTTTTATCACTGGGACCGCTCCACGTTTTAATAGCAAACGATTTGCAAATCCAGCGTCGACCTGGGCCTTGTTAATAAAACATTCGTCACTGAAATGACCAGAACACACAACCGCACTTGCTACACTCCGTTGCTGCCCCGGAAAAACAAACTACTGTAGCGAATCTGGACTGTGTCAGGATGACTCATTCAATTATACATGCTTTTAACCCCTTTGACTCTTACCCGTAACTCAGGCCTGGCACCACAGAGTCTGCGTTAAAAGTATTTTCTGACACCTTTACCCAAACACCAATAAAATAGAACACCCGAGCCTCACAGAGATCAGTATCTCCTTAACACCTCCTTTCTGCGGAGAAAGGAATGCCAGCTGGCCTAAGAGCAAGCTCCTTTCTGCACACACACACACACATACAGACATTCTGCGTATTTTAAGTCAGAAATAAGTAGTTCTGACAAGGGTAAAATACATTCATGCATACCAATGTGTTCTGTTTTCGTTGTAGTATAGTTATGGTAT
This sequence comes from Gila orcuttii, assembly GCA_026230005.1. Taxonomy (NCBI): domain Eukaryota; kingdom Metazoa; phylum Chordata; class Actinopteri; order Cypriniformes; family Leuciscidae; genus Gila; species Gila orcuttii. The sequence goes on along the minus strand of JAPDVR010000002.1, from coordinate 49,009,145 downwards.
AGTTATGACTTCTCTAGAGGTGTTAGATAAACTCTAAATGCCTAGAATCATGCATATGAATGTAACTCTTTTGTTGGATGTGCCAAACACATCGTTTTTAGTATCGATGTAAACCTCTCGGTTTGAATCAGCTGAATCTATACAGTAGTTTGTGATAAAATGTATTTTACTATGTTTATCATCGCTGGAGTAAGACTGACCACGTTTCTGTCGCTGTCTTGTTCGACCATAATTTGCATACTTTATGACAAAGGAACAAACTTTCCCGCTCACAGAACTCCAAGTCGATTGGTCAGTTTCACTCCGGGAGGTGTGACCAGCGGTTCTCACTCTCTCTTCAACTTCTTCAACTACTCTCTTCAAGGCTTCAAGCCTTCTCTTCATCTTCGTTTTCTTTTGTTTGTTTCTTTCTTTAAGTTTTATTTTCCATTTTCGGATTCTCCTTTGTTCTTTTCCACCGACGAGTGAAATTAACTTAGCCTAAATTATCTGGCAAACTTACCTGCAACGGACGACCTTTCACATGAACGCGCGCAGCTCCGAAGGACCGAGACTCCGAGAGAACGCGCACAGCTCACAGGACAAACACACACGCTTCTCGACAACACGAGAGCTATATTTGCAAGTATTCGTTTATTGAGTTTTCAAAGCATTAAGATTTGTTTAACCCCCTGTTTATAGGGAGATTTGATTCTTGTTGTCTCTCAAAGGTTTTGTCCAGGTAATCTGCCATTCTGGTACCCTACATGACCTGTTTCTCCCTCTTTCTATCACTCTTCTCTCTCTGATTCTCATACTCTTACATTGTTGTTGTATTTTGTGTATATACATTGTATTCCATGTAACCTTAGTCACCGATATACGTAGTGTTTCCTTTATTAAATCCATATATACTCATTTATTGACTCAGTGTTTGTGCTCATATTATAAAGTCCCTTTAATGTCCGATCAAAGCTACACGCTTTACAAATGCTGATACTTAAAGTAGTATTTTCTTTTATAGAACAAGAAAGCTGTTTTTTTCATGGCCAGAAGAACCAGTCTTTCCTGAAAGTCTATAAATAGGATAACTCCTTTTGAGATTTGATAAAAGATCGTCTTGTCAGTTTGCTGGACAAACGGCTGATTCGATAACAAATTAATTCCATTAAGAGTTATTCTGAGAATAGATATTCAAGACAATTGATATATTAATATTTAATTATAAACACGTTGTGATTGATTATTGATATAAAAATTGATCTAATTTTGCCTCCCTGTATGGATAATTCATTATAATCCGTTGTATTGAATTGTCAATACAGATACGTTGGCGAAATATTCCCGTTAAGGGTAATATTATAAACTGTAGTTGATTCACGGATCATATCCCTGATCTTATATTCCCTTATTTGAGCTAAGAATCGCTACACTGCATCCACTGTTCCTGTAACGCTGGGTTCTTTGGTAAGCGGAACACGGTAAGCTTTCCCTCACATCCAAAAACACACTTTTTTGGAGACATTCTTTAACAAATCCTATGCAGCGCTGCCGATGATTTCCTGTTGAAGCGCGTTGATGTGCGCAGTCTCGCTCTCCTCTGGTCGACGTGTGCGCGGGCGCGCTTTTCCGAGAGAAATGCTCATATAAGGAGTTCCACTCTCGTCTACATCATTAGATCCACGATCGAAAAAAAACAGCCGAAACTTGTACCAACCCGGAAGTAAGATTTTCGGCACCGAAATTCTCCGTTATTCGTCCAAAATATGTTTTTTAAACTTTGGCCATGTTTGGCATGAGAATCCATCTCTTTAACACTGTAAACAACTCTGAATACATGAAACACCATTGTACCCCCCCCCCTTTAAGCATAACAATTACAATGGCGGACTACATCGTCTTTCTGCAAATGTTTCTCCTGGCTTTGCGATCCTATATTGGGGTCAGACTATCTTTCTACTAGCACTGTGTTTTTAGCAATGGCGGTCACAACCTTCCCCGTCGTGTTGTTGGTCACCCAGCCCCCGACGTAAGCATAACGTGGTAAAAGAACGGTTCTCTGGTTCTAGTCCAGCAAAGAGTTGGTGCCGCTTTGGAACCAATTTTCCTGGCCGAGAACCGGTTCTTTGGCTGTCGAAACACAAAGAACTGGTTCGTGAGTAGGCAACAGCTCCGAACCGGCTCTCAAAATGCTTTGATGGAAAAGGGGTATTTAAGGCCTGAGTGTGCTCATTGTACCACAGCGTTGGACTATTTTCCTTGATCTTCTTTAAGCGCAATGGAGCAACTGTGTCTAAAGTGCTGGAAAAGAGATAGTTAAAAGTTTCTGTCGCAATATCGAGGTCTGCTAAGCTATCTGGGATGCTGAGATGATGAAACTGATCAGGAAGATTATTAATAAAGCAATTTTTGTGGCAGAAGTGATAGGTCTAACATACTTGTAACACGGAGTCGGCTTTGCAGCCTTGGCTAAATTAAGTTTACACGAGACTAGATAATGATCTGAGATGTCATCGCTCTGCTGCAGAATTTCAACAACATCAACATTGATTCCATGTGATAATATTAGATCTAGAGTAAGATTACGTCAATGAGTAGGTCCTGACACGTGTTGTCTAACTCCAATAGAATTAAGAATGTCTTTAAATGCCAATCCCAATGCATTATTTTCATTATCTACATGTATATTAAAATCAATGCATTATTTTCATTATCTACATGTATATTAAAATCACCAACAATTAGGAATTTATCTGCAGCCAGTACTAACTCTGATAGAAAGTCAGCAAATTCTTTGATAAAGTCTGTATGGTGTCCTGGTGGCCTGTATACAGTAGCCAGCACAAATCTTAAACATGATTTATCATTTGCACTATATATTGTTACATTAAGCACTATCCTGCACGATAAATCGTTATAAAATCGCGATCTCGATTCACCCTGTTCACGATTTAATTTTTAAATGACTTCGATTAAAAAAAAAAAAAATCTGCCTTTATTTTGAAGCGTGTATAGCCTACACAGTGTGTGTGTCCAGACAAAGAAACACTCATAACAGAAAGTAGAATGGGGATAAAAAAAGAAGGCTGTCTATGAAGTAAATGTGTCTTATTAATGGAATATGAAATGCAATATAGTAACACTGTGGTGCGCGAGCACTAGAAACGCGCAGTGGATTGAGCGCGCAGCGCACAGACACGCGAGCTGGTCGAGCACATCCCTTTAAACAGACATCAGTGGAAAGTTTGTAGTTCAGTCGGATGTCAATGGCAAAGAAAATTAAAACGAGTAATCTAGCTTATTATTAACGTTAACTGACGAGAGAGAGAGCGCACTTCTGTTGAATGCTCCTGATCGTTCACGTGTTATTTGGATGTAAGTCGTATATGTAAGTAAAGTAAAACATGACCTGTTACCTGATTTATGTATAACGAGTGGTTCTCTTATAACTGAACGTTTGCAGGTCAAGAAGTTCAATGAAGGCAAACATCCAAAGCGCGCGCACCGCAAGGCAGCGTCTCAGCGCGCGAATACTAAATTAAATTGTCTTTCACGTCTTGCGCTTGTACGGACGAACTTACACAAAATTATGTAAAAACGCGCGTCTTGGCGAGTGACCATAGTAAACAAAGTCGGTTATATCTCAAGTGAACGTAAGTTAGCCATGTTCAAATGGGGTCCGTGCGTTCGGTCTTAAAGGGGCAGGACTTTCTTTTTCTTTTTCCTTTTTCAATTTTTGTATTTATTTGTCCTATCTGTAATTCGATTATTTGTTCTTATTTTGTTACTGACTGCTTCTTTTTCTTTAATAATGTTTTAAATTCACATAAATTGGGCTGGTAGTTTTTGTTGTAGTATCAAAATTGGATTAAATAACTGGTATTTCACTGGTGTCTAAACATTTGTACCACTGACCCAATCCTCAGCACTGAGCCCTGCTGGAGCTGCTCTAAATATGTGCTGTGCTATTAAATGAAAGATAAAATATGATAGAGTAATAGAATGAACAGTGACAGTAACAGAAACAGAAGCATGCTTTTTAGCAGGATTAATTAAGCATGAAAATATCTGAAGGAAATATATATTTGATGAACAAATTAAGCCAACTAATATGATTTATATTATTTTGGTTTATCTACTAATACATTTAAAAATTACAAATGCAGTGAAAATTCAGGGATCAGTTATTGAAGTTCTTGAAATCCAAAAACGTAGTCCTTGAAAAGTCCTTGAAAGTCCTGGAATTTCATTTTACAGAATCTATACGAACCCTGATTACACTTCATGAGAAAAAAATCGTGAAAAAATCGTGATATCAATTCTAAGCTAAAAAATTGTGATTCATATTTTTCCCAGAATCGTGCAGGCCTATTAAGCACCAACACTTCAAAATAATTATATTTGAAACTACACTTCTTAGTAATTTTGAAAATATTACTATAAATTACAGCAACACCTCCCCCTTTGCCTTTCAGACGAGGTTCATGTTTATAACAGTAATCTTGTGTACTCATTTAAAGTAATGTAATCGTTTGGTTTTAGCCAGGTTTCTGTCAAACACAGCACATCTAGGTTATAGTCTGTAATCATATCATTAACAATAAGTGCTTTATTGTGCACAACACACGGGTTCACGGTCCCCGTTTTCTAGGCGGCCTCATTCAAGGCGGGCGAGCACACACCAAGAAATATCAGAAACTTCTCGGTCTCATGGCGGCAGCATCACCAGTGCTCCGTATGGGATTACTGCACATGCGCCCGCTGCAGCACTGGCTCAAACGCTGCGTGCCAACCCATGCATGGCAGTCAGGAAGCCTGCGCATCATGGTGAATCACGGTTGTTTACGGACCCTGATTCCCTGGCGGGCTCAGGGCTGGTACCACGAGGGTGTGACCATGGGAGTAGTTTCCAGGAGGAAAGTGTTTTTTACAGATGCATCCAACCTAGGTTGGGGAGCGTTGCACGAGGGCAAGCCTGCCTCCGGCCTCTGGTCGAGCACGGAGCAGAGCTTACATTAGGGATGCGCGGTATACCGGTACTGTCAAAATACCGGTATATATTATATTTCAAACGGTACAATATCATAATTTTGTTCAATTCGGTATTTGATGCGCTGCTGTTTCGAAGTTCACCGCTAGGGGGCAGTGCGCTACCTAAACTGACGCGGGTCATGCGAAACCGGCAAATGGTGACAACAAAGGAACACGATGTTCAAACGAAGCTCATTCGAATTTCTACACACGCGAAATTAATAAATAGAGAGAGCAGTATGAGTGAAATAAGGCATTACTTTGCCTACAAAAGTAACGAGAAAAGTAAAGAAACAGATCTCAATGCACCACTCTGCAAACGGGGAGGCAACACATCAAATCTGAAGCACTTGACTCGTCAGTTGCTCATCCTGACTTGTTCAAAGAGTTCAGAGATCGACAGGTTAGTGACCGTTAGTCCATCATTCAACTGATTTAATTTAGACTTTTATTGAACACTGAACAGCGCACATACATAAGAGCTTATCAGTTATATATGATACGGTAAACACGAAAGCTCAAATCTGCTTGCATGACACGCTAGAACCAATTAAGTTTAGGTCTCATCATTTTTGCACTTTCAAACAAACATATATTAATTGAATTTGAATGAATAAAGAATAAAAATTTGAATAATATTAATTTTAGTATTCGTGATAGTAAAATGAATGGCATATTAGTGCCGCTGTGGCGACCCCTAGAGGAGAAAGGAGAGAGAGAGAGAGAGAGAGAGAGATAGTAGTAATATGAATATTACAATTAAGCTACATTTGTCAACATTCATTAGGTAACCTGACCTAACAGTATTATAGCATTTATTAATCTATATCAATCAGCAATTAGACCTAAAAAATTAAATGTACTAATACATGTTTAGCATGTTAACATTACTTTATGCAATGCACTAAACTAAAGGTGATGATACACAGGGCTTTTTGAGCAATGTTGCTGGGCAATGTTGCCGTCAATGGGCAACCAGATGAGACACAGGGCCCACGACCAATCTAAATTATCCAGATAGAAATTTATTTCCCATTTTCAATGGGAAAGTGCCCAAGCAACAATCGCTCGGCAAGATTGCCCAGCAACATTGCTCAAAAAGTTGCCCTGTGTATCATCACCTTAATATGAACCCAAACAGTAACCAAACCAAGATGAATAAATGCAATAAATGTTGATAATTCTCTGTTGATGCATGACAGCTAATGGTTTAAATGTCATTTCATTATTCTATTATTATTACTATTATATGTGAATCTATCATTTTGGATATTAACCTATTTTAATTGTATAATTTCAGGGTTTTTTTTTTTTCCAAAATTAAAATTGAACCTACTGTATGTTCCCTGACTGATTTTTTTTATTATTATTTACATTTTGATACCCTTTCTTTGCACATTTGGTAGTGGAGAGTTTCAAGCAGTGTCACTTAAATTGAGACTGTTTTTTTTGTTGTTTTTTTACCTGTGGTACCGATTTAGTATCGATACCGAGGTATTAGGTTCTGGTATCGTACCGAAGCCAAAATTGTGGTATCGAGCCATCCCTAGCTTACATATCAACTGTCTGGAAATGAAAGCAGTTTGTTTGACCCTCAAAGCATTTCTGTCAAACCGCAAAGGTCACCACGTTTTAGTCCGCACGGACAACACATCAGTGGTGGCCTACATAAATCGCCAGGGTGGCATCAGGTCGGGCAACCTGTACGTTATAGCGAGAGACCTCCTTTTGTGGGCACAGACCAATCGGAGTCCTCTGAGGGCAGCGCATATCCCCGGCATTCAGAAGCTGGATGCGGATATGCTCTCACAGGGCAACACTCCCCTAGGCGAGTGGTCCCTGAACTCACGGACAGTCAGTCTGATATGGGGTGTTTTCGGCGAGGCCGAAGTCGACCTTTTCGCCTCGAGAACCAACACTCACTGCGCTGTGTTCTTCTCGAAGAACAGGGACGCGCTGGCCCAGCCGCCCCCTTTATGCGTTTCCCCCCGATTCAATGATTCCTCAGGTCATCAAACGGGTCAGGGAGAGCGGATGCCCAGTCCTCCTAGTGGCCCCCCTCTGGGAATCCAGACCGTGGTTTCCAGAGCTAGTCCAGCTATCAGACAGAGTCCCCTGGCCTGTTCCTTTGAGGAAAAACCTCCTCACACAGGCCAACAGGACGATATGGCATCCGCGACCCGACTTATGGGCCCTCCATGTCTGGCCCCTAAACGGGTACCCAGGGACCTTTCTGAGAAGGTCTTAAACACTATCACTGAGGCTAGGGCCCCATCTACCAGGCGCCTTTATGCTCTGAAGTGGTCAGGGTTTTCCAGCTGGTGCTCAAAAAAACTCATGATCCAGGGTCATGGGAGGTATCTGTGATACTCTCCTTCCTACAGGAGTTGTTGGACGCGGGCCGTTCCCCGTCCACGCTCAAAGTGTATGTGGCAGTCATTGCAGCTCATCATGCTCTGATGGCTGGCCAACCACTAGGAAGAAACGACCTGGTGGTACGGTTTCTGAAAGGAGCCAGGAGGATGAATCCCTCCAGACCTCCTTCTGTGCCATCCTGGGACCTTTCCACGGTTCTTGGGGCTCTGAAAGGTCCACCCTTTGAACCGCTCCAGTCGGTTGATCTTAAACCTCTCTCGCTAAAGACTGATCTCCTGCTGGCACTGGCATCTATCAAGCGAGTGGGGGATCTGCAGGCTCTTTCCGTGAGCCCTTCATGTTTGGATTGGATGACTCCAGGGTCATCCTCAAACCCAGACATGGCTATGTACCCAAAGTGCTCTCAACACCGTTTAGAGCACAGGTTATTACAGGGAATTAACCATTCCCCCTTCTGCTGAGGATGGGGAGGCTAATCTACTCTGCCCTGTCAGAGCTCTGAGAATCTATCTGGAGTAGAGCTTAGATCGGGCCCAAAAAATCAAGCCCGACCCGACCCGAGCCTGTGCATGTTGTGTCCGAGCCCCGGCCCGACACATTAACTGTAATTATGAGCCCGATTTAAATCCGACCATTTTTAATACGTGGGCCGTTATAACCAGGGGCGACGCCAGATCGTTTTTTTTAACGCTGGTGCTGAATGGGTGCTAGACCATTGACAGGGGGAAGCTGCGCAATTGTACAGTATATATATTATATAAATACTATTAAGAAATGTACAAAAATTGGCTACTTAATATTTAATATTCAATTATTTTAATTACCACAATGAAAGTTTTAATTTTATTAAATTGAACAAGCACAACATTCAGCATTCTATCAAATAGGCCTATTCTTAAAGATTAATTAATAATGTTATTTCGACATATGTGTGCGACGCGTGCAACAAGCAAGATGTGCATTTGTAAATTCAGTGACCGGCGTGCCGAGAATTGATTTAATTTATGATGAGATGGCTCTAGCCTCCAGTTCACAGGCTATGGTGACCGCGGCTCGCCGGCGCCTTCATGTCATGATTAGCCTATATTGTCTGCTATATTTGCTTCTTATTAAATACAGGCAATTGGTTTATGAAAAATGTATTAAAATTAAGATACAATTTATACAAAACGAAATTCACTTTAAAGAAAGGCTTTCTACAAAATAAAAAATAAGTGGTCAAAATCATGCCTGAACCACTCCATGTCTCCCGATATTGCACATCCTCCTATCTACTCTGTTCACTTTCATTATCAACATAGATGGAAAAAAATAACATTATAATGTTTTAATATGCAACTAAATGCGCTTATTTAAAGGCTACAACACGTACTATAGGCCAACAGAGACTCTCTATTTGTACAAATTGCTACACATTCATTTAATTCTGAATTTTGCACACTTAAGTTGCACACTTATTTATTAATTATTATCTTTATGAATAATGTAACAAGGACGAAGCATGTAAACTGCGTTGTTTATTTATTCAGAATCGAATGGATCGCAAATGGATCCGAATGAAGAAACGTAAAAAAAAAAAAAAGAAAGAAAACCTCGCCCTCAGCGGTATGCTTGGAGAAGTAACAAAAGAGGACATTGAAGGCTGACTATCATCCTTTCTGTCATGGCAAGCCTGCTTCATGTGTCTGCTCATCGTCGAAGTCCCCGTTTTTTTGCTGTCATAGGCGAGCAGCGCGCCGCACTTGCACTCAACAAAGCCAACACATATGTTGTCACTGCCCACGACTAATTTAAAATATTTCCATACCTCCGACTTTCCTTCATACTTGCTCAAAGTTAATTCTCCTGTTTTCTTTTTTTTCTTTACTTCTTCAAGCTCCATGTTGCACTTAAGCTACACAATACAGTGTGCGTGCTGGCGAGTGGAGGAGACCATTGACACTTGACGTGCTTGATCAAGGGCCCGACCCGATCCGAGCATAGTGGCGGGAAATATCGGCCCGGGCTCGGGCTCGGGTAGAGAATCTAAGCTCTAATCTGGAGCGTTCTGCGTCTTTTAGACAATCAGAACAGCTCTTTGTCTGCTTTGGTGGCCGATCTAAGGGTGATCCAGTCACTAAGCAAAGACTGTCTAGATCAGTGTTTCTCAACCTCTCCTGCAGGGACCCCCTGACAGGACATGTTTTTGTTTTAACCCTGAAATGGCACACCTGATTCAATTAATTAAAGGCTCAAAGGCTTAATGTGTAGCTGACTAATTGAATCAGGTGTGCCATTTCAGGGTTAAAACTAAAACATGGCCTGTCAGGGGGTCCCTGCAGGAGAGGTTGAGAAACACTGGTCTAGATGGATAGTGGTTGCCATATCCATGGCATATACCTCAGTGGGTCAGGTTTGCCCTATAATTATCAAAGCTCATTCGACTAGAGGCATGGCCTCATCTTGGGCTTGGTCCTCTGGTTTTCCCATTCAGGATATTTGTGATGCGGCAGGCTGGTCCTCGCCTTCCACATTTATGAAGTTTTATAATTTGGAGGTACCTTCCCTGCAGGCGAAGGTATTTTCGGTATGAATGAGGCCCGATGGTGTCTGGCCTTGTCTACGAATTACGTCACTGTGCACAATCACATATACATTTATTATAAAACCCGCCTTTGGCCGGTTATATTTTCCCTATACTGATAGACCCGACAGTGTCCGGTCCTATTTGTACATTATGTTGGTTAAGTTAAGTTACTGACATATATATATTAGAGGTGGGCATAGATTAATTTTTTTAATCTAGATTAATCTCACTGTAATATTGGAATTAATCTAGATTAAAATGGCTCATTTGAATTCTGCCGAAGGCATTCAGAATATGTGTGCTACCCAAATAATGACTAAAAGTAAGTCTTTGAGAATAGTTCGCCTCGCGTAGGGATGTGAATTTCTGCCAAAAATGCCATTCGACAATAGAGGAGCAAAAGTCGAATATCGTCCGAAAAAAAAAAAAGAAAAAAAAAAACGCACACTCACAATGACAGAAAGGGAGGCCAATTTAATCTTTAGAGATTTGTCATCAAACAAACTGTTTATTTATTGAACAAGTAACATGTTTTCGTAGTTTTTTTTACATAGTAGGCTAATTGGAAGAAGAAAAAAACAATAAGCACGACGTAGCTACAGTCCGTTTTTGCATCGCCAAAAGATGCTCGTTAGATCAAAAAATAATGTCATAATGATTTTATGTGAACCTGCCTTTACCGGCAATAGCCTCCTCCTTTTTAAACAAATTAGTTTTCAATCAATGTAAACTATTCGTGTGACTATGCCCCTGCGCAATTCACACACATTACCGCGGGATGGCGGGTGTTCATTTCATAAACTGTACACAATGGTAGCTTATTTAACCTGTTAACCTTTGCCAGTGCACCGACGCTCTGAAGCGTTTTTTTGTAGCCTATAAATTAATGTATATGACCAAAAAACGGATAATGTCATACTTTTTAGTAGTGCTATCGTGGTGTAATAATCTGTTTGGTTAAAATGTATTACCTGAATGAACTGAAATCGAATGTATCGTCCTGTGGAATCATTCAATCACAGACAGCTTACGAAGATGTTCAACTAATAAAGATCTTCATCGCTGGCAAAAATATGATGCATTTGCAGATTTGCTTTCACTAGACTAAACTGTAGATCCACGGCCACTTCATCCAACGCTCTTGAGGTTCTTAAATCTTCCTGTTATGAATCCGAGTCGAGTGTGATTGAACGCACTTCAGACGATTCAGTGCGTGAGGAACTTAACAGATCATTCAGACTGATTCGCGAACCGATTTAGACAGATCTGCCAACTTGTTTGATGAAGTCTTTGAATAGAATCGACTCAAAAGAGTGATTCATTTGTAAATTGAGCAACAGGGCGCTTGGAATAAACTCATTTAACAACATGTAATTGCATTAAAATAAAGTAACGAGAGGAACGTTGCCCAACGTAACATGTAAAAGTATACACCTTGTGTCCCTGACAGAAAAATACCCTGCTGCGCGATCTGTGACAGTAGGTGCGGCGTCAATTATGTAAAATATACTAGGCTACAGATGGAATTGCGCAAAAATATAACGATATTCGAAAAAGCTATTTTATGATCCCAACCCAACTTTGAGAATAGATTAACGGCGATATTTTTTTATCGCCCGATAATTCAATTCAATTCAAATTTATTTGTATAGCGCTTTTCACAATACATATTGTTTCAAAGCAGCTTTACAGAAAGTGCATTTCAGAAATGTACGTAGAAAATACAGTTAGTTAATCATCATGTATTAATTTAGGGCATAACATATCGCCGGCGTTGAGTCGTCTCTTCACAGGCGTCGAGTCGTCTCATCGCAGGCGTTTAGTCGTCTCATCGCAGGTGTTGGGGCATCTGAGGTCTCCGTGAGAGGCTGGATACAAACTGTAGCTGAAGAACGCTATTTACCTCGGGACTAGCGTCCCGAGATAACAGCAGAAAAGCAGATGGGAAATAATTAGCGTAGCTGCTGTTCATAATATTAATGCATTCGATCTGATTCAACAGTAGTATAAGAGGCAAGCATTATGTGAATGCTTGGCTGAAGAGATGCGTCTTTAATCTAGTTTTGAACTGGGAGAGCGAGTCTGAGCAACGAACAGTATCAGGAAGGCTATTCCAGAGTTTAGGAGCTAAATGTGAGAACGCCCTCCCTCCTTTAGTGGACTTAGATATCATAGGAATGACCAGAAGCCTCGAATTTAGGGATCTTAAAGAACGCGATGGATTGTAGGGCGATAGAAGGTCCATTAAATACACAGGAGCTAAACCATTTAGGGCTTTATAGGTCAGTAATAGTACTTTGTAATCGATACGGAACTTAATAGGTAACCAGTCCAGAGATGATAAAATCGGTGTTATATGATCATATTTTCTTGACCTAGTAAGAGCTCTAGCAGCTGCATTTTGCACTAACTGTAGCTTGTTTATTGAGGATGCAGTACAACCAGCTAATAAAGCATTACAGTAATCTAGTCTCGAGGTCATGAATGCATGAACTAACTTTTCTGCATCAGTAACAGAAAGTATGTTACGTGATTTAGCAATGTTTCTAAGGTGGAAAAAAGCAGTTCTTGTAACATATGAAATATGATTTTCGAAAGACAAGTTGCGGTCTAGTATAACACCCAGGTCTTTTACTGTAGTGGATAAGGTAACAGGACATCCTTCTAAGTTAAAGTTGTATTGTACGAGGTTTTGTGGGTAGTTTTTTGGACCAATAAGTAATACCTCCGTTTTATCTGGATTTAACAGCAGGAAATTACACGTCATCCAGCATTTTATATCTTTAAGACACTCTGTCAATTTAGATAAGTTAGTGTTTTCATCTTGTCGTGATGAAATATATAATTGAGTGTCATCAGCATAGCAGTGGAAATTAATTCCATGTTTTCTTATAATATTACCAAGTGACAGCATATATATTGAGAATAGCAGAGGGCCTAACACCGATCCCTGCGGCACTCCATAGTCTACTGACGTTATCTTCGATTTTTCCCCATTTAGACAGACAAAATGGTAACGGTCCGATAAGTACGATCTAAACCAGCTTAATGCCTGTCCCTGAACACCAGTGTAGTTTTGTAGTCGATCCAAGAGTATTTTATGATCTATAGTGTCGAACGCAGCGCTAAGATCGTGCAGAACTAGTATTGAGATACAGCCTTGGTCAGAAGCTAAAAGTAAATCATTTGTAATTTTAACTAGCGCTGTGCTATGATGCGGTCTAAATCCTGACTGAAATTTTTCATATATGTCATTTTCTTGCAGGAAAGAGCACAATTGAGCGGACACAATTTTTTCTAGTATTTTAGACATAAATGGAAGATTTGAAATGGGTCTGTAATTTGCTAAGTTATTTTGATCTAATTGCGGTTTCTTAATAATAGGTTTTATTACTGCCAGCTTGAATATTTTTGGAACATGACCTAAAGATAAAGACGAGTTAATAATATTGAGAAGAGGCTCTTCCACTACAGGTAACACTTCTTTCAGTAGTTTAGTGGGTATTGGATCTAATAAACATGTTGTTGGTTTAGATGCAAAGATAAGTTTATTTAGCTCTTCCTGTCCTATAGTTGTAAAGCGGTGTAGTTGTTCTTGAGGGGCGATAATTGAGACTGAATCATAAGACACCATAGAGGATTGTACATTTACAATTGTATTTCGGATGCTTTCTATTTTCTCATTGAAGTAATTCATAAAATCATTACAACTATACTGTAACGGAATATTTTGCTCTGGTGATGTCTGTTTATTTGTTAGTCTAGCCACGGTGTTAAATAAAAACCTTGGATTATTTTGGTTATTTTCTATCAGTTTGCGGAGATGCTCAGCCCTGGCTGCTTTTAGAGCCTTTTTGTAACGTGACATACTGTCTTTCCGCGCGATTCTAAAGACCTCTAAATTAGTTTGTTTCCATTTACGCTCTAAGTTACGAGTTTCTCTCTTGATAACATGCGTAGTACTATTGTACCATGGTGCTTTAGTTTTCTCTCTAACCTTTTTTAATCTAATTGGTGCAACAATATCTAATGTACTAGAGAAAATGGTGCTCAAACTGCTAGTCATTTCCTCTAGTTCATCTGTTTGTTGGGGTTTACTGAGCAGCTGAGATAGATCAGGTAAGCTATTTGAGAATCTATCTATAGTGGTTGGAACGATTGTTCTGCCTGGTCGATAACGTGGCGCAACATGGCAAATTTCAGCAGTACGTAATATGCACGTTACCATACAATGATCAGTGAGATCGTCACTTTGCGGTATAATATCTATATCGGTTGGATTGGTTCCATATGATATAATTAAATCTAGTGTGTGATTTAGACGATGAGTGGGACCACTGACGTTTTGCTTGACCCCAAAGGAGTTTAATAAATCTGTAAACGCAGTCCCTAACGCATCATTTGTGTTATTTACGTGTATGTTAAAATCTCCAACAATTATTGCTTTATCGGCATTGACCAATAGATCTGAGAGAAAGTCTGCAAACTCTTTTAGGAAATCAGCATAGGGCCCTGGAGGTCTATATACGGTCGCCAAGGCTAGAGATAATCGGGATTTCTTTCTTACATCTAAGAGCGTAACATTTAGCACAAGTACTTCAAACGAATTAAACCTGTGACCTGTTTTCTGAGTAACATTAAGGATATCTCTATAGATTGTTGCAACACCGCCGCCACGACCGATCGGACGGGGCTCATGCTTATAACAGTATCCTGGCGGAGTAGACTCATTTAGACCGAAATAATCATTTGGTTTAAGCCAGGTTTCAGTAAGGCACAGAACATCGAAATTATTATCTGTGACCATTTCATTTACAATAACCGCCTTAGGTGTGAGCGATCTAATGTTTAGAAGACCTAGTTTTAGAAATTTTTTTTGTTCACTGATATTTAGATTTTCTGGTTTAATTACAATAATATTTTTCCTAGATCCTACACTAGATTTATTGTTTGGCCTCACTAGACGTGGAATAGACACAGTTTCTATATAATGTTCTACACTACTTGTATCAGTTAAGTTGGGACAGCAGAGATAGTGATTTGGACTTACTAGTCAGATGGTGTGTAACGTCTTGGAGATGTTGTCCGACAGCACAGCCGCTCCGATTCTGCTGGGGTGCAGGCCATCAGCACGGTAGAGCCTAGGTCGCTCCCAGAACAGATTCCAATTATTTACAAAGAGCAGTTTCTTTTCATTACACCATGACATCAGGCGCTGTGCTGCGTACCGTCTCGATCAGGCTCCTGTAGTCCTTCTTCAGAACCTCCGTCTGCCGCAGCCGGATGTTGTTCGTTCCCGCGTGCAGCACCACAGCTCCGACGCGCTCGTCACCGTTCAGGATCTCGGGAACCTGCGCGGCGACATCAAGAACACAAGCACCAGGAAAACAGTGAGTGCGCACCTTACCCTTACCTGAGGTAGCGCGGACATGACGGACCATGGAAGTGCCGATGATCACGGCGTCGTCACGTTCCGACTCGCGAAGAGGGGAGAAGCGGTTCCGGGTGGAGATCTCGAAGACCGGGAGTGGCGGAGAGGTTCTTGCTCTGGTCCTGGCTCGTGTCTTCCGCTGTGGGATCACCCAGGGTCCATGGCTTTGTGTCGGTGCCGGAGTGAATGAAGCCAGAGATGATCGCGTCCTCCTGGGCAGAGAAACGCACGGAGTAGACGAAGTCGGAGTCAAAAAGTTACTAACCACTGACTTGTTAGCATTGACGCGTGACTATTCAAGCACTGATCGCCGATCCCGCAGCTCGGCTTGCTTCTCCAGCAGACCACGGATCTGTTTCTCCACCGATTCCAGCTCCAATCTTACCGAAATCAGCTCGAATGTGTCCTCACCTGCACTCAGAGGTAACGTTAGACACACATCCGATATGTTCGCCATTATAACAGATGAACAGTAAATTAGTAGTGATACTACCAATATCACTACTAATTTAGGACTGGAATGCTGGATATAACCTGTATCCTTTCAGTGAAACGGGTGTAAAATCAGACGGTCGATAGGCGCGAGGCCACGTCTAGTTGGATCTAAGTAGCGATATCAAAGTAATCCGATTGTTTTTTATAGGGAATAGTATCGAGGATACGTTCATACGATATAAAAATAGAAAGTACTGGTTTATAAATGAGTGGTAAAGAAGAAAATCAAGGATTAATGAATCAATTCGACGGAGCTCCAAACACAAACAAACACCGCACGCACGCACGTGAGATAAGAGTCTCACGTTAACGCAGCACGTTAACGCCGATAACGGCCCACCACTAATGTATATATATATAACGGCCCACCACCAATGTGTGTATATATATATATATATATATACACATTTACTAGACCCGATGGTGTCCGGTCTGTTCATTACGTATGCTTGGGTTCTGGCTTGTTTTTCTGCGAGCTCAGGGTCCTGAGCTGCAGTAGACAACCAGTTATTATAAGTGCGGCGTTTTGCATGGCGTCCCCACTGCATATAGCTACGCAATACGAAGTGACCGTTCGAAAGGGAACTACTCGGTTACTATCGCAACCTCAGTTCCCTGAGATAAGGGAACGAGTATTGCGTAGCCGGCCGCACTATAGTAATCTGACAAGTTGTCGCTTCAGTCGTTTAAACCTGCTATAATGGCGCTTTTCGGGGACTAATATAGGCTAAGGCCGCGCCCCTTGGCGGGCTCTGACGTGTATGACGTAATGCTAGCTCATTGGCGCACACGTCAGAGGCGCCCGCGCCATTGGATGTGCATTTCCCGCAGCACAGCCAATGAGTGAGCCAGACACTCATAGTGCTAGCTGTCAGCTGCAAAATGCGTTTTACATTATAGGCTTCAGTAAATCGAGGAAATGGAGTTTCCCAACTGTGTATAGCTACGCAATACGCGTTCCCTTATCTCAGGAAACTGAGGTTACGATAGTAACCGAGTAGTTATATGTTGTTAAGCGAACCTTTTGCCTTGCCGCTCGTCATTCAACACCACTCCTAAAACTGAGGTTATACGATCTTTTATAAAACGGTTAGTTCCAATCCTTGATTCTGAATGGTCAATAGCTGTTTTATTCAAGATAAAACACGACTCTTCACCGAACGGTTCTATGTATCACTACACAACACCCCTAGCAACCACTCTTAAAAACGTAAACATAGGCTATATTCTCATTTATGTTGTGAGAGTAGAGTATTGTGAGAGATCGAGTAAGCGAGTGTCTGCATTTACAGTAGACGACAGCATTTTCCTTCAGGTCAGTCCTATATTCAAAATAAAAAAAATCCGTTTGAATGTCCGCTGCCATATCTTGTCAATTAAACAGTTAACGTTAAGGGGTTTTCCCGTGCCCTAGTCATTTTGTCTTGCTTTTCCGTGTTGACAAGGTTGAGTCCTTTCAATGTAAAAGTCTTCTCTACTGACTGACTCACTCATAAAGACCATTTGTGCCGTCATCTAATGGCGAAATAATGTAACTTCTGTTGCTGTTTACGGTCAGGGACTATTTTTTCCAGCGGAAGGATGGTTTTTAGTGATTTTACTTCATGAAAGTTGCATACATATTTTTCGGCTTTAATATTTGTATTGTGTGGTAACCATTTTATAAGTAAGTGTTGCAGGCACGACGCGAAACGCAAAAACATTCTACAATTTATTTTAGCTTTACATTCATCATACACCATCCTCAGTTTGCCTCTACGGCTCTGGTGGACCTTGGACCTTTGGGAAAATTGCACTTTGTAAGAACAGTTGTTGAATCCACTGTATTTTTTGGCTCGTCTGAAAGCATTTCACTTCAATTTCACTCTCACGCTAGTTTTTTTTTCTGATTCTGAGTCATTGAGTGAAATGGAAACTTGACTTCCTTTTTGTTGTCAGTGGTCTATCATTTCACAAAGGTTATTGTCCATTACCCCAGCCTTTCCATTATACATGATGTAGCCATGTTCAGTTGTGAACAACCATCCTCGTGTTTTGAAGCTCGAAATCAAATAATAATACAAATAGGCTATACAAATATGAAATTGTTTTTATGCACATGTTTGTATTATTTTAGTAATTTGGCACCTAGGCCTATTTTGAATTCATTTGCTTTTTTGAATTAATTCGGACTGTGTCAAAATACTGGGGCAAAGCATTACCGGTAATCACTACAGCAACGTTACCAGCATAGCAATGCAGCCACACGCACAAACACACACACACACACACACACACACACACACACACACACACACACACACACACACACACACACACACACACACACACACACACACACACACAACAACAGGTGTCTTCATCCTTCATATCTTTAAGAGTCTGTCGGTAATGACAATGACCTAATAAACTTAACTGATGAATAATGTATGGTGGGTCGCTTTAAATATGCTGAATGATAACGCATAGGCTACATCATTTTGCAACAGTGACAGTTTGATTAATGGATATATTTGATAGTGCTTTCGTGAAGATTGGATGTTTTGTGTGATTGGTATGGAAGGCCAAGAGGGCCAAAAACACGTGAATTTTACGCTTTAAATACGCGTGACATAATCAGCGTGTATTTCACGCGGATTTACCGTGTGAAATATGCGTGACGTATAAGCGTGACATTAATTCTAGCTGTTATGATGTGTACAATCGGCTTCTCAGCAACAATCCAGATTACTTGCAGATTAACTGTGGTTCTAAAAAAAACATAAGCTACTTAGTGTTTTTATGTTTATATGTTTACTTAAATGTTATGTGGTTTTTAAACAAAGTGCCTAATAAATTTTACAGTACAGTCTTGAGGTACAGGTACAGACTTTAGTACAGTAAAAAACTTCTGCTGTCAGGAAAGCCAAATCAAGTTCTTATACCTGTCCTGGCCTAAGCACAAGCTCTCATTCTAATCCTGAAATTCTTAAATACTTATATATATAAAGCCTTAAATACCATATTTAAATACTTTAAGTCATTAAATTCCTTTAAAGGGACATTTTGTAGGAATTTCTCCCATCTAGCAGTGAAATTGTATTTTGCATTCAAACGAATTGTGCTCTCCAGCGCCTCGCTTTTTCAAATGCGTGTTGCATCTACGGTAGCTGTTATGTACCAAAAAGCTATGACAAACAATGCAAGAACAATCATATGCTCTATTAAAATATATTCTTATCGAATTTCTAGGTCACAAAAATTAAACTTACAAACCTTGTTTTTAGCGCCTTCTCAACTTTATTCAATAGCTGCTATTCATCAAAGAGCCTGTTTAACTTTTAACTATAAATGTTCTACTGTCTATATAATAAAGTACACAACCAAGCAATGAAAAAAAAGCATGTCATTAAGACTGTAATATTGACTTAGCCTACCTGTTGAGGAGAAAGCAGGCAACTTCAACGTCTCTTTTGAAATCTTTCTCCTGCATTAGTTCTTTCCACCTGGAAAAAGCTATCGCGACATTGACTCTTGTTTTTTGTAATCTCCAGTCACGTTTCCTTTTACGTTCAATTTTGGACTTTTTTGGCGACGAGGATTTCTTCTCCTGTGGCTCGGCATATATCCCATTAAAAATAACAGTGCAATGCAGCCTTTTAAACTTGCGGGGGCAGAGACAAGCGCCTCTCACTGCTCTTCCCCTCCGTTTCTGCTGCTTTCAGTTACGTGACACTGGCTCTGAACGAAAACGCGTTGTGGAAACGCATACAGACCTAGTACAGAGGTCTTCAATCCTGCTCCGCTGTCCTGCAGAGTTTAGTTCCAACCCTAATCAAACACACCTGAATCAGCTCATAAAGCTCTTCAGGATCGCTTGAATATACAAAGGCAGGTGTGCTGAAGCAGGTTGGAACTAAACTCTGCAGGACAGTGGCCCTCCAGGAGCAGGATTGAAGACCTCTGGCCTAGTACTTTTTAAACCTCTCTGCAATTATAGTTTTTCAAGATGGCGGAACGGCATGGAAGCCTCCGTGGACCTACCCGTCACATGTATACAAAGATAATAAAT
Source organism: Gila orcuttii (assembly GCA_026230005.1). NCBI lineage: Eukaryota > Metazoa > Chordata > Actinopteri > Cypriniformes > Leuciscidae > Gila > Gila orcuttii. The sequence goes on along the minus strand of JAPDVR010000002.1, from coordinate 48,989,216 downwards.
TCTTCATTTACGAGGATAAGTCAGATAATTGGCAGAGGTATTTGTACACCATTGAGGACATATTTATGATGATATCATTTCGCCAGATCGGGTCACATATATCGTCAATATGATAATATCAAGCTACCATAGATGAATCTGCAAATTAGAAAAATCGATTTGCATTATAGCCTGAGGCAAGACACTTTCACCAGAAAAAAAAAACAAACAAACATGACTATCATGAAGATAAATGGAGGACCAGATAGATTCCGTAACATGGCCAGGCAGACAACAAATTCGAAAAAATAGAGATAGTATGCAAGCAATATATTTACTAGTCCCAACAGCATGACCGTCAGCATCGGTCGGGCACCCCTCCTCCTCCTTTAGCTCACGCCAGCGAGCGAATGCTGGACCAATATTGATCCTCGTCCGGCCTTTTATTTTGTCACTCTCCCTTTTTCTCTTTCTAGTCTCCTCCGACAAAACCTTTGCCTTCGTTTTAGTTTCTGCTTCGGTCATGACAACAACATACAGACGGCAAACAAACGCTAGTTGGGCTCTCACGTCAGAATTTGAGGAAGTGGGGGGTGGTGGGGGAAGTGAGGTATGCCGTAATGCAGTCGAATTTTGTAGTTCTTTTTGTGCTCGTGTTACTACCCGAACCCCGTAGTTACGTAGTGCCAGTAAAAGTGGACAGACACTGTCAGGCTATGGCAGAAGTGTCATTCAACCTATTGTAAGTCGATGTACCATCTCAAGGGTCTTGGAAATATATTATGAAGGTTGAAAAACTACATAGTGTTGCTTTAACGTATTTCACGGGTGAAATACTGTATGTGTTAAAATTCACGTGTTTTTGGCCTTCTTGGCCTTCCATAGATTGGTCTTCTGGAACAGCTCCCTCGGGTTTCACATGCAACGCGGACAACGACGCAGAAGTATAAATGAAAACCAACGCAATGCCAACAGCGTAGAAGCTACGGCGTAGGTCCGACGCAGAAGTATAAATAAGCCTTTAATGAGGTAATATGAATATAGCCTACGCCATTCAAAATGTGGGGAGAAACTCACACACTTTAACTAAACTTAAATTACTCTTCTTGAAGTTTGGGTGGATTAAACACCTGCATCATGGTTGTGTGTCAACAAAAGAACAATGTAATTTACATATAATGGCTGTTTTTTGTTTTGTTTTTGACCAGGTGTTTGTTTCCTTAACCTTTCACACACAACTTGACACCTTCAAAACATAAAGCTCTATTTTCTCCACTGAAACGCTTCACATGTCTTTAGCCTATGTTCCTTCCTGTTTTAGGATATACTGTTAGACATAATTGACTAATAATACATACATCCCATTAGATAAAACAGTGGAAATGGAAATGGTAGTGGCTATGCATCCGGCTGATTATGACCTGCTCTGATGTACAAGCGTCAAGCTGCCTGATACATTGTCGTACTTGAAAACCAAACTATTACAAATCTGTTTAGCTGGCCTATATAAAAAGCTGATATCGCTTTTAAAAACACTTGTTGCTATTTCATTTCAAGCCTGACATCAACTACACTGCACATTGTGTCCACTTAGTGGCAGTGTTGCTTTTAAATTTCTTGCGTTTGGTGCAAATGAACTATCAACCAATAGTAAATTGTTCAAAATGAGATTAATTTAAGGTTACATAATTATTAAATTGGTTTCTGTCCTACTTTAATCAGATCCAGGAAACCTGTGTGCGCTCGTTACTTTAGGGGTGTTGTTGAAGTTCAAGCTGGCCACTTCTTGAATGCTTTTCATTCATATGCTCCAAATGGATTAACTAAAAAAGTAAACACAACAACAAATTTAGTTTTTATTGAGGACATGCAAAATATTATTCACACATAGACAAAAATGTTATGTTTTTCCACAAAACCAGTTTCAAACATTTAAGGATGTAAGTCTTCCGACCAGAAGGCCTTTTAAGATTATGAAAAATTCAAAAAAATTTTGACTGGAAGTGTAAATAAAGAAATATATATATTTTAAATCCTACAATCCCAAGTGTTTGATGTACAGTTGCTAGTAAACGCTGACAACAGCTGTGGTTTGGAAATGTATTTATAAATATTAAATAATATATAGGCCTAACATAAATATTTGATTTCTGTTAAATCTGGGTTTCATCATGCCAGTGAAAGTGAAACAGTAGCATAAAATGGGATACGTTTGTGCTTTCTTCTCAGTGTATCATGTAAATAAAACAAAAATTGTGTATATATATATATATATAAATAAACTTTTTTTCTCACAGTCACAGAAAACACTCATTAAGTTCTGTAAAATTAGAGCCATGGCATCCAAAGAGTTTTAAAGGATCCCCTGACCCTGTCTAATCCAGATGCATTATGAAGATCTCTTAGCAGCAGGAAGCCCACCCGGACACATGTGACCTTTCTGAATAAGATGCCATGAGAGGCAAATACTCTGACCCACAGCTGCCCTGCTGTGTTTATCTTTGTGTCTTTCATTTCATAGCATACGCTTTTAGGTGCACATGGGAGCGAGTCTGAATGGAATAGCAGGGTCCTTACATATATTCAGAAAATGCGTTGTGTTGTCTGTTCTCTTTCTCTGTCAAACTGCAGCAGAACAGATGCCGTGGGAATGCTACAGCACACACTAGTGCAGATGTTGCTTATTGTTTTCATTACAAGACAAAATTGTATATGGCATTTTCTGTCATACTGCACCTCTCGTACCTTTTAGGACCCATTGTGTAGCTGACAAACTCAATTGACCTGACACTGGCTGACAGCAGGACACACAAGCATGGCTTTGCAGATGCAATAGCCACTCAAAGCTGTTTTCAATGAAAATCAGGAAACAGATGCTTATGAAGGCTTAGGAAATTTTTAAAAATTTATTTTCTTAAGGTCTTAAAGTCACCATGAACTCAAAATTGACAGTGCTTATTTTTTTCACGCAATACTGCAGTGTTTATTATAAAGGATTTATCTGTGCACAATCATTATTTGTTTTTGTTTTTATTTGTTTTGTTTTTTTTATTCATGTGCCCTTGTAATCTTTAATCAAATCTTCCCATCCCCCTCACAACAACATCTCTTCTCTGATGATGTGTGCATTGGCATTTTTCCCTCCAGTAACCTGTTACTCACATGAAATCACAGCAATTAGCAAACAACGATCCAATCATCTCCCTCTTGGACAAAATCAAGTCCCATCCTACATTTTTTCTTGTTCAAGAAGCCATTTTCATCACAAAGAAAGGATTATCACAATTTCCATTTCAGGCCGACTTTAAAGGGCGTTCACACTGACAGTGATTTGCAGCAAGAAAAGAAACAAGACATCTTTCATTTTCAGAGCTGGCAGTCTGGTGTACAAGATTCTATGCCCCTTATTCAATTTCATAAACAACGTATTATTGTGATATCTTGTTCTAGAAAATCAAAAGAGCTTTTATTAACCAGTTATGGCTAAGCTAATAGACTAAGCTGTTTGCTTACTAATTGAAGGCTAACTGAAAACACAATGTACTAGAATTTATTATTTTGACTTATTGTTTAGTTTTAATGTCATATGTATGTTATTATGAGCATTTACGTATTTAAAAGAATATAACATATAGCATGTTTTGCAAGCTAACTGCTGTGTAGGGGTGAACGGGGCACAACCTAGTTGTAACACATTTGTTTTAAATACTTCTACAAAAGTTAGCATGACAAAAGTTAGTGTATTTACTAGTTGCCATATCAACACTATATAGAGGAAAAACATGCACCAAAATTCAGAAATATTTGGAAGATATCTCTGAACATTTATTTAACCATAGCAAATGTTAATTTCTTGTTAATTTTTCATCAAAAAAATGTTTCATCACAATTTGAGAAATCTAATATTATTTTAAATCCCAATCTGTTATTTAACAGTTGAGATAGTTATTTAATGCTTTGCTAACTAGCAGAAGACACTAGCCAGGTTTAAATCCCAGTTGTGCAGGTGGGTCATGTACAAAAACACGTACAATGTGCCCCTTAATAGAACTATGCTATTCTGTGATGTTAGCGATATAATTCACATTAACAACGTTTATGAATTCTTTTAAGAAACCATAAAAAGAGGTGAAAAAAGACTGAGAATCAATGTTCAGAAATGATTCATTATTATGATGTTTTGTATGTTGTATCCTGTGTGTATGTTGTCAAATTCAAAAATAAGTTTATTTTTAATTATTAAAACATGCCATTATTTTATATGAAAAAGTTAATAATTGTATTTTATTGAGAAAATATTTTAGTTTGTCTTGTATATTTTTTGTTTAAATCAGATAACATTTTAAGCTGTCATATGGTCATGTTACAATGTGCCCCTCACATGTTACAACGTACCCCACCTATGGGGCATGTTGTCACATTTCACTTCCATTCTTTCAGGTAAATCAAGAAAAAAGTATACACTGTATTAATTAAACAAAACCACATAATTGTACTATGTGTGAAATTAATGCGGTAAAAAATAAATACTCTGAACCCCAAGTAGGTTTACACAAACTGAGAAAGTCAAAAAGCATTAGGTTGTGCCCTGCTCTCCCCTACTTGCTTAGCATATTGCTAGCACAGTATAGCATGCTAGCTAAGCCTATACCCTTCACATACCCAACACATAATTACAACAGTACTAAGGCATTACAAATGACTACCCCCTGGGGTCCAAGGCAGACTCGATTCATTGGGCTGTGGCATAAGTTCATCTGTGGCATAAGTAATATTTTTTGCAAATCAGCATTGATAGAATGTAGCAACTACTAATGAGAGTGCAGACAGTTTATTCGCTAGAAACCAACAACTCAGCGACCTCCAGAGATGAAATCACTCTCAGTTTGAACAGCTTTATTCATTGGTGCATGTTATTCCAAACAAAAAAAAAAAGGGAAAAAAAGTATAAACTTTTCAGCTGATGTCATTGATATTATTCAACCCCCTGTCTCCAGCCATCTGGCTCCATCTTAGTATGTAACGCCCACTTTTTACAATCCAATCAATTCCTGATGGATAAAATCAAGTCCCACTTAATTTTTTTCATATCTTGTATACCATGTTTTACTCGGCTCGGAAGTACATCAGATTAACGAAGTGAAATGGTCCTGAACACTGTTCCATGAGTTAAAAAATTGAAGGCAATCTTTCGATCTTGTTTCAATCAAACACATACCAAAGATTATTTAGGGGATATTTTTCTTCCAAAGCAACATATAGGACATCAATGACAGGGACAGTTGGCCTGGAGCAGTGTAAAGTTAAGTGCCTCACTCAAGGGCGCAATAGAGATAAAGATCTTTTAGTAATCCTCTAATTCACATGTCCTGCTATCTGGGATCAAACCTGTGACATTTGAATTACTGTCCCAGAGCCTAAACCAGTAAGCTACAAGCACCAGCTAACCTGCCCACTGACCCACTGATGCATGCCTCCATCCCAGCCGTCAGTCAAATACATTTATATAAAAGTCCTCTGTGGTTTTCATTTAACAAAGGGTTAACGGAATAAAAATGTTTGTGAGGTGACATGTACGAGACGCTTGAAGAGATCGAGTTTGATGAGCTGAAAAAAGAAAATCTGCTTTACACAAGCTGCCAACTGCAGAAACAGAACACACTCATATACACACACGGGCTGCCAACTGTGATATGGAGACAAAATCGTCTCTCACACTGAGTTGTTTTTGCCTGTAGGCACATCAATACTTAAACACAACATGTTTATATCTCAATCTTTACACAAATAGACACTTTTAAAAAAGCATTAGCAAAAAACATTATTTTATGGGCACGCATGGCACATTGGCATATGCGCACCGCCACACTTTAAGGCTTTGCTTGTTATTTTCTAACGTTGGCTCAGGTGGTCACCTCTGACCTCTTGAAAGCTCTTCTGACAAACGGAAACCACGACAACAGGTGAATAAAATAATCACCATGGAAACCAGAAACATATGAAACCATTCGCTTTGGAGGAGGCTAATTCTTTATTTCTGAGAGGCTGTGCTCTATGGTCAAATTAAAAATTCTTCATGTGTATGTGTGCTAGATGTCAGCACATGGGTCCACACTGCAGGCCTCATGATAATTAATGGCACTTTCTACAAACTTAGTGTCAACTATTACACGCGTTGGATAGAAGACATAATATAACAACCCTGTTATTTCAGGATTTTCACCCATGCATTACAAAAAAAAACTAATAAAGTAAAAAATATATTGTGACCCCCAAGAAGGTCCCTTTCAACTTTAATTTAATTCATTAATTTAATTATTTTTTTACACAATTGACTGAATTCATCATGTGCAATTATTTTTCTGTAATTTATGGAAACTTTTATCAATAATTCTACAAACCAACTAGCTAGCTCCTGAACTGATCTTGATCCGGCTCCGTCGTTGTCCTCATTCCCACAGGCTCCACCCCAATTCACCGGCCTCACCGTTGTCCTCACTCCCACAGGCTCCACCCCCATCCTCTGGTTCCACCTTTGTCTTCACTTCCACAGTCTCCACCCCGATCCTCCAGTTCCACCATTGCCCTCACTCTTACAGGCTCCACCCCAATCCACCGGCTCTGTCATGGTCCTCATTCCCCCAGGCTCCACCCTGATTCTCTGGCTCCACCATTGTCCTCATTCCCACATGCTCCACCCCAATTCTCTGGCTGCACCATGGTCCTCACTCCCCCAGACTCCACCCCGATCTTCCGGCTCCACCATTGTCCTCACTCCCACAGGCTCCACCCCGATTCTCCGGCTCCACCATGGTCCTCACTCCCACAGACTCCACCCCAATGTTCCGGCTCCACCATTGTCCTCACTTCCACAGGCTCCATCCCGATCTTCTGGCTCCGCCATTGTCCTCACTCCCACAGGCTCCACCCTGATTCTATGGCTCCACCATTGTCCTCACTCCCACAGGCTCCACCCCAATCCTCCGGCTTCACCATTGTCCTCACTCCCCCAGGCGCCACTTAGATCTTCCGGCTCCACCATTGTCCTCACTCCCCCAGGCTCCACCCCGATCTTCCGGCTCCACCATTAACCTCACTCCCACAGGCTCCACCCTGATTCTATGGCTCCACCTTTGTCCTCACTCCCACAGGCTCCACCCCGATCCTCCGGCTCCACCATTGTCCTCACTCCCCCAGGCTCAACTCCAATCTTGCGGCTCCACCATTGTCCTCACTCCCACAGGCTCCACCCCGATCTTCCGGCTCCACCATTGTCCTCACTCCCACAAGCCCCACTCTGATTCTCCGGCTCCACCATTGTCCTCACTCCCTCAGGCTTCACCCTGATTCTATGGCTCCACCATTGTCCTCACTCCCCCAGGCTCCACTCCAATCTTACGGCTCCACCATTGTCCTCACTCCCACAGGCTCCACCCCGATCTTCCGGCTCCACCATTGTTCTCACATCTACATGTTCCAGCCTGATTCTCTGGCTCCACCATTGTCCTTACTCCCATGGGATCCACCCCATTCCTCTGACCCCACTGTTTTCCACACTCCCACAGGCTCTACCCCAATTCTCTGGCCCCACCATTGTCCTCACTCCAACAGGATCCACCCCGATATTTATTTAATGAGCTGTTTTTAGTCATATTAGACAATTATGTCTAAATAAAAATGTGTGGTCTGTTTTTAATGATGGACCATAAATACAAAACTTCTGTCATGAAACGTCTAGATGGTGCAGGCTAATAGGTCCATAACTCAACCTATAGGGCACAGCTGAAAGCCAATAGCTCACGTGCTCAATCTTCAAATACTTGGTTAGCATTTGCCTAAGCAGTGCAGTGCGCTTTCAGAAACCCTCCATCCTCCCAAGCTCCACCTGTATAAACCTGCTATGGGAATTCATCAATGATATATTGTACAGCAACAGCAGCATGTCTTACTTGCTCACAGCAGCGTGTTGTGTATGTAATGGCAGTAGCAAGTAGGAGATCTACTCCACCCAAACCAAATATATCAACATTGTCATCCCCATTGCCATGCCAAACACTTCGAAAGTTGTCATGACAGAACTTCCCTTTCACCAAACAAAAAAAGACTATAGCAACTTCTGTTTCATGCTGACTTAAAGATTAGATCTTTACATCTTTTTGTGAAATGGGTTCATTATGGGTTGAAATGGTACTTAATGAAAAACACAACAATAAAACAGTATAATGACAACAGTGTGTGTGTGTGTGTGTGTGTGTGTGTGTGTGTGTGTGTGTGTGTGTGTGTGTGTGTGTGTGTGTGTGAAATTAATACAAACTTTATTTAAAAAAATTTCTAATTATTTACAAGTCATTGCTAATGGTGCCTATTTGTTTCAAATACATAAGTTTTATATATAGTACTGAATACTGTTTCTTACAACAACACACATTGCATGATACATTCTCTCAGCTAAAGACCTGCTGTGATGATTTATGATTTATATGAAATGATTTATACTGACAACCTTTAATGATCAAATATTTTTTTATCATCTTTTTTAAGGCATTGTAGTCTGTGTATATACAAATGAATCATTTTCCGTGACATTTATCTTTAATACTTAACCAGAATCTTTATATAGTTATTGGTTATCCACGATCAAATCTCAATTTAGTCATTGTCACTTCACACGCTGACCCTTTTGAAAGGAAAAAAAGGACTAATTTATGAAAAGTTTCATTTCATTTCAGAGGAAAACCATAAAACTACAAAGTAAACAACTTCCTTACTTGTGTGTGAAAGTACAGATACAACTGGTAAAAAATTACTCCATTACAAGTAAATGTTGTAAAGACCGATTTTTACTTAAGTAAAAGTACAGAAGTACTTGTATTTAAAGGTACTTTAGTATCAAAAGTAAAAAGTAATTGTCAATGCATTGTTTTATTATTGTTGAATTGTTACAGTACCTTATGCTTCTGAAACAACCTAGTGAATACACTGACCAGTTTGTAGTATCTGCGGAATTAAGAGCTTTTAGAATTTTACAAAACCTATAGAAATTAAACAACTGAATTGATAAAAAAAGACTGCCGTAATCATCTTCATTTTTTTTATTTAACACTTCTACCGACCCCACAAAAGTACACATCTATGTGTATCCATTCATTCACATTTGAATCAAGTGGTCTGTAAATACAGACTAAAAAAAAAAACAGCTACACAACCTAGCTGTATAACTGCCCAACAGCAATACTGCTTTAACTAAGATCAAAACAGAAATACTTATTTGCCATGAAAACAAAACTTTCACAGCATTAGTTGTGACAATGATACTGTCTCTCACAGATCACTAGTAGAGAGAAATCGTTTTAGAGACGAAAAAAATCATGCCCTGACTAACATAACTACTTTCTACTCAAGAACCTTGACAGAAATGTAGTGGAGTAAAAAGTACGATATTTGTCTTTCAAATGTTGTGAAGTTAAAGTAACACGTTTCCAGAAAAAATAATACTCAAGTAAAGTACAGATACTCAAAAAGTGTACTTAAGTACAGTACTCAAGTAAATGTACTTCGTTACTGTCCACCTCTGTGTAGATCTAAACTGAGGAAAAAGTGTTTCAGATTCAAGTTTCATTTAGCCAAATCACATAACAGGTTTCCCATTATTTGGTCATAATTAATTCTGCTGACATAATTCTTGCAAAATGGGTCCTAAATTACCACTAACTTATAGGCTGCGTTTACACTTGGCATTAACATGCGACCTGTATCCGGATGTTGTCCACATACACATTGAAAAGACAAATGTAAACGCACTTCTGATCAGAATCTTATTCGATCAGCGTGTCCAGGTTCGGAGGTAGTCGAGGACGCATTGTGATCGGATCTCAGTGTAATGTAAATGCAATCCAGCCATCGTGTCTGCATTCACAGGTGGACGTCATATAAATCCCCGCCCAGTCTCCCCGCGTGGCTGTCAGAAAATAATGGCCAGACGCAGTTTAGACAAGAAATTAAACTTATTTGAACCTTACAATAAACGTCAATCTTTAAAACAGTTTATTTAGACTTACATGATACTATGTGTGTCATTTTTCATTTTAAAGTAACACTATGTAGTTTTTCAACCTTCATAATATATTTCCAAGACCCTTGTGATGGTACATCGACTTACAATAGGTTAAATGACACGTTTGCCATAGCCTGACGTGGTCTGTATCGCTTTAACTGGCACTATGTAACTTCGGGTTTCGGGTAGTAACCGGAGCACAAAAAGAACTACAAAATTCGACTGCTTTACGACATACGTAGTTTTTCTTCGTTTGTGATGTCTTTCATAAAATCATGCATCATACTCTACCTTGTCTGTGGCCATTGTTGATTCCAAAGCCGGTGCTGGATAAACAGCGAGCGTGTGCGTGCGTTAGTAGGCTACGGTAGGCTAAATTATTTACGACAGCGGTAATGGACAATTACGCTTCCAACCTGTAGGGCGACCGCAGAGGAAAAGTTCCTTGGTGTTGCTTTAATTGTGTAACATTATCTGAACGAGGCGATCGCCTGTACAATCACAGTCAGTCATGAGATCTTAAAGGGTTAGTTCACCCAAAAATTAAAATTCTGTCAGTATTTACTCACCCTCATGTTGTTCCAACCTCGTAAGACCTTCGTTCATCTTCGGAACACGAATTAAGATATTTTTGATGAAATCTGAGAGCTGGATCACTCCTCCATAGGCTTCTAAGGGATTGAAACTTGCCAGCCCCGAAAAGTTATTAAAGATATCGTTAAAATAGTCCAAGTGACTACAGTGGCTCAATCTTAAGTTTATCAAGCGACGAGAATACTTTTTGTGCGTAAAAAAAACTAACTATTTTTTCTTTATTTCAACTAATCATTTCCTTCTCTGTGGGCCTCTAGTCAGTTAATTTAGTGTGATAGTGTAGAGCTACGATACACGTACTTGTTTAACATGATCAACCCAGTTAAATTTGTATGATCAACTCTGGAAGTATTCCTTCATTCAAAAAACTTAATTTGATCTAAGACTGGAGATTGCACAGGAAAGTAAAGTGAGTGAGTGAAAGCAATTGGTACATTGTTTAATTGCTATCATCTTCTTAATCTGGTGTCGTGCCTCAGACCTAATTTAAATATTATGCAGGAAACAGAAATCCGATCGGTTATCCAGATACAAAGGCTACTTAATGTGAACAAATGTAAACGCTCCATGTCCTGATTGGCTAATGATCTGATCTGCTTGATCGGATCACGGTGATCGCATGTTAATGCCAAGTGTAAACGCAGCCTTAAATGTAAAAAAGATTGAATGCCTTCAATGCCTTGAATGCCCACATGAAGTTGACTCATTAGTCACCATATATCAAAGATAAATGTTCATTCTTGAAAAAAATCAAGTACATGATTTAATCTAATATGAGACCATAATATGAGAACACTTTTACGGTTTCTAATGCCAAGTCACTTATACAGTATATAGCAGTATACACTCACCAGCCACTTTATTAGGTACACCTGTTCACTCATTAATACAAATATCTAATCAGCCAATTACATGGCAGCAACTCAATGCATTCATGTCTGTAGAGAAGTTCAAACTGAGCATCAAAATGGGGAAGAAAGGTAATTTAAGTAACTTTGATTGTGGTTGTTGGTGCCATGACGGGCTGGTCTGAGTATTTCAGAAACTGCAATACTGGGAATTTCAGACACAACCATCTCTAGGCTTTTCAGAGGATGGTCTGAAAAATATCCAGTGAGCGGCAGTTCTGTGGGTGGAAATGCCTTGTTGATGCCAGAGGTCAAGTGTAGAATGGCCAGACTGGTTTGAGCTGATAGAAAGGCAACAGTAACTTAATCGCTCGTTACAACCGAGGTATGCAGAACAGTATCTCTAAACAAATAATACGTTGAACCTTCAAGATAGGCAACAGCAGCGGAAGACACACCGGTGCCAAACCTATCAGCTAAGAACAGGAAATTGAGGCTAGAGTTCGCACAGACTACCCAAAATTAGACAATAAAAGATTTGAAAAAAGTTGCCTGGTCTGATGAGCCTCGATTTCTGCTGCAAAATTCAGATGGAAGGGTCAGAATTTGGCGTAAACAACATGAAAGCATGGATCCATCCTACCTTGTATCAACGGTTCAGGCTGCTGGTGGTGGTGTACTGGTGTGGGGGATTTTTACTTGGCACACTTTGGGCCCTTTTTAGCATTGTTTAAATGCCACAGCCTACCTGAGCTTTTTTTCTGACCTTGTCCATCCCTTTAAAAACACAGTGTACCCATCTTCTGATGGCTACTTCCAGCAGGATAATGTGGCATGTCACAAAGCTCAAATCATCTCAAAGTGGTTTCTTGAACATGACAGTGAGTTTACTATACTCAAATGGCCTCCACAGTCACCAGATCTCAATCCAATACAGCACCTTTGGGACGTGGAAGAACGGGAGATTTGCATCATGGATGTGCAGCTGACAAATCTGCAGCGTGATGCTGTCATGTCAATATGGGCCAAAATCTGAGGAATGTTTCTGTAAGACTGAAAAAACTGGAAGAACTGGAAGAGAGGGCAACTCTCTCTGAGAAAACAAAATAAATTAACATTTGAACTCTCTCTTGTGAAGTCAGCATCACTATTTGAGATGCAAGTCTCACCTCAGAATACATCTCTTTCCCTCTTCCCCCACTCCTTTCTCTCTCATGCCGAGATCACCAAAATTCACCCAAAAATATATGGTTTAATGTGAATTTTTATCATACAATACTATACATGTTTGGTATAATTTGAAATGCCTCAAATGTCTCATTCCCAAAGAAGTAAATCAAAAGTTAATAAAGTTCTTAAGGGGTTAGAGATAACTTGCACATAGGGGTGTGTCCTCCAGGCAAATGGCATTCTGCTCCCAAAAAGGTGTAAACTGAATGCAAATTCCCATTGTTTACATTTGAAAAGAGGTTTCTACCTTGGTCTGAGTATCTAGGGAGATGCTGAAGAAGGCTCGTGGCGATTTGTAACTCAAATTAGCCTGTGATGCGGAGTGTATGCAGGCACTCTGCATCATGTATTTTATAATGTCAGGTTCGCATCTTCTCTCTTTATTCCAGAGCATTTGATGTTTTGTATGTATTATCTTTGAACTGATTATGAAATTGGCATGATACATTTACATAATAAATTGTTACATTTGATTTTATTCCGACAGACTCTGAAATTGTTTTCCCAAGTAGATTAAACGGATTCGTATGTTACCACAAGTTTTGCGTCAGATTAGTGATGACTAATATTTGGCACTAATTCAGGTGTACGTGTTTTGCAAAGACAAGAAGTGAATTTCCGTTTAGGGCAGCAAAAGTGCTGCTTGACCAACCTAAATCTGTGTGTGTCTTACCTCTGTTTTAATTTAATGTTACTTTAGGTAAGTAACATGGGAAACCACGGCATAACCAATCCAAAGTTGGTTGACTTATATCTGTAGTAGTGGCCATACCTCTACTGAAGTAACGTTACTTTAATTTCAAGTGTATGCAATCACAGGGGCTATAACAAAGTATCTTTTGATTGTGTAAGTGTGAATGCGACTGATCTCAGGTATATAGCAATTCCCTCTGTTTAGTGACCATTGTTTATGCATTACTTGATGGTCTTAAAGGCAGGGCAGGTGATTTGTTCCAGAAACATTTTTTGTTATGCTAAGTTAAGTAGTCTAAATATTTAAATATATAAATACCTGTGTATATATAAATATATATATATTAGAGGTGGGCATAGATTAATTTTTTTAATCTAGATTAATCTCACTGTAATCTTGGAATTAATCTAGATTAAAATGGCTCATTTGAATTCTGCCGAAGGCATTCAGAATATGTGTGCTACCCAAATAATGACTAAAAGTAAGTCTTTTGAGAATAGTTCGCCTCGCGTAGGGATGTGAATTTCTGCAAAAAATGCCATTCGACAATAGAGCAGCAAAAGTTGAATATCATTCAAAAAAAAAAAAAGCACACTCACAATGACAGAAAGGGAGGCCAATTTCATCTTTAGCGATTTGTCATCAAACAAACTGTTTATTAATTGAACAAGTAACATGTTTTCTTCGTTTTTTTTAACATAGTAGGCTAATTGGAAGAAGAAAAAAACAATAAGCACGACGTAGCTACAGTCCGTTTTTGCATCGCCAAACCAGATGCTGGTTAGATAAAAAAATAATGTCAATGTCATATGTCATAATGATTTTATGTGAACCTGCCTTTACCGGCAATAGCCTCCTCCTTTTTAAACAAATTAGTTTCAATCAATGTAAACTATTCGTGTGACTATGCCCCTGAGCAATAGACTACACACACATTACCGCGGGATGGCGGGTGGTCATTTCATAAACTGTACACAATGGTAGCTTATTTAACCTGTTAACCTTTACCAGTGCGCCGACGCTCTGAAGCTTTTTTTTTTGTAGCCTATAAATTAATGTATATGTCCAAAAAACGGATAATGTCATACTTTTTAGTAGTGCTATCGTGGCGTAATAATCTGTTTGGTTGTAAAATGTATTACCTGAATGAAATGAAATCGAATGTATCGTCCTGTGGAATCATTCATTCACAGACAGCTTACGAAGATGTTCAACTAATAAAGATCTTCATCGCTGGCAAAAATATGATGCATTTGCAGATTTGCTTTCACTAGACTAAACTGATCCACGGCCACTTCATCCAGCGCTCTTGATGTCTTAAATCTTCCTGTTACGAATCCGAGTCGAGTGTGATTGAACGCTCTTCAGACGATTCAGTGCGTGAGGAACTGAACAGATCATTCAGACTGATTGGCGAACCGATTTAGACAGATCTGCCAACTTGTTTGATGAAGTCTTTGAACAGAATCGACTCAAAAGAGTGATTCATTTGTAAATTGAGCATCGCTCATGCCCATAAAAAGATACAGCGCGCTTGGAATAAACTCATTTAACAACATGTAATTGTATCAAAATAAAGTAAAGAGAGGAACGTCGCCCAACGTAACATGTAAAAGTATACACCTTGTGTCCCTGACAGGAAAATACCCTGCTGCGTGATCTGTGACAGTAGGCGCGTTACTAGGCTACACACTTGAATTGCGCGAAAATATAACGATATTCGAAAAAGCTATTTTATGATCCCAACCCAACTTTGAGAACAGATTAACGGCGATATTTTTTTTATCGCCCGATAAGAGTCTCACGTTAACGCAGCACGTTAACGCCGATAACGGCCCACCACTAATATATATATATATATATGTTTAGTCTGTGGAATGCGCAGGACCATATGTTCGTCCAGTCAATGCATTTGTTCTGAGTGCAATGATACAATGTCCTACCTCGCTGTCAGCATATGTATTTCCGTACCTCCGCGCTCACACGTCATCAGCGCATTTCATGCTATGCAGGGTTAGATAGACGTCAGTCACCAAGCACTGCAACAACCTCTTACATTTACTCCAAAAACCAAAACAACGGGCTTATGGTGCATTCACGCCATAACTACCGTAATTTGGAAGAAATGGAAACACATGGCGTTATACTCGGAGCGGTTTGTGACTTGAATTTATGTTTCAATAGTGAACACTATCAACGCCGAATTGAATCTGCAGCAGTCAGGTAGTACAAGTCAGTGCTCTTTAAGTTGTTTATGTTCTTTAGTATTGTAATGTTGTGGTTTGAGACGAGGTAGTTTAACACCATCTCTCGTGACACTTTTTTTTGCTCTTTGCTGTACACTTTCATGTGTTATGGAGGAGTCGTGGCTTTGTAGAGCGCTCTGAAGGGAGGGTGGGATCTTATGCACTAGCTCAATATAGCTTATGCACTGGCTAGCCTCTCTGAAGATTACCTACCCCAGCTTTAAATGATTTTAAACTTAACTTTTTTCTCTTTTTATTTTTGTTGTAAAGCTCTTTAAATTGCCATTATGTGTGAAATATAACATATAAATAAACTTGTCTTGCCTGTCTGTTTTGCTTCCTTTCTAACTCATGATGATGATTGATGGTTGTAAATAGATAAAACTAATTGTTTCCATTGAGAGCAGCAGATGAAGGATATGAAGAGCTGCTTTCACACTGTGGTCTTGAATACAGCTTAATGCTTTGCTGATTTTGTTACGCTATTTAAAATATATTTGAAAAGTTATAATTGGACCATAAACTCGAGTGCCACTGATATCCATAGCTTTTGTACCCTTGTCCAAGACACTTCACTAAAGGAGGATTGTGATGGCAACTGCTGACAGATCTTGATCCCAATCTCACCTGTTCACTGACACTGTCAATAAACAGCCAAAAAAGTATTAGATCCACCCAGTAGAACTGTGGTTTCCTTTCTAAGGGAACCACTAAGGGAACCACTGCACTGCGTTGAGAATCGACACATTGGGGAACACCTTCAGCGTGAAGCGTCTGAAGCCTGTATGGAATTAGTCCAATCTTAATTGGTGTTGCGTCATTATGTCACTTGTGACGTTGCATGTGATATATATAAAATGGTGAATAAGGAGAAACAATACAGGCAGTGTGCATCCCCTTGCCCACGCTATTTGAGCAAGGGTGACACACACTCACTTTGTGTTGTTTGTCTGGGAGTGGAGCATGCACAGGCAGTGCTCAAGGGCGCTGTCTGTGCAAACTGTGATTTGCTGCCTCTCAGGATGCTCCAGTCCCGCCTGACCCTGTTCGATGAATCAGGCCAGGCTTGCGTTCAGCATGGGTCGGGACCCAAGTCTGTTGAGGCAGCGAGGCGTCTTCACTCATGGGGTTCGCAAATGGAGCTAGTGGATGATGTTGAGACGGCTTCGGGCCTGTTTGGAAGTTTTCCTCTCTGTCCTGCAGTTGCCACGCCCCATTTGTCTTTGCCACTCAGTTCCCCATGCCGTTCACCACACCTTCAACTAATTAGCTTCAATCAGCCACATACTTTATTAGACAGCACCTATACACACAGCCCTTTCTCTTTGTTAATGCCACATGGAGGACTCCTTCTGTGTTGCTGCTGGAAATGCCGTGTCTCCTGCCTTGTGTGCGTTATTGAACTATGTAAGTTCCATACGTTTCTCCTTTGATGGTATGTTAAGTTAATTATGAGAAAATGAGCACGAATCTTGCATTCCTTTCAGTCTGTCTGTTTAAATGTACTGTTAGATTGGACAGTTCAACTTGGTTTATATTGCTCATGTGACTCACTGTGGTAGTTGTAAGAATATGTGCATTTGAGTATTTATAGGCATTATCAGTTTCTTAAATAGGGGTCAGAGGGAATTTATGTATTGACTTTGTTTGTAGGCTACCTTGCTAATTTCCTGCATTCTAAGTTCTTGTACAAATGTTTGATTGTCATTCAAATGGATTGTGGCCTTGTATTGTGGCATTATGTAGCTAATAGTATCCCATATCCTTTCCCTCCTAGAAACCACACACACACACATACCGAATAAAGAAAGACATTGTGTAATTAAAGTGACTGGACAGGACTCTTCTTACCGACACCTCCACTGGTCTCAAGCCAGCTACCTACACATCCCTCTCAAACCTCCTTTTCAGGCCCTTTCTCTGCAGCCAGCTCCATTGGTCCCGTTCAGGAGTCGGAAGCCCGCTCTGCGGCTTCTTCCGCCCAGGACGAGGACCTGATGCTCGAACTATCTGGCTCCGAGGAGTTAGATATTTTGGGCATCGAGGCAGGAGAGCACTCACCACCTCATTATCCTGCCTTCAGGGAGCTGCTGGAGGTTGTGACTAGGGCAGTGGCCAAATTAAATATCGAATCCTCCTCGATGCCCCGCTTTCGCGAGATTTCAGGAGGCGAAGCGACAGTCAGCTGCATTTAAACAGCTAATCCCTAGCCGTCATTCTAGATCTCGTTGGTCTGCTGCCAGGGGGCAGTCCCAAGAGGCAGCCGCCAGCTCCTCGCACCTGCAGCAACAGAAGTGCTCCCCCACAAAAGGCCTGGAGCCAGAGACAACACTCTCAGCAGAAGTCCTCCAAACCGAAGGCAGATCTGAGGATTGTCATTCAGGCGAGGAAGGCCTCGGCGAAGAGGCCCTGACGCGATCACCTCGCACCTTCACGAAATGCATGGATGCTGCTCTGTTCTGAGCCATCTGAGGTGCTTGGGGTTGAGACTTAATGTCAAAAAAAGTTAACTAATTCCTCTTCAGAGAACGACATTCCTGGGGGTAGAGTGTTTCAGTTATGATGTGGGCACAGTTGTCTCCTGCTCGTATAAACACCATCTTGACCACAATCACGAGCATCAAGCTAGGCCAGGCCATCACTGTCAAACATTTTCAAAGGGTTCTGGGTCTTCTGGCAGCATCATCCAATGTAATACCTTTTGGCCTGCCGTATATAAGGGCCCTGCAGTGGTGACTCAGGACCAGAGGGTTTTCCCCGAGGGGGAACCCATTTCGCAGGATCAAAGTAACGCACAGATGCCTTCGTTCTTTGGTCATGTGGAAGAAACCATGGTTCCTGCCCCAAGGCCCTGTGTTGGGAGCAGCATGTCAGAGAAAAATAGTGACCACGGATGCGTCCCTCACAGGCTGGGGAGCGGTCATGGAGGGCCGCTACACCAGGGGTCCATGGAAGAACCACCATCTCTCGTGGCACATCAATTGCCTTAAGATGTTGGCAGTATTTCTGGCTCTGAGACATTTCCTTCCGGACCTCAGAGGCCACTTGTTCTAGTACGAACAGACAATATGTCGGTGGTCTCATATATAAATCGACAGGGGGGCCTGAGATCGCGCCCTCTATGCAGACTGGCGCACCAGGTTCTTCTGTGGTCCCAGAGCAGACTACTCTCAATCAGAGCAATGTTTACTCAATATACAATATATCACTCTCGGCCATAGCTGTGGAAGCTGTGGGTCTGGCCCCTGAGGGGGACCAACTCGTAAATGCTAGTCTCTCAACTGAGGTTGTTGAGACCATCTTAAACTCTAGAGCCACCTCCACAAGAAAACTGTATGCATTAAAATGGAATGTATTCACTTTATGGTGCAGAGAACATCAGTTAGACCCAGTTAACTGCCCAGTGGTTTCAGTGCTGGAGTTCCTCCAGAGTCGCTTCTCTGACGGGCTCTCCCCGTCCATGCTAAAGGTCTATGTGGCGGCCATAGCTGCCTTCCACACGTCTCTAGGGGTGGGCACTTATAGTAAGTTTCCTTCGTGGAGCTAGGAGGATGAGGCCTGTCGTCCAGACCAGGGTCCCCATGTGGGACCTGGCAGTGATTCTTGAAGGTTTATCCCTGGCAACCTTCGAACCTTTGGAGGAGGTGTCCAAGAAATATGTAACCCTGAAGGTAGCCTTCCTGCTAGCTATCACGTCCCTAAAAAGAGTCGGGGACCTGCAGGCGCTATCTGTTGCTCCCTCTTGTCTCGAGTTCGCTCCTGGCAGAGTGAGAGCCATTCTCCTCCCTAGACCCGGCTATGTGCCTAAGGTGCCTGCAAATGTGGCACGGTCTGTAATCTTGCAGGAATTCCATCCTCCACTGCATGTGTCGGCTGATCAAGCTAAGCTACATCTATTATGCCCGGTCCGAGCTCTGGAGGCCTACGTACACAGATCCTCAGGCTGGAGGAAGTCGGATCAGCTGCTTGTGTGTTTTGGGTTACCTAAGAGGGGTTCCCCTGCCCCTAAACAAACTATTGACAGATGGATAGTAGAGGCCATTTCTTCAGCTTACGAGGTACACAATTTGCCTTCGCCTCTTCTGATAAGAGCCCACTCAACTAGAGGAGTGGCATCCTCTAAAGCCCTGCTAGCTGGGGTCTCCCTTTAAGAGGTCTGTGATGTTGCCGGCTGGGCCTCCCCACACACCTTCATGAAACATTATAGTTTGGATTTGCCCTCTACACCAGGGCAGGTACTAGTCAGTGTGGCGCAGTGGGCATTTCGTTCCCCAATGTGCCGATTCTCGACGCAGCGCAAGTTCCCTCGAAAGGGAACGAGATGCTGCGTCCCTCGGCCACAGTTCCTGTACTCCTGAGAACGACTTGCTTCAACCTATCAGAAGCTGACGCTGTTGTGATCCGGCGTTCTTTTATAGCTTCTGCATCACCGTCACATGCGATGTCATGAGTGACGTAATGACGCAACACCAATCGAGATACAGGCTTCAGACACATCACGCTGAAGGCGTTCCCCAATGTGTCGATTGTCGACGCAGCGTCTCGTTCCCTTCTCAGGGAATGAGAGTTAAAATCGTAACCCGAGATGTTTTCATATTGCAACATTTGTGTGCTAATTTGGATTCGTCACTGGAGTTGTTTAACTGTGTTACAAGTGTTATAATTGGAATGCAGCAGCGTTCCGTACTACTGTGTTCAATTTACATTTTCTGCGGTCGAAAAAATGCAGTTCTTTTTTTGTAAGGGTATGGACACGAGCGTAGGAATGTTAGAGTGCATAAGTGATGTTAAGAACTCTGTTATCTCAGTAAGACTCCTGTTCCTTCCTTTGTTGTTCCTTTACCCAGAATCCCTGCTCTCTCTCTCTCTCTCTCTCTCTCTCACACACACACACCACTCTTAACTCTACTGGCTGCGAGAGCTCTAGCAGCACTGTTATGATTCTTCCTCTGATATCCTGCTGTTGGCGTTTCCATGGTTACTCTGCATTTCCTAAATCCTAAAGAGAATGAAAAATGGAAGTTAGATAAAGTTTAATAAGCGAGAGATAGCATAGGGAGAGAATTAGGTATAGCTCACCCCCATCAGCATTTACAATAAAGCTTGTTGACCCTTTGTGCTCACAGAACACTCCCTGCATGCCTTTGCACCTGTTCAGAAAGACCGGAGGCTAGTTTAAGGTACTAATGTACTCAGTGCTAATGTTGGTTGATAACCATAATATAAGAACTAGATGTCTGAGAACTTGCACATTTACATTCACTGGTCCAACCTGAAATATTTTTTTGAACTAAAGCAATGATTTTTTTTTTGCCCGATTTAATTGGTGATTTGCAGAGGAGAAACCAACATTGAGTGGGGGCCCCAGGCAAAATTAATCAACGAGGCCCTCTAAAATAGTTTTTTGTAATGCTCCTATAAAGAAATATAGCCTATCATTAGGATCTTAATTTAATATTTTTTTGTATTATTATTATTATTATTATGTTAGTTTATCAGCTAATTATGTTAACTTAACTAATTTACTTTTTTTAACATGTGTTTTACAATGCAGTACAGACACTTTACAAGCGGTGTCGCTGGTGATGTGTGCACGTTAGAGCTTAGATTCTCTGCCCAAGCCCGAACTTGACTCGGGTCGGGCCGATATTTCCCGTCAGTATACTAGGGCCGGGCCTTTGATCTAGAGACGTGCACTCCCAACACAAAAGAGTGCGGCGCGGAACTAGATTTGATGGCCGAGTGCGAGCGCGGGCGGTAATGCACTATGTGTGCGGGTTGCGGGAGAATAAAACGATTCGCGGGACTCCCGCAAACTAGAAATATCTATGAATAAAACATATAAAAACTAATACATTTTTTATTCATCTGTTGCAGAAAAGCAACAAGAACAACTAAAACAAAATAGAAATTATTTACAGGCCAGAGTTTCTTTTTATAACATGTTTGCAGCGTTGAGCGATGTAGCCAATCACAGACATATGTATTGATTTCTTGAACGCAATGGCCAATCAGAAGCATTTAAGATAGACTCCCCTCACTGCTCAAAACGGACTTTTTGTTCAGAGCTGAATTCTATATGCTGGCAAATCCTCTAATTATAACAAACAAAGTGTATATATTATGAAAGATTCATTGTGCAGTCAGCTTCATTGATAATAACAGAGATGTGTGAGATCGCGATGAACTGATGTCAGCTTTTTAAGAATTATTAAGGGAGGCAATTAAGTCATGCCAAACTAGGGTGACCAGATGAGATTGGCTGAAATTCGGGACCGGGGGGGGGGGGGGGTCTAATATGTAGTCATAGAGACAGAGCACAACGCATCATAATCTGATGACCACGCCCACCGGGGGGAGAAACGATCCAACCGTCTCCATTGACTTTGCATTGCGAGAGGCTGCCTCCTTGTCATTTATGACATAACAAAAGACAGAAAAATGCCTAAAAGCTGCTGTGTGACAAGGTGTACAGCAAACAAGCTAAAAAACCCAGAAATACATTTTTATAAGCTTCCAAACCGTAAAAGCCATGGGATCCTGACCTTCAGTATGGCTACGTGTGCACAATATATCTCCTCTCAGGTTCACATAGTGTGGTGAAATAAGCAATCGACATGGTTAAAATTATGAATTTTTTTTTTTTTTACGAGATCATGTCGCGAGTAGTTCTAGAACTAGTTGCGCTCTGTCTCAATTGATCAACTTTTATGTCCTGAAACAACCCGTTTTTTGGGGACGACAGCTTATAAAAACTTATTTCTGGGTTATTTAGCTTGTTTGCTGTACACCTTGTCACACAGCAGCTTTTAAATAAATACGCTCTGTCTCTATTCATTGCCGAAGTTTTTTTTTTTGCCACGACAAATCAATCACTCCTTTACGACTGGCTGCCTGCACATTCATTCATTGAGCTCGCGGCTGCTGCAACTTGCGCTCTCTTCACGACTCAACCTCCACGGACAGTTTTTAATGTTTTAGCAGACAATAACTAGGCTACTCAAGATTTTGCTTTAGTATAGTTTTCGGGACAATCAGGGCCGGATTCGGGATTCGGGACAACAGCTTAGATTTCGGGACTTCTGGTCACCCTATGCCAAACCATGCACGCAGTATCTGCTTGCTTTTATGTTATAACAGTGAGCAATAACAAATAATTTATCAGGAGCATTTATGCTGATGTGTATGATGGCGAAACGTAACGTTAGGCTAACTTGAAAGTAGGCTATTTGAAGGTACAGAAAAAAAGTCTATTTGCGGGCGGGAGCGGGACAAAACATAAAAGTTGGGGGCGGGAGAAAGTAACATAGAAAGTAGTTGAGAACGTCAGTTATAACGACCCACGTATTAAAAAATGGTCGAGTTTAAATCGGACTCGGGCTCATAATTAGGCCTACAGTTAATTATCCTTAACATAACGTTAAGTCTTAAGTCAATTAATCATCATTCTCTCCTCATTCTCCATCACTTACCGCAGTCCTGTTTTCTCTTTTCCCCATCATCTTGCTTTTTTTCCCCCGCTTCCGCTTCAGACGGATATGTCCTCTTCATTTTTAATAACGTTAACGTTACATGAATTGATGCATTTTCGGCTACAGAAACTCAAGTAAGCGCTGGGACAGTTGAAAAAGGCGCCAGAAGCAGAAAAATCATAAGCAGCCTTGCGAGAGAGGGGGCCCCACTAAGGGGGACGCGGAGGTGTTGGGGCGTCACTGCGTGTTATATTAATATGAACATTTCTGATTGTTTAAATGATCGGCCCTCGGGGGCCCCCTCAAAATGCGGGGCCCCAGGCAATTGCCTGCCTTGCCTGCCCTATTGCAGTGCCTCTGGTGATTTGACAGATTTTAACACACACCTTACAGGTGTACCTAAGCCCTATTCGCACAGGATTAATTTTACAAGGGTAAATGGAGTAATATTATTTTACCACAGGACGTCTGTAATATTATTGGCCAATTCGCATGGGATAAGAGATCTCGGTAGGACTAGCAGAAGTGGGAGGGGTAACTCGATTCCTTCCTGTCGTCATATGCATGTTACGTTGCTTACTGATATCATGTGCGCAAACACATATAACCTATATTTCTATATATAAAACAGTTAGGTCCGATCGAACTTTGTACTGTATGAAATTCAGATTGGATTATGTTGGTAATAGGCACTTACCTAACGCTAAAATAAGTTTCATGCCTCTAACAAGTGCTTTCGACCTTCTTTTTGATCTGAATGGTTTGTGGAAAACACTTGAGTTTTGCCACAGACTTGTCCCACCACCCAGAACGCAACTGAATAATTTTTCAAGCGCCTCCATACCGAAACTACTTTTAAACAGTAAAAGACTAAATATTTACATACATATTTACAGCGGGTCTATTTGCATGGGATTAGTATTACCTGAGGTAATTTTTCCTGACCTTTTTACAGAAGGTAAAAGTCACCATAATCTTTACTGACATTGTCCATAATGATTGCTGAGATGGCACATTCGGATGGGACTAAAATTACGGAGAAGCTCTGGTAATAATTACTTTACCCTAACTAATCCCGTCCGGATAGGGCTCTAGACACCATCAGTCATGTAACCTGGGGCCATCGGGTGTTCCGGGTTTTTCAACATCATACACACGTGCCCAGGCAACCCAGCGATCAGTCCTTGACTTGTGTCTAGGTAGCTTGTGGGGTCCACGGATCATCCCTTTGGATCCACAGCCATCTAGATGCCTTCTCAGCAGGATCCATGATGTTCCTGATGGCTTTCTTCTAGTGCAGTCTGCTGATTCCCAGTAGCTTGAGGGCTATGCAGACAGACTGGCCAGTAAACCCTAGGCAGCCAGCCTTGATGGGGAGGCAGCGGGTCTTCTATCCCCTGCTACGGCATTCACCTGCCAACTACTCTTACTTGGCCCTCTTCCGTTCAAACGCCTCTTCCATTTGGTCTTCCCAGGGCATGGTCAATTCCAGTAGGACCACATGCCTTGATGATTCTGAAAGAAGGACCATGTCAGGCCTAAACGTGGTCATGGCGATGGTTTCTGAGAATTTGAGCTGCCTTCCCAGGTCGACCTTTAGCTGCCAGTCCCGGGCTGTTGCCAGAAGTCCCCCTGCTGGGTTCCTGCTCCATGGTGGTTTCTCTCCAGCCTTAACAAATGCGATTGAGCACTGTGTGGGCTGCTGGTGCCTGCTGAGAGAGAACCCTGTGCTGATGGCTTCTGCGATGACCCTTAGCACCTGGTCGTGGCGCCACCGATAATGTCCCTCCCTCAGGGCTTTAGGGCAGCAGGCCCTATCAGGCCCCAGGAGAAGAGGTTGGTTGGGCTGGGGAGGACATCGTAGACTGATTGGATAAGGAACTGGATCCGGTTTTGCTCCACTTTCCACAACTCAGACCACGAGATCTTACGGTTTGTCACCTGTTCCCATCGAGTCAACACCCCTTGTTGTCGCATCCCCACCATCCTGCTGATGCGTCTTTCCTCCGCCCCTGCTCGGATTTCTTCTTGGACCAGTTGACGCCTGTCCTTTCCCCTGGCCTGTATCGAGGTCTTTGGATACAGCCAAGCCCTGCACATCCTGACCCCACTGTCCCCACCTGTACACTGTGCCGTAGCCACACTTCAGCCTGGTCGACTGCCTCCTGGGCCCTACTTCCTACCCGTCCTCACCTCTATGCCAGCCGAGGAGACTTTGGTGTCAGTGGACTCTCTGTATAGCAGCACCTCTTTTGCTCGGGAAACTATGAACTCCTCCGACAGGCTGCTGAAGGGGAGATCTGCTGAAGGGGAGCTTGTTCTTACTCCCGTGTACAAGGCTATGCTGCTGATGCTGCGAGGGAGACCCAACCACCTAAGCAGAAAATGGCTGTTCTTCCTCTCAAAGCCCTTGACGGTGGTTAGGGGGATGTTCCTGGCAGCCCTGACTTGTTCACTGCTGCAATCCAGACGTGCAACTCTTTTTTCGGTTTCATAAATGAAACAGTCCCAAATCAGTCCCTATATGTATATATACAGTACTGAGAAAAAGTAAGTACACCCCATGAAAGATTTTGTCCTTGTGATTGAGTTATTTTCTAGCAAAAGATAATTAATTAATACACATTCAATGAAATGTATGAAATAAATAAACTAGAATGGGTGTATTGTGTATTTGGCCTAATTTAAGCTGTCACTCAGTAGGGGTTTGCTAATTTATGATCAAATGCTGGTTTGAAGTTAGTGATAAACGTATATTTTTCAATAAAAATAAATACAATGTTTAAGTTTGATGATAAAATTTGAGAAAATAGAATGAGATTATTTGCCTAACGAATGACTATGCTGTTGAAAAATTGATACACACCATGAGTAAATACAATTTATAATTAAAAAAAAAAAACTAGAATGGGGAACAGAGTTGTGAATTTAGTGAAATTTAAGCTGTCACTATAGGCGTTTGCTAGTTTGGGACCAAATGTTGGTGTAAACTTTATTTTCACATTATTGATTGGTGAAGGTTCAACAAAAATATCTACACAAAATAAATGGTATTTTGTGGGATTTCCCCTTTTAGTAGAAACAAATTCTTCAAATTTCTTCAAATAATCTTAGTCTCTTACTTCATTTTTTTTTCCATGCAGAAGTCCTTAAAGTGTTTGATTTTGTCAGAGTTTCCTGAATTAGAGGTGCCGGAATTTAGATTTGGAACTTGATTTTCAGTTTTTTCACGTCTGCTTATGGTTCAGTTTCAGCTTTTATTTTTATTTATTTTTACAGATGGCCTTACGTTCTCCTCATGCTCTCTTTTGTATAATGTGGACTTTATAGTTGGTATTATAATGGCAAGTATGTCTGGCCCTGAAGCAGCAAAACACCCCCAAACCATAACACTCCCATCATGCTTCACAGTTGGCATGAGGTTCTTATTCTCAAATGCACTGTTTGGTTTTCAAGAAACACACTGTAACATTTGAAACTGTGGCCAAACAACTCCACCTTTGACTCAATGTCCATAACACATGTAGGTGTTGGATCACATTGGATTTTTTTGATAGCAGGAGGCTTCTTCCGTGCTGACCAGGCATACACAGTTTCTCTTTCTAATGCTTGACATGCATATTGATTGTTTCCAGAGTTGCCTGTAGATCCTTTGACACGCTGGAGCTTTCTGAAACTTTCTGAAGCATCTTGCATTTTTTAGGGGGTTGAGTGTTTCGCATTATGGATTGCGGTGAGCAGGACGAGGTCGAGGGACGTGAGAGAACGGTGTGAGGCCAGTGGCGTGCTCGCTACATGGATATTTTAGTGTTTCCCACTTCATTTCTGTGTATTTGTGCTCTGTATTGTGGCTGATTTATTGAATGTTTTTTGACATTATTTTTAAAGTAGCCTATTGATTCTATTGTTTCCTCATTCATTTCATTTTTGTCACACTAACATACAACCAGATATCAATACAACCAGATATCATTCCAGTTTATTTTTTTTGTTTGTAGAGCTATCAAATTTCAACAAAGTCAAGTCTCATGCCATTTAGAGGAAGGGAACTTTTTAGATCCCAACAGTGCATAATGGTTAAGTGTTGACTCAGTAAGGGATTGCTAGTTTGGGACCAAATGTTGGTTTGTAGATGGTGATAAACACATTTTCCATAAATTAAATTAAATTAAATATTAGTTTGATTTTTTTTTCTTACAATAACTTGGGTAACAGGGTTGAATGTTTGAGTCTGATAAATGCAGTCAAAACAATTTGTGTAAAAATAGAATTAAAATATTTAATAAATTGTTATGCAGTAGAAAATGTTTCTTGATTGGTGTCACAATTTTGAGTAATGTTTAAAAGTAAGACATTATTGTACGATATTACTTGATTAAAAAAGCTGGTCAAGGCCAAAATCCTTATTTGAGGATTTGAGTGAACATGATGGATATGGCTTGATAATTGCATAATATTTATATCCATCATGTATATTTACAATATGCATAGATTTATTTTATGACAATTATATTTTCCCAGCACACTGAGGGTATTTTCATTTCATATTCGTGTCTAGTGCACTGTGACAGGAATGGGCTTGTGTGGTTAAAACACTTTTGATGTTAGAGTGGGCATCATGGGTAAAAATGTCACAGGCATCACTAAGTGAACACAGAGACCATGCTGTGATCCGGCCCACATCTTCTCCAGCCTCATTTAATTACCCTAAAACCAAGGCGAGAGAGAAGGAGGAGAAGACTGCAGTCTCTGCCATCTGTCTAGATCAGTGGCTCTCAACCGGGGGTCGGGGCCCACTGGGGGGCCTCAGCAAACCATTCAAGGGGGCCACAGGATGACAACAAAATTATTAAATTGTATTATTTTATCATTTGAATTCAGTTATTTTTAAATAAATAAATTTTTAAATAAATTTTTTAAATACAAATTTAAAACAGAATTTATTATTTAAATATAATTAAATCAATAATATACAAATAAATTTGAATTGAATTTTTCTTTTAATTGAAAATTATACTGAATCAGAATCTCCTGGAATTACAGAATTAAATGTGGTCAGTTATTTTTAATATACCAAAGTTTGAGGAAGTATATCGGAGGAAATATATCGGTTGTGTGGAGGTGGTGGCCTTTGAATATTGTGTTGGACCTATTGAAGGACTTCAAAAAGTCAAAAAGGTTGAGAACCTCTTGTCTAGATAATTTCCCTCCTTACCCTCTTTGTAGTAACCAAACTTTTAGATTTCCTCTTCTACATTTGGGTGGCATGTAGGCTGTAGGTGGTTAAAAGTTTAATTGATGAATAGTTTCATTTTGTAAAAAAACAATCTAGTTTTTTTTCAATCTCATCGGAACGAACACACACACACACACACGCACACACACACACACACGTCAAAGACAGGACAGGGCTCTAGAGTATGGAGCTATATATTCTGCTTGGGGGGGCTGAATCTTTCCTTCATTTCAAAATGCTCAAGTGCCTGTCAAAATGGCTTATAAATATTCATGAAGGTGGTAACATTTGGCAGAGCGAACTCTCACTGACACTCTCACACGCGCAGACTGTCTGACATTTGGGTGTGTTTGCAGACGGACGTGTGTCTGTTTGCATGGAAAGACATGAAAATCAATAGGTCGTAATTACACTGTTAGTGCTGGCGCTCTTCTCAGATGTGCATAATTAATTTGTAACGCGTTCGTTTGATTGGTTCCGGTACCGAAACTGGGTCAGTGAAGAACGACTGACTGTTAAAGTCTTCCGGCTGGTTTCCCAGACAGAGATTAAGTCTAGTCCAAAAGGATTTTCAACAGAGAATCACAATCCACAGTACAATTTACTCCATGACAATCCTTCCCTGAAAAACTGCCCAGAGGAGTCATGACCATTCCTCGTCCTGTTGAAAGTGTCAGTCTATAATTGAAAAAGTGAATTAAAAAGCAAAAAAGAAGCAGAAACTCACACCTCTCCCCCGTGAAATATTGTAAATATTAATTCAGTCATTTTATTTGTTGGCAAACAACTCTCACTGTTACAACAAATATTAGTAATGAGTTCATTCAGTTTAGAATGCATATGAAAAGAATAAATAATAATTTCATTGATATTGTAATAATAATATTGATGATAATAACAATAAAAAATGTCTCAGTGCCGATCCGATTCTTTTCCCGACGCTCTTTAAGATCCTACATTTCTGATCTGTTGGAAAATAAAAAATAAAAAAACAAGACTGAATCACAGGAATAAATATGCAGTCAATTTTCTGAGGGTGGGTTAACAAGGGATAGATGTGCAAGCTACAGGGAGTCTCAGTTTGAGAACAAGTAAACAGTAGTTTCAGAAACCGACCTTTACAAGGTTGTTTCCATCTTCCAAACCACTCCATTAAAATCCTATTCCTTTACATTGTATATGCTCCACACATGATTTTTAATCATGATTTCCACACTTTCATTTGTGATTTGGCCTCGACTCTGACCTTTTCCAATTCACATCCCGCAAGCCTTTCTTACGGTTCTTAATTAAACTGTTAAAAACAGACTTGATATGTAAAATCATCACAATAATAGACCATCTTTTAGCCTGAGAACAATTTTAGCTGTGTCAACATGTATGACTGGAATATCAATAAGTTGGAATTCTTCACCCTGCTTCCAATGGGCGATTTCTGCTCTTACACAAAAAAGATGAGGTGTTCAAGGGTAAACGCTCTAGAACTCATGACATGACGACATCCCAGCACCATTGGGATCCCATCTGCAGTAGCTGTCATTCACACAACAGTCAGTTCCCCAGAGTCTCTTGGATATCATCGACACAGTGAGATTTAGAATGACGAAGTGTTGCATTTGGAAAAAAGAAGGAAGCCATGGTCATGCTTCCAAACGAGAGTGTGTATGCGTGTATATGTAGGTATGTGTGCATGTGTGTGTGCTGTGCGGTACTAAGGGATAGTATTTTGGAGGACCAGCACAGCATTGTGGGATTGCTCTAGTCTACAAAAACACATACAAGGGGCAAAATATCTCAAAACACATGAAACGCATACGATCAAATGCAATATATCGGGAATCTGTACATTTTACATGGAAAACTGTTCCATTTCTTTGTAATTAGTGAAGATTACCTTTCCCATAACTGAGATTATTACTGAAAAACAAACGTAAGAAAACAAGATGCGTCCTCAGTCTTTAAGATTAGATGCGTCTTTTGTGATTTCACACTCAAGAAACAAGATCGGTGCTAAACGAGAAGGAATGTGTGCAGCAGAGAATCATAGAGAAGTCTAGAGACTTGTGGGTGTAATGCAGTTCAGTACGACAGAAGAGTTCAGAGTCTGGGTCAGTGGTCTCATTATCATACATGGTCATCTAAAATGGCAGCTAGTTTTCCAGTCTGTTTACACGCTCTCCACAATCCGTGGTGAGTTTCGAGGAGAATCAGACAGCCATTGGATGAAGGTTTTCGTCAAGGAGAGCTATGTAAATGATCAAGGGAGCAAAAGTTTGTCCACGTCTCCGAACTGACTATCCGCAAGAGTTTTTACTCAGCAGATTGGAAAGAAAAAAGTCCACGAGACCTACCTACACGCGGTAGTCCTTGTTCTAGCATTGGAATGGATTACTAGTTCTGGTTATTGGTTCTAACTGGAGCAGGATTTTGGTGACGGGATACTTGTATGTACTGAAATCGGGGGCTATCTGGGATCAGTCTCTCTAGGGGCTTCCTATCAGTGCAGTAGGTAGTGTATCCCATGCCTTGTGCATTGTGTCACACACACACACACACACTAACTGAGAATGTGTGTGTGCGTTGGTGTCTATAGGCTGGTGACCAGCTGTGAGGGGTCTGGTGGTTGTTCTTCAGGTGACGAGTCTTCTTTCTCAGGTGGGCCGATGAACCCGTCACTGCCACCGCGTCCCATCTGATAGTAGCTCTCCAGTTCCTGTATGTGGTTCCTGGAGCCCAGGTTCGGCATGCTTTTGTAGTACACGTCGTCCGCCTCCATCTCAACCCCTTTGCCGTTGGCCAGGTGCAGCTCACTGCCCTCTTCCTCCTCGCCATCGTCATCCTCATCGTCTTCGTCGTCATGGAGACCGTTGATGAGGTCATCAGTGCCATGCGGGAGGTCAGTGAGCGTGGGCATGCTGGTATAGATCGAGTCTCTGAGGGGCGAGTGCGAGTGTGAGTGCGTGCGGGGAGTGTGTGTGTGCGAAGAGTGTGTGTCGTTGGGGAGCAGCGGGAAGAAGCTCTCACTGTTCTCCTGCGGCAGGCGCCGGTGGGCTGAGAATGTGTGCATGGGGGCGTGGTTTTCCGGAGGGGGCGGTCTCGGTGGGAGGAGCGGCGCTTTTGACTCCTCTCTAATGAGCTCCAGGCTTAACCCGCCCCCGTCGTCATGCCGATGAAACGCTCCAGGGTTGTCGAGCACCATGACGTCATCCTTTGCGATGGACGAGGACCCCGCGACCCCTCCGTTGGCCAGGTGGTTGTTGAGTTTATTGGTCAAGGTCCCCTGGTGGGATTTCCCTTGTCGCTCCTGGGTGTTCAGGTACGATGGGGCGTAGTTTGCCGTCAGCTCTTTCAAGATTTTTTTCTCAAGCGTGGTCGGCGGCTCACTGCCACGAGAACTGTAGGTAAGGTAATCGCCTG
This sequence comes from Gila orcuttii, assembly GCA_026230005.1. Lineage (NCBI taxonomy): Eukaryota > Metazoa > Chordata > Actinopteri > Cypriniformes > Leuciscidae > Gila > Gila orcuttii. The sequence goes on along the minus strand of JAPDVR010000002.1, from coordinate 48,957,446 downwards.
CTGCCACACCGTAGCTGTTGCCATGGTTACCGTTAAGCGGCAGCGTATCCATGACACTGGAGTCTCGTGCGTTGTTTAGAATGCCCTCTGAAACACAAGAAATGTTACAAAATTACACAGAATCACACACATAACCTCATTTACAGTTTACATTTTGGAACATAGGCACAAATATTCTTTTATATACAGTATTTCTGATTGTTGGTAATATGAATCGGTTCATTTACAGTATGCTTTATGAAAGATGATATCAAATAGGATATTATATACTATATAAAAAAAACATGAATACAGGTGGAATGTGGATTTAGTGGGGGAAGGAGAAGGGAATGGGAGGAATGAGGAAAGGGAGAAGATTAAAGAAGAGAGAAGCAAAGGAGAATACATTATAAACGTGGAGCTGTTGTAAAAGCAAATGAATCATACTTGAATCTCTGTAGGAGGCTGCAGACCCGCATGAAAGGAGAGACAGAGAGAGAGAGAGAGAGAGAGAGAGAGAGAGAGAGAGAGAGAGAGAGAATGATTACACACATAAATGCTTATGGAACATGTCCACAGAGAGAGAGAGAGAGAGAGAGAGAGAGAGAGAATTATTATATTCAGTTCAGACAGTGACAGGCATTAGTGACTGAATGGTAACCAGCTGAGTTTAGGACAGATGCTAGCCTGAAATGTTCTTATACCACCAAATTATTAAACAGAACAGATGGACATAGAAACAACATAAACAAGCTCATTAAACAGACACGGGAAGTATGTATGCAGGATATCACTGTTCAGGACACAGAATAGCTTTTCAAATTAGAATTTGTTGTTCCAAACCTTTATGGACAACTTGAGAGTGAGTAAATTATGACAACAATAAAACATTTTGGGTGAACTATCCCTTTAAGGAAGTTGAATTAAAATAAAAAGGATATACAGAAAAAGAAATTCACTGCTGTGTAGTTTAATGTATTTTTCAAAGTGAATTATAAGCATGTAATGTAACACACACAACATACAGTATGGAGTATCATTAGATAATATAATAATCAGTTTGTGTGTGTGTGTGTGTGTGTGTGTGTATATATATATATATATATTTATTTATTTATTTATATACACCATGTACAAAATTATAAACGCAACACTTTTGTTTTTGAAAACCATTTTTCATGAGCTGAACTCAAGCTGCTGCAACAATCGGTTTGCATATCCAAAGAATTCCTGCACAAACTGTCAGAAACCATCTCAGGGAAGTTCATCTGCATGCTCGTCGTCCTCATCGGGGTCTCAACCTGACTGCAGTTCGTCGACGTAACCGACTTGAGTGGGCAAATGCTCACATTCGATGGCGTCTGGCACTTTGGAGAGGTTTTCTCTTCACGGATGAATCCCGGTTTTCACTATACAGGTCAGATGGCAGTATGGCGTCGTGTGGGTTAGTGGTTTGCTGATGTCAACGTTGTGGATTGAGTGGCCCATGGTGCCGGTGAGGTTATGTTATGGGCAGGCGTATGTTATGGACAACGAACACAGGTATATTTTATTGATGGCAAAAGTCTTAGATCTTTGAGTTCAGCTCATGAAAAATGGGGGCAAAAACAAGTTTTGCTTTTTCATTTTGTTCAGTGTATATATCATTCAGTTAGACTAATTAGGCCAGTTTATTGTCTTATATTGTTATGTAGAAAACAAAGTTCAGCAGAGATTTTAATTTTCTTATACTGTGCCATAAAATTATCATAACCACCACATAAATAATAAATTAATCAAAACAATAGGATTATAGGTAATTAAAGAGTTTTCAAAAATAAAAGTTTATTAAATACAATCAAATTAAATTTCAATTAAATATATATATATTTTTAATAGATGACATTTTAAATACTAATTATTATATTTTATATTTCTGGAAATACACCATATGTTTGTGTGCAAGATGTTAATCAGTAAATCATACTAAATTAAAACATTTATTAATATGAATTACTATTATTATTATTATTATTAAGAACATAAAATAAAAAAACTAATTCTACATAAATATACATTTATATAAAATGTATAATTTTAAAAAAGGATATAAAACTAAATTTAATAATAATATAAACATTATTAAAAAGGTCAATTTTAGCAGAATTTTAGCTTGACAGTGTCTGTCCCACTTCACTTTCATTGTATGGAAATGAGCAGTGTGAATATTCTGCCTAACATCTCCTTGTGTGGTAAGGGGGAAAAATAATCATACAGTTTAAGTAAATGATGGAAATGATGACAAAATCTGGGCTAACCTAATATTTTTAATTGCAATAATGTAAACTTTTTGTTTTCAAGGAGGGGCCCTGTCAATTTTCCATTGCAGTTGTCACCCTAAGAGACAATTAGTACTGTCCGAAAAGTGCTAAATTTTGTAAATGTGTATGTGAGAGGCAAACCTTGCGTGTTGAACATGTTGGCAGTAGGGTTATTGTACACAGCAGACTCTCCCAGTAGTGTGTTATAAGGATTAGTGCCATGAGGACGTAACAAAGCATTGGAGATGAGATGGTTAGCCATGGTACCTAAAACACCCACAAACAGAGACGGAAAGAGAGAGAGAGAGAGAGAGAGAGAGAGAGAGAGAGGAAGAGAGACAGATATGGAGTTGAGAGAAGACAGAAGGAAGGAGCAACAAAGAGACAGAAAAAAGATGTACAATAAACAGTTAGAATGATGCAGACAAGAAGTCAGTAAAGTTGTGTTTAAACATCAGCAGTCGCAGCATGTTAGTTTGAGTGGACAGGAATGTAAAACCTCCCATGTGATAGTACAGAGCTCCGCATCGATGATGTTTATGTTGGACAGCTGTTGATGTTTGACATTTTGTCTTGCCAGTGTGACTTGATTGGGAGCGTTTTTCCATGGCTTCAGCTCTGATGTCGCTGGAAGACTTTTAAAAGCTCACATTCTTGTTTACACAGGACAGAGAAGACAAAGGAGCTCAGAGGAGCAAATCATATTAACGTTTGGACATAACAGAGGAAGGCAGGGTTTGAGAATGAGCAGAACATGAGCACACACACAGATGTCTGATCCATTTGGACTCCAGGGTCAGAAAGTTGGAGGACTTCTCTGTTGCGTTCCAGATTCTTCTGCAGTTTCTCTTTTTTTCTCTCTCTCTCATGAAATAAACATTCACTCAGACAATCATTATCTATTGGAACTTTTGTCTTTGTGAACTCTTTTAAAATACTTTTCACACTCTCACTAGTTTATTTTATTTGTCTACTAACTTTTTCTGAACGTCATGAACATTTCCAACAGTGTAACTTCCAATTGTGTTTTGTGTTTAATGGCATTCTGTGGTGTAAATAACAGTGATTGAAATTACAATTGCAACATTTTTGGCAAAGCTTGATCGGAAATGAAGCACACTAAAAAGTTTTGTTTATATTGTCAAGCAAACTCTTCACTGACAATTTTGCTTCTTCGGTAAACAAGCACTCTTGTTTACTCTTGTCACTCAATCAAATTTATTAGTGGCAAAAATATTGGTTGTGATAGAAATTACAATTATCTTAGTTTTTAAAATGTAATGATTCATTTTTCATGATGGATTTTCATTAAAAATAAAAAATCTAGCTCAATGACAAAGGTAAAACAATAAAATCTATACATTAAAGGCACTCAAGAACAGAAGAAAATAAATGATAAAGGCCTGGTAAAAAAAAATGTTTAATGCAAATTTCATATAATAAAAAGAAGAAATTGTGAAATTTGTCTGAACGTTTTTGAAATGTTGAAAGGTTAAAATAATGTCCACGGAACAAAAAATCTCTATTTTCAGTGTATATTATTGTTTTTTGCCATGGCAAAGTTCATTGGTCAGAATTAATCTAGGACTCAAATGATAATTGAACTGGTTTCTGTTCCACTTTTCTCATATCAGATCCAAACAACCTGTGTTTGTATATATGAAACAGTTTCTGTCAATATGTATGTGTATGAATACGGTGTACATATGTACACATGGGTGCATGTTTGTGTGTGTGTTGGCTTTACCTCTGTTGAGAGTCGCCGAGCTGTTCATATCAGCGGTGATGAAAGATGACTCTGACTGCTTCCTGACAGTGTCATTCCACATCCTACGAATACGACTCTGACAACAGAGGAAGAGAGGGGGTCGATTTTTAGATTCTGAACAAAGAAATTGTGCTATATATCAGTAATAGTGTAATGCAGCTCACTTATTTTACATATTCTATCTTATGTCATACATATTACAGACATCCCATTACTTTGGTTGGTTTTGTTTCCTTTTTTGTCTACAGTTATCGGCACTGAACAGTTGATTGGAATATGGTACTGAAAACCTTTCTGATTATATTCACGAATAGTAAGGTGAGCAGAATGCTGAGTGCCCCGTTTAAAATAAGGCTGAATGTGAAATTGGGTCATGAGGGACTGTATTCACCCATTAATGAGAAAACGCCAGAGCTAAAGTGCTTTCTATGCACAGAAATAACAAGCCGATGACATCATTGACCACTGACAGCTTCAACATTCACTGGCCTAGAAAAATCACTTGAGGTGGGTTTGGAGGATCCCCTCCAGGTGTGTGTATGGAGTTTGCATGATACCTGTGAGTTGGTGGAATAGCGTCCAGGTGTGCGGGCCGTACTGGTCTTTGTTGAAGTGGAGATGGTTGACTCCACACTCTTCCCACTGCAGCAGTGTGTGCGGAGACATCGGCCATACTCCTTACGCACCTGCAAAGAAACATACAGACAAATGTAAAAATATATATAATAAATATATAAAATGTTGTGCTATCAAATCGATTAATCGCGATTATCACACATCTAACACGCACACACACATATATACATATATATATATATATATATATATGTAAATATATACAAACTTATGTTAGCTGTGGTTAAATGTGATTAATCAATCATAAATACATAGATACATACAGTGCTGGTCAAAAGTTTGGAAACATTACTATTTTTAATGTTTTTGAAAGCAGTCTCTTATGCTCATCATGCCTGCATTTATTTGATCAAAAATACAGAAAAAAAGTTGTGAAATATTATTACAATTTAAAAAATTGTAACTGAGTATCAAATCAGCATATTAGAATGATGTCTGAAGGATCATGTGACACTGAAGACTGGAGTAATGGTTGATGAAAATGTAGCTTTGCATCACAGAAATAAATTATATTTGAAAGTATATTGAAATAATAATTGAAACTGTAATAATATTTCACAATATTACTGCTTTTTATGTATTTTTGATTAAAAAAAATGCAGGCTTGATGAGCATAAGAGAATTTTTTCAAAAACAAACTTTTGACCGGCACTGTATATACACACACAAACACACACACACACACACACACACACACACACACACACACACACACACACACACACACACAAATACAAATGCAGTTGATGCATACAATGGCTTGAATGAACCTCTTCTATGATAAGCACGTTTTTTTAGTTAGTTCAGGTTGAAAAATGTCATGTGGTACAACTCCCTAAAACCCAATGATATTTAAGGATTAATAATTTGTGATATAACTTTTTATAAAAATAATGACTAACACAAACATGTTTTAAGGAAATATGTTATTATTTTCTAATTGATAGTAACATTAGTCCTTCAAGTGGGACATTTTTTCAGCAAATATCGATGTATGTGATTAATTGTGATTTGATTACTTAGTCAGCATTTCTTGTAATTAGATTGCATTTTTTCATCGATCGGCCATTGCTTGTGTCCTTGTGTTCAAGAGTTCACTCCAGGTTACAGCAGGTTACAGTGTGTCTGTGCGAGCGCATTTGTGTGCTTGTGAACAGCAAAGTGAACTTTCGTGTGCATGGCAGGAACTTTTATATTATTTTCATGACCTCAATAGTTAGCATGCTGGACGACCTTCCTAACGCTGTAATCTTAATTAGGAAAAACACACATGTAGATTCAACATCACGACCTTTACCTTATTCTCAAACAACAAGGACCATAACTTGTATTGCTCCATCCAAAAATCTAGACATAATAACAATAATGACCAATATCAGTACAAAATTCCCCATTGTATCAGCAATAATACAGCTATAATTGCTTTTTAATGTTGTTAATATGAACGCTGTGTTATTGTTTGCGCAGCTGTTGAAAGAAAACTCTCTAAGATCGGCCAAATAAAATCCAACGGTTTTATTCCTCTGTCTCTATGGATGACTGCACACCCAACTCCTCAAAGACCTCAACCAAACAGGACTTACGGCTTTAGATATATATCACTGCTGTCTCCACAAAACCCAAATAAGCCTAGATCAGTCCCTCGTCTTGTAAAAACAGCTTTGTGTGGGTCTTTGAGAGAATATATACTACGTTAAGAAGATCCATTAGGTATTTAGTCCAATTTATTAGTTAAAAATGTTATGAAATCATTCACTTTCGGCTTAGAAGTTGCCTGCACGCACATCTATTTAATGCGAAAGAAACATGATAAATTGTCATTTCAGCTTCAAGGTTCGCCAGCGGAATACATAATCAATTTTAACAACAGTCCAATCATTCTGTCCGTCAATACATAAGAAAATTCATACATACACATATTATTTTTCTCTAATCGATATCTGTTTCCTTCTGAAGCTAAAATTCACCGGTGTAATGTGTACTGTATATGAGAATTTTCATGCTAAATGACTCTGGAAGCTATCCATCGGTCGGCCATCAGATAATTAAAAGGTTTAAAATCTATCATGAGCTGAATAAATCTGATGAGCTGAGGGTCTCTAATTGAGCATGCATGTGACAGAAGGGTTGATTAATGAGATCGTTACTAATGAGAGGCCAGTAAACCCTCAGTAAAATGCCCAGGAAAGAGGTCAATTGAGCCTCAGTATGAGTGTGTGCACGTGATTGCAATACTGCAGATGTTTGCATAACATACAGTACATGGGTGATTCTTCAAGTTAGGGGAACTTTTCTGTCAGCTAGGATGATTTAATGAAAAAGAAAATGCACAATCATTAAATTCTATTGATTCTACATTTATTAAGAAAATCAAGTGAATTCTACTTCCACTTTCCAAGAACTTTTCTATAACTTAAAAAAAAAAAATTCTACTTTCAGAGGAGAGATTAAATTATAATAACAATTATATGTATTAAGAAAATCAAGGGAGTTCTACTTCCACATTTCCAAGAACTTTTTATATACACTATTTTTCAAAAGTTTGGGGTTGGTAAGATTTTTTTTATGTTTTTGAAAGAACATTGAAAATTAAGACACAATCAATTAATGCTTTGTAAGTTTAAACTTATTCACTGCTAGCTAACTTTCTTTTTTTCTCTAAAAATAGAAGGAAATCCACTCGATCAATCCAAGGTTGCTCAAGGCCATGATCTGATGTGATAAATTCGTTAATGCATATGAAACAGCTTGAAAAAGGTTCTTTTTCAAGCTCTCAAGTAGTCAAAAGTGCCCCCAATTGAAGAATCACCCTTATGTGTATGTGTTTGTGTCACCTTCTTCTGCAGGATGCAGTGAAATATGAAGATGAACATTCCCTGCAGCGAGTTAAAGACGGTAAAGAGGTAGGCCATGATGACTGTACTCTCATTGATATACATCAAACCAAACGCCCAGGTCAACCCCAGCAGACACAGCAGAGCTATGGCACCTATAACCCAGGACCTAAGAGAGAGAGAGATAGAGAAAGATAAATTAAACAGATAAAGTGCATAACTCTCAATCAAGCACATTTGACACACTTCCATGTATGACCTTAGCCAGTTTATTTTATCTAAGTTTATTAAAATGTTATGTTATTAGTCTATACATGTTTCCTCAATTCAACAATAGTAGGATGAGAAAATAAACTGTCTCAGAGAAAGGCATTATTCTAAGCAGTCAAATGTCAAGCTGGCTCCAGCCATAATGTCTACTAGTCTGTACTTAGCACTGAGCCTCACACTCATTTAGTGATGTCATTTACTCTTTGGGGTCACACACACACACACACACACACACACACACACACACACACACACACATTTAGACTCACATAATCAGCTTGCAACCCATTTATACTGTGAACTGAGCTAATGTGACAGGCTAATGTTTGGCACTGAAACAAGATCATTAGAAAGTATGAGAGAAAGAGAGAAAGAGAGAGAGAGAGAGAGAGAGAGAGAGAGAGAGAGAGAGAGAGAGAGAGAGAGAGGGAGGGAGACATACAGACAGACAGACAGACGGGGGAACTTTTGAGACGATATACAGAGAGACAGTCAATATGAATTATTGTTTCCATCAGAGACAATAATAATAAAAAAATAATGGCGGATCAAGATGGCAAGACAGACAGACAGAAATGTTGATTTTGAACCAACTGATGCAGAAAGAGAACACGTACTCATGAAGAATTATAATTACATTGTTCATTTCAAAGAGCCACGTTGCAGAATTGATGAATCACTTAAATAATTTTAAAATTCAGAGAATCAATCAAACAATGGAAGAACTACACAGCTAAAGACTCCAATCAGAATGCATGATTCGGAGAACTGGCACTCTGATTGGCTGGAGACCCTTACCAGTGACTATCCATAACAAGCCATGCCTCAACAGAATGCTGAAATGTAAAACAGAAAAAAAGGATGGAAAAAGAAACAAAGAAAAAAGACAGATGAGGCTGATGAATGATTTATAAACATCATAAATAAAACAAAACAAACTCAAGAGTTGGAATACACAATCAAATAAAATGAAAACTTCTTATGATGATGATGAGGAAGATGAAAAATGGTTGAATTTTTGGTCAACACAATTGTCAAGTCAAGTCAAGTCAAATATATTTATATAGCGCTTTTCACAATACAGATTGTATCAAAGCTGCTTCACAGTATCAATCAAAACAACTTAACAATGTTTGTTTATTACTGGAAAAAAGACATCCAAGTTTGGTAGAGCTGATCAATGGTATGATTGGTTAATTAATTTGAATATCCCTAACTGAGCAAGCCAAAGGCAACAGTGGCAAGGAACCGAAAAACTCCATCCAGTGACCTAATGGTGTCCTAACACCCCATCAGATGACCCAATGGAGAAAAAAAAACCTTGGGAGAACCCAGGCTTAGTCGGGGGCCAGTTCTCCCCTGGCGTTTATGAACTAGAGGCCGAATTTACAGTAACTGTAAGATAAAAAATGTATATGAATGCCTGGCTAAATAGATGCGTCTTCAGTCTAGTTTTAAACTAGGAGAGCGAGTCTGAGCTACGAACAATATCAGGAAGGCTATTCCAGAGCTTTGGAGCTAAATGTGAAAATGCTCTGCCTCCTTTGGTGGATCTGGATATCCTAGGAATGACCAGAAGCCTCGAATCTAGTGATCTTAAAAGGCGCGATGGATTGTAAGGCGATAGAAGATCCGTTAAATAGACTGGAGCTAAACCATTTAGAGCTTTATAAGTCAAAAGCAATACCTTGTCTTTAATACGGAACTTTATAGGTAACCAATGAAGTGATGATAAAATCGGTGTTATATGATCATATTTTCTTGATCTAGTAAGAACTCTAGCGGCTGCATTTTTGACTAACTGTAGCTTGTTTATTGAAGATGCAGGACAACCCGCTAATAAAGCATTACAGTAATCTAGTCTCGAGGTCATGAATGCATGAACTAACTTTTCTGCATCAGAGACTGATAGCATATTACGTAGCTTAGCAATGTTTCTAAGGTGGAAAAAGGCTGTTTTTGTAACATATGAAATATGCTTTTCAAAAGACAGGTTGCAGTCTAATGTAACACCCAGGTCTTTTACTGTAGCGGATAAAGTAACAGGGCATCCTACTATGTTAAAGTCGTGCTGTGAAAGGTTTTGTGGACGGTTTTTAGAACCGATAAGTATTACCTCTGTCTTGTCTGGATTTAATAAAAGAAAATTATGCGTAATCCAATCTTTTATATCTTTAACACAATCTGTCAATTTGGATAATTTAGCGTATTCATCTGGCTGTGATGAAATATATATTTGAGTGTCATCAGCATAACAATGGAAACTAATTACATGTTTCCTTAGAATATTACCAAGTGGCAGCATATATATTGAGAATAATAAAGGGCCTAACACAGATCCCTGCGGCACTCCATAGTTTGCCGAAGTTATAATCGATTTTTCTCTATTTAAGTAAACGAAATGGTAGCGGTCAGATAAGTATGACCTGAACCAGCTTAATGCTTGTCCTTGAACACCAGTGTAATTTTGTGGTCGATCTAAGAGTATTGTGTGATCTATAGTATCGAACGCAGCACTAAGATCAAGTAAAACTAGTACTGAGATACAGCCTTGGTCCGAAGCTAAAAGTAAATCATTTGTGATTCTAACAAACGAAGTTTCAGTGCTATGATGTGGCCTGAATCCAGACTGAAACTTTTCATAGATGTCGTTTTCTTGCAAGAAAGAGCCGAGTTGAGCGGACACAACTTTTTCTAATATTTTTGACATAAATGGAAAATTCGAAATGGGTCTGTAATTTGCTAGGTTATTTGGATCTAATTGTGGTTTCTTAATAAGAGGTTTTATAACTGCCAGCTTGAACGTTCTTGGAACATGACCTAAAGATAAAGATGAGTTAATAATATTGAGAAGAGGCTCTTCCACTATAGGTAACACTTCTTTCAGTAGTTCAGTTGGTATAGGATCTAATAAACATGTTGTTGTTTTAGATGAAGTGATAAGTTTATTTAACTCTTTTTGTTCTATGGTTGTAAAGCATTGTAATTGTTCTTGCGGGGTGATAATTGCGGCTGAATTATAAGGCGCGAGCAAAGATTGAACGTTTACAATTTTGATTCTGATGCTTTCAATTTTCTCGGTGAAGAAGTTCATGAAATCATTACTACTAAACTGTAACGAGGTATTTTGTTCAGAGGACTTCTGTTTATTTGTTAGTCTAGCCACGGTATTAAATAAAAACCTTGGATTATTTCGGTTGTTTTCTATTAATTTGCTGAGGTGCTCAGCCCTGGCCGTTTTAAGGGCCTTTTTCCACGCGATTCTAAAGACCTCTAAATTCGTTTTTTTCCATTTACGCTCTAAATTACGGGTTTCTCTCTTTAAAACATACGTAGTATTATTGTACCATGGTGCTATACTTTTTTCTCTGACCTTTTTTAATCTAATGGGTGCAACAATATCCAATGTTCTAGAGAGAATGGTGCTCATAGTGCTAGTTAGTTCGTCTAATTCATCTGTTTGTTTGGGTTCAGGCAGCAGCTGAGACAGATCAGATAAGCTATTTAAAAAATTATCTATGGTGGATGGACGAATTGTTCTACCTGGTCGATAACGTGGCGCAGCATGACATATTACAGCAGTGCATAATATGCAAGTTACCAAGTAGTGGTCAGTGACATCATCACTTTGTGGAATGATATCTATATCGGTTGGATCGGTTCCATATGATATAATTAAATCGAGTGTATGATTAAGATGATGAGTTGGTCCGGTGACGTTTTGCTTGACCCCGAAGGAGTTTAATAAATCTGTAAACGCAGCCCCTCACGCATCATTTAAATTATCTACGTGTATGTTAAAATCTCCAACAATTAATGCTTTATCGACGTTGACCAAAAGATCTGATAGATCTTTGTCTGCCAGTAAGTTTAAGTGACAATTTCAAAGTGAGAACTGCGATGGTGTTGTGGAGTCCACCATCGCAGAAGCCAATCACCTCGCTGGAGCCAAGATAATCTATTCTATGCACGCCAACTTCAGGACTTCAGATGGAATTTGTGCTGAGGCTACATTTTTGACTGGGCCAGACTTTTTATTTACTCATACAATTTTCTTAAATTGAGAGAGAGATAGAATTTAAAAAATCAGCCATGTATCCTCAGCTTGTAGAGCCATTTGTCTCTATTCTTTTTTCTGTTACTGATTTGGTGACAAAGAGACTAAGGCCCCGATCAGACAGAAGGCGTTTTTTTTTTTTGCAGTGAGAGGCGCCTTTTTAAAATTGTTTTCTATTGGCAGTGAGCGTTTTGCGCGGTGTTTATGCGCCCCGGGTGCCTCGAGTTTTTTAGTTTTTTTTAAAGAACTTTATTGAACAATATAAACAACCATAAGCCGCCTGCTGTGCCTCGTATTTTTGTAGGAGTGCTCTGAGCGGAGTAATTATTTATTTATTTTTATCTCTGAGCAGAAAAGCGCCAGACGTCATTCACACTTTTTTTTCCATTGTCCATTCGAATGAATGGAGAGGCAGGCCTTCCGTTGTGGTGACTGAAATTTACAGTTCCCTTTCGTTGTCACTCCGAGTTACGTCGGATGACGACGAATGGGGTTTCGCTTAGAAAGCCTATCAACTTCGAGTATTACAAAACGAGCCAATGGCAAAGAAATGCCATGGGTCTGCGGAATTTGCATGACGTAACTCCGCCCCACCTCGTGGGTATAAAAGGAGGAAGTCCGCAACAACAGTTTATGTTTTCGCTTCGGAGCCAAGTGTATTCTTCTCTCCACAAGCCATCTCTGAATTGTCAGCTTTACAAACGAGTACCTCGAGTGTTGGTGTGATGGCGATCTACGGCGAGCGCGTGCTTCCTGCTGATCTGTTGCAGTGGTCTGCCAGTCGGTGCGTGTCTCCCCGGGTGCTTCAACACTTGAGTTTTCTCTCACTAAAAGAGCTCGCACGCGGCACGTCTTTTTAAAGACGGCTCGCCCGTGCATTTCAAAAAAAAAAAAAAATTAATGGTGCGGCAGCTTGGTATCGGACTCTGATGGGCACGAGCGTTGTCTAGTATGTTTGGGCTTGATCATGCAAGAGCAGCGCTCGTGGATGACTCATGTTTTCTCCGTGGAAACATGATCATCGCGTCATTAAGGTCGAGACTCGGTGAACTCACATGAGTGAGAGTCCCCTCATCCACCCCCCGTTCTTCGGCTGGTGGCCAGGGTGACCTGAGGGTTATGGTCTGGAACAAGGCGCCGACTATGTGTCCGCGACCCCAGCCCCCTTCTTCAATGACGGTGCCCGCTAGTGAACAGGTGATTCCCACGGGTCTACCCTCTGGTGGCCCGTGTGTTTCATTTGAAGCTACAGAGGATGATATTATGTTTGTAGCAGCTTCACTAGGTGGGTTTGATTTTCCTGGAAGTGACGACTCGTCGAGTCTGATCCGGAGATGACGGCCATGCTTTCCCGGGACGATTGGTTTTTGGGTGAGGCCGCCGACCTTCGTCCACGGCAAACCCCAATACCATTCTTCCCGGACGTGCATGATGAGATCAGGGACCACTCGCTGATCTCATCCGCCTTTCCTCCCCTCGATGGGGCCGCTGCCCATGGGTACACTGGGGTTCCCCCGGCTGAACGCTCTGTTGCGATGCTATGTGTCCTCAGAGTGCTTCTTCTCGGCGCAATCCTAAGCACCCGTCCGTGGCCTGTAGTTTTTCGTCTACGCTTGTGGCGAGATCCTATAGCGCCACGGGACTGGCAGCCGCCTCACTGCATGCCATGGTCATTCTGCTGGTCTACCTGACCCAGATGCTCATGGTCCTGCACGAGGGCGGGACTGACCCAGGGCTCTTCACTGAGCTGCGCGCCGCCACTAACCTTGCTCTCCGAGCGACGAAAGTGGCCGTACGCTCCCTGGGTCAGGTGATGCTCACCATTCGGTGGCTGTACCCGTTTTATGTGCTGGATGTCGCGCGGACCCGTCTGTCCGACATTCCCATATCCCAGGTCGGCCTCTTTGGCGGTGAGGTTGAGGGCTGGCCCAACAGCTCTCAGCCGACCATGAGCAGACTGACGTTGATTCTGTCCCGACGACCCCGCCGTCCGCTCAGATCCCTCGGTCTGCCCACCGCCGAAGGCGCCCTCCCGCGGCTCCCACCCTGCCCGTTCACCCGGGCCGGCTCTGGGGGCCGCGGGTGGACGCCACAGCCCTCTCTAGCCCCGCCCCCCGCTACACGCCGGGTTAAGCGGCGCTTAAGCGGTGGCAATGCCCCCGTCAGGAGAGCAGAGGTTGCACCCCTGGCGAAGGGTGCAATCGAGACTGTCCCTCCAGCCGAGATGAGGTCCGGCTTCTACAGCCCCTACTTCATTGTCCCCAAGAAAACCGGTGGGTTACGGCCAATCCTGGACTTGCGCGTGCTGAACCGCTCCCTTCACAGGCTGCCGTTCAAGATGCTCACCACCAAACGCGTTTTCGAATGCGTGCGGCCCCAGGATTGGTTTGCAGCGATCGACCTAAAGGACGCCTACTTTCATGTCTCCATTCTTCCTCGCCACAGACCGTTCCTACGGTTTGCTTTCGGGGGGCAGGCATACCAGTACGCGGTTCTCCCCTTCGGGCTAGCCCTGTCTCCTCGCATCTTCACGAAGGTCGTTGAGGCTGCCCTTGTTCCCCTTCGGGAGCACGGGGTTCGCATCCTGAGTTATATCGACGACTGGCTGATCCTAGCTCACTCTCGAGATCAGGTTTGCGAACACAGGGACCTAGTGCTCCGGCACCTAGCTCGTCTGGGCCTTCGGGTCAACCGGGAGAAGAGCAAACTTTGCCCCGTGCAGAGGATCTCTTTTCTCGGTATGGACATCGATTCGGTCGCCATGTCCGCGCAGCTTACGAGCGAGCGCGCGCAGTCACTGCTGACTTGCCTGAGACAACTCGAGGGCAAGAGTGCGGTTCCACTGAAACTTTTTCAGAGGCTCCTGGGGCATATGGCATCTGCAGCCGCAGTCACGCCGCTCGGATTGCTTCATATGAGACTGCTTCAGCTTTGGCTTCGCGACCGAGTCCCGAGGTGGGCATGGCAACAAGGCACGCTCCGAGTACCAGTTACTCCGACCTGCCGTCAGTTCTTCACCCCGTGGTCGAACCTCAGTTTTCTCAGGGCGGGTGTCCCCCTGGAACGAGCTTCCCGGTATGTTGTTGTCTCGACAGATGCCTCCACCACGGGCTGGGGCGCCATGTGCAATGGACATGCTGCTGCGGGCTCCTGGACAGGACCCCAGCGGCTTTGGCATGTCAATTGCCTCGAGTTGTTGGCAGTACACCTTGCCCTGCACCGCTTCCGGGCGTTGCTCCTGGGTCAACACGTACTAGTCCGTTCAGACAATACCGCGACTGTTGCGTACATCAACCATAAAGGTGGTCTACGCTCCCGCCGTATGTCACAACTCGCCCGCCACCTCCTCCTATGGAGTCAGAAGCATCTGAGGTCGCTTCGAGCCTTTTTCATTCCCGTGAGCGCTGAACTGTGCAGCCGACGAGCTCTCACGGCTTCAGCCCCTCCCTGGAGAATGGCGACTCCATCCCCAGTCGGTTCAGCTGATTTGGGACCAGTTCGGGGACGCACAGATAGATCTGTTTGCCTCTCACGACTCGACCCATTGCGCCCTGTATTTTTCCCTGACCGAGGGCACGCTCGGCACGGATGCACTGGCGCACAGCTGGGCGCCGGGCCGCAAATATGCGTTTCCCCCAGTGAGCCTTCTTGCGCAGACCTTGCACAAGGTCAGGGAGGACGAGGAGCAGGTCATTCTGGTCGCGCCGTATTGGCCCAACCGGACCTGGTTCCCCGAACTTGTACTCCTCGTGACAGCACCTCCCTGGCCCATTCCTCTGAGGAAGGACCTTCTTTCTCAGGGACGGGGCACCCTGTGGCACCCTCGCCCCGATCTCTGGAGCCTCCACGTGTGGCTCCTGGACGGCTCGAGGTAGGCTTCAGTACCCTTCCACCAGCGGTGGTGGCTACCATCACTTCCGCTAGAGCGTCGTCCACGAGACACGCCTATGCGTTGAAGTGGAACTTCTTCGTCGACTGGTGCTCTTCTCACCGAGAAGACCCCCGGAAATGCTCGATCAGCGTTGTGCTTTCCTTCCTTCAGCAAGGGTTGGAGCGAGGGCTGTCTCCCTCCACCCTTAAGGTCTATGTTGCCGCCATTGCCGCACATCATGACCCGGTCGAAGATAAGTCGGTAGGGAAGCACGACCTGGTCTTCAGGTTCCTGAGAGGAGCGAGGAGACTATATCCTCCTCGCCTCCTCTCGTTCCCTCTTGGGACCTCTCAGTGGTTCTAACTGCCCTGAAGAGTGCTCCCTTTGAGCCTCTGCAATCAGTCGAGCTTAAGTTCCTGTCAATAAAGACAGCTCTCCTGGTTGCACTGGCCTCCATCAAGAGGGTAGGGGACCTGCACGCATTCTCCGTAGACGAAGCGTGCCTGGAATTCGGACCGGCCTTCTCTCACGTGATCCTGAGACCCCGACCCGGTTATGTGCCCAAGGTTCCTACCACTCCCTTTCGGGACCAGGTGGTGAACCTGCAAGCGCTGCCCCTGGAGGAGACAGACCCAGCCTTGGCACTGCTCTGTCCAGTACGCGCTCTTCGCGCCTATGTAGACCGGACGCAGTGTTTCAGGACCTCAGACCAGCTCTTTGTCTGTTATGGTGGGAAGCTGAAGGGAAAGGCTCTCTCCAAGCAAAGGTTGTCTCACTGGATAGTGGACGCCGTTGCCTTGGCATACCAGCAGCAAGGTCGACCGTGCCCCCTTGGTGTGACGGCCCACTCCACCCGGAGTGTGGCATCCTCTTGGGCTAGCGCATGGCGGCTCGCTAACAGACATCTGCAGAGCTGCAGGATGGGCGACACCTAACACATTCGCCAGATTCTATAATCTCCGAGTGGAGCCAGTGTCCTCTCATGTACTCGCTTCAGCTAGCTAGTACCGGAACCGCTCAGCTGTCTTCGCTTGCTCGCCATTCCACTCCACGGACTGGATACGTGCGATATTCTCCTCAGGTGAGCTTCTCGGAAAGCCCTGAGCTCCTCCAGCACTCCTGACGTCAGCGCCAGTGTCTCTTGCCTGCGCGTCGGCTAGGTGCCTCCCGTGTGCATGGTCCCTCCCTTGAGCGACCCCCACATGTGTATTTCCACTGTAAGCCTCTCTGAGCATGTGTCTTCCCTTGGCAAGCCACCTTGCCACCCCTGGGGTTGAAATATTCCACCTGCGGCTGGACACCCCAGTGTTCTCCATTTGTTTCCTTCGGGTCATATGTGTATTCTCTAAGTCCCCCCCCTCTGGGTTGGCATTAATTGCATACTTCCCCTAGCTTGGGATATGCTTCCCAGTGTACCTTGGTATTCCTGTGTTAAATGGAGTCCTTCGTCCAGTCTATGACAGGGATCTCTGTTTAAGCAGGGCACTGGAAGACAGCTGAGAAGGTGGCGTGATTAGACTGGTAACCCCATTCGTCGTCATCCGACGTAACTCGGAGTGACAACGAAAGGGAACGTCTACGGTTACGTATGTAACCCTCGTTCCCTGAGTAGGGAACGGAGACGTTACGTCTGCCTGCCACTTTCCGCTGTACCGCGGGGATCGCCTGAGCTCAGTCTTGGCTCCTCAGCGAAGAAACATAAACTGCTGTTGCGGACTTCCTCCTTTAATACCCACGAGGTGGGGCGGAGTTACGTCATGCAAATTCCGCAGACCCATGGCATTTCTTTGCCATTGGCTCGTTTTTTAATACTCGAAGTTGATAGGCTTTCTAAGCGAAACCCCATTCGTCGTCATCCGACGTAACGTCTCCGTTCCCTACTCAGGGAATGAGGGTTACATACGTAACCGTAGACGTTGCTTGTCTATGGTCCGGAGACTGCAATGATAGAGGAGTAACTGTTGCGGGTTACCCGGAGCAGTATGACTTCACGAGCCCCCTGCTTATCCATTTTTTTGTCCAAGTTGCTGCTAATATGACAGTTTACTAAACAGCAAATCAAAGATTCTAGAGTGCTCGCGCTATAATCCTTGATTAGACTGACAGGACAGTGGTTGCCTAGCAATGGCGGCACGATTGAGCAGGCCGGGGATATAAGTGGGCCGAAGCGACCTCAGATGCTGCTGACTTCATAGGAGGAGATGGCGGGCGAGTTGCGACATGCGAGGGGAGCGTAGAGGGGAGCATCCAGGAGCCTCTGAAAAAGTTTCAGTGGGACCACTTTTCTGCTCTTGACAGTATTCAAGCAGTTCAGGACTGACCGGAAACGTTCTTCTGTGAGGCGTGCCGTCTGGTGGACCGAGTCCAGCTCCATACCGAGAAAAGAGATCCTCTGCACAGGGACGAGTTTGCTCTTTCCCCAGTTGACCCAAAGACCCAACTGACTGATATGCTGGAGCAGCAAATCCCTGTGCTCGCATAACTGCTCCCGAGACTGAGCTAGTATCAGCCAGTCGTCGAGATGGTTGAGGACACGAACACCACGCTCTCTCATGGGACCAATTGCCGCCTCCGCGACCTTCGTAAAGACGCAGGGCGACAGGGCCAGCCCGAAGGGTAGGACTTTGAACTGATATGCTCGACCCTCGAATTCAAAGTGACTGTGTCGAGGGAAGATGAAGACATGAAAGTATGCGTCCTTTAGGTCGATCACTGCAAACCAATCTTGGGGACGGATGCGCTCGAAAATGCGTTTTCTGCGTTAGCATCTTGAACGGAAGCTTGTAAAGGGCCCGATTCAAGACTCGCAGTTCCAAGATTGGCCATAACCCACCACCTTTCTTGGGTACAATGAAGTATGGGCTGTAGAAACCGGTCTTCATATCGGCTGGAGGGAACGGCTCTATCGCATCCTTTGCCAGTAGGACTGTAATCTCCGTGCGCATGACAGGGGCATGTTCGCTCAACACCGAAGTGTACCAAACACCACTGAACTTGGGTGGGCGCTGGCCGAACTGAATCGTATAGCTGAGTCTGATGGTGCGGAGGAGCCAGCTGGACCGGTTGGGAAGCACTTTCCAGGTTTCCACAAACCGGACCAGGGGGACCAGAGGCACCACAAATGTACCGTAGAACCACTGGGCACAGTCTCCAACAGTGTCGCTGAAAAAGGCCAACACGTGAGATGGGAGCATCGAGAAAGCGAACTTTGGCGTTGTCTCGCACCTATGCAAGGTTTAGTCAGGGAGCGCTCCTGGACCACCAGGGTGGACATCGTCTGGCCAAGGACCAGCGCTGTGACTTTAATCATGGTTAGTCACCATGCGCAGCTTAAACTCCGACTCAGAACTACCCTCGTGCATTATAATTATTTTGGCCTTCCACGGTACTTGCAGTGTGGCCATCACATTCAGGGAAGAGGCGGTCTGCAGTAGCACAGCCGCCCCATGCTTGAGGGTAGTGAGAGAGGAAAAACTTTCTCTGCAGATTTAGGCATGATTGGCTTGCCATATTGGCACCAATATGCTTCCATACTGCCAAAGTTTTTCACACACATTGCGCCCCAAGAGTAGTCCGGGAAAGCATGGCTGTCAAATCTGAATCCAATTTAGCATGAGCACACACACCATAATAGTGGGAAGCTCAGCATCATCTTCATTTCCAGAGCGTAACAGCCCTCTCTCCGATGCAGCGATCTGACATCTGATCCTCCCCTGGAGCCCCGTATAAAATGCTAGGTCCCTCATGAGAAGGACCAGCAATCCCATACGGAAGCTGCCAGGCATGTGAGACAGTGAACGTGGCCATCAAACTTGACGGCACATGGTACGCTGAACGCTCAAGCCCTTATGAGAAGGGCAAGACGAACAACGTGCCGATGTGGTCATGCTCTCATGAGAACATGAACCACCCACGAATACAGTCTCAGCATGTTTGCGATGCGATAGAGGAGTGGGGAAACACTCACTGTAATCCTCAGGTCACCCTGTCTATTTGGCGAAGTAGCCTTTTTCTGGTGCACCAGAAGAGGAACTAGATCGGGGTATACATGAGGGGACTCCATCTCGTTTGAGGCACTTGAGTCTTGACTGCGCATCTAGAGCGCCGAACGACTCGCGCTGAGTTGCCGTGACAACCCGCACTGTCAGCTGGCAGCTCGACAGCACATGGCACACTGAGCGGCTCAAGCCTTTACGAGAAAGGGGAGATGAACAACGTGCCGCCGTGGTTATGCTCTCATGAGAGAACATGAACCACCCACGAGCACAGTCTCAGCATGCTTTAAGCCCAGGCATGTGAAACAGTGATCGTGGCCGTCAAATGAGGATAGGAAACGACTGCATCCAGAAACACAGGTTTGAATGACATCTTGAAAAAGACGCAGTGTATAATCTTTCAGAAAAACTACATAAAAGATCATTTAAAATAAAATAGCTAAATAATACAAAAGGAACACAGGTTTGTTCATGGATAAATCTGTTTTTTAACAATTTGGTTAAGTAAATGATTCAATGACTCACTCAAAAACAGATTAGGTGTGTAGGTGTGTTTGACTTGAAGGGGTGCTGCGCAGACCGACTGGTGTATGACATCAGAGTACAGCAAGAGCGTTTCAAAAGCATACAGAGCTATCTGCTCTCTAATCGCTCTCGCTGTACTTTGATGTCATACATTGATCGGTCTGCGCAGTGCCACTTCAAGTCGAACACACCTGCACTGCATCCAAAATTGCATACTTCCCATTATACTATATTCCCTACTATATAGTAGGCGAAAAACAGAATGTGACAAAAGTATGTCCGAAACCCCAGAAACCCCCACCACTAATGCACAAACTGACATTTCGGAATGTCCCAGTGCTGTTGTACTATGTATCAGCAGTTTTGGAACAGCGCTTGTCCAATCATATAAGAGTACTGTAAAGGTGATGATACACAGGGCAACTTTTTGAGCAATGTTGCTGGGCAATGTTGCAGCCAACGGGTAACCAGATGAGAAACAGGGCCCACGACCAATCTAAATTATCCAGATAGAAATTTATCGCCCATTTTCAATGGGAAAGTGCCCAAGCAACAATTGCTCGGCAAGATTGCCCAGCAACATTGCTCAAAAAGTTGCCCCGTGTATCATCACCTTAACTGTTGTATAACATGAACATCTGTTCAGAACACTAGAACTACAGCAGAAAATCTGCATTTGGGTCACAGATTTGAACAGTGACTCCTCTGCCTGTGTTCTGAACATCAAAAAGAATAATCAATAACTGGAATTTTCTAACTAACCTAGATTTAGCATGTACTGTCTGCCAATGGGCTGCAGTGTATAGATGAGCCATACTACACACTGTGCATTGCACAGTTTCTGATCCCCCACATTACTGGCTGTGTTTCAGTACACCCTAATATGCCAGCCCCTTGTGTCCTAGCACTCTTAAAGATGATGCTGACTTAATTTGAATAAATAGCACAGGGAATGTGATTTATGTGAAGTTTTTTTTATTTAATCATTACAGATTCTGTCCCATGAGAACTCAAACATCAAGGAGAAAGTGTCAGATGAAGACACTTTAAACTGCGTCTAACTTTAGATATGCAGTAGAACATTCTTCTCATTTAAACATCTCTAAGGAGCAGTTTGAAATTAAAGGACAATTGTGTGTTTAGTGAAAATGAAGACAGTTGCAGTGCAAGGAAGAAAAGTAATAAAGTACACATACACACACACACACACACAAACACACACACACACACACACACACACACACACACACACACACACACACACACATTGAAACACAGAATAAATGCCTTACTTGATGTTGTCCAGGCAACCAGAGTCAGGTTTGAGAATCGCAGTATGGTGAAACATCTTATATAGCGCAATGCCCAGGAAAATAACATTAAGCTGCAACACAAAATCATAAAATGCATGAAATTATAAAAGAAGACTCTCACATCATTAACCAATGACTTTGCTATTCATTGGTAATTGGTGGATACAGATATTTTAAATCCTTACTGGGCATATTTTCATTTGTATGTCAGGAATGAATAAACAGATTTAAATGAATAAAATAAAGCAGAATCGCTCAATGGAGGATTCACCTTTATGCATGCTCATTTTCATGCCTTTTCTAACCCTGGAAATCACAGTTTTATAATGGGAAATACTAATGCACCAAAAGGAACTTTCTTGGCAAAAACTGAAGCTAGTGGAACTGAAAACCCAAATTTTAAACAAAACTTTGTTAGAAATAATAATGTTTAAACAATCTGATAACTGTATAAAGCAGCATTTATGCATGTGACAGTTTTGATGAATGTAATGTTGCCTATACCAAACAGAGATCTTGCTTTTTTGACACATTATTATTACGTGCAGATAACAATAACTCCAAAACCGATGTTTTTTTTTTTTCCAATACAAGGACATCCTTACCCTACAGTATAATAATATAACAGCTTAAGATTTGTATAATGCATATACAAGACAAGTGCATGTGTGCAACCTTTTCGAGAAAAGAAAACCTCTTGGGGAACATCTTGGAAAATGCAAGCACATATATATGTTATATTTTTGGGTTTTAATATTTTATTATTACAATGGTGTTTGAATTGTCTCACACATTGTGTGTACACAATTAGAAAAAAACAAACAAATGTAGACTGCATTCATGTTTGAAATTTTGTCTGTGTACATTTTATCATGAGTCATAGCAGCTACGCATCTCGTCAACTGTAAATGTGAGTTCTATGGGAAAATATCAGTAGCTGATGTTTATATAACAGGTATGATTCTTCTCCATGTTAAACATTTGGTTATCTGATTTTTGTGCTAGTGTTTCAGCCAAAATGTCAGCCTGTTTTATCATAAAATTTCAGTGCAATAGGAACCCTTTTGGGAATGTTAGGTTTTCATGTTTTATGGGGACTTTTCCACAGACATGATGATTTTTATACTCAACAAACGTACTCGGTTACTAACGTAACCTCGGTTCTCTCTAGAGAGGGAACGAGTACTGCGTAATATCTTACGCTATGGGGAAAACCTCTTTTCCACGAGATATTGAAGCAAAAAATTATCCTTAATTTTGAATTAATGTAAAACGCTGTGCAGCAGCATGCAGATATAGGCAGGACGGCTCGCGCAAAACGGCCCTGCGGCAAACAGCAGCAGCCTATCGAGAGAGGTGCTGCGTGACATAATCCTATGGGGGCATTTCGCGCCCATTTCGTCACGTCCCGCCAGAAAAGGGCGCAATTTCGCCCTATAAATATAGCTCGATAAGGCTGGTACACTGGTTTTCATCGCCGAAGCGAACCAGAGCTGTGTATGCACGGCAAGATACGCAGTACTCGTTCCCTCTCTAGAGAGAACCGAGGTTACGTTAGTAACCGAGTACGTTCTCTTACGAGAGTATCTCTCGTACTGCGTAATATCTTACGCTATGGGGAACACAATGTAAAACGCCGTGCGTACTGGGATCCGACACCAAAGTCCCAAGGGCAGTAGCCCGGGGCTCATGTAGTGCATAATCACCATAGACTCACAGAGAGTCGGAGAAGAGAGGCTGCAAGCATCATTCCCCATGAAATAGCATCCTATAGGGGCTAGTTATGTTAATAGTGTTTCACACAGACAGGGTGAACGTGTTCAGCCTGAACTGGTTAAGATTACGGGTTATTCAACACCCATCGAGCCGTGTTATCGCTCAGTGAGCGATGCACAAGCAAAACTCAGCATCTGGGCCGGCACAGCGGGGCAGATAACACTGAATTCTATACCGACAGAAGCTTGGCTTGTAAGGCGGGAACCTCTAGGTTATAAAACCTTATAAATGTAGACGGCGAGGCCCAGCCCGCAGCCGTACAGATATCTTGCAAGGTAACGCCACTATACCATGCCCACGACGAGGCCACGCCTCTCGTGGAGTGCGCTCTGACACCCAAAGGACTCTGCAGGCCCTTAGAAGTGTAAGCCAGTGCTATGGCATCGACTATCCATCTGGATAGGCTCTGTTTTGATGCGGCCAGTCCCTTGGAACGTCCGCCAAACAAAACGAAGAGCTGTACGGGACACATAAGCTCTCAGTGCCCTGACAGGGCAAAGGAGACTCGCATCCTCCTCCTCATCTTGAACCGAGAGAGCGCACAGGGAAATCACCTGGGCTCTGAACGGTGTGTTGAGGGATTTGGGCACGTACCCGTGCCTCGGTTTGAGTATGACTTTTGAGTCATTAGGCCCAAACTCCATACATGATGCGCTTACTGAAAGCGCTTGTAAGTCCCCTATGCGCTTCACTGAAGCGAGAGCCAAAAGAAACACCGTTTTGAAAGACAGATGCTTCATGTCTGACAAATGGATTGCCTCGAACGGGGCACCTTTCATGGCTTCCAAAACCGTAGAAAGGTCCCACACCGGGACTGAAGGAGGTCTAGGAGGGTTCAACCTCCGAGCTCCCTTGAGGAATCGCACGACTAGGTCGTTCTTCCCCAGTGACTGGCCAGACACAGGTTTTGTAAACGCTGCTATAGCCGCCACGTATACTTTGAGCATGGATCGGGTTCTGCCCTTATCCAGCTGCTCTTGAAGGAAGGAAAGCACTTCCGTGACCCCGCAGTCTACGGGTGAAAAGCCCTGAGCTTGACACCAGGCAGAGAACACAGACCATTTCTAGGAGTAGAGCCGTCTTGTAGACGGGGCCCTTGCGTGATCGTGTTTACCACTCCCTCCGGGAGGATAGCGGGTACCCGTTGATGGCCCATGCGTGCAGGGACCATAGCTGGGGGCGAGGATGCCAAATCGAGCCCTTGGCCTGGGAGAGGAGGTCTCTCCTCAATGGTATTGGCCACGGGGCAGTGCTGGTCAGCTGCATCAGGACTGGAAACCAAGCCTGGTTTGTCCAGAGCGGAGCCACAAGCAGCACTGGGCATCCATTTTCCCTGATCCGTTCCAGCACTTGAGGCAGGAGCGAGATGGGGGGGAAAGCATAGAGGGGACAGCGGGGCCAAACGTAGGCCAGCGCGTCCTTGCTCTTGGAGAAATATTTCGGACAGTGAGCATTCTCGTTGGACGCGAACAGGTCCACCTGCGCTCTGCCGAATGTCTCCCACAGCAGTTGGATCGTCTGCGGGTGCAGCGACCATTCCCCTGCTGGGACATTGTCTCTGGACAGCCTGTCTGGTCCCAGATTCAGGTGACCAGGCACGTGCGCTGCTCTCAGTGAAAGCAGGTTGTGCTGAGCCCAGACCAGGAGGCACTCCGTCAGCCTGTAAAGGTTTCGGGACTTGATGTCGCCCTGACGATTTATGTACGCCACCACTGACATGTTGTCCGACCGGACCAAGACGTGGTGACCCCTTATCTGGGGACAGAAGCGCCGCAGCGCGTTGTCGACTGCCATCATTTCCAGACAGTTTATATGTAGGAGCTTTTCCCGTTCTGACCACTGGCCAAAGAACGGTCTGCCCTCGAGCAGCACTCCCCATCCCGAGGTGGAGGCGTCCGTGGACACCACCTAAACGCTCGAGGGAGTCCCCAGACTCACACCTGACTGGTACCAGTCGGTTTTCTTCCAAGGCTCCAAAGCTGAGACGCATTTCAGACCGACCCGGAGGCGAAACCGACCAGCGGTCCATGCCCTGGGCGGAACCCGCGCTTTCAGCCATAGCTGCAGTGGGCGCATGCGAAGCAGCCCCAACTGGAGCACTGAAGCTGCTGAGGCCATGAGACCCAGCCTTTTCTGAAACCTTTTGAGCTGGACAGTTGAGCCGCGGAAAAAAGATTTTGCGGCGCGCTGAATGTCCTGTGCGCGCTCTGGCGACAGATGCGCTGTCATAGATAGCGAGTTCAGCACTGTTCCCAGAAAAGATATTTTCTGGCTGGGAGACAGCGAGCTCTTCGCTCAATTGACTGTGAGACCCAGATTCTCGAGATGTTCGAGTAATGTGGCCCTGTGTTCTATGAGCTCTGATTGTGATCAAGCTAGAATCAGCCAATCGTCCAAGTAGTTCAAAATTCGCATGCCCTGAAGTCTCAGGGGTGCGAGAGCCGCGTCCATGCACTTCGTAAAAGTACGGGGTGCCAGGGACAGGCCGAACAGCAGGACTTTGTATTGGTATGCCTGGCCCTCGAAGGCGAATCTCAAGAATTGCTTGTGACGTAACGCTATTTGTATTTGAAAATAAGCGTCCTTCAGATCTATCGACATGAACCAGTCTCCTTGGCGCACTTGCGCGAGGATTTTCCTGGTTGTAATCATTCCGAACTGACGCTTCGTGAGCGTTCTGTTCAGCCGTCGCAGATCTAGAATGGGTCTGAGACCCCCGTCTTTTTTCGGTAATAAATACCTGCTGGATAGACCCCCTTCGCTCTGAGCCTGAGATAAAGGTTCTATAGCCCCTTTGCTCAGTAGTTTCGCTATCTCGGCTCGAAGTAGGTGAGATACTTCATTTTTTACCGTCGTTTCGACTCGCGCCGCGCAACGGCGGGGGCGTCGAGCGAACTGCAGCGAATAGCCTCTTTTTATAGTGTTCAGCACCCATTCTGATACCCCGGGAAGCTTTGCCCACGCATCTGCATGAAAAGCTAGAGGTAGAATGAAATCTGGGCTCTGGCCGTGATATAGCGGCGGCCGGAGACCTCCGGTGTGCTGAGAAATAGACACTGTGTTTATAGTGTGCGAGGCGGTGGGTGCGCTGATCACAGCGGGCAGCCTGACAGCGCTCGGCTTCTCTCTGACGGGATGTGGAGAGAAGGCGAGCGGGTTCGGCATGTCTGTGAGGGAATGTGGGCGCGGGATAGCGGGCACACTCGCTGCACTGAGAACACTGTCGGATCGCGCCAACTGAAAATGTGTTGGTTTCGTTTTTACAGAAACCGTGGGACATGCTTCATGTAGTGTTTGTGGGCACTGTGTTGTGGGCACGTACACTACATTTATTGCACAATCGACATGAGTCGATTTTTTTTTTTTTGCTAGCCCTGTATTGTGGCGGGCTGTGTCTGCGTGTGGGAATGGGTACTGAGACGTGGGCATTCTTACAACACTCATAACACCATCGGCCGTGGCCGGAATTCCAGAAAATACACTCTTTTTGGGATTTATCTGGGTCGCCTTAAAGCTGGTGTTTGTGTGCAGGCAAGCGGGCTGTGGTACCAGCTTGTTTACTGCAAAATACACTGGAACAGTCACATTGTTTGGAACTAAACGAGCGAGAAGTTTCGGTAGAGTCTGGCCGCGGCGAGACTTAAACACCGTGGGCCTTAGCTGAGTGTATGTGTGTTGGTTTCTTTTACAGAAAACGTGGCACATGCAGTGTGTAGTGTTTGTGGGCACTGGGTTGTGGGCACATTCACTATAATTAATGCACAATTGACATGAGTCAAACTCATTTGTGCGAGCCCTGCACTTTGGCGGGCTGTGTTTGTGTGTAGAGATGAACACTGGGCTGTGGCATTTTTAATACACTCATAACACCATCGGCTGTGGCCGGAATACCAGAAAATACACTGCTTACATGATTTTCGCCGTGGAAACGGCATTTGTGTGCAGGCAAGCGGGCCATGGTACCGGCTTGTTTACTGCAAAATACACTGGAACAGTCGCATTTTATCGGAACTGAACGAGTGAAAAGTTTGGGTGTAAGTCTGGCTGCGGCGAGACTAAATTTTTATCCGCTGCGAGAGCTGGGTCGAACACGGGTCTCCCGTGCGAAGGATTTGGGTTTCGCCACTGAGCCACAGGGGGAAACGACAAAAGCTTAAAATAGCCCGAGCGGATAAAGAGCGTCCTCACAGTTTTGTGTGCATCGGCGTTTGTTTGCAGGCGTGCGTGTAATACAACAGGCTCATTGCTGCAATATTGACATTTTCAGCCGCTCAAACCAAGAGGAGCTGAGAAATGTTTGAGAAATGGAGATTGGCCCGGCCTCGGCGGGACTAAAAACACACTCTTTCCTCATTTCGCCGGTGACGCATGCCCACGGGGGGCGGGGTAGCTTTCTTATAACGTAAAGAAAGCTAGCCGCGGTTTTGAAGCTGGCCTTCTCTACAGATGCAGCTATCTCGTCGTCATTAATGGCAGAAGCGGCGGCGCGCGGCGGCCGTTGTCCGCCAGCGAGCGACTCGAGTGAAGCTGGTGAAGCTGGCTGGCGAACCGGCGAGCTATCACGGGCTGGAGAAGGCTCGGGGCTATTTCGTCGACCTCAATGGAGGAAGCGGCTGTCCGTCGGTGAGGGACTCGAGCGATGCCGGCGAAGCTGGCGGGCGAACCGGCGAGCTTTGGCAGGCAGGAGAAGGCTCGGGAGCGCGCTGAGCACGGCGCTTTTTACGGCGCGGCGCTACAGCGGGCTGAAGTGCAGGCTCTGAGAAGGATGCCAGGCGAGTCCTCAGAGTCACCATAGGCAGTAGCTCACAGTGAGGGCATCCGCCGTCGACGAGAGCGAGAGCCGCATGATCCTCACCCAGGAAACGCAGATAACATGACGGTCCCCGTCGCTGAGTGTGGCTCGACACGAGCCGCAGGATCTTTGCATCTTGAAAAAGACGCAGCTCTTTTAGCAGAGAGAGACAGACAGTGAAAAAATGTGTGTCGCAGCGGCGAACACACACACACACAGTTTGAAAAGGATATAACGCCGGAAAGCGTAGCAGGTACGGCGGCTAAAGGCGGCGATGCCAGCGACTTCAGACTCAATGGCTCGTCCCGCTGTGTGCTTTTTCTCAGACGGCGTGGCTTCTCACTCTGGATCCAGCGATGCGTGATGCTTCGCTGAAGAGATGAAAATCAGTGTACCAGCCTTATCGAGCTATATTTGTAGGGCGAAATTGCGCCCTTTTCTGGCGGGACTTGACGAAATGGGCGCGAAATGCCCCCCATAGGATTATGTCACGCAGCACCTCTCTCGATAGGCTGCTGCTGTTTGCCGCAGGGCAGCCAATAGGCGCGCGAGCCGTCCTGCCTATATCTGCATGCTGCTGCACAGCGTTTTACATTAATTCAAAATTAAGGATAATTTTTTGCTTCAATATCTCGTGGAAAAGAGGTTTTCCCCATAGCGTAAGATATTACGCAGTACGAGAGATGCTCTCGTAAGAGAACAGTATACTCTATTCCCTAACCCTAAACCTACCCATCACAGAAAACTTTCTGCATTTCTATATTTTCAAAAACATCACTTGTATGATTTATAAGCTGTTTTCCTCACGGGGACCAAAAAATGTCCCCATAAGGATTTCAGATATTTGCGTTTGGGGGATATTTTTCCCCCATAATGTAGGGTTTACCTTAACACACACACACGCACGCACACACGCATGCACACAAGCACACACACACACACACACACACATCCCTCTTTCTCTATATATAGCAGTGGGGTTGCTTAGCTTGTCTTGTAGGGTGACTGTGACTTTCCCGTAATTGGGAAAATGCCCTCGACACACTATTATCTGAACCCCGCATGTGGGTGTGTGGGTGCGCGCCAGTGTAGAATTGCCTTTGCTCTATCATTCTCCAAACCCCCAGCGTGTGTGTTTGTGTGTGTTAAACTCACCATGATGATGAGAGTAGCAGGCCCAATGAAACTCCAGATAAAGTAAGTATCTAACCTAAGCCAGCACCTACACAGAAAAAGAGAGCAAGAGAGAGATTTCCAAATGAAACTGGTCTCCAACCCCTTCCAATTAAGAACAAAGCAGGTTTAAGTTTCAGGAAGGAATGTTAATATGTAATGTTCTGATGTTTGGTTGATCATCGCATTCAGAAAAGGCTCATCGCTCCGGAACATTCGGAACCTCAAGGGATGATTGACAACCCAGAGCTGAATTATTAAACTCTTCATCTCTTCTATACTGAAATCACCTCTAAAGCCCAGCAGGAGTGGAACATATACACACACTGTTTGAGAGTGTGTATGTATGTGTGTGTGTTCCAGGCCACCAAGTCAGACATGCTCCCTCTTTAAAGAACAGATAACATATGCTAGAGAATGCAGAAACCAAATAGGATTATAAATATTTTAGGAACTTCAATTCATGTACGCTGGGATTAGGCCACGCATGCATGCTCTTTGTGCTATATTTTAGCTCTTACCAGTCTGGCACTGATTTCACCAACCATCTGCCATGACAACACCTTAATTTATGCTCCTCTCCACCATGGGGACATGGTCTTTATGGTTTGTGCGGAGTTTAGGAATAATATGAAAGTGTGGGGGACACATTAAGGTATGAAAAGCACTGATTATCTGCCAAAAACTGGTGTGGGGGACGGACGAATGCTCTAAAAGTGGCATGGCCACGATTCCCCTGCATAAGGATCCCTACTCCCCTGTTTAGATCTCCACTGTTGGCTTAGGTTAACAGGATCTGCAGTAAAATGGTGTTCTTCTCCTTCCCTCCCGCCCTTGCATTCAATTCTTGTTTTTAAATGAGTGTGACCTAATTCTATGGTCTGGTGAGACTGTGTGCTTGAGTGACCACCACTTATTCATATGCCACATTCAGCATCTCATCTTTAAATGATGATTTTTGCTGAAATATTTATCTGAGTGAACATCCCTCATGGCTGTGTCTGGCCACTAACTGCAGTAATGCCAGCTGAACAGTTTTCTTTATGAATATGAATTAGGGCAATTTCACCAGTTTGCCCATTTCAGAACTCGTGAACACACAAGCGACTTTAAGCACAACCTGATCTGATGTGCTTGGCACTTGCAAAACATTTTGCTGGAGTAGACAGCATTAAAGGGATTTCTGATTTCCAACACTCACTGATCAGAAGTCATTTTGTGGCTTATTGCTTTCAAAGAGAGGAACATGTTTTGAATGTGTATTTGTAAATTTTATTTATATTTGGTGTACTTACATTAATGTTCAAAAGTTTGGGGTGGGTAAGATTTTTTTTCAAAGTCTTACTGTATGTATTTGATCAAAAATACATTACAAATAACAATATTGTGAAAGATTTTTATAATTTAAAATAACTGTTTCCTATTTTAATATATTTTAATATATAATTTATTCCTGTCTTGGCAAAGCTGAATTTTCAGGAGCTATGACTCCAGTTTTCAGTTTCACATGATCCTTCAGAAATCATTCTAATATGCTGATTTGAAACATTTCTTATTATTATTGATGTTGAAAACATTTATGCTGCCTAATATTTTCATGGAAACCATGATACTTTTTCCCCAGAATTCTTTGATGAATAGAAAGTTTATTTGAAACTAAAATCCGTTTGTAACAAGTCTTTACTGTCACGTTCTTGCTGAGTAAAAGTATTAACATCTTTTTACCCCATTGACTTTCATTGTTTGGACGAAAAACAGCTGAACATCCTTGGTTTAGAATGGCATGAGGGTAAGCACATGATAAAGGAATTTTCATTTTTCAGTGAACTACAGTATCTCTTTAATTAAATAATTATATATGATTTGAGTCAGGTTATTTGTGCTCATGAAGTCATTTGCAACAAAGCAGCCGTGTTTTTATCCAAAGTGACTTTCAGGGCACTAATTGCAAAACCATTCCCTCTTGAGCAGTCTGGTGTGATGTGTCTCGCTCAAGGGCACAGTGCTAATAGAGCAGGTCTGTGATCTCAGTAACTCTTTTCCTGTGTCACAAATTCCTGAGATTGGACCTGAAATCCTCCTTAACCATTAGGGAACACTGCTAGTAAGAAAGCAACTGGGTCTTAGCAAGCAAAGCTGGAAGCCGACAGACGCCTTTTGGACATCAAACTAGTGATAGACCAATACATTGGCCAGACAGATTCATTGGCTGATAGTTGTGTCCGCTTGGCCAATTCAAGTGTTACCTCCCCCTTATGTTTGTTCCAAAATCTACAGAGAGCTGTCAATGAATAATAAGTGATATGTTTTTTTGTTTTTGTTTTTTCTAGTGGATTTTGAGTAAATATTGTGTGGAAAAATTGTGTAAAAATGTATTTGAATTATGTAGGGGAGACTCTAGACGAAATCAAAAAGGTTTGATTTTAAAGTCCAATTACATAAATGTGTTTTCTTTCAAAAATTGTCTTTCGCATCTCTCTTCAACTAAAATAGTTTTTATGAATTTTGTTTTTTAAACTAAAATTTCAATATCATATTTTTGTAAGAGCTGTTGGATAAACAAGTGAACACAACAAAACCACCCTGGCATAAATTCAGGCGACTATAGGGGCAAGTTGTCACATTATATACTGGGAGTAAAAAAATGAAGTTGTAACTTTAATTTTTATATATATTTATATAAATATATATTGCAAACATTTGTTCAATTTAACTGAAAAGGTTGTTTATTGTCACACACTTACACACATGGTGCATGTTGAAAAAAAAATTCATGTGCGTGTTCAGTCAACTGTATCTTTTTTCCTGGGCAAAAATGGCGTGAATGTTAAAAAAAAAAAGTGACAACTAACCCCTTTATTAGCATTTTATATGGGCAATTATCCACCATGCACCCTTTATGTGCCATATACATACACTCTTTCAGTTCCATAGCTGCGATAATCCACGGCAGCAGAAACAGCCACTATAACAGCAGGCACTCCGTATCCAGTGAGATAGAAGTACTTGGTGCGCGAATACTCGCTCTCGAACACTTCCACCAGCATGATGTACAGCTGTACGCCTTCCAGAAACATCCATGTAAACGCAGCCAAGAAGAAGAAATGCAGCAGGGCCGCAAACACCGCACAGACGATCTGTAACAAAGACACACACTGAGCACAAACGGTGTTGAAATTATCTACCCAGTATCTGTGTGATCTGTGACTCGCTGCTTTGAGTATTAACCGTCTGTTCAGTTATCACTTCAGAAATTTCCCAATGGATTTTCAGTACTTTATCTTGGTCATTTTTGCATTTGTCTTTGCTTATATTCTCCTCTCTCTCTCTCTCTAAGGACACAAAAAGTTTTTTTTTTTTTTTTAACGAGAGGTCAAAGACTCACTCCATTTCTGTAATTAACAAGAGTCAGGTTCTCAACTTGGCGACTTAAGGAATTGTGTGTGTGTTCTGCAAAAAATCTAAGTCCATCAAGTGTGTATATGTGGGCCTTTTCATGTGGAGCAGGTGTGTGTGTGTGTCGTACGGGCTGGTCTGCACGGTTGATCCCGGTGAGGAAGAGCGTTTCAGCGATAAAGAGGGAGATGCAGAGGTTCTTATGGATGGTGTTCCTGTCGCTTTGGAGACCACGGAAGAAACAGAAGGTGAAGATGCAGATGAGCAGACAGACCAGTGACAGCAGGATCCCCACCCACGTTATGACGTCCAACAGCAGCTCATGCACCTGGTCTGCTTTCTGAGAAGTAGAGAGAGTGGGAAGAGGGAATGATGTTAGTCAAGGTCCATATAAGCATCTACTACATTCAATGTTACAATGAGCAAATTTTCAAAAAATGAGTTATTGTTATTTTCACATTCTATTAAAAACCTTCAAAATTATATATAATTTGTTGGAATCAGACAAAAAATTACTACTGAGCTACACCAGTTTAAAGTCGATAGAATCAGCAAAGTCAATTTTGAGAAAAATCTAGTTTTCTGAAGGTTCCAAAACAAAATCATCTAGCAACCATACCTTAAAATCCCTGGTAATAACACCAAATTCGGCATACACCAAGTCAAAACCAAATATCTACAGGAAAAATATATATTCAACTTTTTTTTACCATGATACCACAATTGTTTGATTTACATTAATGAAACTGACAGCCTATATATTAAAACCTACTGTACCGCACAATCTAATATAATGTTACACATCAATGTTTTCCCCAACAATTAACCAAACGTTCACTTAAGACATAACAGATAATGTTTGCGTGAATACTCTGCAAGACAGATGTGTATATCGGGATTGCACACTGTCTGTGCGGACGCTTTGGATCTGTCAGTCAGTGTGCGTAAGATCACCCAGTAAACAATTACCGTCTTTCTACGTTGAAATTTGGTTGAAAATAAGTCGGTCCACCTTGGACTAGTTTACAACGTGATTTCAACTGATCATCTAAGATACCACATGTTTTCAAATGATAATCTAAGACAGGATAAGTCTGTTATACGTGCTAAAATAACAGAGAAAAACAAACGACCAAACCATGTTCATTATTATCTCAAATAAATTGTAAGAGTTTTACATATTCCATTTAGACGTTGAAGATCGACCTGTTTTCAACGTTGAAAAGTCGTAATTAGATGTTGAAGATTTACGTCTATTCAACGTCTAATAAACGACTTTTTTGCTAGCTGGGCATGTTGTTTACATCAGCATGAGTTTGAAAATCACATTTAATTGGTTCAGACTTATGCGATCGAAAATTTGCTATACGAGAATATTCACAAAGTTGGAATGCTGCGTTTTAAAACGATACTAAACTTGTGCTAAGGGGAAGTATCCTCTCAGAATACGCACAAATAAAGATACTTTTAGTAATATTATGAAATAATATTACAATTTAAAATAACTGTCATCTATTATATATTTTAAAATGTAATTTATTCATGTGATGAAAACACAGCATTTATTTGAAGTAGATTTTTTTTGTAATAATATAAAATGCTTGACTATCACCTTTGACCAATTTAATTGTCCATTTTGAAAAAAAAATTAATAAAAAAACTCACTGACCCCAAACATTTGAACAGTAGTATATGTAAGCTTGACAACAAAATTTCTCAACAAGCCCATTCCTAGTATGGAAGTTCCTTGCTGGTAGAGTTCAGACAGGATGCAGAACTTGATCGGTCAAAGCGATTCCAAAGCAGGTGGAATATGCAGATCTTTATATTATTATTTTTATTTTTTACATTTTCTGCACTGATTTTGGAGAAAGATCTGCAAAATGGACTTAAACATTGTCAAATTTGTTAAAAAGAGCTGATAGTGCAGTACTTATTTGCAGCTGAAAGCATTATAAAATACATACAGATATTTAATAATTGAACATAATGTTTCACTTCTTAAATGGTGAAACATTATGTATGCAATTTTTGCAGAGTCACTATTGTAGGCCTGGGTCTGTCAGAATCGTACATTCATTTCAGCGGTAGTGTGAGAAATTCGCTACTGACAAGACTCAGTGTTCAGTGAATGTGTGCAGTCAGGCCTGAACACACAGAAGTACACACACTAAATGGTTTTATTAATCATTTATACATATACGCAACATCCATTAATGCAGCCTCAAGGGTGTGGGTCCAAATGGTGTGTATGTGTGTGTGCGTGTGTGTGTGTGTGTGTGTGAGAGAGAGAGAGATAATGTTTAAGGTCACTCCTCTCCTCTGCACACAACATTTACATTTATGTATATCCTGACCTTTTGCCTTTACGTTTTGTGCATAAATCATTTCGGCAGTCTTCTGTTGACAAGCACACACATGGATACTGTACACTTCATGACATGTTCATGCATGTTCAATTCATTACTCTACACTATATTTGGACTTTCCACGTCTGTTTTGTCCATGTATTACTGTTTTTATGTTTGTGTGCAGTGAGAGAGAGATGAGTGTCCTCTCTGAGATAACAACATTACACAGTCTTATAGCCCAAGGCAAGAGCCGAGTGGCTTCAGGAGACCTGTGAGGTCTCTCCTAGTGGTGGATGACGTAACCTATTGCAGTGCTAGTGAGTGCAGTTCAAACTATTATACTGGGTCTGGTTGTAAATCTCAGGTTACCTGGAAAGTATTCCATTCTCAACCGAATTACAAGAAGAGTACAGCATCAAATTCAATGACCACCACTTCTCCAGCCATTAATAATCAACTTATGCTTACTGTGGCCACATAAATTTCTATGGATGAAACTCAACATGACATTCACTGCCCACCAGCTCGAAGTCCTCAACCTGTCATCTCCCCCCCCCCTTAACTAAACAAAAAATATTTTAAAAAATACTTTCCATTTATTGAAATAAAGCTAAAATAAAGCAAAGTAAAATATAAATATTAGATGAATAAAAAATAAATAACTTGAAATGTTGCCTTGGCAAATAACTAAAAAAGTTTAAGACTAAAGTTGACTAATGTTAACTAAAACTAGATAAAAAAAATTAAAGCTAAATAGATCAACTAAAAAACATTAGCATATAACAAAATTAAAAGGAAAAGAAAAAGAAAAACAACAAAATTAAAAGGAAAATTAAAAATAAATGTAAAATACAAATAAATGCTTCAATAGTATATAAATAATGCTAAAATAACATTGGTGCTTGAAAATGTGTTAATCTGTAAGAGACATTATAATTAACAAGTACCTTTTTTTCAAATTCACCGGTTAATAGCTTGCAGTGTCTTCTTGCAAATTAAAATCGTTTAATTACTTTCCATCTTTTTGTCTAATTTTCTTTCATTGTCACTGAACAAATCAAGAAATCCTTTGTTAATATACAGTATACATTTTAATTAGTAATTTCATTGATGAGATTAGTACTGATAACGTAAAAGACATACCTTGACCTCCACGTGGGCCATGAGCACGGCAAAGTTCGTGAGGTGTGTGCAAGAACAGGACGTGTGAGTGCGGTTGGTGCCTAGTAATCTGCAGTCCTGAGTGGACCAGTATCCGGTCATGGTGCGTTTGGAGTAACTCCAAAAGGAGCAGTTCGGATTGAAGTTCTCTTCCGACTGCTGGAATAAGGAGATGCACATCATACACTCCATTATAGTGACAGAAATCACTAGAAGGCAGAAAAACTCAAAAAAGAAAGATGAAAATGTAAGCATATATAATACCTGTATGTGTCTGACAGTAAAGAACACAGGTTCAGAAAGGTAGACCTTGTTACTGTCTTTATTAATAGCTGCAGTAATAACAGGTGAGTTGACTATAAGTGAATAGTTTGGATAGGCCGCTTCACTGCCGAGCCGCACACTTGCATTCTCTGTAGACAGGTACTGGCCGAGGTTTTTATAGAGAACCAGAGCCAAACGGATCTCACCTGAGGAATAGAAAATACAGAATTGGTCAGTCTGGGAAGTGTCAGATTGTGAATTAAAAAGAGGCAGATGGACAATGACAGATTACCGTTGCGTCCTTGCTGTTTGAGTGTGTTGGCTGAGAGATGAATGGAGTTGCCGGATAGTCCAGATTGAGGGAAGGTTAGATCAGCCAGATTAACATCTGTACTTAGACGCGCAACCTCCAGTTCTACAAAACATAAACATGTTCATAATAAGATACTGCCGTTATCAGACAGGAGAGGAACTGTAAATTTAGTTCTTTTCTATTGGAAGTCCTGTGAATTTTATAGAAAATATGAAAAGATACTGATAAAACATTGCCAGTCTATTTAAAATTATGACACATGGTACCCAGAGATGATACACAGTTTTTTTCCCCTTTTCAAAGTCTTGAGAGGTTCAAGCTATGGATTAAACTCTGTATCACCCCTAATTTCTAAAATGAATATATTTGAGTGCACATCAGTAAAAACACCCACATTTGCTTCAAGGTAAATTAATGTTAATAACATAACCTTGATTCATTTACGTATGGATTCAGGTCACAGTAGAGGTGACAGCTACTAAAAAGCTCACAGTACCGTAGATGTGTGAAGCAGTTCTGTTCACTTATGCTAATGTTATCATTTGTAATCGATTTCAAATTAAGCTTCTCTCTTTTCAGTTGATTGCGATAAGCGCTTTTTTTTCTTTTCTCGAGTCAGTTTTTAATTTAACAAATTCTTTAAAGAAAGACAAAAGATGTTTTGCAATCTCACACTTCATTACAGATTACAAAGTATAATACAAGCATATTATACTGAGAAATTCATTCCTATGGGATGTTCTATTAGGCTAGTCTGAACCAAAGCCGCTGAAAAACAAAGTTGCGACACTTTGATCTCGCTGCTATGCGGTCACGTGGTTCATGGAGCTCTCAATAGTTCCAAAATACTCTGTGCTGTCAATCTGTTTGAATGGGTTTAAGCAGAATAGACAGCAGTTTCACTATATTTGCAGCAATTCCTGGTAAATATTAATGCATATATGCATTGATTGTGCATTGATTACTATGCTGACAGTAGCATTTTCTTCTGGGGAGAGATGAAGAGACAACATTAATATGCTTTTCTTGAGTTTAGGTATTCCTTCGAGGGTCACACTCATACTCCATGGTGGTCAAAAGTGTAACTTTTTTATCTTTTTGGTACTAAATAATATTTGTGCAAATAATTATGATCCATTAATGGCCATTTAAAATAATATAATTTTTTCTAATATGTTTATTATTCATGTTACAATTACCACTATAGATGCCTCTATGACTCTTTAATATCCATATAGCTCTGGTTTAGTTGCTCAAGAGTATTGCCGGTCATAATTACTTTTTTTTAGGTTTTGCATTTGAATATATATTTAGACATTATCAAACACTAGATTTTTATAAGTTTAGATTTTTTGTTACATTTAAAAGGTTAAGTACTCACATCCTAATGTTTTTTATACTCACAGCATACACAGCAAGTGAATATTAATGAATGCAAGCAAATACTGAATTTAACCCATGAAAGAAGTTTAAAATACTGTTAACAAAACCAATTGCATTTAACAAAACTCTTTATTATATACTACATCCAGTAAGGCACTAGATAAGTTATATCTTGAATGGGCAGTCTTCATAGAAACTCATTCAACCTCCTACAGGGAGAGAAAGATTGTACGTTATCTAACTGCAATTAGAGTCTAACTATCTATTATGTAACAATAAAGATTAATGTGCTTCATAAAATGACACTACTTTCTAGATTACCGAGAGCTCAACTGGCCGTGAGAAAATAAAAAGATTACCAGTGTGTGCGCTAGAGAAACACTGAAATGAATGGGGTTCAATGCTGGAACTACAGTATTGGTTGTTTGGACTATTGGTTGCTCCACGACACGCGTTACTTCCGCATTCTTCAATTCCTATGGAAATCTTTGGGAGTGTCGCAACTCTTTTTCAACGGCTCTGATATGAGCTAGCAACAGTGACAAAGGGGGTTGGGGCTTAGCAAAGTGTCGGTTTACACCTGTCAAATTAGTTATAGTTTCTGCATTAGGTTAGTGTGAGGAATAGAAATTCACATGATATTTACATCAAATCTGCAAATGTGTTGTATACATTCCTTAACACATCTGTAGAAAAATATTTTGAAGAATTAAAGTCATTTCCTCATTTAAACATATGTAACGTCGACGTGACGATGTAATTGGGATCACTTCAGGGAGCTTCAGACTCTCACTTCACTTCAGACTCTTTGTTCCAGTGTTGGCGTGATGGCGCGATCAGCGGTGGCCGCGAGCATCTTAAGCTCACAACTGCTTTTTTAACAACATTGTATTGTGTCTGTGTGTGTGTGTGTGTGTGTGTGTGTGTCGGTCTCGGTGGGAGTTCCATTGAGTGTGTACCTCGATTACACCGCGGATACCCCTGGGTCCTTCAGCACTGAAAGAGTTATTTTTTCAATTTTTTGTTTTCACTAAAAGAGCAACACAAGCGTGACCCTGCGTCCTTTTCAGGATGTCATTCCGCTTGTGGGTTTCTGGATGCAGTCGTTCCCTGACACCAGCAGATGGTCACAATAGTTGGCTCTCGTGTTTGGGCATTCAGCACGCCGAGGCAGCTTTTGTGAATAGTTCATGTTCCCATTGCGGGAATATGACTATGGCAGTGCTTAGATCGAGACTGGCTTACCTATATGGAGGTGCAGTCCCCTCGCCTATGCCCCGATCTAGTGTCTATTCTGGAACACAGAATAGACCTACTTCTGCGCATGGTCAGGGTGATCTGAGGATTACATTGAGGGCTTCCCCGCCGAGGCAATCTCTGTGGGCCCCTCACGCCTCACAAGCACTGCCGCCACTGGAGCTTCCAAAAGAGCGTGCTGGTCCTTCTCATGGACGACCAGTCGTTTCTTTTGGAGGTCCTCCTGATGACCAGATGTCGGTCGCAGCATCGGAGGGGGAGCTTCAGTCCTCTGGAGATGAGGATTCGGCTGCGTTGCCCCCTTCGGGGAGTGTAGCATTACCCGAGTCCGATCCAGAATCGGGGGCTTTGCTTTCCCGGGCCGCCGAGAAGGTCGGGCTTGTGTGGAACCCTCCACCAAGTCCCGAACCTTCTCGGTTGGACGATTGGTTTCTCAGGGCGGGCTGTAATGGTTCTCAGTGCACCGCCCCGGTACCTTTCTTTCCGGAGGTGCATGAGGAGCTTACTAGGACATGGACGACACCGTATAGTGCCAGAAACCGTCCTAGTGGCTACCCCCTCACCACCCTCGACCGTAGAGCAGCTAAGGGGTATGTGGATATCCTGCCAGTGGAGCATGCCGTTGTGATGCAGCGGTGTCCAGCGTCACCTTCCTCTTGGCAGGGTAATCCATGCATCCCGTCCAAGTCTTGTAAATTTTCGTCCGGTCTTTCGGCAAAGGCTTACAAAGCCTGTGGACAGGCTTTTTCCGCCCTCCATGCCATGGCGCTCTTGCAGGTCCACCAGGCCCAGGCGCTCATGGACATGAACGAGGGTGGTTCTGACCCAGAGCTCCTCCGGGAGCTCCGTGTGGCAACTGACCTGGCTCTCCGGGTGACGAAGGAAACCGCACGTTCCGTTGGTCAGGCGATGTCCACCTTGGTGGTCCAGGAACGCCACCTCTGGCTCAACCTGGTCGATATGAGAGAGACCAATAAATATTGTTCCTGGATGCCCCTCTGTCCCAGGTTGGGTTGTTCAGCGACGCGGTCGAGAGCTTTGCCCAGCAGTTCTCCGCCGCACAGAAGCAGACGGAGGCCATCCGACACATCCTGCCCCAGTGGAACGCGGGCCGGGCGGAGAATCTTTTGTTTCCTGCGTTGAAGTGTAACCTATTTGTTGAATGGTGTTCTTCTCACGGGGAGAACCCCCGAACTTCCTTGATCAGAGCTGTGCTTTCCTTCCTGCAAGATGGGTTGGAGCGAAGGCTGTCTTCATCCACCCTTAAAGTGTATGTTGCCGCTATCGCCGCACATCACGATGCAGTTGAAGGTAAGTCATTGGGAAAGCAAGACCTGATTGTCAGATTCCTGAGGGGGGCGAGGAGACTAAATCCACCTCGCCTGCTCTCGATACCCACTCTATCAGGCCAGAGCACTCATGGACATGCACGACGGTAGCCCAGACCGTGCGCTCATAGGTGAACTCCGCACTGCAACCAACCTCGCCCTCCGGGGCACGAGCGTTGTGGCGTGCGCAATCGGTCTGGCGATGTCCACTTGAGTGGTCCAGTAGCACCATCGTTGGCTCAGCCTGGTTGATATGGCGGATGCGGACAAGGTTCGGTTCCTGGACTCCCCAATTTCCCAGGTTGGGCTGTTCGGCGACGCGGTGGAGAACAGTGCCCAACAGTTCTCTGCCGCCCAAGCGCAGACGGAGGCCATCCGGCACATCCTGCCTCGGCAGCCCGCTGCTGCGTCCACCCCACCACAGGTGACAGTTCCTCGCCTGCTCGTCGCAGAGTGCGTCCCCCTGCCACGACTCCTGCTGGGCTTCCACAGCAGCCTCCACCCAGACTTCAGCATGGAGCCAGCTGCAGGCAGGCTGCCCAGCCTGTGTCAGAGGCTGCCAATCCAGGTGGCAACCGTAAGGCCAAGCATCCCTGACACAGGCCACCCAGGGATGGGGGAACGAGCTCTTCAGATGGTTACTGTTCCGCCACTGGCTCCCCGAAGTCCAGCGGTACCCGACTCATAAGAAAGAGCAAATTCCTCTGTTCCTAGGTCCCAAAAGGGCCAGACTGGCGGTGTGCGACCCTGTAAAGCCTTGCACCCCTCACCCCCCTCTTGTATCGCCAGCTGGCAGATGGGTGTGGTTCGAGGACCCGGTCACGCCTTCACACGCACCCCCTGCCATCACGTGGAGACAGGTAAGTGTTGTGCACCACACTCAGACCCGGCTTCGGGCCGCCTTCGGGCCTTCCGAGCCGGGTCTATGTCCTCCACCTCGCTGTCCCACCCCGGGTATGTCTGTGGTACCTCTGGTTCCCTGGCCCGGTTCGTAGAAGCCTGGATGCTTCCCAACCAGTCCAGTCGGTTTGTCTGTACCATCAGACTCGGCTGCACGATTCAGTTCGCCCCGGTGTCCGCCCAAGTTCAGCGCTGTTCGTTACACTTTGGTGTTAAGAGAATGTGCTCTGTCATGCGCGCAGACATCGCACACCTACTGGCGAAGGATGCGATTGAACCAGTTAAATCCAGCCTATATGAAGACCAGCTTCTATAGCTCGTACTCCGTTGTACCCAAGAAAGGAGGTGGGTTATGGCCAATCTTGGACCTGCAACTCTTGATTCGGGCCCTGTACAAGCCTCCGTTCAAGTTTCTAACGCAGAGATGCATTTTTGAATGCTCCGTCCCCGAGATTGGTCTGCAGCGTTCGACCTGAAGGACGCGTACTTCAGATCTCTATCCTTCGCAACGCAGGCTATCCTGTGTTTTTGCGTTTGAGGTACAAATCCTACCCTTCAAGTGCTACCTAACCAGTTGGGTCTTCATGTCAACTGGGAAAAGAGTAAACTCGCCCACGGGCTGAGGATCTCTTTTTTCGATAAGGAGCTGGACTCGGTCTAACACGCCTCACAGCAGGAACGTGCCTGGTCGGTGCTTTCAGAAGTGAGAAAGGGTCCCACTGAAAACTTTTCAGAGGCTCCTGGGGCATATGGCAGACACAGCCACAATGGCTTCCTCCATATGATGACAGCTTCAGCGCTGGCTTCACGGCCGAGTCCCGAGGGGGCCGCTCCGTGTGACAATCACCTGGTCTGCCGCCAAACCCTCAGCCCTTGATCAGACCTTTGTTTCTCCGGGCCAGCCGCCCATAGAACAAGTGTCCACCAAAGACCGGCTGAGGGGCCACGTACAACGGGCATGCAGTAACGGGGGTCTGGGTGAGCCTCCGACTGCACTGGCATTAACTGCCTCGAGTTGCTGGCAGTACATCTAGCTTTGAGACACCGCTGCTCAGCAAGCTTGTACATTGTCTGTACAAACAATGCGACCGTTGCGATACGCTTCCCTTGCATGTCGTAACTCGCCTGCCTCCTCCTCCTTGGAGTCAGAAGCTTCTGAGGTCGCTTCATTCCACTTAATTTTCCGGCCTGCTCAATCGTGCTGCCTACTAGGCCTAACGACAGCCTGGGGCCCAGGGAAAAGTGGAGACTCCATCCCCAGGTGGTCCAGCTGTTCAAGGACCACTTCAGGGCCGCACAGTTACATCTGTTTGCCTCTCTGGACTCGTCCCATTACCCGTTGTTTTACTCCCTGACTGAGCGGAGTAACCTTGGCACAGAGACACAGCTGGTCCCGGGATCTCCGCAGAGATGCGTTTACCCAGTTTACCTTACCCAGGAGCAGGTCTTGCTAGTTGCCCCTTATTATCACCGGACCTAGTTCCCCCGAACTTATGCTCCTCTCGACAGCCCTTCCTAACCCATTCCTCTAAGACATTTCTCAGGGACATTTCACCGTTGGCACCCGCGTCCAGACCTCTGGAAACTCCATGTCTGTTCCCGAAAGGACGGGACGCGGAGGTTCTAGGTGATGTAGGGACTGGGCGAGGTGAATCTGAATAACTAAATACATCCTAGCTAAAATCCCAAAGCCTTCAGGCCCAAAAAGCCTGGATGTAAATTAACATATACACACACACACACACACTCACAACCACACACGCATCCCCCACAAGTGAAGCCCGCTCAGGACAGAGCGTGGTGTCCAGTTACGAGACATTTTTATGACTGACTGGAATGTCCCAAAGAAGGATTCTAAAGAGAAAGAAACTTCTCTTTTTAAAAGACATTTAACCAGATATATTCAATGTGTTTTTATGTGTGTCCATTTGCCCATGTCACATTGGAATGACTATGATTTTATCGTAGCTTAAAGTGAATTATAACTACCTTCATTATGCATTTTAAATATAACTGTCTATTCCCATAACTTGTACACGTAGTTCTGGACACCTCCAGAATGCTTTCGGTGTGATCAATCAGAATACGTACACAAATATCCAGTAAAATATAGTTTACTATGTTTTCCATCTTTGGAGTGAAAAGAGACCAAAACTAACATCACTGGAGTTCTTAGATAACAGCTTTTACGACCCAAAGGAATGTTCACAGAACTGTGGCTCTCTCTGAATTCTAACCAAGGAGGAGAAATGAATCCTGTATTCATATATATATATGCTATTATATATCCACTTGAGAATTGTATGAACAATGTATCTAAGTTCCCTATTTCATGAGTTGCCTTTTTGTGGTTTGGTCCATGTTTCTCAAAAAACTCTAATGGGATAATGTTTCAAACTTTGCCAACTAATGTTTAACCAAATCCATTTGTGGCAAGTTTGGTCTCGATAAACTCCAATTTTCATTCCCCATTTGTTAATTGACATTACATTTTGCTAAACTTTGTGACACATTAGTATTATAAGAATTGTGAAGATTCTTCTCTTAAACACCCAATGAAACTAGAGATTTAAATGCCTGGTTATAACACAAAGGGTCATAAAATCTCCCTCCAAAGGGACAGCTCCTGATTGGACCCGCTTCCAAAAGAAGGCGGAAACGTCAGGTCTTCAAAAGGACTGAATACCAGTTTAGCCCTTTCTTGGTTTTCTATCCTGCCGCAAACACTGTCTCGGGTGATACGGGGAAACCCCCCCTCCCCCCCTCCATGGGGGCCAAGAGGCCTTCCAGCAGGCCTGGATCCCAACCAGATCCGGCCTCATGGAAAAGAGAGGACACTCTCTCACAAAGAACCAAAGACAATCTCAGGAGTTTTGGAACATAGACTCCGACCAACAACGACTCCAATCACTTCTCCTGGGTGCTCGGCGTGGCTCAACAGAGTCCCAGGCCTTGACCAAACCAATCATGCGTTCCTGGAGAAAGAGAACGCTCAACCAACTTCCACTTGACACTGCCGGAACCATCAATGACTTCAATTTTCAACAACTTCAAGAATTGTTCCCATTACAAATGCAAGTATTCAATTCAATGAAATGTGAAAATGAAATTCTGATGGTTCTTCTCATAGACC
This sequence comes from Gila orcuttii, assembly GCA_026230005.1. Classification (NCBI taxonomy): domain Eukaryota; kingdom Metazoa; phylum Chordata; class Actinopteri; order Cypriniformes; family Leuciscidae; genus Gila; species Gila orcuttii. The sequence goes on along the minus strand of JAPDVR010000002.1, from coordinate 48,912,671 downwards.
CTCTTCCGGTTTCCAATTTCATCCTATCACTAACCTATTTATGTATTCATGTGTGTATGTTGTTTAGTTTATTTATATTCATATAAATATCTATATTTAGTTAATAAAACTTGTACATAATATGTATTTGGTTCTGCTTTGTTTGCAATACACTGTCACTTTATGATCACGGTTTTTGCTACTGGCTCAACGTGCGGTATATGCGAAGAAATAATTATTCTTCTGTGGCCATGGAAGATACCCTTTTCTTAGAATAAATTAATAATCAAAAGAGTTTGTTGGACGAACTGATTAATTGATTGTAATATTAATTCAGCCACATCAAGTTAATCCAATTAACTGACCCAAATATTTATAATTAATAATAACAAGATATTACTGATTATCAATATTTCCAAAAAGCTGAGTTCCTTACACCACACGTAAACATCATCACTTCTGCAAGAGCACCCTCTACAAGGCATGTCTGTTGAGTTCCTCCACACCCTTCGGCAACGGTCATGGCGGAGGGTCTGATGCTAGGCCTAACACTTGTATGCACTAGTGGAACCTATGTTAGGCTGGGTCCCATATGTTGTGATCCCTACGGTGATCCCATATGTGTATTCTTCCACGGTACAGCTCCCTGCGGCGAGCCCGGGTCTTCCCTTGGCAGAGCCCGCTCTGCCGTCACTGTCCAGTGTGTCTCCCCCCCTGTTATAGGCTGGAGCAGTGACATTCCATATGTTGTACTGCCTGGTAACGCCCAGTCCATATGTGTATCCTCCACATGTTACTTTCCTACGGGCAGGATGTGGCTTCCGCAGCGTATTCCTTTCCAAAGAAAGGGAACACTTTCCCAGTGGTCTTGTGGAACAGCAATGACTTCCCTGGCCTAAGCCCTATCCTGTCTCCGCCTCAATAATGCGGTGGATCAGAAGGCTTTTGTCTAGGCACTGGAGGTGGCAGCACTAGTGGCGTTTTAATTGGGATCCCAATCAGTCGACCCTGAAGGAGGGAACGGAGACGTAGTCCCGTCGCCTCTATTGCTGGACCACCACTGACCCCGGGCTCCGCTCAGCGAAAAACAACTGGTGCGTGCATCCACTTCCATGTTTATACCTGCGCCACGGGGCGGAGTGCGAGATGCAGATCTCGCACGCCAATGTGCATTGGCTCATTTTAACAGTACTCGAAGATGACAGGCTCCCTAAGCGTGATCCCAATCAGTCGACACGTCGACTACATCTCTGTTCCCTCCTTCATGGAACGAGGGTTACATACAGCACATAACCAAGAACGTGTAACAAGGAGTTAAACAAGTTAATCATAAATTTATCAAAGACCATCTGTAAATCAGTTTATTGATTGTCCAGTATGCGCTTAAGACACAGCATTGCAAACAATGTTTATTTATTGAGTTAAGATGAAAGACACCTTTGGCTGGCCAAATAGCTTTATAAATTCACTTTGAGACATGCAAGTATGTGTCTGCATGTGCGAGTGCGGTATATCACATCAGCGTGTTAAGTCTACAGTTCCCTAGAGGAGCGATGAGTTATACAACAGGAGTGTGATGAAGTTATACATCTTTAATCACATCTGAATCTGTGTGTGTGTGTGTGTGTGTGTGTGTGTGTGTGTGTGTGTGTGTGTGTGTGTGTGTGTGTGTGTGTGTGTGTGTGTGTGTGTGTGTGAGCATTATTAAAATTATTTCCCCCGTATCTGCAGGTGGTCTCTAGGCCAAGCTACAGGCGGTTTATGTAATTTTTTGCCCAGGTTTGTAACATAAAGTAGAAAAATACAGCTCTGTATGTGTCTGTTCGTGCACAAGTGTGCGTTTTATGAAATACATATTTATGTTGCATCATAAACTAGATAAAATCCTTATTAAAGGCAAATTTTAACACCCTTCTGATCTCATTTAACAGATAATAATTTTATGTCATCATTACAGTAATTTATTTACAAACTACATCACATTACACCTCTCTAAAAATCAAAATGATGTTCCTGAGATGAGTTCTAATTATGCAAGTCAGATGGTGCAAATTTCCTCAGTGGTTTTCGGATGAGATGTAACATATTGTATACCCTCATCTACAGATGACTGAATCAATAAGTTTGTGACAGATTTGGAGTGATTTTACCCTCCTCAGACCTGTCTTAGAGCTGAACGCACCATGGATTACCAGTTTGACACTTTTTTTTGTGGTCTGACATAAAAGAAAGGATATTTTCAGGTGGAAAGTGAGATACTTGCAGAGAAAACACAAAGAAAACCTGAAGTAATAAACTCACACCCCCCAGGGTAATGATCAGAGGTATACGGTGTGTGTGTGTGTGTGTGTGTGTGTGTGTGTGTGAGAGAGAGAGAGAGAGAGAGAGAGCGAGAGAGAGAGAGAGAGAAAGATCCATAAGAAACAGAACGGCCCAGTTATATAAAGCACTTCAAGCACTGCACAGCAGATATGGTGCCTTCAAAGCACACACACACACACACACACACACACACACACACACACACAGGCTGCAGGGGTGCTCACACTGTGCTAACCTAATTAGCTGAATCTAGTCTTCACAGAAAACTAGCACTGAAACACACAAGCGTAATCTATAAACATGCTCTATTCAAACCAGACAAGTCGTTTGGATCGTTCTTCTGGTATTCTGTTTTAAAAAGATTTAGAGTGCATCTTTTGTCAGTTAAATATGACAATATCTGCATTCAGTCTCTAAAAAAAGCAATTTCCCACATATTCTTCGCTCTTTAGTGTACACATTAATTTAAAAAGAACAGTTCATAGCATACAGAAAGCCTTTAAGGAGGAGGAATCGAGAGAGGGAGAGAGAATAAGAGGAGGAATACGTTTCTCATTTGAATAAACGGATAATGGTAGGAGATTTTGTCTGCGAGATTAAGATTAGCTTTCGGCTAAGATTTGAGATTGAAGATCAAAAAGGAAGAATATAATGATAAAAACACTATTTTCTTTTTACTGAAAGGCGTGTGTATGTAAAAAGGATTTGAGCTCACTGCTGAAAAGCATCTAAGAAGTTCTCCATATTGATTTCTTGATTAAGTCTTATGTAAAATACATAAAATACATCAGATATGTATGGTTGTATAAGTCCATGTTTCATGAATGATTTTTAGCAAAACAAGTTTCCAGTCTGTCTTCAGTATACATTATAAACTAACATGCTGAACAAAACGGCACAATCACATCAAATCATAAGTTATTTGATGTTTAATATGCAGTTTTGTGGAGATAAATTTTGGAACAATGAGATGGCACAATGGCAAGAGAAAACAAGCAATTTACAAAATGTTTTCACAGCCAATGGGTCAAGAGAAAGTTTAGCTGATTAGCATGGTTAGCCCTTGCTGACAGATGCAGTTTTCATAAACAATACAGTTTGCTCTGATTACACTGTAAAAAGTGAATGTGTGCAGTTGTTGCTTTAAGGAGATATTTCTACCTGATTCTAACTATAAAATCTAATATTGTTGTTGTAACCTGATTCAATCAGGTGTTTGTAAAATAAAACAAGGGAATGTAATTGAGTTACATTGACCCAATATACAATTTCCAATAAAGCTCAGGATGGACACATTCGACACATGTGCACTACAACCACACCAGACCTATAGAGGGCAGTATAACCATAACTCGTGTCAGCTACAAGACATCTGCTCTGAAGGACAAAGAAGAAAGATCCTTGCTAATCTGCGAATTTTGCTTCAAAGATAAATTGAGAATGAATATACACTCCAAAAAATATTTTACCTCTTGTTCAGTTTAATTATTTAAAATGAGTTAAGGTAACACAATAATAAACTTAATTTCATTGTGTTCAAACCACCTAATATATTTATAAATGAAGTTTACACAATTCAATTGTGTTGAAACTACGTGAATATTTTTTTTGAGATAACTAGCAGGGCAGTGGATCTGTTCCCAGCATGCTTTGCAATGGGCTGCATTAGGAGAGTAAATTTAGGGATTAATATAGGGTTATTTTATGTGTTTTTCAGTAAAGAGAAAGATGTTGGTAGTTTATGTTATGTTGTTTAATGTTCAGCTATGTTGGACATTTAGAGGAGTTTCTGTTATTGAATTTTGTGATTACCATTGTGCTGAAGAGTAGCGCTTGTGGGCGCTCAATGTTCTATGCTAATGTCAGTACTGATACCTATCTTCTCTTATTGGTTCATTATATATAATGATGAACAACACTATTGTTTGAAACTTAAGCCTCAGTAAAGTAATAAAACAAATTAGGATGGATCAACATAAAAAATTAGGATTGACTTAAGTTAAACATACTAGAGTAAATCAATTTGACCTTAACCAACTAAATTGTGTTGACCCAAATAAACTGATTTATTTTGAATGAACTAAATTAAATTGTTTAAACATTTCTTCAATCAAATTAAGTAAGGGTAATGAATTGATTTTTGAGAGTATTTACATCAAGATGGAAAAGGACTTTCAACATATACATCAAAAAAAGATTATATCAAACTTATTTTACCTTGCTGGAGAAATCAGGTTATATCTACTGACAGTTATGCTTCAGTAAAATCTTTTTTTTTTTTTCAGGTTGGTTGAATTCAGTTATCTTAAATAATTTTATCTCAACAAAACAAGTTATTTTAGATGTTACCACATGAAGTTGAACAGACAAAACATTTGTTTTTCAGTGTTGGATCCCAAAGTGATTCTATTGGCTCAAAGAACTTTTAATTGGAATTCTGTTGAGTGTCTGATTAAAAATCTTACAAAATCACTTAATGTTGTATGTCGTCAGAACTATGTTATGTCTATAAAATGGTTAATAAACTGAAACTATAGACATAGAAATAAAAAAAATCTTATTACTCATTTATTTAACTTACATTTTGCAAGCTAAACGTAGTGTACTAGCTTATCACACGGCTAGTCGATTATTATGTTAGCTTAGTCTATACCAGTGTTATTTTAGAATTATTTTTTATACTATTAGTATTTATTAATATTTTAAATTAGCTTTGTTTTGTTTTTTTTGTAATTTAGTACTTAAAGTTCAACTTATTTTATTTAAATTAGTTGGCAAAATTTCTTTTTAAGTTTTTCATCTAATATTTAAATTGTATTTTATTTCAGCTTTATTTCTAGTAAAAAAAAATGATTTTTAATAGTTTTAGTTAACAATAACACTGGTCTATACCCTTTGCAAATGTTTCATACAGTTTTATACATTTTTGTTTGATTAGGCATTGCAAATGGTTAGGCAGACTCAACAAGTCCAATTTCATAATATTACAGTTAATGTTTTACCAGTGCCAAATTTTGTTAAAACACTCTTAAATGCCTGAAATGGATTTAGATTTTTTCCCTGTCTGGTGTCTTTCACATCCCAGCCAATGATAATACTAGTGATTGGTTTGGAACTGTGCACATTCTTGAGATACATCAGCCAATCAACATTGCAATAAAGTAATTTTCTTCTGGCTTTCCGAGTGATTAGTTACATGCCATTTATGGCTCAGGTGATTGTCTCCAAACAATTTGACAGCAGAACTAAGTGCAAATGAGCAAAGATTGCCCACTTCTAAGGGGTCCAGCACAAGCCGAGCAACTACCATTGAGATGAATGTGAAAGCTAACAGTTAGCTTTTTAGGAGTTTTTGATGTTGCTTATCCTCTAATGAAACCCTCTAAAAACAACCCTGTAAAACATCAAGGCCAAACAAGTAAGGCAGATGATCAGATGCAACAAAAAAAAAAGCACACACACATACAAAAAGTGATGAAATACGCAGAGAGAGGGGGGAAAAAGACAGGCTGGAGGGCAATCCCATGGAGAGCTATTTTTCTCAAACGAGATGCATGTGAACTGGCCTTGAGTGGTGGAATGGCGGATAAATTGTTTGCCAGGAACGATAAATTTCCCCCTTTGCACTGTGTGAAAGCACTGGAGCAGAATAGAGCGGTTAGCATGGATCCCTGAGCACCATCACCCCCCCACCCCCGCCTCGATTTCTCTCATTTTTATATTTTTGTTTTCTTTCATTTATTCTATTCCTCTCTATTTCATCCTCTCTTTTCCACTCTCTGTCTCACTCTTTCTGTCTCTGGTAATGTTCCGTTCATTCTGTCTCCTCCTTAGTATTGTTCTTCCAGCTGTTCTCATGTCCCCCCATATTACGTTTCAAATCTTTGCCACCGGCTCCCTCACTTTCTTCACCTCTATTCTTTCACTGTCTTTCTCTGTAACTGCGAACTGTAAAAATTAGAGGAACAGTTAATCAAAAAATGAAAATGCTGTCAACATTTACTCATGTCTCACATGTACTCATTTACTCACATTTTAACCTCATGTCACTCCAAACCTGCATGACTGGAAATATAGGAGAAAAGTATGAAGACGGTACTGGTCGCTTATTACAATGATCAGGAACTGAAGCTTTCAAGCTTTAAAAATGCCCAAAAAAGAATAAAATAAAGTACCATAAAAGTGGCCCATACAACTTTTTCACATGCAACTTTAGCAAACTCATGAGCAAAGTGGATTTTGAAAATAAAATAAAATGCAGATGGCTATCAAGTTAAGTTGCAATTGATAGAAATAACTGCTAGGTTGTTAATTCATGTCTTATCTGACCTGGCAAGGACTGCACTCTCAGAATGAGCATGTGCATGTCACCCCTGCTTAAAATTGGTTTCCTCTGTGAAAAAACAACAACAGTTGTTTCCTTGTAGGTCATAGTGTCCCTCACAGCATCTCCTCATGAAATTGCACCACTCACAAAAAAACTGAGATTGTGAAGATTTAGATTTTGTTCTTAGTATTGTTCTTGTGGTGGCTAATGTCATAGATTTGTTTCTACATGAAAGCATTAAGTTAAATTAAATTAAGTTCTGGGGTTATTATGACAATAAAAAAGGTATTCCAGTAAATATTGGTCTCTCAACAGTCACTGATCATAGCTTAAATAGAAATAATCATGCATTATTCTGCAGTTCCTAGAAAAGTTACAGGCCGGCTGGCTGTCATTTATTCGTTAAATCCAATTTTTACTTGCATTTGGTGAATGATAATTTTAAACCCTGTCTTTAAACCTTTGTGTGTGTGTGTGTGTGTGTGTGTGTGTGTGTGTGTGTGTGTGTGTGTGTGTGTGTGCATGAGCTCATGGTTTTGAGTGATTGTTGCAGCTATACAATTTTAGCACAGTGTTTTGATTAATGTCATGGTTATAGGTGTGTGTGGGCATATGAATAAGAAAAACCTGTCAGTGTATTTGTGTATGAACGACAGAGCGAGTTTAGCATGTTTTTTTAAATTTTATTTATGAGATTTTTGCTTTTTATTAGGACAATGGGTCTCATTCACTAAACATATGTATGCACGAATTTATGCGTGAAATCTGTGTACAAACATTTTCACGAACAAATCATGATTCATCAATAGGTTTAGTTCTAAAATATATTCTAAATTTAAGAAAAAATGTAGGAACAACTAAAACCACTTGTACATAAAAATCACATACTCTTGGTTACCTTATAAACAGCTAAGATGAAATTTTAAACAGATATGGGTCTTGTTTTTGTGTGTTTCAAGAACGCGGTCGCTCATTTAGAACACTCCAAATTCATCAACATTAGAACAAGGAGACCAACGAATGTGCGTACGCACATATGTGAATTAGGCAGAACGTTTTCAAATGTGCGTATAAATACGAATAGCATACAAACATTTTTGTGAATGAGACCAAATGAAAGAGAAAATCTCATTATTAGTATTAATTTTTATTACATTTCGGTTGAGTAAGTAAGGGTGCAATTGACACTGTAAACCACCAAGGTACTTCTGTCCACTCTTTCTGACTTGTGCATCCCAGGTGCGGTACTTTGGTTGCTTTAGTCTTACCTCACATGCAGATCTTTCAAGAATTCATGGAGAGGAGGGGTGTCTGAGTCACATCAGCTAATCACTGGGGTGCTTCAAGGTTCAGTGCTCGGTTCTCTTCTTTTTTCCATACACTAAACCTCAGTGGGCACAATCATAAAGGCACATTGCTTTCAACCACTACTATGCAGAGGATACACACCTCTATCTGTCGTTTCAACCTGATGACACCACTATCTAAGCTTGTATCTCTGCTTCGGCTTCACCCTCTCCAGTTCAACCTTGTGAAGATAGAGCTCCTTGCAATCCCTGCAAACCCATCAGTTGACCACAACATCACTGTTCAACTGTACACTAAAAATACATTTAGTTTTGGCTTAAAAAATTACAGAACAGTTTGCATCAATCTTTTTGAGTTATGACAACAAACTACACAGATTTAGAGGAACTTACTTTGCGACATAAACGCACTTTTTTAAATTGATTACTTAAAAAAAAAATTGTTCCAACTAATTCCAACATAATTGAGTGGTGGGCCTGGAACCAATTAATCTTATCTACTTACAGCTAACATAGCACATACTAAATGTAACTTATTTAGCATGTAAATTTGATTAAGTGAGATATTACTTTGCACTGTCATTGGCACTGGCATTAGCACAGTCATTGCTCATATGGTCAAAGTAGTGTTTACCTTCATGGAGCCACCCACACCCTAACTTAAGCACAATACTAACCACAAAAACTTCCAACAGAAACTCTTTTAAATGTCGAATATAACTGCATTAAACACTAACAGGTCTTCCCCTTTACTAAAAACACATAAAATAACACTTCATTTCAACATTTATTCTCTTCATTTCAACATTTATTCTCTTCATCCAGTCCTATGCAAAGCATAATGTTTTAACATTTAATAAAAGGTTTAATGAAATCGATACATTTTAATATTTAAATTGCAACCATGCTTTTATTTAAGATGTGATAATAGGTCCTTTGAATATATTTTAAGAGGATGGGGTCTACAACACTAAGGAACCTGGAGGTAGAGTTTGATGACCAACAGAGGGTTACATCCACATTTCAACAACGGATCAGTTGTGTAGGTTCATGCTTTACAACATCAGTAAAATCATACCCATCCTGTCATACCCTGAAAATCATACCCTTCCCCTTGTCATTTTAAGACTGGACTACTGCAATGCTCAATTGGCCGGCCTTCCAGCCAGCGCGACTAAGCCTCAGCAGATGATCCAGAACAGCAGCACGTCTGGTCTTCAATCAGCCAAAAAGGACCCACGTTGCACCTCTCCTGATCTCACTGCGCTGGCTCATATTTTCCGACTGAATCAAATTTAGGGCTTTCAGGACTGCCACTGGAACCGCACACCCTGCCTCAACACACTCCTACAAGTCACAGTCACTGAATAGGCGGAGCCTTCATGTTCATTCACAAAGAGGGACAAAACCACTTTCCTAAATCTTCACCCTCTCCACTCCTCTCTGTTGGAATAGGATGCCAACCTCCACCTGATTTGCAGAGACAATCATAACTTTCAAAAAACAGCTGAAGAAACACCTCTTCCTCAAGCACTTAACCACTTGACAACCTTAAATCAAGGCACGAAAATCAAGGTCCTCTTCTTCTTTTCTCTGTTTGTTTCCTTATCTATCTTTCTAATAAACCCAGCATTTTACCTGCCATTAAATATTGTTGGCTCTGTGACAAATTATGTTCCTTAATTGCAAAAATTCTGCAAAACACATTAAATAGTTTGTAAATAGTTTAATTTGTATTTGAACCTGTTTCAGTATTAAATGGGACAATTTAATAACAGTTAACACTGGGTAATTCTAAACCCTGGCTAAACGAAATCCTGGGTTATCTTGCTTCACATTTCACACTACTCATAATTTACCTGGGTTAACAATTAATACTTGGTATTCATAAGTTGGTGTTTCACACTGTACATTCCTAAACCCTGGTCTAAGATTCTAATTAGCATAGTGTCAGTGTCTTTGTTTGGATGACAGAGGCACACAACCTAAAGGTTGTACATAAAGGTTTAGCATTACTATCAAGTTTTTTCATGAATGGACTTTTTGGACTATAAAGGTAAGAATACAACTCTTCTTAATTACAATGTACGTGTTTTCTGTCACCATTTGACACCCCCTCCCTCCCAAACACTGAAACTATACTGTTTGTATAACATACAGAATTTCTGTGACTGTCCAAAGCATGTAAAAATGTCTGTTGCTAAGCATCTAGCCATAACATTCTGTTTAATTTCACACTGTACACGTTTGGCACCGCAATGCCAAGTTAACACTGCAAAAACTGTGCAAACGCTGGTCCGGAGCAGAGTTTCATAACCCCGGGTAAAAAGCGGTGCAAACCTTGCTTCTTAATTACAAGTGTGAAACGTTCCTCTACATCGGTAAAAGCGATGTTTAGAAGAACAATAGCCCAGGATTAAGCGCATTGTGAAAAGCCCTTTGGTGGTCCTATGACAAATAGAGTACCACACTTCATCAGAAGCTGCAGCATATCTTCGCTGTCGGGAGGAAACCTCATATCTCCATATTTTGCCATTTTTAATTTTTTTCATAAATCATTTCTATTGGTCAGCCTTTACATATTTTTGTGGGTTTTGCAAATATTTAACCAATGAAAAGTATTAAAAAGGGCTTGTGACTAGGGCTGCAACAACTAATCGATATAATCGATAATAATCGATTATGAAAATCGTTGTCAACGAATGTCATTATCGATTAGTTGCTCTGCTTACGTCACGGGGAGCATTTACTGGTGATTGGTTGAAACAGGCCTATCATGATGCGGCACACACGCACACACACTCAAGGTCTCTCTCCCTGTGCCGCTCTGTCGTGCGCGCGCTACACAGTTTGGACTTTGGAGCACTCTCTTCTGTCTCGCATGCGCTCTCTTGCTTGCACGCTCTAGATTCCAGGAGTTTGAACTAATTTGCGGGCATCAGGGAGCCGCTATCAATATGCGGGAGACTCCCGGAACTTCCGGGAGACTTGGGATGTCTGTATTTTGTCTCGGGCATCAGGTTGTGCAAGCATTTCGCTCGCAACATAAGTGATGGATTAAAATAGCGCTACGCAGAAATAGGCTAAATTAAAACGGTGTTTAGAAAGTGAAGCACTAAATATAAAGGCAGTTATTAACAGCAGCAGTAAAAGATTGTTTTTTAGTCACTGTAGTCAGTGGTTTTCAGCGAATGCTTGTGCACTAATGCATCATTTTCTTGTCCTTTTAATCAAGCCTGTTTGCTGCGTCTCCATTCCGTTCTCTTTTTATAGCATTTGTCTTCTATTAAGTTTTAATTGTTTTACAAACGCGATCTACTGCGGCTCTACTACGTTCACACGCTTTTTTTCAGTCTTTCTATATTTATTTTAGCAATTTATCCTTATAATTAATTGAATCTTAAATAAAAATTAAATGAATTATGTACTTTACATGTTTTTGGTTTCTATCTTCACATCTGAACATGTCTGTGTAAATTAGTTTTTAACAAAAATTATGTTAAAACAATGTTGTATATAATTTAGATTTTTTTGTTTTTCATGGTTGTCAACTTGCCATCAGCAATTATCATTAAAAACAATGAAAATATTGATATTAGTAAAACTCAATGTGTGGCTTTTGTACACTTTTACACATAAATACCATGATTAAGGGTTTTATTTAGTTGTAATAAACAAAAAATCAAATTGAAATTTTATCCGATTAATCGATTAATCGAAAAAATAATCGTCCGATTAATCGATTATGAAAATAATCGTTAGTTGCAGCCCTACTTGTGACTAAACCTCGTAACTCCACTGGATCCTCAAACTGTCAGTAAAACCTCATAACTCTACCCCCCCAAAGGGGTGGTCTATCGTGTATGAAGTGTTGCATGCAGTTTGGACCATCTCTGCTTGTTTGCAATGCAAGGGTAAATAAAGAATTGGTTCTTTGAATAAGAACAGAATTTTCTTTACTCAAGAAACACTATCAATCGCTTAAGTCTAGTCCGAGACTAAAATGCATGTTTGAGCTGTTTTAACTGAAAGTAACTTGCACTGACATATCTTTCACGAGTTCGTTATAATCTTTAAGCTATTAAGGTTAAATGTATTTGGCTTGCTGTCAGCAGTGGAGGGGCAGCTTCAGAAGCAGCTTCAACTCGAGCTTAGATATAAGCCCCAGTGGGACTACTAATGCTTGGATGATGAGTGTGGTAGCAAGATGCCTAAATTATGTTGGTGGAGTTGGGGAGGTGAAGGGATGCCAAAACAGCTGATGCTGGAGCAAGGTGAGCGGCTGCTTGTATGCTCTGGCAGTTAATTGAAAGATTAGATGGGTTCCCTTCACTCCTCCTGAAATAACATTTAGGAACTTCACTTAAAGGGGTGGTTTACTGCTTTTTTTCTTTGCATGATAGTGTTTATGGGGTGCAATATAACATGTCTTCGTGTTTTTTTTTTTTTTTTAAGCCTTATTTTTCATAAATTTCACCTTTATTGTAAGCCGCTTTCTCCTCTGTCATTTTTAACGACCGGTTGACTTCCTGATTCTATGAAACCACTCCCTCAGAAACAGGCAATGGGCTCAGATTGGTTAGTTGGGCCGGTGTGTTGAAATTGGCTAAACTGCGTGGCGGAAACTTCACGCCCATTACCTTTACAGGCGAAAGTTGCATGTGCTCCGGTCAAATGTAAATAATGGTGTCAATATCAGTTTGAGCCAGAATCAGACCCAGAAAGCGGCAATGAAGAGAGTCAAGCAGAACCTCCCCAAACACGGCTCTTACAAAACGTTTCTGAATGGTACATTTTTGAATCATTATTATTATTCTATTCTACTATTATTATATAAGAATTTTGATATGCTGTTACTTGAAAATGCTTTTGAGATACGGTTTTCTCCTGATTAAATGTTTAATATAACTGAATAAATGACTGAGTAATACCGTTTTTTAAAGTTATTGTTTTATCGATAAAATGAACAACCGTTTATCTATTCACAAAACTTAGTTTACTCTGTGTATCGTTTTCTTTAGGTGTACATGTGGCAACTGTGTTAAAATGGCAACAGAATGTGAAAACATCTGATAACAGCAGCTGAATTTGCTGTTGCGATTACATATAATTTTTTTTAACTTTATACACGTTTGTCTTATACACACAAAATAGCATCGAACTAACTGGCTACTATAAACAAACAGCGTTGGCATTGGTTTACGTTCTTGATCAAATCGAAAAATTACGACATAAAGTATACATGGAAAATACATTTACAAAATTAGTACATAATTACAAATTCAGGTCCAAAATGTTTGTACGCGGGCATTTGTTTACGTCCTCGATAAAAACTAAAACATTACGTCTAAAATTATACATGCAAATACATTTAAAATGATTTCTTACTGGTTGTGGCCCAACAACTGCTGCCTCTGGTTTTAAAGTTGGAACTGCTTCATGCTTTAGTAACAGTTTGTTGTTGAATCCGACATTGAATTTGTGGAGATTCTGGAAGCTGTCTTCCGTAAAATGCGCAGCACAGAGAGCTAAATTACGATTGTAATTTTCTGGAACATAATTAAACATAAATTGTAGCCATTGTTGACGAACTACAGCATCCGTAGGAAGCCCGAACACAGAAGACTTGACAGCTGGGTGAAAATAACACACTTTCGACGGCATGGCTACAACTGCTCTCCACTATAACTCTTCCTCTTCGACAAAGCCGCAGAAATATGGCCATGCCCCCTTTTTTGAATATTCCGGAGGGAGGGTTGATTATGGGTTAGTTACGTATAAAACCCGGGAAGTATCTCGTTGTAGTCCCATTCGAGTCGTTTTTGTAGGCATTAAACTTCCTGATTTTTTAAAAGACGATATCCTTGCTTACGTTGAACTTTCAGCGCAGAAACTTTGCAGATACTGTTCATGCACCAACAGCAACATTACACACTATTTAAAATGAAAAATGTGAAATCGACCAATCAACCACCCCTTTAAATATATCAGCGCTATTGTTTTATCTCAAGATGCACATAATGTTTTTTCTAAGGCATGTTTATAAAAGCTACTTAAATATGTAGATAATATAATGAAACATGCAAGTTTCAGACCATAAATAAAGCCACAATGTCAACTTTGACAACAGTGTTTAATTTAAAAATAAAATGTAAATTTCCACCCGCCAACGACAATATATAATACCATCAAAGTTTAAGCTAAAAGGTTCGTTTCTCAAATTTCTAACAGTTGCAGGACAATAAATGTGCAATTATGGCTACATTTAGCAGTAAATTGTGACGATCACTCTGGCACCTCTGGAGCATTTATGATTCAGCAGAATTACCTGCCTCTAAATGTCATGTATATAAACTAATTAGGTAGGTAGGTTATTTTTGACAGAATACTTTGATAGTCTGAAGTAAAGCTAGGGATATTAATTACTAAACGAGACCATCCATAAAATATGACAGTGAAAGTCATGTTTTCTGTAATTCTCTTTTGTTCGTGTTTGTCTTTTAAATTTATAAAGTTTACATATATATACTGCAAACTTTTTTTTTACTGCTAGAGTTATAGAGAGAAAGAGAGAGATTGCTTTGTTCTGACAGCCCTAAATTTGCAACATTCTTTTTAGCATTGGTTTGAATATTGATTAGAGATTGGATTCATTTTTTTAACTGCACTGGCTCACGGTTTCACAGTGCCCATTTATTTCTAAACAGCTTGGAGGAAACTGCCTCCTGCCTGCACTGACTGACAGCATAAGAGCAGTTAACGGTACGCTAGATCGTTCCACAATTAACACAGCCATGGTTTCAAATGTCACGTTTGAATGCCTGTATTGATCCATAATTATAAATACCATCAAGCTGGAGAAATGATGCCATGTTGAGCGCATACTTTCTGTGTATGTCTATATCTCTGTCCTTAACACATTTTGACCAATCCTGTTCTGTTTCTCAAGACGAGGCATGGATTCCTCTGCATGAGTCAGACAGTATGAGACCCCCTGTGTGGTCCGCTCTTGTGCTTTTCACAGACACGCTTCGTCACATCTGGCTCTAGTGCACTTGAAGCGTGTGTCCCCGCTGTGTCCCTCTAATGTGATAATGTGTTTTTTATGCATCAGGTCTTACATATGAAACCTTAGTTTATGTGTATTATTTGGATTTTTTTGTTTTTATATTCAAAATATAGTATACATAACCAATTTACATTAGGGCTACACTACAACTGAGGTAATTAGTATTTTCTTTTACTTTTTTACTAAAAATATCTGCAAAACAAAGATATAAGGTCTTAAGGTCTTAACGTCTTATGTAGTGTCACTGACACACAGTTGCTGTACTGGCAGTTTTTTGATGAATATGATCTTGACGAAATCAAAATGCTACCAAAATTGGAAATTCGCAAAAAATATGCTGAAAACTCAAATGTGAGAAGAGGAAACTGGCTCTTCTTCCAGTAGAATTGATACTGTAGTGGGATAGGTTACATTCACATGCTCAAGAATTGCATTTTGCATACATTTGGTATTATTATAAAATAATCAAATAATTATTGTTATAATATATAAAAATAATGCATTGAATTTCCATGCACAAAGCGATGTATTGTAATGCATTAATGCATTTTGACACCTCTTGAAAATTGTCTTTGGAAGTGTTAAAATTCATAGCTCTAAGTAAAAAAATCCTACATGGTTGTTTTAAAGATTTATGCACATTACTGTGATTTATTACAGTATATGAATAAACTGTGACATTATTATTATTTTACATATACCCATCACACATTATCCAGCAGGCCTGTGAGATCATATAGACTGTTATGGTTCTTATCCGATCACGAATCAGCTGTAGAAATTCCCTGCCTCTGCACAAAAACATCTGATTCCTTCTCTGAAAAATGGTTTAACCATCTGTTGTTTAACTTCTTATTTGTCTCCTCATGACAAAATCAGAACGAGCAGTGTGAAATCTGATTAGATCAATGAAATATGTTCATATGCTCATTACGGATTTGCACTAAAACGTTCGGCAAGCGCGTACAAGGACTCATTTAGTAAACTCACGAATGTTGTCGGTGCTTTCTTGTATGGTGTCCGTTTTGAGGAGGTTGTCTGCGAGCATGAAGGCGCCCGTCTCCACCGTGTCCAGCAACATGGTCGCGCATCGCAGCTGCTCGGTCACGGACAGCTCCCTCCATGCCGCCTGGGATCGCACCTGCAGAAGGTTATTCACCGTTTCTACCATGGCCTGCGGAAGAGAGAAAAAGAGAGATGTCAGCGTTCTAGACGACTTCTGAACCAACACACACATACATTCTGACATCTGAACTTCACAATAAGGACATATTTCCCAAAGTGCCCAGCTCTCCCATAAACCATTTCTCTTCCACTTTCACCCGCTCTCACACACTACACAGTCTCTGTGCTGGAGCATAAACCTGTCAAACTGAAGAAAGATCCACGGGGAGCATGAGACATTGTGAAAATGAAAGAAGCTGTCATCACAGGCACAGGCACACACACACACACACATTCGCGCAAACACTCGCATGCAAACACACACACATGTTCACACAAGTCAAGGGGTAATTTATGGGTCTATAAAATCACTATATAGGAAAATTAAATGTCTTGGCTGTGCAGCAGAAACTAATATAAGGGTATTTGAAGAAAAAATCCGATATTAAGATATTAAGCCTTTTCAATTTGGCAGTGAATATTATCACAGGGATATTAAAACCACAACCTTGATATACAAATGAAGGTATAAGACTTAAGGTGGTTTATTAAAAAGCTTGCTGAGTTTATCAAAGCACATTACAATTTTGCTTTTCATTTGAAAAAGTGCAGCATTCAGCAACATGAGCATATGGACTACAATGATCCACACAAAGCAGGCCAAATATATTTGTCACTTTCACAAAGATGCTGCTAACAATAATTCCAGGTCAAATTCCTTTTATTTAAAATAGATCATGTTTCTATGGAAGTTCATAACCTTGCATTATTATTACAACTGTTACAGCACATATAAGGCGTATAATATCTGTGGAGAAGAGATATGTAATTAACTTCTCTCACTGTGGTGCACTCATCCGTAGGGATGGACAGAGGGTTGTTTTGTCGTTTGTCTTTAGGTTTCTGCAGGCTAATCTGGCCATTGGGTTGAATCATTCTGCCCCAGTTACAGTAGAGCAGTGTGTGTGTAAGAGAGAAAGTGTGTTAAAGGCAGGATGAGTATATTCATTTTGACACCACTAAAGTAATGACCCTTTTACGAGAGAGAGAAAAAGGAGAGACTGAGATGAGAGACGACTGGGATAAAAGGTAAAAAGGAAGAGTTATATTTACTTCTTCACAAAACTGCTTATGAAATCTTCTGAGTGTGTCAAGAGGTCAGGGGGAAAGTGTGTGTGTGTGTGTGTGTGTGTGTGTGTGTGTGTGTGTGTGTGTGTGTGTGTGTGTGTGTGTGTGTGTGTGTGCACTTGGGGGCTCACACTGCAGAGACAGATAAGAGATTTTTTAAAAACTCTTCTTACATTCTGTTTCCTCACACACATAGCGGCAATACTCTCCACAGACTTGGTAAATGGAGCAGAACTGAAGTGCTTTGAAGCTGAGGAGCTAATCCAGCGTGAAGAAACACACACACACTGCATTACATATTAGATGACCACTGAGAATCCATATTTGCTTGATGTCAACACCGGGAGGCTTCAGACAGTTGTCATGGAATCCTGTAATTCTCTCTGTCTAAATAAGCAGGATCAATTGATGTTGCGATAGACTCATTTCTTCTCAGCTGAGTATTTGAAAAAGCACTCTGTATTTTTTTTGGTTCAAGTTGCTCCGGCCAATATAGCAGTAATTGGAGACTTATGCTGACACCCACTGGGATGCAGGATCATGAAAAAGCCATACATTTTGGTTACCGGTGCCATTTTAAACAAATTTGAACTGGCACATGACCCAGATTTTTGGTCTATGTGGATTTTGAAAACATAAAAAAATAAAAAAATAATAAAAAGGAAACTAATATTTAATGTCAATTAATTGGTCATGTATCTTGCCAACACTAAGTCAAAATTTTCACTGATGTATAACATAATAAAATAATACAAAAATAATATGATAAAAAAATACTACATTAAAATACTAAAAATAATAATAATATCAAATAAAATCAAATGTGCAAGATTTCCAATTGCAGAAATGCAGGATTAATTTTTTCAATTATTCTGTGAGCATAAGTGTTGGATAATAGGTTGATTACTAAGATACACTGAGTAGTATTTATCTAGTCATGTGATCTTAATTTAAAATATCAATATAAAATAAACATGTTTTAGTAAGCTATTAATATGACTGAAGTCTTTGTCTCAAGTGAGTGATTTGAAACTTTTTTTTTTTCAAAATTAATATTAATTTCTTTAAAACATTTATAATGAGGAAAAATTACCAAGTGCACCTTTAAACCAGAAAACAGAATACTTGAGCCACATTTAGACATTTAGACATAAAAATCGGTCTAAATTTGTCATGTATTGGCAGGGTTGACAGAGCGGTCTGGCTCAGTTTGAGATATGCATCAGTCATTTTCTACCTCTAAATCAGTTTTTCTCATGGTTTTCCTTTCGATCAGTTTGCTGAGCTTTACGCGGGCTTATCTACATTATTCTTTGCTTTTTCCCACTGTCTCTCTCTCTCTCTCTCTCTCTCTCTCTCTCTCTCTCTCTCTCTCTCTCCCTCGCTCTCTGTGTGTGTGTGTGTGTGTGTGTGTTTATCAGTCGCCTGATGTGACACTGCTGACCAGTGCTGACATCACTACTGCTTTCTCAGGAGAAAAAATTGCTCTGCTTTTATAAATGCAAAAAATGCAGCCCACGGGCACAAGCGCAGACGCACTGACACACACAAACAGCCAATATGATTCATATGGTGTGACAGAAACGGCTTCACACAAGTATAAAGCAGTATTTCTGTTGAAAACTTTACCCATCTATGTAGATGTTGAAATGATATGGAACATGAATGAAAAAGCAATGACAATATATGTGTGTCTACACACACACACGCAACATGCAAAATAACTTTACAGAATAAAGTACCTGTATGAAGAATCGGCACGATCGCTCTCTCTTCTGGAGCTGAAAGACACATTATTAAAAACTTACAATAACGCACATACACAAACAAAACTACACACATAAAATCACAGTGCACATTTAATCATTCGGAGCCCAATAAGAAACAAATCCTAATTAGCTGAAATAATCTACAATAATTTAGTAATAAATAATAAGGAATCATAATTATATTATGTATCAGAGTAGAATTAGGAACAAAATTAATCTGTTACTGAGTTACAGTCACCATGTCGACTCATGAAACTGACACTGTACTCTCAAAACATTCTACATTCTGGCCAGGGCAATAATACTGTAAACATACAAACAAACAACACTGAGATGTATAAAGTCTGAATGGACTGCAGGTGTCTGACTGCTGTTTGTGTAATTGATAACTTTAGCTGGATGCAGGTAATAGGAAACTGACAGGCTGGCTGTTTAAAGTTTGTAAAGTGATATTCAGGCACTATAGTGTGTGTGTCGTGTGTGTGTATGTGTGTGTGTGTGTGTGTGTGTGTGTGTGTGTGTGTGTTCAACTGGTCCAGAGAGAATGAATGAGATTCAATGCTCTATGTTTAGACACATTAAAGGTGATGTGTGTCATTTTATTGACGTTAAAATACTTTCACCTAAAATGCACAGAGAAAGGAAGGCCCATCTATTGGGGACAACCAGAAACTTTGTTCTGGGCCCTATGATAAGTTTCACTATGGCAGTAGTTCTCATCTGGTTTTACTTCAGGACCCAGATTTTGAATACAAAATGCTCTTAAAATCAAACATAGAACTGTAATATTGATAATAAACTACAAAGGCGCAACCAGATGCAAAATAATTGACAATACATAGGCTTAACAGGAAAATTCACATATTTAGGTTTGAAAATGTCTTGATTTCAATAGCATCATGTTTTAAATTTTGTGATGAATGGATGAATGTTAAGTATTTTTAACATGCTGTCATTTGATTAATTTAGCTTAAACTAAGTGACAGATAAATCTGTGCCAAAATATTGTTGTTAATATATATATATATATATATATATATATATATATATATATATATATATATATATATACACACACATTATGATAACTCATAGGTGAAGTGAATTTCGTTTATTATTTCCTAACAAGGACACATGTCATGGTCTGGGTACAGCAACTTTGACAAGGGCCAAATTTTTATGGTCAGACGACTGGGTCAGAGTATGTCTGAAATGGCAAGGCTTGTGGGTTGCTCCCGGTCAGCAGTGTCGAGAACCTACCGACAGTAGTCCGAAGAAGGACAAACCAAAAACAAGTGACAGGGCGTTGGGCTCCCAAAGTTTTTGATGGACAAGGGCAACAAAGGCCATCCTGTCTGGACCAAACTGACAGAAGCCCACACAACTGGCACAAGCCACACACAATTTTAATGATGGTTATGGGAGGAATGTGTCACACAGTGCGTCGCATACTGACGCATAATTATGGTGCTGTGTAGCCACAGACTGGTCAGAGTGCCCATGATGACCCCTGTCCACAGCCGAAAACCCCTACAATGGACAAGCAATTGTCTGATCAGACCTTGGAGCAATGGAAAATGGTTGCCTAGTTCGACGACAGGCCAGTGAGGGGAGTGTGATGCTGTGGACAACCTGGAGGACCAACAGCATATTTGGCAGGTGGTCATAATGTTTTGGCTCATCTGTGTATATTTCAGTACATTAGGTGTCTGACAGAACTTTTGTTGTGTTCATCTGTGCGTATGTGTAGTGCTGTGCAGTCGACGTGTGCATTTCACCACTTTGAAGTGTATATTTTTTTTGTTATTCTTTTATGTTGCGGCTTCTTTTGTTAA
This sequence comes from Gila orcuttii, assembly GCA_026230005.1. Taxonomy (NCBI): domain Eukaryota; kingdom Metazoa; phylum Chordata; class Actinopteri; order Cypriniformes; family Leuciscidae; genus Gila; species Gila orcuttii. The sequence goes on along the minus strand of JAPDVR010000002.1, from coordinate 48,891,771 downwards.
TTGGAAAAACTCACCGGGGCTTTATGAGCTGCTTTAATTTGTGTGTCCTTATTTATAAGAGTGTGTGGGTGTGTGTGAGTGAGTGCAAAGATTTTCTGTCTATCGAGCAGTAGCTGTTTTTAACAGGAAGTTTTCCCATTTGGGCCTTAAAGCCTTTGATCTGTGTACTGCCACAGGTTTACTGCCTAAAACACTGTACTCTGCACAGAATTAGAGCAATGTTCTCTCTCCTGCTCCCTTTCACACAAAAAATACGCATGAGCTTTCTCAAAATTAAAGTGCAGCAATGTAATTAACATGAAATAAACGTGTAATAATTGTGTAATTACTACCTATGCAGTGTGTGTGATTTATTAACAGCTTGGATACCTTGTTTAAGCTACGTGCCGCTGTGTCCTTTCCCCCTGGGGTGAGATTTCGCAGTTGTACGTCCAGTAGTTCCACCAGTTGTGCCATGGCTTTGACTGTGGACGGAACATCTCCGGGTCTCAACTCTCCCTTCGTCTGTTCAGCCAATTCCCGTGCTACTATAGCCGCAGTTTCCCCCGATCTCATCTACAGAAAGAGAGAAAGAAATGTACGTGCGCATATTGATTTTATTCTCTCTGTCCCTTGATGGCCAAATAAGTGTATGAACAAATGGCTTCATAGATTTGTGATTCTGCCTATTTTCTGATTTGCTCTCTGTAGTACAAAGAAAACCATTTCACATTACTATTAAGATTCAGTCTTCATCACACGTTACACACACATGCACTCTCACTGCACACACACACACACACACACGTGCCACCTTATTTCAAGCTGCTGTCGCAAGACACTTTTGGCTGCTCTTCTGTCTTTTCGTTATTTCGCCACAAAGTGAAACAAATTGCGGCTGATCCTGACAGTTGAATTTTGGCTCTTTTTGTTGTACACTAAATTTCCTCTAAGCTGTTTTGCTACAGGCTGCTCTTTGTGATAAGCTTCTGTTAAAAAAAGCTTCAGGCCAAATTATGCTTTAAGAATATTTGCTATAGGCATATCGCTCTCTACTGAATTTTTTAAATAGGCTGATATGCCATTAGCATATTTCCCATGGTGCCATGTTTTTACTCACTCTTTGAGTGATGTGATTGGTCCATGGTGAGGTGCAGTTGCTCAAATCCGGTCCCTTCGGATCCCAGTAGCCAAGCAAACAATTAAATGTGGCTACACCTGTAAAATAATAATAAAGAAAAACATGAACACAGCACAAAGCACACACACATTCGCTCAGGCAAATGCACATACACACTGAAAGAAACCTGGCCTGGCAATTTCTGTCAAACTAATCACACACACAAGCAGGGCAAGAGATTTACGAGCGATACATAATGTGTCAATCAACAGCTGGCAGCTGCCCACATAATGAGGTGGCACTGACACAACACCTGAACACCTGTTTTTAAAGATTAACTCAACATACACAGGTAAATACATATCATTCATAACTTATAAGAGTTCGTGTCTATATACAGTGGCCTGAACAAGTATTTGTCAAAGTTGAGTCACACATAAAGGGATAGTTCACAAACAAATAAAAAAATCCGTCATTATTTACAAGGGATGCTCCGATTGATCAGGCACAGATCTGTATCGGCCGATAATCACATTCTATGACTCGATCTGGAGTCACTAAAATAGGTCCGATCTCACCAACCGATCACAAATTGATGACGTCAGAATTTAGCGTCGCAGTCATGTCATCACCAGTGTGGAGTTCTTACACCATCTCAAGAAACAATGCATTTTTAAGCCTTGCTATTTAAGAACAAGTGATTTGAAAACGCTCATGCACAGTAAGCAGCGAAACAGTGCTCATTCGATATGTGCGCACGCTGTCTGAGAGACGAGTTCTGAGCCCACCTGGAACACACGCACATAAAGCTGATGCTCACACAGCTCCTGAGTACTTATCTTACTGGGCTTGAACGGTCAAAAATACACACAAATGCCTGTCATTGCGAATTTCTTTGTAAACACAATCAATTATGTCTTGTGAATGTAAACAGTGCATTTGGTGTTAAAGTGAAAGCAGGCTAATAAAACTGTTGTCGTCCTTGCCATTCATGTTAATCTGTCATTGCTTTTAACTAAATCACTTTTGTAAAGATTATGCACTGTTTTTGAACATTTGATTACTTTATTCAATTTATGTTGTACTTCTGTTTCTAGTGCTTGAAGATTAGCGCTCGAGTGTTGATTTGCATGCGGCTATTCCGTACAGTAGCATATGTTCTGGATAAAAAGAGGAATAGACTTTCTCCACAAAATGAATAAAAGCTCGAATTTATAAAGAGAATCCTGCCTTATGGACGGAAGAATGAAGGAAACAAATACTCAGCACTTGCTGAATAATATTTCAGATCATTTTTGTATCAGATTACTCATTTTGTTCATTTAGGAGTTGCAGTGTTTCTATTTGTTTTTGTCCTCAGTCACATATTAGACAGTGCTTAATTACACCTTATGGGTTGTAATTATGTTCAGTTTGACATTAAGTCTTGTAGGCTCTTTAATAAGCCATAGTATCCTAAAACGGATAGTGTTTTGCAAAATCCCTGTTTTTAAAAGCCTTATAAAATGTTCATTGTACAAATATTGATTTGATTCTCAATTAAAACAACAATCTATAGCATTACTGTAAATAAAAACCGTCTGTGGTATTAAAAACAGAGAGTTTAATTATTACTTATAAAGCTTGAATGATCAGGATCAGGATTGGGATCGGTATCGGCAGATCAAGAAGACAAAAAAATCGGTAATCGGTATCGACTGCAAAAATCCTGATTGGAGCATCCCTATTATTTACTCATCCTCTTGTTATTCCAAACCTGTATGATGTTCTTTTATTAGAGGAACTCAAAAGGAGATGTTTAACAAAATGTTGATGCTGCTCTTTTTCATAAAATGAAAGTTAATGGCAACCAAAGGGATACAAAAATGACAAAAAAAGAAAGATCACAAAAGTGGTTCATTTGACGTGAATGCTGTATTCCAAATCTTATGAAATCTTATGATAACTTTGGTACATACCAAGATGTAAGTTATTATAAAGTGATAATCATATTTTCTAGCTCTTAAATCTCATTCATGTCTATGTATATTCAAAAATGGCTACTTTATATGGTCATTTTATTATTTATTTAGTTTTACCATTGACTTTTATTTAATGAACAAAAAAAAAAACACTGAGACATTTCTTGTCTTTTATATTCCACAAAAGAAATAAAGTCATACAGGTTTGGATTAACAGAATGACACCAGTTGTCATTTCTGGTAAACTATACCTTCAATGTGAAATGTTTTGCAAATGTTTCTTGCTAAATAAATGACACTCTGGTTTGGTATATTGATATATAATGCAGAGACATTCTGAGAATGTTAATCCTTCTTTAAGTGTCCAAATACTTTTAGGGCCACTTTACTTTAAATAATAAATAATAAATTGCTATGTAACTATTTGTACTGTGGTAATTCCTATTGTTGAACATAATTATAAAGAATAACTAATGATGAGTTTAGCTCTAAACACTGGGATGATAAATTAATTACAGACTAGAATTACAAATTAATTCTTTCATTCGTTTTATCAGGAGCCTTGTTGCAGTGTTGAAGTATATCAGATATCTCCGTGAGTGCTACACAGCTAAGCCTAAGCGTTGATTTATGCAATACACATTAAACAAAACAAACTTCCACACACACTGCCCCTAATAATAGATTAATCACTCTCTTACTAACCTATGGTGCCAGGTGGGCACGGTTGCTTAGCAACCTGTCCCTGGTGTGTCCGTGGCCAGGAGATTTCAGCAGTGAGACGTGGGGCACAATAGTCAACAGCGACTGGAGTCTGCAGGGAAGGAGGCGACCGTGTCAGGGCTTCTGGGAGGATGTTGTTATGGCGGCGAGGCGGAGCCATGGTGGTTGTCGTGGTAGTAGTGAGAGAAGGACGGAGCGTGCCCGTATATGGGCGTGGAGGATTCGTGGAGCTGCGCACTGGAGGAAGTGCATCAGGAAGCAAGACTGAAGAAGGAGGATCTGTAAGAAAGAGAAATATATTTCAAACTTAGTTTATTTACATTTGACATTCATATTTATTTACATTTCACAATCACATTATTATAGAAAATATTACAATTTAAAATAATTCTATTCATTAATAGAAATTCAATATTAATTATAAACTCATTTATTCAATTACACACACACACACACATATATATATATAAAATAAAAAGCCATGTAGCTGTCCATTATCAAGTAAACATACTATATTTATTTATATGCATATTTTTACATATTATACATTTTATCTATTCATCTGCAGTTTAATCGCAGACATTTGCCCAAAATGTACTGCTAAAACAGAGACATCTTCTATCTCTGTCTCTCTCTAGACATCTCGGCTCTTTCAGGGATGACTGAATGAGTCAGGTTTCTGGAGAGTGTTTGTGTGTGTAAATGTGTGTGTCTTTGTGCCCTGTGCAGCAGTTGGGAGTGTATGTTTTGACAGGCCCAATCCCTGAGCGCAAGGACTTCAGAGAGGCAAAGATAGATGATGTTTAAACGTCATAACTCCCCATTGGCACGCTCTGTTCCTGTCTGTCTCTCTCTCAAACACACAAGCACACACCTGAGGGCCTGAATCAGGCATATAGCAGTCAAATGCATATTATGTAGCTTTGTTTATTGGTATAAAGTTAGAAAGGATCTGTGTCAGAAGCTCAGGATATCACATGACAGGGAGTAAACATCCCTTAAAGCCTGGGCTAGACTGAACTTTGCTGTAAGAGTTATGTCTACAATACATGTGTGTTACACGTGTGGATAACGTGTAACGTTAACGTCTTCGGCTCTCACCCTCTCTCTCTCTCTCTGTGTGAGCCGAAGAGCAAAAACTAAAGATATAGCTTCCCTCTGTTTTTTTGTTTCTTTCTTTTCCTGTCTCTCTGTGTTTTTCTGGAGATGCTCTTGCAGCCGCAGCAACTGCTGGAAAAAAGGACTGAAGTGCACTAAAGGACTGAAGTGACTGAAGAACACTAGAGGATAGAGATGCTACCTGAAAAAAATAATTTTTGTCTTCTTTTTTTTTCATTTTCATATTTGTCAGTGAATTGGCCATGGTGATGTAGTTCAGTAAGTGGATACGAAAAGAATGCACCAAAAAAACATCCTACAGGGCTCTGCTCTAGGACCAATTAAAATCTTTTTAATATATAGCTTTATATTATCTTTTTTTTTTCTGCCTTTATATTAGATTCAATATATTTTTCAATATTTATGTACTGTTTTAGCTCTCAAATGGCATTCAAATGTGATTTTATTTCCCAATCAGAGGCACCATAATTTTAAACAAACAACTACAACCCAGTACTAAAACTAATTAAAAACCTAGTTAAAAAAAATAATCAGGGAATGTTTTCCACAGTGTTTTTCCTTTTAACGAACAAAAATAATTATATTTAATATTTTTCATGTCTATGCACCATGTTAACAGAGTAATAAACACCAAAATTACATACATTTTTTACATATATATTTTTACTGAAACTTTTCAATATGCCTATATGAATAGACAAATAATTGAATCAGAACTCTGAAATCGATTTACTGACACACAGTTCTGGGTGGGTTTTAGTTCTGTTTCCTAGTTTTGAGTTTGTTTCTATGTTTTTAATCATGGGCGTCGGAAGCAAAAATAAGTGGGTGGGTCCTCCCCCAGAAAAATGTTACTGGAGTAAACGCCATTTCATGTATTCTGGTGCCTTTTAATTAAACAAGTAAACTAAACTCCGCTTCACGTCGTGCATTAAATGCACAGCTATCCGTGGATTATCCCGCTGCTGATACCATGGTCATTTGCCAGCATTGACAACTTAAAGCTGTTATTGATGTTTGCAACGCAATATTTGACTGGAAGGGTACAACGGGTGGTTATTTTCGTCAGTTGCGGCTTGTTGAGAAATATAATGATTCAGCAGAAATGGAGTTTAATTTATTAGGGCTGGAATGGATTTGACTGACGGCGTTCTGAAAAACGAACAGACATATGTGCTGAATTAGAGACGGTAAAAGTGAGTGGGTCCAATATCATTGGTCTTAAAAAGTGGGTGGGTCTTGTCCCACCCATATACAATGGTTCCGACGCCCATGGTTTTAATTAATTTGATTATTAGTTGCACCTGTTATTCATTTCATTGATTGGTTTCTCTGTGTATTTAAGCTCTGTGTTTCTTTCAGTTCATTGTCTGTTCTTGTCCGATTAACACAGTTGTTCTGCTCATGGTTTTCAAGTCAAGAGTTAGAGGGAACATCAACGCCTCATCATGGTGTTGATACTATGGGAACGCCTTCAGAGTGAAGCGATGTCTGAGTCAAGTGTAGTAAACACTAAGCAATTGGCCAAAGATGTTTGCGAGCAGAGCACACTCGATCAGCTCTCGGGGGAGCTGATTGTCCTCACTGTAAGCGTTTTACAGTGAGGAAGCTCTGCTCCCACCTCGCTCTCTTCAATGACGAAGGACACTTTGTCTCTGTACCCCATGGTTCGGGTCCCGTGTCCACCGAAGCGGCGCATAGACTTAGATCACAGGGCTCGCAGATGGAGCAGTTAGGAGTCTGAGACGGGACCTCCCCTTTCTCTGGCTCTCTTTACAGACTCTGAGGGTCTTGTTCGGGATCTGGAAGCTCGCTCTGAGGTTAGGCCAGGAGATTTCTGTCTGCCAATGCCAGGTACTGCTGGGTCTCATGGCTGCAGCCGCCAACGTAATAACCTTATTACTTATGGTACCATATACTTATGGTAAAGGTCACACACAGAGAGCCTTGTGTCCTTTCTATATGGATGAGTCCCCGGATTCTAACCTTGAATTTCTCTCTAGGGTGCATAGCTCAGGGTCTTTATTCTACAAGAGTGTCTTTTAGCCATGTAGCAGTGCAAGACAGCTGAAGCCTATCTTCAGACCGCGTGTTCCTTCATGGGATCTTTCTATTGTATTAGAGGGGTTGTCAGATGCTCCATTCAAACCCTTAGAGTCAGCCTCAGAGAAGCTTCTGACTCTCAAGGTTGCTTTGCTTGTAGCTATTACCTAGCTCTAAAAAGGGTAGGAGATTTGCAGACCCAATCGCCTCCTCCTGCCTAGATTTTGCTCCTGGACTGGTCAGGATGACATTACACTCTATGCCGGATTAAGAGCCGAAGGTGCCTTCATCAACATTTCATGTTTTCCTCAAGCCTTCTCCCCTCCGACTCAGGAGCAGGAGAGGCTTAAGCAGTCTGGGCTCTCAGGATTTATGTGCACCATACAGGCTAATAGTGTAAATCTGCTCTTTGTCTTTGTGGGGTGTAACCAAGGTTCTGCTGCTTCCAAGTGGACTATACCCCACTGGGTTTCGGATGCGGTTTCCCTTGCCTATAAGGCACACGGTGTCACTTCACCTCTAAGCTTCAGGGCCCATTCTACCCGAAGTGTGGCTGCTTCAAAGGTGCTATCAAAAGGAGCGTTTTTGTGGGATGTTTGTGCTGTGGCAGGCAGGCTGGTCCTTATCGCACACATTCATCAGATTTTATAGTGTGGATGTGGGGTCCTGAGGTTGAGCCCACATCCACACTATAAAACCTGATGAATGTGTGCGGGAAGGACCAGCCTGCCACAGCACAAACATCCTACAAAGATGCTCCTCTTGTACTTGTTTTGTGCTTTTGTAAACTTTTTACAACCTGTGATGCAGGCTTCCTCTTAGAATGGTGGCAAGCATCAACACTATAAAGCGGCATTGATGTTCCCTGTTTAGAGAACATCAATGCCGCTTTATGGTGTTGATGCTATGTGAACGACACATAGCATCAACACATGTCAGGGTTATCTATATAACCCAGCTCCCTGAGAATGGGAACAAGACACAGCGTTATGTTGCCATACTTGAGGCATTTTTGTTAATACAATCTCATCGATATGAAACTGTTGCTGAGATTGTGATTGCAAAGCTGAATTTTCAGCATCATTACTCCAGTCTTCAGTGTCACATGATCCTTCAAAAATAATTCTAATATGCTAATTTTGTGCTCAAGAAACAGTCCATATTGTTATCGATGTTAGAACAGTTGTACTGCTTAAAATATAAGAGAAAACCATGATAAAAAAATTTAATATTATTTGATGAATAGAAAGTTCAAAGGTATTTCTTTTTGTATTTTTTGTAATAATTAAAGTTTTTATTGTTACTTTTGATCAATGCGTCCTTGATGAATAATAATAAAAAACAATCTTACTGACCCCAAACTTTTGAACGGTAGTTTATGTATGGTGGCTAAGTTTTTAAAAATACATCGTTTTTAAAAATACATAAAGTACTGCACAGAGAACTGCTCAAAATGTTACCTGCTATTTCACAACTAATTTTTAATGGGGGAAGGGGTGGGGTTTCAGAGGATGTCGCCACAGTGCTGCCTACATTGGGGATCCGCCACTTAACCTGCCCTAATACCTTTAGTACGTGATGTACTTGCCGGTGCATAAATTATACCTGAAAATGTGCACTAACAAATCTTAAGGCAGCGTGAGCCCTCGTTAGCATTTCACAACGAAAGATAGTTCCTCTTTCTTAGACTATATCCCACCAGACAGCTCTGGTTTATTATAGAGATGCACTGATCCAAATATCCCCTCACATCTCCTCTCATCACTTTTCCTGCCCTCTTTTCTCTCTCTCTAACCCCCACCTCCCTCTGTGCGGCAAATCTGACTGTGATTTTAAAGGGCCACTGAGTGAAATGAAAGCACTTCCTGTTTCTATTTCTGTAACTGTCTGTGCGAGGAGCTACTGAGGCAAGACTCTGAAAGCAGCAGAGCATTCTACAGTGACTAATCGCTCACACACACGCTCACAGACAGGCATGGCACCCTCCCTTCCTTTTTCTCACAGAAGCCATTAAATGACAAACCAGCCCTTTTATCCACCTTCCAAATCTCCTCATCGCTCCTTTCTTGCCGATGACCGCCTGTCTGCCGTGCCCTCCATGTCTCTAGATTGTCATCTCTGTGATACAGCCCACTCAGACACAATAGGGGTACAGATAGAGGGCAACGTGTGTGTTTTCCAACGGAAAGGGCGCTTTGATTGGCAGCTGATCAAAGGAAGCCTTCTATTCTCGGCATCGTTGAAAAGATGACTGACTCACTGCTTGAGGGTAAAGGTCATTTATCATCTATTACTCGAAACACTTTTAAAGGCAGCGTGACTTTAGAGTGGGCTTCCAGTGTGGTCTGTTGAGCCCATCTCTTCCTGTAGACTAACATGAAAGAGAAGGCAATATATAATCGGACGTCTATTTCCGACAACTGGCCTGTCGGAAGACCGCTGTATGAAATCGGGTCATTTGATGTTTGGTCACACTCTCAGGTGTGACCGGAACAGCGAATTCAGGGCTCTTTAATTCACAGAGTCCTGTTAAATATGCCTCAGCGCCTCACACAGAGACAGGATACAATGTCACCTTGCTGATCAAGACCAATCAGAAGGCAGCGTCATGGCAACCACACAGGAAATCAGTGATTGGTGCAAGCTTGTGCTGCCGTTCACAATAAATCTTAAAACCCGGTACAATATCCACACAACTAATTAAACAAAAATGCAGCATAAATAGATACATACATAAAAGTTTATGAGCCCCAATTACGTCACTTATAAATGTATGAATGTCTTTGCATTGTATAACAAAATATCAAAGTAGTATTTACTTTAAGTAAATATAGAACAAATACTTCATAAAAAACGCTACCATTAAAAAGTTTGGGGTCAGTTTGTTTTTTGTTTAAAGGGACAATGTTTAGGTTTTAGGTATTTTATTATCTAACATCAATATTTTTATTCATAAATATGTCCTCAATGGTGTACAAATACCTCTGCAAATTATCTGACTTATCCTCGTAAACGAAGAATGTATTATCTTTATATACATGTGACGGGTAGGTCCACGGGGGCTTCCATGTCGTTCCGCCATCTTGTAAAACTATAATTGCAGAGAGGGTCAAAAAGTACTAGGCCAATGCGTTTCCACGACGCGTTTTCGTTCAGAGCCAGCGTCACGTAACTGAAAGCAGCAGAAACGGAGGAGCAGAGCAGAGCAGTGAGAGGGGCTTGTCACTGCCCCGGCAAGTTTAAAAGGCTTCATTGCACTGTTATTTTTAATGGCGGACCATACATATACCGAGCCACAGGAGAAGAAATCCTCGTTGCCAAAAAAGTCCAAAATTGAACGTAAAAGGAAACGTGACCGGAGATTACAAAAATGTAAAACTCGACGAAGTGCTATTAAAGACATCCTGTCATAGCTTTTTGGTACATAACAGCTACCGTAGATGCAACACGCTTTTGAAAAAGCGAGGCGCTGAAGAGCACAATTCGTTTGAATGCTAAATACAATTTCACCGCTAGATGGGAGAAATTCCTACACAATGTCCCTTTAAAGTGTCCCTGTAGTCAATTATTTTATCCCTTAAAACTCATCTTTGATCACCAAAATTACACATTTAAACATGAAAAAAAATTTCTTCATGCCTTGAAATAGTTTGAATGTAACTCCCTTGCTTAGTAAACGTGTAGCAATGAATATGCTAATATTCCCCGACTCCACTCACTCACACCAGCTCAAAGATCCACTCGCTCTGTCAACTTACTGAAGTAAACGCGGCACAATGGTATCGCTCTTTACAACGTCGATTAGCCTTTTGCTTGACAAACAGCAGATAACAAACAGCTAATAATATGTTTCTAAAGTTACACAAACCATGTTGCCGTTCACCATCTCAAGGTGATGATACACAGGGCAACTTTTTGAGCAATGTTACTGGGCAATCTTGCCGTGCGATTGTTGCTTGGGCACTTTCCCATTGAAAATGGGCAATAAATTTCAATCTGGATAATTTAGATCGGTTGTGGGCCCTGTGTCTCATCTGGTTGCCCGTTGATGGCAACATTGCCCAGCAACATTGCTCAAAAAGTTGCCCTGTGTATCATCACCTTCAGAGTCAGGCAGGTGCCTTCTAACAATCAGTATCCTTAGAAACGCATTGAACAACTCAGAACGTCAGTGGAGAAAGGTATACAGCTCATCATAACATCGTAATATACATCATATTCACCCGCTATATTGGAAAAAGTACCAGGTTTTTCATATCAACAGAAAAATACACCGGGATAACCTGGATTCTCCTGAGACTCCAAGATACCTCTGCAACGAACATAGCATCTGAGGGCTACTTAACTATTTTAGTCATAGTTGGTTACCAATGCTTTCGAGGGATGCACCCCAGCATGATTTCTGAAGGATCATGTGGCACCGAAGACTGGAGTAATGGCTGCTGAAAATTCAGCCTTTAAATTATAAAACAATAGATATGTTGTTCCAAATTAAGACAAAATATCTATAACCAATTGGTTAAAGTAATTGCAAAAATGGCTCACTGACATTAGTTTTGAGAAAAGGTTGAGAATCATTTGTATGCAAATGCTATTTGATTTGATATTTTGTAAAAAATGCAGCAACATTCACACATTTTTAAGTGTGACTTCAGTGTCCAAATTTCCACTGTTTAACAGAGAAATATAGAAAAAAAGACTCCTAAAAAGAGTGAGTTCAGCAAATAAAGAATCAAAAAAGAGCGAATTTATAATCACAAAAATGCTAAATATACATATAGAGCGCAAAGAGAGAGGAAAAATGTAAGCCCAGTTTCATCTCCTCTTCCCATGTTATCAGCAGTATGGTAATAGCAATGCAAGTCCCCTTGGTGGGGTTACCACTGTAATCCGCACTCTTATCCTCTCAGATCTACATGGTAAGATGCTCTAGGTCAGCAGTCTGTGTAAATGTGTGTGTGAGCAGGGTCCAAAATTAACTCTTGCCAAACGGCAAATGTGAGTGAAAATGTGTGTTCCCAAATAAAAAAAAAACAGTAACTTGCTAAGGAACTGCAACATAATAAATTATTTAAATGGACTGGTTCTTTTGCTTCTCTCATGTCACCATGGAGTCCCTGACATCCTGGTGTGAGATATTACACACACAAAAAGTTTCCAATAAAGCCATGTGAAGACAAACACTGCTGTTTAATACAGTTTTATTACTAACAGTGTTTATTGTACTTTTTTATATGTCGCAGTTAAGTTTGTTGAAACCATAATTCATAAGTCATTTAGAACCTAAATATGATTTGGATATAAATCTTGGCTGAAAAGGGTATTTTAATAAAATACTATTTATTAAAACAAACTCTCTTTTATATGTGTGCTGATAAAATGTTCTTACAATCAAGTCTCAGACATATTTCCAGCATATATTTAATTCATAACATTTTCATAATTCAGCTATTAAAGTAACTTCCTTTTTCACCCCATCAGTCAAATTTTCAAAACACTTGAGTAGAGAAGAGTGATGAGTAGTCAGTGAGCTGCTAACCTGGCTCACTCTTATGTCCAAATGAGCTGGTTCTTGGTTCCCTTTCAGTCGCTCACATTCGACAAAGTCGACTGAGTGGGATCACGCGTAGGGAGCCAGTCATCTTCGAGTACTGTTAAAACGAGCCAATGCACATTGGCGTGCGAGATCTGCATCTCACACTCCGCCCCTTCATGCGTGAAGGTGGAGTCCCTATTATCACGCCCCGCTACGGCGCCATGTGGGATGGGTGATCAGAGGATCATAGTGAGGCTTCTCCGCCCGGTAACCAATCCCTGTGGGTCCCTCACTCCTCTATCACACCGCAGCCGGTGGAGCCCCCAGTTGAGTGCGCTGGTCCCTTTGTAATGGTCCCAACCGTTTCATTCGGGGCCCCTCCAAAGGACAGGATGCAGATTGCAGCATCGGAGGGTGAGCTAACCTCTGGAAATGATGACTCGGCTGTGTTATCTCCCTTTGGGAGTGCACGCATTTTCTGTCGACGAATTGTGCCTGGAATTCGCGCCGGCCAACTCTCACGATATCCTGAGATCCCGGCCTGGATGTGTGCCCAAGGTTCCTACCTCTCCCTTGAAAAGGGGACCAGGTGGTGAGCCTGCAAGCGCTGCCCCGGAGGAGGCAGACCCAGCCCTGGCTTTTCTCTCCCCTTTCCGCTCCTTGCGGTTATAACTGGACAGAATAAAAAGCCTCAGGACCTCAGACCAGCTCTTGTCTGTTACGGAGACCAGCAGAAAGGAAAAGCTGTTTCAAAGCAGAGGTTGGCCCACTGCATAGTGGTTGCCATCATCTTGGTGTGTTCTCCCAAGGTGCACGTGCCCCCCTGGGTAGTGAGCTCCTCTAAAGAGAGAGTATAGCTCCTGCCTAGGCGTTGACAGAGAGTGCCTCGCTGACAGATGCTTTAGAGCTGCAGGCTGGGCGACACCTATCATATTCGCTAGAAAAATAGCCTACGTGTCGAACCGCTGCTTCCCTTGAGCTCCCTTCTCATGAAGCCAGTTTTCACTGTAAGCCCGGTTCGAAGTGTCGGCTTGCTGCGCCATTCCCCTCCTATGGACTGGATACTTGCGCAATTCTTGCTCCAGTAGAGTTCCTCTTTAGCCGAACCCTGTCGTGTTCCTCTATACCCTTCGAATATGGACGTGACGGAGCGTCCGAAGCCAGGCCTTTCACTCATATGCACTGTTGGAATCTGTGTTAGGCTGGGTCCATATGTTGTGATCCCTATGGCGATCCCATATGTGTATTCTTCCATGGTATGGCTCCCTGCAGCCATCCCGTATCTTCCCTTGGCAGAGCCCGCTCTGCCATCACTGAACGGTTGAGTCTGCCCCTGTTATAGGCTGGAGCCACCCAAGTGACATTCCATATGTTGTACTTCCTGGTATCTGCCCAGTCCATATGTGTATCCACCACATGTTACCTCCCTACGGGCAGGATGTGGCTTCTGCAGCGTATTCCTTTCCAATGAAAGAGAATGCTTTCCCAGTGGTCTTGTGGAACAGCAGTGACTTCCCTAGCCTAAGCCCTGTCCCTTCTCCACCTCAAATAATGCGGGGGGATCAGAAGGTTTTTGTCTAGGCACTGGAAGGTGGCAGCACTAGTGGCGTTTTAATTGGGATACCAATCAGTCGACATGTCAACTACGACGAACGTGAGCGACTGAAAGGGAACTTCTCGGTTACGTATGTAACCCTCGTTCCCTGAAGGAGGGAATGGAGACGTAGTCCCGTCGCCACTATTGCTGGACCACCGCTGCCTTCGGGCTCCGCTCGGCTCCTCAACAAAAAAAACAACTAGTGTGTGCATCCACTTCCGTATTTATACCCGCGCTGTGGGGTGGAGTGTGAGATGCAAATCTCGCACACCAATGTGCATTGGCTCGTTTTAACAGTACTCGAAGATGACCCCTAAACGTGATCCCAATCTGTTGACACGGAACGAGGGTTACATATGTAAACGGGATGTTCAATCAGCCAGAATGATTCAGTCTGATTCAGAAACAAATTCTTTAGACTTGTTTTGTGAAACAGTTCAACTGATTCATCAGACTCAAAATAATTATTTGAACTGAGCGACTGAATAATTGGACATCGGTAAGAAAGAATTATTGTCGCTAGTAAGAACCTGACCCTCACTGATGTAAATGATATGAACTTTTCAAATCAAGTGGTCAAGAAAGAACATCTTCTTATTACTGTCCTCAGTGGAAAATTCACAATTAATGGATTATCTATAATGCCTACAGCAGTGATTCTCAACAGTTTTGACTTGGCAACAATAATTCAAAATCCTGGATAGGGACTTGATATGAAATAATGATACTGATTTGTAGTTTTTTCCCCCCCGCTTATTTTAAATCCTTTCAAGTCATCTTGAGGCCCCCTTAGTGGTTTGCTGAGGCCCCCTAGTGGGCCCCAGGCCCCTGGTTTAGAACCACTGGCCTAAAGTTTTATTTTCTCCAAAACTTCATGTGATGACCACCTTACATTAAGCCATCCAAATAAAAATATGAGGAACAAAATAATGACGTGTCTTCATATTTAGTGACACTGCGAGACAGACACCAGCTTGTTTATGATGATGTGAGTGACTCAACGATCTGTGTTGTTTGTTACAATTTTTCAAGGTAAAACAACTCTGTCCAACTGTCATAGGGAAAAAATAGAATTATTAAATATCTAATAAAAAATATTTTAAGTATTATAAATGTTTAGGGGGGGGGGGTGCAAAATACAGTTGCACGTTCAGTTAAAAACATTTTTAAATATTTCCAATTCACCGACTACTGGTAGGAGTACAAACATTCATTTTGGACCCTGTGTGAGTGTATGTGTGAGGGTGTTACTGTGAGAATGTTTCTGAGCTCTAAAGAATGTACACACACGTGTGAGTGTGAACATCACTCCATTACTGATTGATCTGTGTGTTAAACTCCCTGCTGGCAGATCCAGGTGCATTCTTGTTCCTGTGGATCGGTTTAAATAAAGTTTTCCCCTGCACTGAGCTGTAATTGCCAATGGAGAGAGTTTTAACCGTATGTAAGACATTCTCTCATTTAATAAAAGCAGAGAACAGAAGTCTCCACTCCACTAAAGGAGCATGGAGGCTATTCCACTTAAACTATACATAGTGCCAATTCTAACATATTACATTAGCATTAGAGTTTAAAGCAAACCTGGAGGAAGAGGATTCCGGGGAATGAGAGGGAGAGAGTTAGTCTGTTGAGAGCACGCTTCAAAGTAAAGCAGATTAAACCGCTATCACCTCTGCAGTCAGACATTAAGAGGGAGATGTTGAGTGTTACATGTGAAACACGTGCATGTTTTTATTTTGCTCTACATGCTTTTCATTTAATTTAATTTAATTTCTATCAACCTTTAAAGCAAGTTTTTGTGTCTGTGATCTTTTGCTGGAAAGTTGTGTATGTAAGAAAAAAATGAAAAAGATAAAAAATAAATGGTGAAAATTCAATAAGAATTTCACTGCAGATCCTGCCAGCATTTTATTTGCATAGGCTATCTGTATAATTTTAGCATCGTATTCACAGAAGGAATTTTGCAAATCAGGTGATAATAATGAACACTAACAATGGCGCAATTGGCGATCTTGTTGGTCTGTTCTGATTGCTACATTGTGGAGGATGCAGCAGATTATCCCAATCGGCATATACTTTACTGAGAACACTTAGCATCACTCCACCACTGTGATCCAGACACCTGAATTGGCTCTTTGAAAATGTTGATTAAACGCTCGACTGCACAGCTGGTCTGGATATATGCCCAGTTATAACTCTTTTCTCCACTATGATGAGCTACAACTATGATTAATAGAAAATGTACACAAAATGTTCAACAAATTCACTTTACTGTTAATGGGCATTGATATTGTAACGCTAATGTGAAAATTTGATGCGATAAACATTTTAGTTTGAATGTACACCTGTTAATGTCTCTCCCATCGATGCAACATTTTTTTTTTTAAAGAGGTGTTCTAATCTATTTTCCATCACACTGTGAATAAAGCTCGTCGAACAATAATAATCACCACTTTTGTCATATGATGCTGTTGTTACATAAAACTACAGGCCTGTTCATACAGCGCTGCACAAGCCGATCGGCATCTGACTTGAAGCAGGTTCGAAATTTTGTCCGTCTTGAGACGGCGCTGACACTACGTCACAGTGAAGTATGCTATCAAAGTACTTATCAGAGCGATTTAAGAGCAGACAGCTGCCTCACTCTGTGCAGTTTTATTTTAGACAGGCAGCACTGGCTCTGATGTCGACACAGCTGTTTTACGATTGGTCAGATTCACCGATAACAAAGATGGTGTGTGTATCGTGTTCATTCTGACACCTTCAGTTTCACTAATGTAATGTTTATAAATAAAACCTTTGAGAGGTTTTTTTCAGGGGTATTTAAATATTATAGACTTACAGTGGGCTCCACAAATATTGGCACCCTTGGTAAATAGAAGAAAAACTGACTGTGAAAATTTGTTTTTGTAATTTCTCCTCTTAGTCTTTCATTCAAAATATTTACATAAAGCTAACCTTTAATTAAAGCCAAATAGTTAAAAAAAAAATTCTTATCATAAAACATTTTTTCTTTCTTACTGAAATGTATGTATTCCACAATTATTGGCACCCCTTCATTTAATACTTTGTTTAACATCCCTTTCCCAAGATAAAAGCTTTCCTAACCCTGACTGTTTAAGAACTTCTTAATAAGAAGTATTTAAATTCTTAGTAAATATTTCCCAGTGACAAGCTGGAAAGTTGCATAGCGCTTTGGTTAACCCCACTAGTGTCAGACAGTAAATTTGCATTTTCGTTCAGCTCGTCTGCCGTTTTTTACACATTGGTCTGAACAGAAAAATCACATGCGAAAATTATTTTATTTTATTTATTTAGTTTCAATGCATTTTGAGGCTGGTTAAACTGGATTATGTGTGGTGGTGTATAAGATGCTGGTTTTTGTGCTAAAATATTGGGTGGTAAAGTACTGCAAATGCTTGAGTTTGCACCCAAGAGTGACAATGAGAGACTATAAGGAGAAAAAGAAAGGTGAGAAGTAGCTCGAGAAAGTCAGAGATACAAAGAGGAAGGGAAAGCACATTACCGGGCAAATCTAATCTCTTTCAATCTTTTCATCTTCTCTCTTTACTGTTTCTGTAGATCTGAATCCTTCATGTCCTCCCAGCTGACCTGAAAGGCAGAGCTTTCTCAAGCACCTAAACTCTTCCATGAGAAACACTCTTTGTTCAGGGACATGCAGCACACATACAAAACTTAGGCCCATTATCTATTTATAGTTGATAAAATGGTATCAGCTCTCAATGGTATGTAGCACTCAATATGCAAGGCTGTAGGCACGGTTTTATAAGCACCGATGTCCAAAATTTCCGCTAGTTAGGGGGGTTTGGGGGCACGCACCCCAGGGAAAATTTAGATTTCTCTGATCTACATATGTGCATTTTAAGATGTTTGAAGGTCAAAAAATGGAGAAGAAATAGCTTTAAAACCATGTCAGTGGGCAGTAGATTATCTGTCCATACATGCTCTCTCTATAATCTCTATCACACTCTTTCTTTTTCTCTCAGTCTCCTTATCTTGCCCTGTCTCTTTCCATCCTAAAGCTGAGCTTTGACTTACAGTAATTTCATTTTCTTATGTCAGTGAAGAAAGTAAACATAGGGTCAACTGATGTTTAGCCTTTGTTTTTTTTATTATTTTCTTAGACAAGTTAATTTACTGAAGGCTACGAACACTAGGTAAATAAGTTTATTAAATTCATTCACAATATGTACACATTCATTGTTAATCTTATGCCTAATATGATGAAAACGGCTTTATTAATGTTTTTTGTCCTTTCACATTGAATTACACGAATCACGTAAATTATATAGGCCTATTTTTGATTCAAAATAGCGAAATTAGAAAAAAGTTTATTAGTTTGCCTGATTATTTTTATCTGCCGTTGAACATTTCTATCCTAAAACAGCTGTCAAATATGAAATATTAAGTTTAGCACTCTATGACCGTTTACTGAAACTTTGAGTTGCGCTGGAATTCGCACTGAGCAGCTTCTCTGAACATAAAGCCCGCCTACTTTGATTTGATTGCTCAAATATTTTGACATTTAAGAGTGGTGACAGACTGCAGAGGCAGCTCTTCTTGGTGCTGTGCAAAATCCTTGCAGCCCTAAAGTGGTGTTAATACTATATTAGGCAATTATTTAACAACATTTATTATACACCTCGGAAAAATACAGAGGTCCGGACCTCAGTGACCTCATAGCTGGCTACGGCCATGTCAATGTGCTAGCAGATGTAAGCCCTCACATTTCCTATATTATCCTTAGTTTCCATTAAATAACATTTAAATTAATAATTTGATACAATGCACAATTGAGTAAATGTTTTTAAACTGTACTTACATAAAAAAAATACCTGTATGTAGTTATATTTGTAATTTATTTCTGTAATTACATCTAATTACACTGTTTACCCAACTCCTACCCATTAACCTACCATGAAACCTGACCCTAACCTTACCATATCCCACCTTGATAGCATTAGCAGCAACAACATTTTGCAATGCAACATGAACTGTACATAGTAATTTGAAGACACCTAATATAGTTGGGACCAAAAATCATAGTTACCGCAGTTTTTGTTATGAAATAATATATTTTTTTAGGGCTGGGCAAGTTAACGCGTTATTATCGCGTTAACGCATTTATTAATTAATGCCGACAATTTTTTTATCGCACGTTAACGCATTTTTTTTTTTATTATTATTTTGAAAGTCCGTTGCTCACTGGCTCTGAATATACATAGGCCTACAGTCAAACCATGATCACAGGAGGGGTGGGATGTTGGTCAGCCAGCAAATAACCCACCCAAACAAGCAGTGGAGAGAGTCAGGTTCTCTCTGGTGAACAGTTAAAGGGTTGCGCTCCGCGAGTGAATGACAGGCACTCTATGGATAGTACCTATAAAACCTATAGATAATAACTATTTAGATTCTGGAAACTCACTAACAGCGAGCCGAGGATCAGTCTCTCTTCTAATGATTTGTGCTGCGCGTCCTTTATAAAACGTTATAGACAATTCAACTTCGGCAACGAGCGGGCGCGGGCGCGGGCGTGAGGCGAGCATGACCGCAACAGTTTCACAGGAACGCACCCGCTTGTCGCTGCACCTTGTGCTCGACCACTTCACCTCACTCTTGGCTGATTTATACTTCTGCGTCGGACTTACGCCGAAGACTATACGCTATAGACTACGCGTTGGTTTTCATTTATATCTCTGCTTCGTTGTCCGCGTTGACGCGCAATTACACATGCAGAGGGAGCATGTGAAACCCGGGGTGCGGTTCTAGCAATCACAGCGCTTGCAGTACGCGTAGAATTGACGTTTCATTTTTGGAGAGGTGCACGTCAGGGTACGCCGAAGTGTACGCGCGCTACACAGCTACGGCGTGAGTATAAAGTATAAATTGTTTTTTTACTCTGTTTAATGTAATCTTACGTGGGAAACCATGGCATGACCAAACCTAAGCTACTATAAGTAACGTTGGTCGACTTATATCTGTAGTAGTGATCATGACCTCTGACTACTACATAGACTGTTTCTGCTGCTCCCTGATAAAAGATACCTGTTGATACCTGTTCAGAAAAAAAACCAAGAAAACTGGACTCGTTTTAACAAACTAGATAAAAGGTAATGCCCTGGCAGTGGCAAATAGCTTTGTTTAAATATTTGATTTGATTACATTAATGTTTAAGTTGAGATTTGAGATTACTGTGTAAAGGGAATACTGCTGGTATAAAAGCACCTTATTTGTTTAAAGTTATTGCACTTTTGTGTATATAGCAGTACATTTAAATCAAAAGTGCGCAATACACTACTTTAGAAGTCATTATTCAATTTTGCGCATAACAATGTGATTAATCGCGATTAATCGCAAGAAAACCATGCGATTAATCGCGATTAAAAATTTTAATCGTTGCCCAGCACTAATTTTTTTATATGAAATCTGCATAAAAACAGCAAGACATTTTAAGAATCCACTTAAACCAAAGTCTACACAGTAAAAGGGAAAAATTGTAACACTCAATATGGTGGCTGTAGAAAATGAAGTCCTGCCTTTCAATAGAAAAAAGGTAATCGGCTTGTTGGCAAAGGCATTGCTTGCTCTTTTTGATCTACATATGCATTAGCTGGACAAACCTGAAAAAAGGTGTAGCCTGATTTAAGCATTGTTGTCAGTTTTTTATTGTAGAACTGACATAAGTTATTGAAATGGCACATAGTTTTTGTCATTTCAGTCTTTTCCCTTTCCAGTAGATTGGAGGTGTACTTGTGTGATTTGAAAAAAAGCTGCCCTGGGGCACTGACACAATGACTGCAGAGTGAACCAACATGCTCCAACAGGGACTTAAGATAATACAAAGTTATTTCAATTTTATTGCAGTAAAAATAACTGTAGCTAGTACTATAGTATTTGGAGGGAATCTATGGCTACGACAGCAAAATGTTGTAAGGCAGTCAGTGTTTGTGGCAACAAACAAAAAAATAAGTCAAAAGAGTTGCATGATTAATTGTTAAAAGATCATGGTTTTCGTGACAGTGACGTGCAGTCCATTTAGGCTGCGAATGCTCTCCATATAGCCAATTTATAGAATGGATGCAGAGATTTGCTTTTTAATTTTACCCTTAATATAAATTTCCTTGTCATTAGAACATGCAACCTAAAGCTTATTCCCATTATAAAATGTGCATGTTGCTGTCCTCAAATTATTTTATTGCCAAACTGTAGTTTTCTGAAATCTGTTACAGTTACGTAAGGATTCGGGCGAGGAAAGTAAATTAAATGAATAAATTAGCAAATAAAAACAAAAATATTGTATATCCTTGTCTTTTGTCACACAAATTTGAATTTGATACACCTTTAGTTTAGTTTATTCATTGTCATTTGAATCATTCACTCAACCGATTCGTTATTTCAAATTCAAATTAATAAATGTATGTATGTAAAAACTAGTCATGATTATTAAGCTTTTCTTAATGTAGGTCTGACACATGTAAACTATTAATTTATGTTTTGAATAGTTGAATATTAATATTTCCATACGTATTTTGATTTACATACCTGTATTTCTACTTGTTTCTTGCATTTTAAGTAGATTAAAGCAAAGACCATTTTGTCACTATTTTGCCACATATTTTCTGCTCTGTTCTAAGCAAAAAATCGTAATTGTCAAATTAATTAAGAATCATGCCATTATAAATGAGGTAAGTTTTTACTATGCACAAGCCTCTATTTCTAGAACATTCTCTCCTGTTTTACTTGACAAAATGCTTTTTTCAGTTTTTCCTCCTTCAAAGCTGACAAGCAGACGAAATTAAAAACTAATTAAACCAAGATAAAATTTAATTAAAACCTGAACTACACAAATATGGTGTCGTTATAGCAATATTCACTTTGATATGACCACTAAGCAGCGTCTGATCTGCATTAGCTTAGTTAGCTTACACTCCCACTCTAACTCATGCTTTACAAGATCTTTGATGTGGAGTATTTTAATAAAGAAAATCAATGCAGGCAGGGTCATTAACAAGCACCTCCATACATTTAGACCTGGAAGTGAATTTTATACGTTTTTTAAAAGCTATTTACACCTTTGGAGATCTGTTTTGAAAATGAAGTACTAAATTCAGCAAGAATCAATGTCTGGGATTCAAAAACTTAAAAGAGGGAAAAAAAGTATTTTAGTTGTATTTAGTATTTGCTTGTTGTGTGAGTTGTTCTGTAATGAACTGAAAGTGCAAGTGAAAGTGAGAATGTATTTGCAATTTATTAAGCAAATCTCACAATATGCTCGATTTGGACCCAGTTAAGAGCAAAGAGATACACTCTGCTCTGCTCTAATGGGGATGTTAGATCTAATCTAGATGCTGGAGATAATAACTGTTAGTTTACACTGTAGATAATGATTAATTCAGCTGCATCTCAGCTGAGCTGGCAAGCTGACTAAAATTGCAATACAATACTGTGTAAGTAGTGTGCCTGAACTCTAAATTTGAAGCAGGAATAAAACAAAGTGAAAAATAACCTGACTAATGGACTGCGATAACCTATACAATAACATTCTCTGGAAATGGAAGTCAGGAGAAAATCCTGAAGGTCTCTTTTATCATTGACATGAATACTTGTATGAGTCAGTGAAAATGACAGGGCTTTCTAACTCTGCCAGTTTAGTTCTTTAAAGTAGATTTGTGACTGACAATCACAGAGTAGTACAATACTTGTAAAATAAATTCTGACTGTGTGGGCGCAATAAATGTTACACACATTTAAAGGGATAGTTCACCCTAAAATGAAAAGTAAAAAAATCACAACAAAAGTAGTCCTTGCACTATATTCCAAGTCTCCTTAAGTAATAAGATTTGCGCGATGAACAGACCAACATTTCAGCCATTAATCACTGATTCACTGACAATCTTCCTCTTTGGTAATCTCTTAACTCAAGAACCCCTACAAATGAATCAGTCTGTTTGATGAACGAATCGCTCAGTCTGATCTGTGAACTGTTTCTGTTTTCAAATTCAACACAGATTCAATAATTGTAGCAGTTCTTGATTAAACAACTCACAGGAGGGGAACATTTTAAAATAATGAGTTTAAAGACTTAAATTTTGGTCTGTTGTAGTATGTATTGTATTGTAGTGTACTGTAGAACTTCCAAAGGCATGGAATATAGCACACAATATGTATGGGCCACTTGTATGGTTCTTTAGAGCATTTTTTGGGTGAGCTATTCCTTTAAACGTTGTACACCACTTTATACTGCCCATTTGTGGAAAAATTATAGAACATCTAGCTTACAGAGGCTTCAAGTAGCGTACAATGCTGTAATGAGAATTTTATTAAGGAGAGCTAGATGGCATAGTGCAACTGAGATGTTTGTAACTGTGGGAGTTAACACATTTAAAACTGTGTTACGGAATCTTATGCACGAATTTATTTGCCAACTTTATGCTTCTAAAAATGAGATTATCATGGGTCTATCAAATATGATTTCCATTACACGATATCAGTCTAAATTGTGGAAACTGGTACATTTGTATTTTTGTAACGCATTGATGTATTTTTTTTTTGTTTTGTTATTGTTGGGTGTTATATCTTGTTTTAAAAATTGGACCCTGAGTCTGTAATAAAGTTTTGATTGATTGATTGATTGATTGTTTGATTAAAACCTTACTTTGCTGTATGAACCAAACCCAGTTCAGTTAAAATAAACCAGTAAAGGAATAAAATACAAATTACCTCAGTGCTATTGGTGTTCTCTGAGATAATTTGGATTAAAAATGGTCACATTAGGAAAAATATGTAGCACAAATTTGTTTAAATTAAAGGGAAACTCACCAAAGCCCAATCTGTTGTCATTGTTTCCAAAGTCGAGAGAATATATGACAACATGGTAGTTGTTCCACACATAGAGCAAATTGTCTCTGGGGTTGTAGTCCACAGCTGCGATGTATTGGTAGGAATTTGGGAATGGAATGCTGAGGTGCGTTTCACGGCTCTTTTCTGTGTTGTACATGTAGTCGATTTTATTCCCCAACGCTTCATTATCGTCATCTTCATAAACACTCTTCACTACATAGAGGATTCCGCAGATCATGAAAGCATTAGAGGCCGATCGCTTATCGTATGTCGTATCCCATGACCCCTCCACTCGTAGTGTGTAGGGGTTGAGCTGACTCACCACAATTCGTCCATTGTTCTGTTCGGTGGCGTAAATTACCCACAGTCCGTTTTCATCCACTGCTAGATCGATGTCAGATTTCCCACCCCAGCGATACGGAGAGGTGTCGTGGTAATTAGCGTTAGCGATAATCGCCTCACCGCTTTTGATACGAGTTCGCAGATCGAATTTAACAATGTTGCGTGTACGTTCCTTGTTGAAGAAAAGCGCACCATCGAACACCACGAACCCAGTGCCATCTACCCGATGTGGTAGTTTGTATGTTGTGGTAGGGCGACCCGCAATAAAGTCCTCTTTAGATGAGTACTCAGTCAGTGTATCTGTGCGGTAAGGTGTCCAGGGCATATAGTAGATCTTATTGGATGACTGTAGGGGGTCTTTACACCATGATCCAGACTGATGGTCTGACTCAAAGAGGTGTTCACTCTGGTACACACCTCTCAATACACCTGGACAGAGAAAGACTGAGAGAGGAAGAGATGGAGTGAGTTCCATTCACATATTTGAATTTAATTAATGCTCATTTTGTTGTCCTATCTATACATTTATTAAAAGTACATGAAATGCAGTTCAGAAATACAATGACCTACTCTCTTTTATGATGAGCATATTTTACATTTCTGAATTAAAATTAATTTTGATATTTTTTTATGGACACAGTCAAATTTGTCAGGGTGATACAATTGTCCTGATTAAATTAAGAAAAGAATCCTTATTAAAATAAATACTTAAGATAAGCTTAAATAAGCATAATCTTGTATTATTAATTCTTAGAATTATTATCTTGTATTATTATTTCTTCATTGCTTATTCATAATTTACAAACTTATGTCCAAGTGCAACCCAAAAAAATCTACCAAAAAAAGACCCCTGCAGACCTTTCTTAAATATTTTTAGATAAACTGAAACTTTTCATTGAAAATGATTCAAATACAAAGAGTATATTTCTAAGAACTTGTGTTTTAGATTTTTTTTCTTTTTTAAATTTTTTTTTTATTGTGAACACTTCTGCATGTCATTGACCCATAAAACATGCTAACAAATGCAATGATCCACAACCAAAACTATCAGAAAGCTACATGTTTTGAGCCTGAGAGAGAGAGAGAGAGAGAGAGAGAGAGAGAGAGAGAGAGAGAGAGAGAGAAAGACATCTATTAAATCATATCTGATGACTAGTAACCCGATTTATAGTTCATGACTCCAGCAGAATC
Source organism: Gila orcuttii (assembly GCA_026230005.1). Classification (NCBI taxonomy): domain Eukaryota; kingdom Metazoa; phylum Chordata; class Actinopteri; order Cypriniformes; family Leuciscidae; genus Gila; species Gila orcuttii. Next base: position 48,866,299 of record JAPDVR010000002.1, on the reverse strand, counting down.
CCTCAGGAGGTTCTGAAAATCTGTCACACCGACTTCTCTAACCCTGAGGAAAATTCACACGGTGTGAGAATTTATGTGAGGGGTGGTTAAGAACCATCACCCTATTATTCCTGGTACATTAAATGTAAAGATGAAAATAATCATCTGTTAAGCCTTATGCAAATCAACCTTAATTTGTCCTGCAGAATTGCAGCTTGTAATACTAACGTTCTATTTCATGAACTTACCCACAATATATTGCTGGGAAAAATAGCAACGATATTTGCTAAACCTGGGAAAAAATTTCTGGGAGTAATTCAAATTACATTTTAAAGTACAGTGAAAAATCAATGACCAATGAACACAGTTGAGACTGGCTTAAAATCAGGGTTAGCCACCGTCCACACAGCAGGCCGTGCTGTCATGCATATCTTATAAATGTACGCTCTTGTGACTAAACCCTCTGTGTGTGTGTGTGTGTGTGTGTGTGTGTGTGTGTGTGTGTGTGTGTGTGTGTCTAATGTTTTCACTTTCTTTGATTTATAATGATACTCCTGCAAACCATGCAGATATTCTTACATGGTCACACACAAACAGAGAAGAGAGCGCACACGGAATGCCTGCCATAGAAACGGCCCTTTCCCACCATTCCGTTCCCAGAATGAGGGACATCCTCATGGGAAGTGTGGCTGGTATTTTAACTATTACTGGATGTTTCCTTTTATTGTTTTAGATGGATTCATTTTCCACAATATGTCTTAATCCAGGAACTTCTCTTGGTCTTTGATAAACTCAAGTATATTTGTGTTTATTCTTTTATTTTATTACTTGTGACTGTCAAATGTTTTGGTAGCCTATTAAATCACTTTTAATGTTTTATTTAATTTCTAATTTCTAAAGTTTTATCCAAGTATTCAGTTCAATTCAAGTTTGTTTGTAAAGTACTTTTTGCAATACATAACGTTTCAGAGCAGCTTTGCAAAAATAGCATGCGTCAAATATTACAATCAAGAAGCCAGAGTTGACAGTGACAAGAAAAAAAAATAGCGATGAGGTATTATGAGAAAAAAACCTTGAGAGGCTTGTAACTACATACACAATAAAAATGACAGCTATTTTTCTGTTTATGTCAACATAAAAAAATTATTTGTAATGTGCGTACCATTCTATTCCAAATCAAGACAACCTGACATAAAAAGCTCCCATTTCAAAATGCCAATTCACTTGATTTGAGTGTTATCAGCCTTTGATAAATGTGATAACTGTTTATGCGTCAGCTATGCAGAAAATAAGCTTTTATGTTAAGGTCTACATTCACCCCAGGCCAATCAAGACCCATAACATCGCAAGACATCAGTTTCACACTGTCCCGTCTTGTGGTCAGCACAATCGGCAGCTTAAGTTTTAAACAGTGGCAACACCTCCCTGTTTATCTGATACATGGTAAACCACCAGATACACTAAGAGAGATCAAGAGTGAGGAGACAGTGAGAAATAGAGGTCTAATTCAGGGAGTACAGCCTTGGTCTGAGATCAAGTTTCTCCTCCGCATTCCTATTATAAACCATTATGAGCTACTGATCGCCAATCTGTCATTAGTATCAAATAACACCATAACAGCCTGACAGTGAATTACACACTTAAATTACATTAAAGTAATGGACCTACCTCTTTGCTCCACTTCTGCATTCAGAAAAGGGTGGAAGAAGAAGAAAAGAGAAAGAGAGAGAGAGAGAGGGACAACAGATTAATGATGCAATATTAAATACTTCACAGTAATTCAATTCCATATTATGCATGCAATGTGCGACGTATCATAACACAATCTTGTGAGTTAGTAAGTAGTAAAATGTGCTTCATTTGTACTCTAGAAATTTCATTAACAAAGTGATCATAATTTTTGAAAACAAATATAGTGTCAATGTGATATTAGACTATTAACCAGAAAAATGTATGGATCAAAACAAACTAGAGAGAAAGAAATAGGGTTTGTTTCACAAATATTTCTCATGTGCCTTGGGTGCTGATTTAGATACAGAGCAGATTTCTTGGCTAGCCTTCTTGGCTGATGAATAAAAGACACAGACTTAAGATTTATCATTATTTATTCATTTATTTGATATGATATGAAAAAAGATTTCGATTTAAACTGAATGTTGCCTTTTTTATTATTAAAAACTTGTATCCTGACACAACATCACTGGCTTGACCAATGTTGTGAGTTAGAGACAGGACTATTTGATTGGCTGATTGATGGAGGAATGGGAAAGTGGTTTAGAAATATGTAATATGTGGAAGTAATATGGAAATTGTAGATTTTTTAAATTAGCTGCTTCTTGCTTTTATTTATGCTGGTTTCAAATACAAATCTTATTAGTTTTACTTCTGTATATTTCTATCTTTGCATCCATTTCAATTTACATATTCTTTTCATCTTTATTTCTCGAATTAAATTTGAGTTCCTTTCTTTATTTAAACATTATGCAACCAATAATGGAAGACAAAAAAAATTCATTGTACTCATGCAATGGCAATAAGAGCTTGATTTGCCTTGAAAAAAATACAATCTAGATGGTTGCAACAATTTATGTCCTTTGTGTATGTGTGTGTGTGTGTGTGTGTGTGTGTGTGTGTGTGTGTGTGTGTGTGTGTGTGTGTGTGTGTGCGTACTTCTCTATGAAATATGCATGAGGATGAACTGTTAATGCATCACTCAATAAATCCAATAAATAAGCCGCCACACAAGAAAGAGAGACTATGTGAGTGTGTGAATGAGGTTCCAGGAGATCTGATTTAAAAGCAATTATGTCTCCCCCACACACACCTAGTCAAGTTTCAGTCACATTGTAAATGGATCAATAACGGATAGTCATTTGCTGTCAGTAATAATAAATAAAGAACAGCCTGAACAGACGAGTCCTACTGGGAGGTTACGACTTCCTCTACTAGTACCCTATGCATCCCAACTAACAGACAGATCGATGTGGATAATGTAACACAGACTCCTGCAGTATGTTTACCAAAATCATTACCATAGTTGCAATGACACTGATGTAGCGACAGATCTTTTTTCCTTATTGTTAGTGAAACGAATAGTTGAAAAAGAAAAAGTATAGAGCAGGGACAAGGTCATCACCACCGTTTGTTGATGGAGACAAATATGAATTCGAGCGTGCAGTTGATTGCAAGTAAAGAGCGGGGTTTAAGCGGACTAAATGACTGGAGAAGTCAAGCATAAGTCACTGGAGAGAAGTCATTCGTTTCACCAAAAGATTTTTTATGTGGTCAAAATTTTTTTTTAAATTGTGTATCAATAAAATGCATTTAGAAAATAGATAGAATCAAGTGTAACATTTCTGTGTTTCCAGCAACATCAAACAGAACTGAAAAAATATTGATTGTTTGGTAACACTTTATGATAAGTATACAGTAATAAAGTACTACAAATAATTTGCAAACTATTAGTTTATAGTTAATTCATAGTTAATATATTGCAGTCTTTGCATTGTTCGTTTATTAATAGGCTATATACAAATAGTGAGTTATAGTTATCTTAACTGAAAACTATCATCGTTCTTGGTGTGAACGGACCTTTACTTACAGTTGTCGAAAATATTGAACAAAAAATTACAGTTTGCCTTTAAAGGGATAGTTCACTCAAAATTTAACCATTTACTCACCCTCGTGTTGTTCCTAACCTGTATGGCCGTCTTTCTTCTGTTGAACACAAAAATATATTTTTCTTCTTTTTTTCGTTCATACAATGCAAGTTATCGGGTCCAATGTTGTTTTGAACCCTATTGACATTCATTGTAAGGACAAAAACAGTTGAAACATTTTTCAGAATAACCTATTTTGTGTTGCACAGGAGAAGACAAAATCTCTATGAGTTTGGAATAACATGTGGGTGAGTAAATGATGACAGAATATTCATATTTGGGTGAACTAACCCTTTAACGTACTGTGAATAATACGACTTACAGGGAAGCAAGATTCCTAGACTATAATTTCAAAACCACTTTATTTCCTCCATAAAGACAGTAGTTAATCACACAGATCTAAGGAGCAGGTACTGAGTATCTATATGAAGTGAAGTTTTCTGAGTGTGTAGGTAAAACAGACGTCCCATATTGAAGCCAAAGCAGAAAGGTTGACTGGAGTTCTGCCAACTCCTCCATCACAGGGGAGAAGAGAAAGCCAGAAAAACCTCAAGAAAACATTTGGAACATGTTCCCAAGGGTTTCTAAGCCAGAAGTAATTAAATTACCTGCATGTGTGTGTGTGTATGTGAGACTGTTTGTGTGTGTGTCCGTCCGTATGATGGACCTCCCCACTAATTAGTGGGCCTGTGGAAAAAAATGTTTAGGCTTTTTTTGACCAGATGGTCACAAACACACATGTATGCACTTATAAACACTCACACACACTCCATGACCCCTATGCGCAGGACGATTTATGGTCAAAAGGCCGAAATGAACCGTGTGTGCATCCTGCCTGTGTGTCCTTTGTGTCATTTAGCTCTGTGCAAGAAATTCCACAATGTCTCTGCTATTCTACCCATTTGTGAATCAGTGTGTGTGTGTGTGTGTGTGTGTGTGTGAATGTGTAGGGGAGACAAAGTGTGTAAGTGTTTTCAGGCTTTTCCTGCTGCCAGTGCCGCAGTCATACGATACTGATTTATCGTCACCGTTGCCATGGCCACACCAACCCCACAGATACCGTGAGAACTTGAAACCACATCACTCTGCCCTCAGATGATTGACAGGATCTTTTCCCATGAGTCATGGCAAGGGACAAGGCCCGGCAACAGTGGACAAAGGCAACAGAAGTTCATTTATATGTATTTTTATGATACAAGTTCATATTTGGTGACAGATCTGATTGAGGTATCACTGCAATCCTAAGCTGTTAGGAAAGTAGAAAAGTTTCAAATCAACTTGAGATGTAAATTTGACAGTGCTATAGTGAACAAAAACCTCAACTAATGGAGTCATTATTGTGGACTAAGGCTCTTTGTATGAGCACATGTGAGTGCACTTGTACTTGTGAGGGCCACATTTCAGAAAATGCCCGTCTTGAATGTTCAAGCTCTATAGAAATCATTTATGGCATAATGTCCATTATTAACGTCCATTACCACAGTTTGAACACCAAAAAATAAGGCACATAAAGTACACAGGGCCAGGCAAAAAAAAAAAAAAAATGAAGTACAGCCACACGACTCAAACATTATATGTGTTGGCATGCGAATCGTGTACTGGCCATCTGGCTAAAGTTACATCCAATATTTCATGCTTGTCATGACGACTTTACCTCAGTAAACTAAGTAAACCTGATAAATATCACACTATATGTGCAATAATACCAGAAAGGGACATGACGTAACTATCAGTAAAGCACTGTTTACAGGAATCACATATGAATTACAATTACAAGGAAAGAAAAGTATTTCCACCTCAAAAGGACAATTTATAACTTCACAGCTCAAATAATAAACAGGATTTCACAGAATAATTCATTTAAAAAAATAATAATCTTCACATTACATGTGTTTCTATCATTTCGTTTTGAAAAAAGGACTAAGGTACAAAGTGAAATAATTTTCTGTGGTAATCAACATTATGCCACAAATGATTATAGAGCTTGATATAGAGCTTTACTAAAACCCGGAACATTTGTTTCAAATGACCTGAGGCCGCTATTCTGCACTAATAAAAGGGTTCATAAATGAGCCAAATATTGCATTAATTACAATGAAAAAATGGTTACGTTGTAGTAATTATAACTTGATTTCTAAAACTGGATATTGTCTGTGGTTGCTATGTAGTTGATAAGGTGTTCTGAGGGGTTTTAAATGGTTTGTTATGTGGTATGGGACGCTGCTTAAGTTAAAAGAGCCCTCCCTCAAGTCTTTATGATATCATGTGGCCAGTTGCATAAACTTAGCCACTATGTTCAGACTTTCTTAAAGGGACTATAAGTAACTTTTTAGGTGATTTATAATCTAAAATCAATATTTTTATCATAAATATGTCCCCAATGGTGTACCAATACCTCTGCCAATTATCTGATTTATCCTCGTAAACGAAGAATTTATTATATTTATATACATGGGACGGGTAAGTCCACGGAGGCTTCCATGTAGTTCCGCCATCTTGAAAAACTATAATAGCAGAGAGGGACAAAAAGTACGCCAACACGTTTTCGTTCAGAGCCAGCGTCACGAAACTGAAAGCAGCAGAAACGGAGGAGCAGCAGTGAGAGCTTGTTTAAAAGGCTGCATTGCACTGTTATTTTTAATGGCAGACCATACATATGCCGAGCCACAGGAGAAGAAATCCTCGTCGCCCAAAATAGTCTAAAATAGATCGTAAAAGGAAACGTGACCGGAGATTACAAAAACAAGAGTCGGGATAGCTTTTTCCAGGTGGAAAGAGCTAATGCAGGATAAAGATTTCAAAAGAGACGCTGAAGTTGCCTGCTTTCTTCTCGACAGGCAAGTCAATGTTACAGTCTTAATTACAAGCTTTTTTCATTGTTTGGTTGTGTAGGCCTACTTTATTTTATAGACAGAAGAACATTTATCGTTAGGCTCTTTGATGAATAGCACCTATTGAGTAAAGTAGTAGAGAACGCGCTAAAAACAAGGTTTGTAAGTTTACTTTTTGTAACCTAGAAATTCGATAATAATATATTTTAATAGAGCATATGATTGTTCTTGCATTGTTTGCACACCGAAGGAAAACTCGACGAAGTGCAATTAGAAGACATCCTGTCATAGCTTTTTGGTACATAACGGCTACCAAAGATGCAACACGCATTTGAAAACGCAAGGCGCTGGAGAGCACAATTCGTTTGAATGCAAAATACAATTTCACCGCTAGATGGGAGTAATTCTTACTTAATGTCCCTTTAAGAACTAATTTGACCATTTAGAAATTAGTCAAGAGGTAATCAGTCTTACTTCTTTGATTTAAATTAGACTGATCTACCTTATGTAACTGACTTTAAAAAGTTAGGACTAGTCTTGAAGAATTTTCTTTTTTTAAGACAGCAGTTTATGCAACTGGACCTGGTCCTTGGACATTACTTGAATCCCTCTTTCAATATACATTTATGGGGTTTTTCATTTTATCACCCACCAGATGAAAAATCTAATTGGAATATTTTGGGCTCAATATAAGTTATGCTCAGCTGACAGCATTTGTGGGATAATTGTAATTACCCAAAAATGTATTTACCAAACCCCTTTTAACTTAATAAAATAAAAAAAAGCAAAAATCTGGGTTACATTGAGGCACTTACAAGGAAAGTAAATCACTTGCGATCCCAAGAAAAGGATCACTTGCGATCCTTTTCTGTGTAAAGTTTTATCCCATTTTAAAACTTGTAAAGTAAACTTAAAACTAGTGTTAAATCTTTGTTTAAAACTTTATAAGGTTACATAACAGAAGAATTGATGCAGGTGCTTTCATTAAATGATAACCTCCAAAGATTTGCCCCACTCACTTGTAGGTGCCCCACTGTAACCCCGAGGGATGAACTAAAATGTCTTTTTGTGGTAATCAACACTATGACACAAATGCTGTTGATTGAGTTGAACTTGAATTTAGCCCAGAATATTCACAGAATAGTCTGAAGCATAAGAAAATCTATCAGAAGAACCACCGCACAATTTAAGATATAATTCATGTCTATAGCCTGAAGCAAAAAGGAATGAGTCATGCATCAAAGTTTAATACTTAAAGTTAGAGATTTGTTCAAATCCCTAAGTATGAGAAATAGCAATAGCGATGTTGTAAAAAGCTTAAATTAAATCTGTAAGTGTGTGAGAACTTACTGTATGGCACACACTCATACTGAACCTCAAGGTATTTGTACGTTCCAGGACACGGGTCAGGAAAAACATCCGGGCCAGCAACGACCGCACACTGAGTTCGGTTGTTACACCTGAGAGAGAAAGAGAGAACAATTTATGCAGACAGATAAAGCAAGGCTATTTGTTCAGTTCATTCAATATCAATCTGACATTAGGCATATGAACCTTATGTACTCGTTCAATATGTACAATAAAAGTTAATGAGCCCTGAAATCCATTTTCATCAAATGAAAGAAAAAAAAGATACTTTTACTCAACAATCTCAATGAAGCTGCAAGACTCAAAATGTGGGCTCCCCCGAAAGCCCAGGAACACATGCTGTTGTTTAAATGTAATTTATATTTATGTCGTATGTACATGTAGGGCTGAAAATACAGAGCAGAACGAATTCTGGCAGGAAACAAAAAGAAGAAGAAAAAAGGCAGAGGAAAAAACAGTTTTGACATATTCTGCTTGGCAGGAACACATGCACACATATACGGATGACCACCACATGACATCTCTATCATATTTCATGATTATTACACCCTATAGAAATACAAATGGACAGACACACAACACAACTGACACATGTACAAACACACACAAGAATCTTAAAGCTCAGTTGTATCTCGCTCAACGGGTAACCATGGAAACCTTCCAGTCCGAACCCATGGGGCACTCAAAATGCACACATACACATACTTCAGTTTCTTAAGTTTCTAAGATTAGCTTCACAAAATCATTATATGATGACAAGCAGCAAAAAATGGTTGTTTGTTCGTGTGGGTGTGTGTTTTGCCTCTTACTTTTCAAGCTGTCAGACAGTGGAATAATGTATAAGATTGGTCTCTTGACATTTTTTATATTTGTGCACAGATGCAGGTATGTTAAGTGTGTGTTACAGTTTGACTATGTGTGTGTGTGTGTATGTGTGGGCCTTAATTGCTGTGCTGAGTGAGTGTGACAGTCATACTCCAAGAGTGCTGTGGGGCATCTCTGGTTTCCGGGGCGACAGCTCTTGGATGGCATTGTGCTACACTCAGATATGACCTAATTTAGGAGGAGAGGACAGAAGAGGAGATTCTTTTGTCTTTTTCATTAGAGGTAAAGATTTGCATGCACAAAACAGCCATTCAATGTCCCACCCTATATTTTGTCCCAGGTATTGTGCTTTTAAGATTTGTGTTCACAGTTGTTTGGGTGTATGAGAATGGTCCGATCAGACAGGCTGCAGTGAGGAGATGACTGAATGAACTGGGGCAGTGTGTGTCACATTAATATATCAGCATCATCCAGATGTACAAAGACACTGGCCTTGAAAAAAGTCACCTGACTGAGATATCTGATGGTTTCCTATGTGTGTTAATAATTTATTTCCTATTTTGCTCACAAGCACACACAGGATGTCATGTCAGGTTTAGTAATCATCTCTAGCTATGAGTCCTTGTAGCTCAAACAGTAAAGCATTACGCTAGCAATGCCAAGATGATGGGTTTGACTGTTGACACTCACAGCAACAAATATATATCTGTCATTAATTCAATTACCATATGCTTTAAGAAAGATTTTCACATTGTCCCTATACTTTGAACAAATCACTGAATAAAGATATTAAATGTCAACAACAGTAAGATAAAATAGTATGAAATTTTCAAATAGTAAGTTGGGAACACACCGTATGGTTCGTCCCTTTTGGAAACAGTCAGTTGCTTTTATTTACATCACAGCTTGGCAAAACCACAAACCACCTTTCCTCACAATCAACTGAAGATTAGGAAAGGAAATCTCTAATCAATAAATAAATAAGCATGAGCAGCACACCAATGAATTTGAATGAACTTGCAATGAATTTGCTACTTTAATTATTTACACATTTTATTTGTAAATGACAAATGTGTAAATGTTCAGTTCATGCATATACAGTACAGTAAGACGAGTACTCACTATTTTATTTTCATTTTCAGAGAAGAGAGGGGATCTAAATGCATATACTGTATTTACTAAAAGAATACTGTATATAGTGAAATCTATACACTAAAAAATTTTATAATAATTTTGTAAACCATTTTTGGTCTTATTTTTACCTCAAAATCAAAAGAAAATAAGAAATTAGATTAGACATATATTATATGCAACATTGTATGTATTTAGTAAGTTAGTTATTGACATTATGTCATGACAATTAAGCACATTCATCACTAAAATCCCGTACTGTAATGTAAAAATCTGTAAAAAATTTCATTTTTATTACTGTAATACTGTAATTAAAAGCCTTCAGTATAAACAGAATGATTTGATTAAAATCCATCCATTCTCCATACCGCTTATCCCCTCTAGGGTCGCGGGAGACTGGAGCCAATGATTAAAAAAAAAAACGAATTAAATTAAGTACAAATTCAGTAGAAACTGTGGTAACAGTTTATTTTCCAGTGTCCTTGTTACATACTGTATGTTACATGTACTTACTGTAGTAGAATTATTGGTAACACTTTATTTTCCAGTGTCCTTGTTACGTGTTACATGTAGTTACTATAGTAATTTTAATAATATTTTATAATTTATTATAACTATAAATGATGCATACAGTAGTTACATGAAACTAACCCTAAACCAACCCCTATTACTAACCCTAAGTAAGTACATGTAGTTATTAATATTATTAATAATAACTACAGCATTATTTAAATGTATAATTAGACTGTAACATGGACACCTTAAAAAAGTATAGAGAACTTTAAAATTATACTTATAATAATTATATGCAACTAACACTAAACCAAATCCTATTCCTAACCCCGAACCCTATAAAATAAGTACATGTTGATAATTAAAGCGTTAGTTAAAAATTCTGTCATTCATTACTCACCCTCATGTCGTTCCTAACCCGTAAGACTTTAATTCATCTTCGTAACACAAATGAAGATCTTTTTAACGGGTTTGGAACGACATGAGGGCCAGTCATTTATGACAGAATTTTCATTTTTGGGTGAACTATCCCTTTAAGATTAGTCAGTACTTAAATATTTGATATACTGTATACTTTTTTGCTTTACAGTAATAAGATTTTCTTTATATATTACTTTTTTTTTCATTCGATTTGGGATAAATATGAGATTTGATGAAATTGTCATTTTTAACCAAACCAACAACATTTCCACATGCAATGTACCATGATCAATGATAGGAGAAAATCAAATATCCTGACCAATCACAGGTTCTCTTGCCGTTTTCATTTCTATAACAACTGTTTAGCATGCAGCATGTGAAATCAGTTCTATTCTCTCTCCTCTGAATTGCATCAGACCTGCTAGTTGAAATCTCTTTGTGTAATATATTATGTCTGCCAATAGATCTTGGATAAGGGGCTCCCAAACAATCACCTTCCAATTACCTTCCCTCATTGATTAGAGCATTAGCCCGCCATGGCACACACACATACACACACTCTGTGAATACATTAGCCCAAACTGAGTGAGATGTAAAGGTCAGACAAAATGAGAGAGAGCGAGTGACAGAGAGAGAGGGAGAGCGGGAGATGAGGTAGAGAATGATAAATGATGTGTGATTCCAGCTACAGCTTCTATAAAAAGCAGCGGACCAGGACAGAGGGAGAAAAAAAGACGAAATCTTTCTCTTGTCTTCTGTTTCATGGAACGTTTCCTAACTCCTCTATGGGAATTATACACTGCTACATTCAAAGCGTGCCTTGCACATTAGTAGCTCAGAGTTATATAAACTGAAAAATGTATCTCTTGTGTGTTGATAAAAGCGGGCTACCAGCATCTAAACATCTAAATTGGCTCTCACAAGAGAATGTGAGTGTGTGTTACAGGTATATGTGTGTGTGTGTATGAAAGAGAACTCATAAATGGTAATTTCCTCCACATTGACTCTGGGCATGGTCTATGGCCTTACTAATTGGATCTTACAGTCTGGTCTACCCTGAGGCAGTGTGTGTGTGTGTGTGTGTGTGTGGCAGCTGGCAGGTGGTATAACAGGCAACCTCAGGGCAGGATATGGTGCTCTCTGCCTTACACGTTTCCCCTGATTACACACACACACACACGCGCACACACACACACACACACACACACACACACACACACACGCAGCAAATTCTGAATTAACAAAAAACTGTATAATCAAATCTGTCCAGTTCAAAATTAAAACCATACAGTAGAACCCACCATTTTTATGAATGTTTTATGAGGGCAAGGCAAGGCGTTACACCACATGACACATCCGTTCATAGTTTGTGATTATTATCATACGTAGCCCATTTCTATACATCTTTGTTCTTGTGCCACGGGGTGCTAGGTTGTCAAAGTCAAGGTCAGATGGATAACAGGCTGTGCTCTCTACATTATACCGGAACTGAAACGATAATGTTTCTTGTGATGACTAAGATGCTAATGGGGTTTGTTCTGCATGGGTTCTGTTTTTCTCTGTAGCTCGGTTTGGAGGCAAAGAATTGTCCTGCCAAACTACATTAAAAAATGCAAAAAGGGTGGCTAAAATGTTGAGGGGTGTTATGTAATGTGGACAATCTCAAATTAGTATATCTGATTTATTCATTGTGCTGTTAAAAAAATGCTGTAGAGATATAAGCTGGCATTGTTCTGCATGGTGAACACCAGCTTTTGAAGCACAGTATCTTTTTCCTGTTTTTTTATTACACTCTTATGTGCTAATTATGCCCACAAATCAAAGTGTTGACAATTTAGCTCTCCACATTGTGCTCAACTGAAACATATCACATAGGCCACATACACACAAGTTTTGGCAGACAACCACATTTAAATACTGGAATAAATCCCCTAAATTATCATTCCATGTGCTTTGGAAAGCAGGATTCACTCCAAGAGTTGACAGAGTGATAAGTCAATAACGGCACAGCATTACCAACTAGTTTAGTTTAGGTCTGTACATACTACTCATATTTACTGCATACTGTATTAACTGCAATTGTCACTTCCTGAATGTTTCAGCAATGAATTCGGTTGTAGAATGTGGTATTTTTAAGTTTTAAGCATTCTGTCAGACACAATTAGGGTTAATGTACTAAACTGTGCTAAATCATATCAATACTTTTTTACTAATAAATTATACTGTATGTTTGAATATTTCAAAGATATGGGACAAGGTGTTTCAAACTCAAATTGTTATCTTCTTCTTCATCCTCGCGTATTGTACACTTGTGCGGAGTCCTCTCTTTGCATCATGGCACGCCATTTAGCAAGATTGAGTGCACCTTTCGGGTGTAGTTTCATCATATTCTCCCATCTATGCATTGGTCATCTGCGTGGGCGTTTGCCATCCACCATGAAGTGGTAGGCAGTGTCAGCAACAGTGTCTGGTACCGCTTGTAGGACGTGCCAATACCACTGAAGACACCTTTGCCACATTGTTTCCATAATTGGCAAAACACCCATTTGCTACCAAATTGTATCATTACAGCAGTAGTCAAAGAGAGACACACCAGCAATCCCTCGCGCATGCACATCTCTATGAGATCTCCAGCATCTCCAGCATTTGACTCCATACAGCGCAGTTACACCCATTCGGTATATCTTTGACTTGAGATGGATGGACTCACTTCTTTTCACCACATCCAGGCCACATTCACCCTCCCACGCACATCGTCATTAATACCACCGTCAATTTGCAGACGCGATCATGGGTACTTAAAGTTGTTCATCTTCGCCAGGCCCTCGCCACTGACCAGGATATTGCCATCAGACGAGTTGGTATCCAATTATTCAGTTTTCTTGATGTTGGCCATTCCATACCTGCACTAGGGGTTCCAGTCAAGTTATGGCCAGTGTTATTTTAGTATTATTTAAAAACTATTTATATTACTATTATATTTTGAATTAGCTTTTATTTTTATATTTTTATTTTTCATTTTAATTTTGTTTTTTTTAGTAATTTTGTTATGTGCTTCTGTCATTTTAGATTTGCTTTTTTTTTTAAGTATTTCTGTTTTGCTTTAATTTATTTTTATTTACAAGTTTTTGTTTTAGTTAACTAATCTATTATGGTTATCTATTATATAAATTAATGTGTTTATATAAATGTGACTGATCCAGTGTGAATGGGCAACCCAATACACACTTTATCACAGCACAAATTTGGTGTTAAAAAGGGATAGTTCGCACAAAAATGAAAATTCTGTTCTCATTTACTCATCCTCAAGTGGTTCCAAACCTGTATGAATATATTTCTTCTGCTGAACACAAAAGAAGACATTTAGAAGAATATGGGTAACCAAATAGTTGATGGGCCCCATTCACTTCCATAGTATGAAAAAAAAAAATGGAAGTCCACGCTCTTTAGTTACCAACATTCTTCAAAATATCTTCTTTTGTGTTCAACAGAAGGGGAAAAAATCATACATGTTTGGAACCACTTGAGGGCGAATAAATGATTACAAAATTTGCTTTTTTGAGTGAACAATCCCTTTAATGTCTTTAATTAAAAAAAAACTAATTACTCGTTACATGCACATGTAAAAATATTTAAAAGTACATCACATGAAAACATTTATTGCAATAGGTTTATAATTATAATTATTTACAGCAGATATTTGTGTTTTACCAAATGTTGTGGACACAAATAGTCCCTCCTTCATTAGAATGACTCATTTAGCTGCAGTGTGTACGTAGCCATACACTGACAAACACTATACAAAGACGCACACATTAATACAACCTCTGAGACAACAATGGAGTAGGTACAAAGCATGTGAATGTAACTCTGTACCTGAGGCCCATAATCTTGTAGGCATCAGGCAGATAGCAGCGAGTGTTCTCCATTTGAGCGGGGTCCGAGTCACAGATCTTGTCATCTGTGCGCCCGTAATTGGCGCTCTCGATCATAATGACATCGGTGCCCGGGCAGCGCAGTTCGATTGGATAACCCTCACACGACAGCTCTCGACGCACCACAGCCATCGGCACTGGAGCACGACTTAAAACTGCAAAAAGAGAAAAAAAATATTGCATTGAACAAACTATGCAACAAATTTAAACACATTTTTCATTCACGTACGCTCTCTCTCAAACATAAAATAATCCAGTTTTTGAGTGTGTTAGAGGGAGACGGCATGTAGAAAAGGAAATACAGTTATTGTGAGCAAAACAATTTTTTCATTATACAATAGAAAGATCTCATATCTGCATCCAAAAGTCACATCTATCTAGTTATCATGTCCTCAGTAATAACCTTTCTTTAAATTACACACACACACAGAAACTTAAATCAAAAATTACATTCTTTACCACCACCCCTTTCCTGTTACCGTAGCAACACACTCCTTTCCCCGCATGACGTATAGCCATAGACAAACACCAACACAATAAACTGCATTCTAATGCGTACACAGACACAGACAGAGACAGATACAGACACACTCATACACACTCGCTCTTATGAAATTAATCAAAGGGATGTGAATGACACTTGACTGTGTGCATGAGTTAATTTCATATTCTGCTGCCGCTTCTGATTAGCATACGTACTGACAGTAGAGAAAGCAAATCATCGTCCAATCAGGATCCAGCATTTAGCCGTCACCATCGCAATAGTTGCCGTTGAGATTTAGCAACACATACACATACACACACACACACACACACACACACACACACACACACACACAGAATAACCATTCTGATTCTAATAGAAAGCAAAGGCCAGCAGAAATTATGGTGCATAAGTGCGTGGGCAGGGCTGATGCATAGAACTGAAACGGCTTATGGTATAATGTAGGTTATTGGTTTAAACAGGATTGAGTGCAGGGAAGAAGGCTGCTGTCGAGGTGGAACTGTGTTTCAGCGCCCTTGAGACTGGTGGAAGGTGAGTGCTAGAGAAAAGAGGCAATCGATGACAGTGAGAAAAAAGGAGCACGACTGAATGAACGTGTGTGTTACTGAGATACAGAGAACGTCGATGAGGGAGCCGAACATTGCCCTGATGTTTTTAAAACGTTCCCCCAATGGCCAATTCCCCAGTGTCCTCTGAGCTCAAAACGTTACGCCAAAGGTCCCCTTGAGGGAACGGCTCGCACACACAGGGTCGCGCTGACATGTGGTGCACACACATTGAGCGTCTAGACGTCTGCATCTCTGATTATTGATCTGTCAGATCCTCTTACATCTGCACTCGATCTCACGCACTTCTAACAGGTTCACACACAATTTTTATAGTTATGGATCGGCCCATAAAAAGGCTCGTTTAAGGGAAAATAATCCAGCTATATTTCACATTTCACCGTGGTGTTTGGAAAAATGCAGCCATCTATTAAAAGGCTTTGGAGTTGTTTTTGTTTGTGTGTTTCAAATTTCTCTCCCCCATATGTGCTTGAGCGTGTTTTAGCGTATGTGTGAATGTTTTGATCATAACGGATGTGCAGCGGTTGTGAAATTCTGTGATTGCTCATGAATCATTTATTGCTGCAAGAAGAGATGTCTCAATTAATAGTTTCCAAAACTTTTAATAAGACGCACAAACTTTGTGGAATTTCCACTGAAGATTTGAGAGCAGCGCGCTTCGCTCTCATTTGGCTCGTCTTCATTTGACAGTCTGCACTTCAAGGTTGGGGGGCCAACTAATCAAATAAAAGCAGTAAGACATCTCATTTATCCATCTCACAAAAACAACACAACAAGGAAATAATTGGCTTTTGTGTGCGTGTGTGTGTGTGCGTCCTACCGAGCGTGACGGGTGTGAAGAGGGCGAAGAGGAAAAGTAGGCGTGTGGACCACATGACCGCCGATGACCCTGATGACCTCTGCACTGACTCGCTGAAGTTGCGTCTCGGACACCTTAGAGCCATGGAGTTCCTCTCTGACACGCACACCTAAGGTAGGAAGGACACACAAAGAGCAAGTAAAGAGAATGTTAATGTTACAGCTAAAGATCACTTTTGTTGTACACAGTGTTACAATTCAAAAATTACAGGAAATCAAAATTGACACTGTTTATTTTCTTAACAAATGCTGTTGGTGTTCTTGTGCATCGCTACACATTATTCTAAAAAATTGTTTTATCAAACAGTAATAATAACTTTCTCCTTTCCAAACCAACTGAGAACATTCAGCACAGAGTGTGTTTTTGAGCTCAAACAGAGGAAAGCAGAACGTAAAGATCTCGAGCAATGTCAAGGATGACCTACTTTTAACTTCACATGTGGCTATCATGGTCTGAAAGACGTTCATCTGCATTAAAAATACTACAGACAAACGTAAGAACACAATCTTGCTGGTCTCTGAATCATGTCTGTGTAATGAAGTCGATGACATTGAAAAACAAATCCATGATATTTAATAGAGAATATTGACTGTTGTGTGTGTTTGACCATGCAACCAGTTAATCACTCGCCAAAGAAAGGATGAGTGTATGTGGCTGTCTCTTTAACTCCGGGCACTTTTATGCACCTAGAGATGATTTTTATTAAAACAGATTTAAACTTTGTCATATGAAGGTCACACCGTCACTTTTATTGTATTATTGTTATTTATATTATAATACAATTATTGATTTTTTTTATTATGTATCTTTTCCAAACAAGCAAGTAATTTGACAAAATCTGCAATTAAACTTGGAAATTACATAGTGGTGAAAATGTAAAATCTTCTGGATATATTCTGTTGGATATATTAAAAAGTGACAATGTGAAAAGTGTATTTTAAGGCAGTTTATTTTCTAAACGTCCACATATCTGAAAGTGCCCATAGTTGTGTATTGTGTAATGTGTAACACTAAAAACAGAGACATGACAGCATAGGATGAAAATCCAGTGACAACACTCTTGAGAAGACACATGTGGAGCTCTGCAAATGCCTCCTACAACAGCTTAATGCATCTGTCCTTTCCCTCTCCCACACACACACACACACACACACACACAGAGAGAGAGAAAGAGAGAGATAGTTATATATGGCCTGTCTGCACTGAACATCTTTACCTTATTAAAAATAAAGCACTATACAGCCACTGTCTCGTTAAACTTACATAAACACTCAACAATGCCACTCAGTCATTAGAAACACAGTCGCACACTCTGTCTTCCTTCTTATGCGCATAAACACACATAGCTTAAACACTCTCTTTTTCTTTGTCTGAGTGATTGATGGCTGCTTAACTAAAGTGAACAGGAGGGTTTT
The DNA here is from genome assembly GCA_026230005.1 of Gila orcuttii. Taxonomy (NCBI): domain Eukaryota; kingdom Metazoa; phylum Chordata; class Actinopteri; order Cypriniformes; family Leuciscidae; genus Gila; species Gila orcuttii. The sequence continues at coordinate 48,848,293 of JAPDVR010000002.1, read as the reverse complement.
GAGCAGATGTCCCACATTATAAACAGGAACATATGGACATTTGCCCACAGTACCAGTGTGTGCGTATGTGTGATCAAATGACCATGTAATCAAGCTACCAGTAAATTTATGGTCAAATGAGTATGCGTCTTAGATGCATGACTATCAACTACGCTGCAAGGAAATTTGTGTATATGGTAAACAGTCAGTCAGCCAGTCAATCATGTGAGTGTGTATATCTGACAACTACTTCAGAAAAAAAGAAAAAGACATATGATTCCTAGTCCACATTTACTTTAGTTAAATAATTATGCTAGCTTATATACTTTAAGGCAATCATTTTGCATGCTTTTTTTTAAAGGGATAGTTCACCCAATAATGATTATTCACCCTCATGTCACTCTAGACCTGTACTGACTTCTGTGGAACACAAAAGAAAATATTTTGAAAAAAGTCATTGTGTTTTTTGTCTATACAATGATGATCAGTGAGATTCAGTGTTGTTTTGGACCCAATTGATTTTCATTATAAGGTCAAAAGCATTTGAAATGCTATTGAAACTATAATTTTTGTGTTCCACAGAAGAAAACAAGAGGGTATAAATGATGAGAATGATGTGCGTTTTTGAGTTAACTATTTCTTTTAAGTATTTCATTTAGATTTTATAGTGCAGAACGTGCTTATGCTTCTAGTCGACTCCTCAGTTATTTCATTGTTTAGCATGATCCATTTGACCATATGCTAATCTTAACCACTTGAAGGTGGGGTATGTGATTTGGAAAACGACCGGCAGATTTTAAAAATACACAATTCAAATGGTCCTACCTTCTTTCCTCCAACGCTGGCCCTGACTCCACCAATTCGAAGAACATGGACGTGCAATCATGCACTAGCGAAAACTCAGATGCGCGAGAGATTGTAATGACGATTTAATACTAATCATGGAACTGGCTTTACTGACAAGATGCGCATGCGTCACGAGCTTTGAGTATGCGCACGAAGGGGGTCACGCGCGCTGGGGGGAGGGGGGTATGGTACAACCGTTTGATTGACGAACTTACTGTCCAATGATTCTAGGTGGTCTTGGAAATGATTGGCTGGACTTTTTCGAGTCCTGCCCGTTCCACAGATGATTAAACTGCTTAATTTTCATTTCAGTGTTTCTAACTCAGTGGCTGTAAGTGGGTTAGGAATAGGATTTCAAGTTATTTAGAAAAAATGGACAAAAAAGAGAATCACATACCCCACCTTTAATGACCCAATTAGCAATTTCAGCACAACCAATGTGTGGCCACTCTAGTTTGTTTAATACTGATTAACCAGTGGGTGTCTGAGGGTGACCATCAGGGGTGCCGTTACTCACTCATTAGCTTTTCAGTTCCTTAAAGAACTCATGGTGTGTGCAATCTGTAGTTGGCTGCAAGTCAATTTACCAATCAATGTGCAGAACATTCATGCCAAGAGTATCAGATATGAATTATAAAACATAATCCAACGTCGTTATTTTTTAGAGATGACAAACTTCAGCCACTCAGTTTGAAACTTCGAAAGAATATACTGAGTGTGAACATTTATCAGTTGTCATCTGATATAACTTTAAAATAATTATTGGCATACAGTATTACTATCGGGGCATTCCTATAAAGCTCAGCACACTGTGGTACACAATTAAAGCACTGCTGCTAAAAATATCAAAACCAAAACAAGAACTTTATAAACCAGTCGACTAGTAGGTTTTTTATGATTAGACCATCGTTTCCCATCCCTAATACACACAGTCAGGTTTGACCAACATTCCTTCATTTCACTCTCATACTTTGCAGCTGTAAAGAACAATAGTAGGCTATATATTCTACTTCATCACCTCACCATGACTGGGCTGATCAAGTGCCTAAAACCTGAATAGGTGGCGTTGGCGTGTGAATGTGGGCGACCATGCGTTAATGTATACATCTCTGTGGCGTCACGCATTTTTCCAGCTTAGTTTCAATAAAAGGATTTTAGAGTCAGGAAGGGGCAGGAAGTTTAGAGTCATGAATGTTTCTGTATGTTTTTATAGTTTGAGAATCTCTTTTATTTCAAAAGATCATGGACATCATTTTCTCAAGAACAACCTCTTTGAAACCTAACAAACATGTTTTGAATCAAAAATACGCTTGGGCTGTCTCTCTTTAAAATGAACGCCACTTGGTGTGATGTGTTGTTATCTAATGCAATGCCGATCAGACAGTTTTAAGAGTGGCTGAAGTGTCTGAATCCATGATAGAGAGTGACAAGTCAGCAAATTTCCAAGTTCATTTCCTGCAGCCATGAACTTAACTTACTCTATGAGTGCGGTAGACTGCGTTACTTTACGAGCTGATATCCAATCCCTCCCCCAACACACACGCTTGCTGTCACTCTCACTCTCCCTCTGATAATCTATAATGCCATATGGCAATTTTTGACTTGATTGTGGTGCAGGACGTGGTACATACTTGGTGGAGTTTGGCAATAAATTATGGCACAGAGATGCTTGCATGCCTCAGTCTCGTTCTGGCTATTTCTGTCTGGCATGGCATGACCTTACGAGCTCCCATCAACCCCTGCGGATCTGTGTGTCCAGTAATGAGAGCAGCAACCTCTCTCTCTTTCATTCTTTCTCTCTAAATGAGAGTCTGCCTGTACTCTCAAATCTGGGAGTCTCACAGTAATGACACACAATTAGAAAGACACGACCATGTAACCCCCCCACCATCTCGCTCTCCCCATTCCTCCCTGTGTCTCCTCATATTTAAATCACTCTATCTCTTCCCATCTCTCCTATTTTTATGCCTCACATTCTTCCTAATATATTTTGGTGGCATGTATTTTCCTCCTTACAATGAGAGAGCAAATAACTAAGTTTCATGCAGCGTGGTTGATGGACATTTGGTAAGATACATACTCATTTTACCAAGAATGGCAAACCAATAAGACTTTCGTTCATCTTCGGCACACAAATACTATATATATATATATATATATAAAAAAAATCCTAATTTTTGACTATTCATTGAAAGACCACAACCAAAAAATTTTCAAGCTTTAAAAAAGTTCATCAAAACATCATTAATGTAATCCATACTGTATGAATTGAGCAGTTTAATCCTAAATCTTCAGAAGAGACCGATCTAATTTAGACTCAACACATCAAATATGGCTTGACACTCGTGGAAAAACTTCATTGGTTCTTATGAGTCTTCAATTGTGTTTCGAAGATTAACTAAATTCCTATGGGTCTGCAACGACATGAGGTGAGTAAATAATGGCAACATTTTTATTTTGGGGTGAACTAACTCTTTAAGACACAACATAAAAATGAATGCTCAAGCATACAAAAATGTTACAATTATGTAACTAGATTGAATCGGCTGACTTCTTTACAGGTATGCATAATATATCTGTGCCATATAATGTAAATTTTCATTTATCAGTATTGACTGAAATTGGATATTTAATTGTGCATGCTCATTTCCTCTGTTTTTACATTTACATATCATTTAATGACTTCTAAAATGTAATGTAAAGCAAATAACGAAATGACTATCCACTTTCACACTGCACATTATAATATTATTAATATAATATAGATAATATTTACTTGCAGAAATTCAAACAATTATTTTTAGTGTCTTATCTTTCATTTATTTTTGACAAAATACTATGGAATTGTAATATGGGTCATTTATCATAATTCAATTACCAAAAAAAATTATTATCAACTTATCACAATTCACCAGAATTCTAATATCATTGCATGTACACTTTTTTGTGTTGTTTAAGACTGAATCTGTTTCAGAATGCCCTTCAGCAACTGGAGCAACTTCTGAAGTTTAAGACTCTTTCAACTAAACACCATGCTGTTTGACTTTGAGAATTCTAAGGAGAATTTGAAGGTGTTGTTCACGCCCGCCACGAGTTCACAGGATTTTTAGTTCACAGGATAGTTCAAATTGGCCTGCATGGTCGAGATCGTTCAGCTGGATACTGTTTCGGCCAGAGCCTCTCTGGTTTGGCATCCCATTGCCAACAATATGTCAGCACAGGGGCATTAAATGGGCCAATCAGATTTCAGCTGGCCCCACCCTAAACTCCGCCTATGCTCTCTCGCTCTCACTAAAGAGCAGAAAAACTTTAAAGGGAGTTTTTGATTTATAATGATGATGCGGGTGACTTTTTGCTCTGATAGAGGGCATGTTTATGAAACTCTTTCTGAGCCTCAAAGAGTCATAAATCTTTATTCATTTTCCCCATGTTTCAATAATTCAGAATTCAGCATGCTGAAATCACTATTAATCTCAAAGGCACACACACATATACGCATAGACTGAGAGCGCTGGGTTGAGTTCCTCTAGCCTTTGCTCATAATAGATTCTGTGTCTGTCTCTGGCTCACTCTTCATACTGCCAATATGACTGAGTCTCTCTGATTTATCTTTTATTATGTCCCGCTATCTACTTCTAAAGCACTGTGCTCTCGCACTCTGTCTCTTACACACACACACACATACATATACACACACACACACAAACAAACAAACATTCAAAAGCCACATTCATGTACTCACAGATTCTTACAGTTTTGATTACACACATATGCACAAACACATAAAATAACAAACCAAATCACTGATAAAAGACTGCACTGATAAAACGTTTGTACATAAAAATACAAGCGTACAGTCTTATATGAGTATATGCATAATGCAGACTATACAAAAGTAAAATGTATTTATAAAGCACATATTAACGCCTTATTTGGCATGATCATATTCTAAGTGTACATCACTTAATCCTACCCAATACCTAAACTTAACAACTACCTTAATAACTATTAATAAGCAGTAATTAGGAGTTTATTGAGGCAAAAGTCATGTTTAATAGTTAGTTAATAGTGAGAATTGTACCCTAATCTAAAGTGTGACATTTTTGTCTTTATAAAATGTAATTAAACTACTGTAACATGACATACAGTTTTATTCCAAATTAGTGCGATGAGGCACTTTATTTACTTTAAATGTGAATGAAAATGAGGTTTTCAATTCATTCCTGATAGCAAATGTTATTGCAAGTATGTATTTAATTGGGAGGTTTTTATAATTTTTTTGCATTTTCTCATCTGCAATATAACTCTAAAATGTTCTCTGTTAGAATGACATTCAGTAGACATTTTTTTGACATTATCTATGGTGTTTTTTCAACTATAAGTGCTTTTCTGTTGCAGAGATTCATTTTTATTAAAACTAAAAGTTTTTACATTTTAGTTTTTTAAAGGTGCCTTAAATGTATGGTTACACTTTATTTAAAGGTGTCATTGTTACAGTGTAATAAATTATATATTTAAGTACTGTGTAATATTAATTAACAACATGTATTTACTGTAGGGTTAGGGATTAGGGTTTGCTTGAGGGTCAGTTCCATGTAATTATGCATAATTTACTGTTATTACTATGGTAAGTACATGTAACATAAACAAGGACACTGTAAAATAAAGTGTTACCAAATTTACCAAAATTTTTGGTTTTCAAATGCCTTTTATGTCAAAATCAAATTGTTTGACCCTTGTCCCAAACCCAGACTTGCAAAATGAAAGTAAAAAAAAAAAAAAATACAGTAATTAAATGATTAAAACTGCACTATGATCACCAAAAACAAAGGGTAATAATCATAAACTATTTCATCTCTTAAAACAAAAGGTAGTGTACTAGGCTGCCGACAAAAGTGTCAGCATATGAAATATGGGACATGGGATTTGTACAAATTTGAAGAAAACAAACAATAATTTAAATTCTGTAAAGAATATTGTTGCTGTCTTTCATTACATCAAATTATGAAATAATCATATTTCAGATACATAAAATGTTTATAAAATTACACAATTTCCACTACAATGTCATTTTTTAAATGTCATTTGGTTATGAAATTAAACATAATTCCACCACAATTTAATTTAAAATATTTATAATGTGATTTCACCACAGAATATTATTAAACACAATACATCTGATAAATTATGATCATTCAGACAACAAAACACTGAAAATGTCCACAAATTTCCAGTCAGAGAAAAAATGCTAGATGAAGCTATAGATTTTTTCTTTTCTATCAGATTGCAAAAGTCTCTAATTTACAAACTCAATGTTGAAATGATTTGTCCTGATTTGCTGTCTGCTGGGCACTTCAGTGGGCAGAGTGGGGCACTGGCACAGTCCTGTCACTCTACATTCATCCAGAGTCAGCTACAGGCTAAACAACACTACTTCAGCCTATGGCTAACAGAGTAGAGTGTACAGAGACGCAGGGGCTACAGTAGCATCATGGATAAACTAAAGGAATAGCATAGCATTAGGTTTTGAAAGGCTTCCGACGATATTTCAAAGCTAATGTAGATTAAAGCTATGGATTGTGGTCTAACTTTGCAAACATGGCCAAAGGTTACGTATAGACTGCTTCTTGCCATAATAAAAGCCTCCTTCAGAAAGAGATCTCAGATAGCTTGTTACAGCACATTCAATGGGCCTTATTCAACATGAGCAAAGTGAATTAGATGTAAATCATTCATGAATACACAAACAATTTACACAAAAATGTGCTCTAATCGTGCTTTATGAATAGGCCCAATGTGTGTGTTGTCGTCTGGAAGATGTCATTTTAAACCATTTTGTTATCTGTCACGTTCCCTGATTTTAAAACAACATTCAGCAGATGTTTATTCACAAATTGAAAATGTATCTATTGTAAGTTCACTCTTAAGATAATTTAAAAAAAAATACACAAAAAATATGCTTAGTAGCACAATGCTTTTACAATATATTAATCATTCAGAACTACTTATCCAAGTACCCTATTACCATAATTGTACCATGGTACCATCTCTGATTGACCTGAAATGATCTAAATGATGATATCAGGTCACCACCATGTATATTTTTTGCCAACGTGTCATCTAGCAATATAATTATGCAATAAAAGTGCTCAATATGCTCAGCCTGATTCAGCATGACGGAGCTGATAATTAAGGCCATTTCATTAATTATTCAAGATGAATATTCACTATTGTTGATTTGGGTGAAGTGGTGAAATATTTACATGTTTTCCTCTCCAGTTCACTAATATTTTATGTTGGACGTAAATTCACACTGTATGACAGAGAGAGAGAGAGAGAGAGAGAGAGAGAGAGAGAGAGAGAGATAGAGAGAGAAAAAAGCTGGATATGAGATCAGAAGAATGCTGTTTTCACAGGCAGTGTGCGATGGTAAGATCGTGGCAACAATTTATATCTGAATCTAGTGTTCGCATAACATTCTGTTTACTCCCTCTGGTCCTTTCTGAGCAGAACTGTTCCAAATGCGCTTAAGTTCATTCACTATATAGTTCACTCTTCTTTACCTATAATGCATTCTGATTTACAGTGTACATCCAATAATTTACCTTTAGATCATGACTTCATGTCTAATCAGTTAATGTTAGTGATGTCTTTACTGATTTAGCAATGGATGAGGACACTGTGTGGCTAGTAAGTATCTCTTCTATGACTGCAGAAACATTGCACAGCATGGTTGACCAATTTCAGACCCATTGTAGATTGTATAAAATAATAATAAATAAAATGATGTATAAAATATTTGACAGAATATGACAGAAGAGTTATTGTATTATCTTACCATTATGTTCTATATGGTACAATTTTTTTTTTCTGCAACAACTCTAGAGCCCTCTCTGGCACACAATATTTATATCACTATCCGAATTCAGTTTTTTTCACTCTTTCATTCACAACGTGAACAAGTGACCAATTTCAGACCCAGCATAGAGTATATACGCCACTGCCCATGATATACCACTATACTTTCACGAGTTCGCACTTACATATAATCAGATAGGGTATGGAATATGCGTATTTGGTGTGCTGTGCGAGAAGAGGGCTCCGAGCTCGGAATTTGGCCCACATAGATATAAAAAAATGCATTTTACGGTGAATGCAGTAGGCACACGCGACACACCATTCCTGCATACGCCCCGCCCCCACCTCATGTTGTCTTTTCCTGGGCATAGTTGTCCATCAATTATGATCATATGCAGCCAGCCCCACCTCATGTTTGTGGCTGACTGCAAATGATCATAATTGATGGACAACTATGCCCAGGAAAAGACAACATGCAATACCGTTTATCACTTTCCTGAATGTTCACATGTGAAACATTATATTTTTGGCTATTGAAGTTGATGGGTGAGATTAATTAAACGTGTTTAACGGCGTTAATAATTTGACCACCACCAAAACATCTGCCTGATTTGATACTAATCAAAATTTAAATATGCTATGCATTGCGTTTTAAAGATATTTGTAGGGCTGTCACGTTTCCTTGATTAAATTAGAGTGCTTGATTTAAAAACAAAATTGCAATTTACCCATGCCCATTAACCAGCAAAATACCGGAAGTGGCGCATTCCACAGACGAGAATCCATGAGCCGCATTATTAGAACGTTTTCTAAGGCTGCACGATATATTAAAGAATTAAAAAAATCATATATAGCATAGCATAGTGCTAGAATTTATAAACCTATGCTAATACAGGAGAATACTAAATATGTAAATTCATTGTTCACCGCGATTTCAAATTAAAAGTTTAAACCCTGGCTCTGAGTTTGCATGTTTTGATGTCCACATGTTCTTGTTTAAGAGATTACAGTGGCTGTAACATTTGTATTACAAATAAGAAGCAAAATATTGCAAATTAAGTGGGCATTTAAATGAAATGTTGTTCGGCCAATATTAAACAAGGATTTGATCATGCTATAAAGTGTAACAACAACAATCACCAGGCTGTTTGAGCAGCGGCCCTGGTGGATAAGCGACAACAGTAAAAATGACCCCTACTATAAATGTCAATTTATTTCAACTTTCATTTCTACTTTTATCTAGAAATGAGCATCATCACTGACTACGTTTACATGCAGCCAATAACCCGTTCAAAACCGGGATATTAGCAATAACCCGGTCACGCACGGCCATGTAAACACCGGCAAAAACCCGAATATGCGAATAAACCGGATTTTAAAAACCGGGATATGATACCTGCGGTACCCCTTTTCTAACCCGAATTTTTGGTCATGTAAACGCGTATCAGCATATCCCCATAATGATTTGTGTTCTGCGCATGTTCTATTCGCAAGGAATCTTGGTCTTTTGAGTAGAGGAACTTCTCGGCGCATACAAAAACCCGCGTGCAGTATACCGGAAGTAAACATGGCGAGACGCAGCACAGCATACATTTGGAGCGAGGTCAGTACCAGCACCAAAGCGCAAACAAAGTATCTGCCCCGAACTATTCATTATCCGCGTGCTGCTGTTGTTGTTGTCTTTGAATACAGGAAGAAGAATCGGAAATGACGCATATTGCGTCTTAAGGTTGTCCGTACGTCTAGACACTAACCGTGCGTCGCCGTTTACATCGGGATATTGCAATTCCATGTGTACAGGAGAAACTCTCTCTGCTCACGCATGTAAACGGGTTATTCCTAATGTTTCAGAAACCCGAATAGTGACCTTAACCCGACCATAACCCGAATATTGGCTGCATGTAAACGTAGTCATTGATAGATCATTAGACATGAAGTTAAGATGGCTTTGCAAGGTGCCTTCATTCACCAACACTGCCTGACAGACAGGCCTGCAATTCAGCAAGGCAGCTGCCTCAAGCCCAAAATAAACATCAGTTTTGATGCATAGCGTATGTGTACAGCCGAACGCGTAGCCTTTCAACATTTACAGCTGAGAGTGAAGAAAGGCTCTAAAGTAAAGGTTGTGCCCTTATATTGTTTGGGTGTGTTTTATGCAAATGACTAACCTCCCGCTCATTTTGGTCATCATTTACTCACACTCATGTTGTACCTGTATGATTTTTTTTTCCTCTGTTGAACACAAAATAAGAATATGGGTAACTAAACAGTTTCTAATCCCCACTGACTTCCATAGTAGGAAAGAAAATACTATAAAATCAATGGTGCCCCACACCTGTTTGGTTACTGACATTTTTCAAAATATCTTCTTTTGTGTTCAACAGAGGAAAGAAATTCATACAGGTTTAGAACAACACGAGGGTGTGTAAATGATGACAGAACTTTCATTTTTGGGTGAACTATCCCTTTAAGAACAAACTCATCTGTATGCACGTGTTATGAATTAAGCAGAAATACGAATAATCCATGCAATCATTAGTGACCCAATGTCTTTGTAATCTTTAAACTAGAGCTGCAGGTATCTCTTAACCTACTAAAACAAGCGCTCGCCAACAAAGGCATACGTTGTTGTTGCCGTCTCCAGTAGTTTGCTGTTGTTCCATTTTTTTGCTTGTTTTTCGACTAAAACAAGTCCACATTGTTGCCACCTTGTGGACAAACTAATTAGTGCAAAAAAACTATGCTGATGATGAAATTTGTCATGCGCACTGAACACATACCCTAGTGTACCCATAAAAAGCGAAGTTTGGGCTTAAAGTCGATGAAACAGAAGGCAGATCTTTTATTCCATATTGTGACCTACATCAGAGTGTAACGGATAATCGAAAAAGGTGAAGACTTGGTTCCATCCATTGGTTGACAATTGGATTTTTAGATGTGGGCTTCACACTTAACAACGTAGGCAGATGAATGCGAGTATGCGGGGATACTGTTGAAGAGGATTAAAAAACACCAATAACATGCATTTTAAAAATAGATGAATTTATAGATAAATGTATATACATTTTCAATTCATGCTCAGTTTTCAGTAAAACATGCCATAAAAAGAGGCAGTTGATAGGGTGAGAGAGAAAGAAAAAGAAGGAAAACATCCTTTCAGGAGTGTAAATATAACACTGCTTTGCTCTTCCTGCAAGTCGGGCTGTACAGTGTCAAAAGCTGGGCAGCATCTGTGCGCCACTCACCCTCACATATACACAGCTCAAAGACAGTTAGAGCAAAAGCAGCATCCGTGTGATGAAATATTCAATGCTGCCGCTGTTTGAGTGTGCAGACAGAGCCCAATGCTGCGCTAAATTATGCATCCAACACACACACACACACACACACACACACACAAAATCACCAGCCTAGCACTTAACAAAGACATACTTTAAATATGAGTCAAATCCAGCAAGAAAATCTGCAATGTATAGCAGGGTGTGGTTGAACATATGGAACCAATAGCAGAGTATAAAACAGCATATGGTGCTTACAAATGGCATTATGGAGCTAGAGCTTTTGTTATCGAATGATTTCTATATGTTTTACATACTCCCTCTAATCAGGTTGTTTTTCAGTTGGTGAGCAGTTATTGTTAATAGTGTGTCGCTCCCTCCTGGAATTAAACAAGTCCAAATGCAGCTCTACCCAAGAGCCCTGCTACTAACAGCAAATACTCTCATAGTCCCTCAGCAGGGTGTGTGTGTGTGTGTGTGTGTGTGTGTGTGTGTGTGTGTGTGTGTGTGTGTGTGTGTGTGTGTGTACGTTTGTGTGTTTAAGTGTGAACTTGACTTTATGTACTCCGTGTCAGAATGGAAGTTTGTCTTGGAGAGCTCAAGTCTAATTCTGTGGGGCTTCGCTTATCAACGACTGAAAACCTCTGAGAGTTGAAGAAAAGATGGAGAAAAGGAAGAGAATTACCCAAGTATGAAGTGTTAGTGCACAAGTGGATATTTAAAATGATTATACTTTTAAACACTGCAACGCAGTTATGAGAAAACACATTTGTGCTTACACACTCTAAAGTCTGTCTCCACTTTTTGTGTCTCAAAGGAAAGGCAGTCGCTCGGCCTCAATGTTTTGGCGGTGTGTGTGTGTGTGTGTGTGTGTGTATTGTTTTGGGCACAAAGGCTTCTACACCCCTGGCAGAGACAACTAATGGAACACAATAGGACTACTTTAGCATTTAGCTCAGTGGCCTGTGAAGACAGAGGTCCTGACAGCCGTGTGAGTGTGTATGTGTGTGTACGGAGAAGCTGGAAACACCTGCCACTCTTTTAATAGCGAAAGATGCATCCTGCCTTTCTAATGCCATTTGCTCACTCTGAAACATTTACTCAGTTTCCACTGTTTGACAGCATAGCAAACAGCAAGTTATGTAATTCAAATGTCAAATGATATACGCATCAGAACCATACACTGTAAAAATGGTAACATGCAGCTATTAACTCATTCCTAGATGATCTAACCATTAACAAATACTCATTGTGATATTTAAGTGTAACCTAAATATAATCAGGATTTTTCAGACATTTTAAATAATAATTTGGACCTGAATAAAACCAGTTTATTTAAAGCACTTTTTTAGGTAACATGGTAAAAATAAAAATATCCCCTATGCTAGTTTAATGTGCAGCGAAAACTCAGAGAAAAATTACTTGTAGGTTGGTTCCCCCCCCCCCCCCCAATTTGGAATTTGTTAGTGGTGCAGAAATTAAGTTACACCTTTAAACCTGCATGACATGGAAATTCATCCTATTTATTTTCTAATTATATATTATAGTTCGCATTGTGAACCATTCATCCAAGCATTTCTTAAAGATAGAAGATAGAAGAAAAAGTCCCCACCCTACATTGCTTTTTCGAAAATCCACTTCACTTGGATGTACACAATACGGAAGAAAAGATCTGTCTCCCTTTCTTTACATCACAACTTCAACTGATGATAACCCGTGTTCAGGCAGTAGGGAGCAGAGAACACTGCGTAAGGACCTTGTGAATCGAAACGCAGCTCTTGTCTTTGTTAAAAATAGTCAGACTTTCCAAAAAGTCTACAGACTTGTGCATTCTGCTCCATTTTGCACTCTGTCCAACTGTTTTTAGACGCAGGAATGCATCTTATATAAATGCCCCCTAAGAAACACATTAGATCTGGGTCAGCTGAAACTTAAACCAGCCTAATTATACAGGGTTTCCTAGTCATTCAGGCAACAGACCAGTCGATTGTGAAAATATGTCGTTTTAGCAGAGCACTAATTGCAGAGCCATTCTTCCTTGAGCGGTCCAGTGTGAAGTGTCTCGCTCAAGGGCACTGCGCTAATAGAGCAGGTCTGCGATCTCTCTAACTTTACTTTCCTGTGTCACTAATTCCCAGGATTGAACCTCCAATCTTTTGTTATCAGTTCTGATCTTTAACTATTATCCCGCCACCACCCCACAGGGAGGAAACGTGGAAACATGAAAGCCTGCGGGTCATGTCATTGTAAAACACTGCGCTGAACGTGGGCGGATGCTGATTCAAGGTTTTTTTAGAGCACTTCACAAAACCGCACAACTACCTTCCCCATCACTTAGGAAGACATCCATTTGTTGCTCGTTCAATAGTCTTTCGAGCCAAGTCGGTTATTTTACACACACACACACACACACACACACACACACACATACACACACACACACACACACACACACACACACACACACACACACACACACACACATATATCTGAAGAGCAATTCGGCTTTATAACAATCCACAGAGCTTTTGTTTAATGGCATCTTTCAGTGTGTAATGGGTTTAAAATGCGGGCATCTGTGCGCATGTGTTCAGAAGACAGTGATGAATAAGACTCCACTTCTCGAATGCCGTTCTTACAAAAAATATTGTTTCGCATAAACAAGTTGTCTTTCTGCTCATGGCATTATCATTCATAATACATTTTTTCTTTTTCAGTCACTCATCCTGTCCATTATTTATATATTTTTTTCCTTAAAGCTCAAGTTGGCAGCATGAAAAAACTAGTGTGTGTGGTTGTTCTTATATGCATGCATGCAGACAGTACCATCCGTGACAGGAAGCACAGGGAAAGGGGGCAGGAGAGATCATCATGCATCATCATCATGCTCCACCATTAAAAGGTGAATTGCATCGCTGCCACCCAAACATCCCTTACACCCAGTTTCTGATATTCAAGCCCTCATTCTGACAAAATAACACAGAATATGTCCTATTCCCATCCATCTATCCTCTCACAGCTCTCTCTCTCTCAATGGGTGGTCATATTTCTCGCTCTGTTTCTAACTCTCTATTTCCCTCTGTAATTGGATGTATTACGGGACTGGAGGCAATGAGCATCATGGACATGGCTCAATGCGCACAGAAAGAGAGAGAGAGAGAGAGAGATAGAGAAAGAGAGAGAGAGAGAGAGAGAGAGAGAGAGAGAGAGAGAGAGAGAGAGAGAGAGAGAGAGAGAGAGAGGGAGAGAGAGAGAGCAAAATGCTACAGCAGCTTCAGGCAATAAAAGAGATTGTGGAGGAGAAAAACTGTGCTTTGTCCGAGAAGAGAGGAGAGGAGAAAAATGGAGAGGAGGAACGACAGCCGTGAGAGCGAGACATAATATAGAGATGAAGACAAGCACTACAGGATCATAAGGGGAGAAGATTATTGCGTCTCTTTTTGGATCCAAAATGGACACCGTAGGAAAAAAGCACTTGATCTGGGAATCTGCTATTTGGAAACTGTTCTTTAGGAGCTTTGCAATAATCCCAAAAGAATGAGCTCTACATATCAACCTGAGTTACTTGCCACAGAAAGACTAAACCTGAGCCAGACTTAAATAAATCAGGCTGAACTGTGTCAGGCACAGGATATAAGTTAATGTTACTTGTCGTGTGTCCGTGTGTGTTCATGATATACGCTACAGCGGTGCATCCAGTTCCCTCATGCGTAAAATTAAAGGGTCATATCCTGGAAACAGCATAAATGTGACACACATTCATACACATACACACACCCCTGACACGGCAGAACTAATGGGGGTGTTGGTCCATTGGTAACCAGTCAGCTGTGCGTAACCGCGACAATAAGGCCAAGACACCTCGATTTCACTGCTTCATTATGTCACACTTAATACCTGACCTTCAATGCACTGCACATAGTCCAAATGTGCCACTCACATACTGAAAATTGAAGCCAAAATATTTTGATCGCCCCCCTGGTGGCTGGCTTCTAATAATTTTGATTTTAGTTCATTTTTTGATGCTATAAAAACGGGGTGTGACGTCCCAGCAAGAAATAGCCATAATTTTTACCGTCTAGGTTAACTATAGACCCGATATAGTCCGGCTATGAGTAACCCAATTCTAGCCAAAATAATCTTGAATTTGGTTACATGTCATTTTTGCCAAAATAACTTATGAGATATATGATATTCCGTCATGTAAGCAAAGTCAACAGTGATTAGAAGGTGTTTGGTTTCAATTCTTTGACATGTTCTATGCGTAACCTATGTGTCTTTTCTTGGGCTATTGGTAGACGTCTATAAAATTTTCACTGACAGACAAAATATTGCCTTGTTTAAAGGGATAGTTCACCCAAAAATGAAAATACTGTCAGTATTTACTCACCCTCATGTTGTTCCAACCCCGTAAGACCTTCGTTCATCTTCGGAACACGAATTAAGATATTTGTGATTAAATCTGAGAGCTGGATCACTCCTCCATAGGCTTCTTCAGGGATTGAAGCTTGCCAGCCCCGAAAAGTTATTAAAGACATCGTTAAAATAGTCCAAGTGACTACAGTGGCTCAATCTTAAGTTTATCAAACGACAAGAATACTTTTTGTGCGCAAAAACAAACAAAAATAATGACTGTATTTCAACTATTCATTTCCTTCTCTGTGGGCCTCTAGTCAGTTAACTTAGTGTGATTGCGTAGAGCTACGTCATGTGGGTGATTCGTGTGACGTACAACAACAGAAGCTTACGCTATATCACTAGTGAACTGACTCGAGGCCCAGAGAGAAGGAAATGAATAGTTGAAATAAAGTCGTTATTTTAGTTTTTTTTGCACACAAAAAGTATTCTCGTCATTTGATAAACTTAAGATTGAGCCACTGTAGTCACTTGGACTATTTTAACGATGTCTTTAATAACTTTTCAGGGATGGCAAGTTTTAATCCCTGAAGAAGCCTATGGAGGAGTGACCCAGCTCTCAGATTTAATCACAAATATCTTAATTCGTGTTCCGAAGATGAACGAAGGTCTTACGGGGTTGGAACAACATGAGGGTGAGTAAATACTGACAGAATTTTCATTTTTGGGTGAACTAACCCTTTAAGCCTAGACGTCAGGGCTGTGTTACTTTGGACGGCTATTAGAAATCATTTAAACGTAAAATTGCTTCCTGGGGTCATGACTGGCAGCTGTGTTTGCGATTGAATGGCTCCGAATTAATCGGCTGCACGATTAATCGAAATTAAACCGAAATCGGGAGTTGGCTTAGTGCGATTATGAAATTATTTATTTTTTGTATTAAATAAATGCACAGTGTGTTGCGTGTGTTGCAGTGTGCACACAGTGTGTTGTAGTGAAGAGCGGCTCTGTGATCAGTAGTACGTGCTGCTCCATCTCTGAAAGCACTGCAAGTTTGAGTCACGTGCATTTGAAAAAACAAAAAGCGTCAAACATCTTCCCAAACTTGTAGAGTTCATAAACTTGTTGTCCATCATAAAGACAACATTTAATAATATGTTTTTACTCCAAAACCTCAAAGTGTTTGAAATAACTTCCTTTTGTGAGCTGATGTGGCTTATTATCATAGAATGAGGGAGACAATATATTATTTTATAGTTTTCTATACAGTGATAAAGGCTATGTCAATAAACATTGCATTATAAATATACTAATTATTATGAAAATACCAGAGAATACTAGAAGAACTCAAATACAACATAAATCGCGGCAGTCAAAGCGTTTCAAAGTGTAAAGAAAATTATTTCTTATATATAAAGAATATTTTTCAGGTTGTCTCCAAAAATGTCTATTTAATATCATGTTTTAATAATTACTAATTATTACTTCTTGTTACTTGTTAGTTACATCATATGGCATTTTTATACTGATGAAATGTACATTTTTGCAACTTTGAACTGATGTAAACAAAGAACACTTCGGGACGCCAAATTCCTTATGCAGGTTAGAAATGCTATAAAAGTTTTTAAAAACCATATGAAATGAACATTATTACAAAAGTACATTTCCATGTGTGTTTTAGCCAGATTAAAAAATATATTTTCTTCATCATGGACACTCTTATACAAATCAAACTTGACCTTTTTAACAGGAGGTCACAGAAATACAGGTTTTGATGGCAGACCCTCACTAGTGTATTTGACCCAACAAAAAAAAAAATTATCTTCACTGGAATCTCAGTTCCCACAAGCAATATAACACAGTACTATAAATGTGAGCGATGACGATGAACTCTTATTGGAGGCCAAAAACAACATATCATAGGAGTGAACGGGGGCACACACACTGGAAGAGAATATTTCTCATTCACTGGTTTAATGGCTAATTAGGCAAAAAGCTGGATGAGGATGAATCTCTCAGCCCAGTTGATTCCTCTTTTTCATTTCTCTGTGGCTCAATAAAACAATGTAATGAACGCTCTCTCACTCTCTCTGTCTCCCCCCCCCCCCCCCCCCCCCCTGCATGTATAAAACTATGCAGGAGGCTTTATCCATGTGGGGAATATTCCAGTAGAGCAGCAGTTATTTAAGATTCAAACACAAGGATAACAGATGGCTACCAGAAAGAGAAAAAAAAAACATAGAGAGCATGAGAGAGAGAGACAAAAAGAGAGAGAGAAGGAATATGACAGACAGAGTTGGTACCTCCCAGTAAGCTGGCCTCTAAGGACAGCCAAATCCACTGCTTAGTGATGTTTAAATTAACAACAGCACTTTATATACCACCCACTGTAACTCACATCAATGCAAAGGTTCACATGCCCTCTTTTTAAACATGTCTGTGATTCTAATCACATTTCAAGTGCTCAAAATAGAGATTTTGAAAAAAGCATTTGACAGTTGAAGATGGTTTGAACTTTGACCGCTTGAAAATTGTTCTAACGTCGACATGAATTTCAACCTATTTTGTAAATGCATGTAATAGATTTTATTCTGAATGATTCATGAATGTTTCATTTTTTACATTTTGTTTGACCCTGTAATTTTAATCAAAATGTCATAAGTACTTCACAATATAATAAGAAAAGATCTGTCACTAGTTCAGTTACTTTAAAATAATTTATAATTACAACAGGTTTTATCGTAGTTTTTGTCCAACTCCATTGACTTAAGTCAGGACAAAAACTACGATAAAACCTGTTGGAAAGCATCTTTTGCAGCGATTTTTGTGTGAGCATATCAGTGAACACCCCAGACCACTCGATGAGTTTCACGTCTTTGTAAACTAAAGTTTAATGCGTTTTATGAATGATTGTTCCAGTGCCCCTATGAAACCATTGTTTAGGTGGGGGGGTGCTACCACAGAAACCGAAAATTCTCGGGACAGCAGCATTTGTCCAAATTTCAATCTTAACCGTTCTATTTCATCAGAAACGATCTTAAAACAGGGCTTTAAGTGTAAAATACCGAACTTACCCTTTAATTGTATGGAAAAGAGCATTTGTCACAATATCTCCTTTAGTTTTTGAAGAAAGATAGAAAGCAGACATTAAGTAAATAGATGAAAATTTTATGTGCAATTCAACATAAATCCTAAATTTAGGCCTAAATATTTTTAAAGAAAGAAAGAAAGAAAGAAAGAAAGAAAGAAAGGGTGCATTATCCCTTTAAATTGTCGCCACATTATAAGGTAAATCCCCACAGGGAGCAGATGCCTGGCTTAAATTGTTTAGCAGTGAATGAACAATAAATGTTTAGAGAGAAAAAATACCCACCACCAGTCAAGACCGCATTGGACAAAAAGCACCCATTGCTAAGCTAAACACTTTGAGATATTTTTTCACTCTTGAAATAGCTCACATTGTCCAAAAACTGAAATAGGAAACAACTGGAGGTTAAAGTTTCCTGTGCCATTCATTACTTATCAAGAAAACAAAATCCTGCCATTGACTTCAACAATGAATGGTGCCAACACAGCCAGGAGCAATCGATCAGAGGAGCAATCAAACTTCAGGGTGATCATCAATCAATCACAGAGCTGCTTTATCTCTGAGGCTGCTTTACTCTCCCTGAACTTGTCACTACAGCAGACCTGAGGGCAGTCTGAGAGACCGCTAGACATAAGGATTTAACATTAATGTCATGCTGATCTACACTTGGAAGGAGACTTGCATTTAAAACAGTTGTAGAAATGCTTGGTACTTCTGATTTATAACACCATTAACTTATCTTTGGCTGTGGGTTTGATGGATGCACAAACTGATAAAACACTTACCTAATGTTTAACTGGGCAAAAATGCTTAAATGCACTAAGATATAATTGCATTAAAATCTATATCTCTACTTGCGTTGCCTGCGAAATGGCATAACTATGGTCTCTTAAGCTGTGGGCAAGGGCATAATGCATGAGTCATTTCTCACAACGGTTTCACTGTGCAAAACGACAACGCATTAAAGGAAGCATGAGGATTAATGAACAAATTTTACAAGCAAATTTTTCATTCATGCAAATCTATGCCACAACAATCTAACTTCCCACAGGTGTGTCTCTCTACTACATCTCTATGGCCTCTACAGCCTGTTCAGTCTTTACTGAGTTTATGTAATTGTATCATATGTGTTATTCAGCTTATTAAAGTCGAATAAATTGCTTATATTAGTTGGAATGAGTGTTTGATTAAGTCACAATAAGAGCAAACTGGTCAGTATTTGTTTAATATACAGACAAATTGTCAATGCATTGCAGACAGAACATGGGGTTATAAAAATACAAATTTTAATATATATTTATTTCTAATATGGTGCTGAAGATGTTATGCATAAGAGGATTTTGACAATGCCATGGATTGACAGGGCTATGTTTGTCTCGCTGCTATGGTTCATGGGATTCATGGGACGGTTAGAAACATCATGGTGAGAAAGCTGTGTTTGATGACATCATCATCACTATTTTTGTTCTGACTTTTGCTTGAAGCACTTGACATCACACACTGTGACTCATAGCATGCTCTGAACATGTAAGCGTGGGCTTACATGAAAGACCTCACACAATACACACACACATAAGTATGTGCAAAACAGCATATTTTCAAAACCGACTAGTTGGTGGGTTGTCTGAACGACAAGGCAGTTTTTAAGAAACGCTGTATAATTAGGGTCTACCAGACTCGGAACCAATAAATTTCTTTGGTGTTCACACAGGATGCCTCAAAAAACATTTTCAATGTGTTTTTTTAACGAGACATAGCGTCTTGAAACCAAACAGACCAGTATAGTCGAATTATAGAATGATTGTTTCTTTTTAGTGAATCATAAACATACAGAGGTACCAGTGTCCAACCTGCGAACAAATTGTTACTTTAATACTTACTTTTATTTAACAAATACTCTAATGAGTTGGTTCTTTTTAGTAATTCAAACATTGAGAAATCAGCACAGTTATTGACTGCTTGTTCATATGACAAAGTATGCACATTAAAGAGTTTTATCAGTAGTATTTTATAAAAAATAAATGTATTAAAATGTTACCACACTTTTTTTGTTGGATTAGTAGATTAATATGTTGTGTTATGACAATTATTTGACTGCATTAGGCTACCTTTAAAAAAAGACTATGAAAATTAAAAGTCTGTACAAACATCATAATTTGGCAATGAACTTTAAATATTTATTTATTTATTCCATGAAGAAACCAGAATCATTGAGAAGAAATAAAACCATTAGATTTCCGAAAACCTAATAGTCAATTAGTGAGGTTGGTTATTTTTTTATTCCTTTAAAAATTCCTAGATTTCCTAACGGCTTGCGCCAGCGCAAACCCTCTTTTTGCATTACTGTCAGGATTTACTAAAGACACGCAGTGAAAAATTAGCACTGAAATGGCATGGACAGGGTTATTTTTGCGGCTGACCTTATTGGATATGCATCTGTAGGAGTTTCCCTTTCAGACAAATTAAAATGTATGAGAGGAGAGTATTTAAATAAATCATCCAGGGTGATTTTCTAAAGTTTGCGCTAGTCAATTTACTGGCATTTGCCATTATTTAGCACCCAGAAAAAGCATGTCTTAAACCAGTTGCTAATTTGCTCTGCTGTTGGTAGATTGCGTTGGTCATTATGGAAATGATCTGGCTGCGTCTGTGTTCTTCACACGCAGAACTTTCCACTCCCATCTGCATCTTTTTGGGGGGGAATTGCGCTCTCACGCTAATTTGCCATGTTTAGTAAGTCTGGCCCTTAAAATACTAAAAAATACTCAAATTAAAATACTTAAGTCATCTCCTTTAAAACAATGCAAAAAGGTTAGATATGAAAAAAATTCTTGAACTAGTCAGCCTCAGTAGTCGGTTTTGCTAGTCGTTCTTAACACATACTTTTCCTCTTTTTCTAGCCCACTTGTGACACTACACCGCAATCATTTTCTCAAATACTCAAGCCCACTAAAGACCTTTTAACCTCGCAAATGGATGAAAATAAAAGCATAAAAACACTTACATGGGGTCATTGCTCTCAATTTCCTGTTGGGACTGAAATAATCAAAGTCCTACAGAAGATCATTCCCAATCCCATCGTCATTGTTTGGTGACGACCTTATTCAATCACTATAACGCACACACAC
The DNA here is from genome assembly GCA_026230005.1 of Gila orcuttii. Lineage (NCBI taxonomy): Eukaryota > Metazoa > Chordata > Actinopteri > Cypriniformes > Leuciscidae > Gila > Gila orcuttii. The sequence continues at coordinate 48,826,760 of JAPDVR010000002.1, read as the reverse complement.
ACTTCCCACTTTAAAAGATGGTCTGTACGTACTCAGCAGCTCTCAGTTTCTGCCCTGAGTGTGTATAAAAATGGATGAATTTGTAAGTGAGAGAGAGAGAGAGAGAGAGAGAGGAAGAGATCAAGATGAGAAAGCTGTATTATTCATGCGAATCACTATTTTAATTTGAAGGACATTCAAAGAATGAAAAGAGGAGCACTCCCTAGACCACGACTACTCCATTTGCTGCAAAACACATGCACTCAGTGCTTTGAGCAGCTGCTACACATCCAATCATACAATGTTCTATAGCATTATAATGAGCTGCATTTAATATGTTTATATTCAAACGGTTGTGAATGATTGCGTACATGGACTCTCATTCAGGGATCAGGATGCAGCCACAAAACACTGCTTGTGTATTGAGCAATCAAACCCAAAACACAAAGCAAGAGGTATCCTGCACGCTGTGCTTGTCGCCCTTTGATGATGAAAGCATCTGTCGGAGAATGTGTCCCACCGGCCTCTGTTTGATAATGAGTGAGTGTTGCAAATTACACTTTGACCCATGCTGTGACATTCAAAACATATACCAACAAACACAAACCCAGCTAAGCGGTTTACGTTCCAAGAATGTTTTCATAATGTTTCCATTATGTTATGAAAATGAAATTCCTGTTTCATCCAGTTTTATCAATGTCACCCAAAAAAGGACAAATCTGTCATTATTCACTCACTCTTATGTTTTCCAAGTTCCAACCCCATTTGACTTTCTTTCTTCAGAAGAACACAAAATGAAATATTTCAAAGAATGTTAGTAACCAAACAGTTTTGGTCACCATTGACTTCCATTATATTTATAAATAATTTTTCAAAATATCTTCTTTTAAGTTCCACAGAAGAAAGAAGGTCATTCAGATGTGGAAAGGGTCAGAAAAAGATGACAGAATTTTCCTTTTTGTGTGAACTTTCCTTTTAAGAGCGCTTTTCCTTCGTTGCAAAAACATTAACAGAATGTTACGATCGCACCATATACACATTATTTAATCTAATAGTCTGACTCTGCTTAGCTGACCAAGGGTGGACGGTGGTTTTGCTGAAATCTATTTGAAAAACATCTCATTAATGTTTGCAATTCTATTTGGTTATGTTTGTGGTGCAGAAATGACACACAGTGGAAATACAAAACACCCCCATCAAGGCAAACAGAGCAAACCACCCAGCTCCACCCTGCGTGTGAACTCTTTACAAAATTCAGCACAACACCCACTGACAAAACAAGAGAACCGAGGGAGCATCTTGATGGAATACAGAAACTCACACGAATCTAAAATTGCCCCATTTATACAAAGAAACCCGCTAGAACCAACACATGGCTGGTTCCTTCACAATTCCAATTTGTGATTCACAAATCACCTTTACTGGCATCAGCAAAAGTTTGTTAAATTGACCTGTTATCTTGCATTTAAAGTCATACACTAGTATCAAATATTCAAAAAAATATATATTGTTACGTCAAAAACTATCAACTGTTTCTTGCTAGCTAAAAGCTAGTAAGTAAATTGCAAGCGTCTTCACATTATTCAACAAAATGCCGCAAAATCAAACGTAACGAGACAATTCACCTAGAAAATGCTAATTCTGTCATCGTTTACACACTCTCGTGTTGTTCCAAAACTGTTTAACTTTCTCTCTTCTGTGGAACACAAAAGGAGATGTTGTGCACAATGTAAGGGACTGACAGCCTCAGTCAGCGCTCACTTCTATTGCATCTCTTTTCCATAAAATGAAAGCGAACTGAGTCTGTCATCCAGCCTAACATCTCCTTTGGTGTCTCATCGAAGAAAGAAATTCATACAGGTTTAAAACGACATGAGGGTAAGTGAATGATGACAGAATTTTCTTTTTGTGTCTGAACTCTCTCTTTAATGTGTCATTTTTTTGCCAAATGTAGATTTGGAATGGAAATGTTTTCAAGCGAACAAGTAGGCTACACCTAAATTGTGTTTACTTCTGTCTGCTCATAACTAAACCTCTGATTGAACACTAGAAGACCAAGGCTAATTAATAATTCTGAGTTTATTAAATTCAGAGATTGACTCAGGGCTAGGCCTGGACTCAAACCTCTAATTTTATATCATACAACAATTAGGCCTATACTAAACCGATTACGCAAAATCTAACAAAACAGGTCCGATAAGTTGGTTCAGATCTTCGATCTGGTGATTGCGAATTACTTCATGTTTCCAGGACTAAACTCAAAAATAGAGGTGATCGTGCTTTTGCTGTTGTTGGACCTCAGTTATGGAATAGTCTCCCGGCTTACATTAGAACTGCCCCAAATATATACATTTTTAAATCTACTCTTAAAACATATTTATTCCTCACTGGCATTTAATGATCCCTGATTCTCTGTTTTATGAGTTTAATCTAGAACCGTACCCATTTTTACAGCTGGTGATTACTGTTTACTGTTTATGTGTGATATTGCTGTGTTCTTTTTTTTACACTCTGTGCAGGACTTTGGCCAACCTCGGTTGTTTTAAATGTGCTATATAAATAAACATTGTTTTGTATTGTATTGTATTGTATTGGTTGTGGTTGTGACTTCAAAAGCCTTTGATTTTGATCCGACCTGGGTGAACTTGCCTGTAAAGTAATCTGTCCATTCTTTCTGTCTCTGTCTTTTCCATTCAAAACCAGATATGAATGATGAATGTGTTGCAATCAGTAGAACACAGGGACTCATCTTTTCCTCCTAAAATGGGTCATCCACATGAGATCAACTATCACTTAATATCTATCACTATCACTTAACAATACAGTCAGTTGACTCCAGTTATAATAATATATATTGGCAAAAAGCAAACAATCCTGTATGATTGGCCTTATGATGATCCAGCGTGTAGGCTACTGCAATTTTCATGACATCAAGTTGACATGAATAGCAGATGTGTCTTTATTAGGCTAGTGAATGAATCAAGGTCATATGATCTCTGTAGTGATCTGACGGCGTTTAGTTGCGTGATCTCTGTTTATGTTTTAAAGGCTGTTTCTTTTGAAGATGCTTTTCTTTTTTTTTTCTTTTAGATTATCTCATACCAACGCATCTCCTGTTAAACACACACACACACACGCGAATTTAGAGAAAGACAGTCCGCTGGCACTAAGTCGACGTTGATAATCTTCATCTCCTATAAATGCTGAAGGGATGCTGTGAATATATGCCTTCCATTTAATGTCATTTGCGGCACGCTGCCTGTTATAAACAAATTAAATTATCGTTCCGTAACGTCAAGAGCTGAAGGCAGCGACTTGTACACTCAAACACGCGCGCGCGCGCACCGACGCCCATTAAAACACCACGCACGACACACGGCAAAAAGCATCCTGTGTCCAAACCCCCCCTCACACACACACACACACGACATAATTCAGCTGTACTAGGATATGGAGAGTTTGCTGAGTGTAAACTACAGCATCTCACTGCTACTGCCACTCAAACGTCCATCGGTTATTGATTCATTGGCCCTTAAGAAATAACGTCACCACGTTTAAAAGCATTGACTTACCGCATCTTATAAAGCACTGGAATAATAGTCAGCTCCGGATGTGCTCAACAGCATCGGGCTGTATGATCTCAGAATGCTCCTTAATTCCCGTGACAGTGTGTCCGTGAATAAAACACGCAAATGATGTTTTGAGCTTCCGTTCCCAGATGCGCCTTTATGATGCTTGAAGCTTCCCGAAGATCCACAGTGAGGATCAGTATCGAGTATCCTTCGTCCCCTAAACCCAATGGATCTGTGGTGGACACTGGGTATCAGAGCCCAATGTTGTATCCCGATCAGTGTTTTTTTTTCTGGAATAAGAGGAAAATGCGCAGAGTGGGTCCAGCGAAAGAACAATCCGCGAGATCAGCGCCAGTCCATCGCTAGATCGTCCATTCGACCCGACAGCTAGGGAACGAGCGCCGAGAGAAAATGACAAGCCAATTTGGAAGCAAAGTGATGCTTGATTCAAGGATGGAGGGTGGGAGGGGAAAAGAAAGAAAGGGAGGATAAGAGAGGGGCGGTGAATCTGGAGCTGGGATGTTGGGAGGACTTGAGCACGCTCTGGTGGCCGAGAGCGCGCACAGCACAACAGTGAAGGGTCGACCTTCCTATCACCTGCGGGGTCATTGTCATTCAGCGAAATAGGTGCAGTGTGCCATTTTGAAATGTGTTTTTTGAAGTCAGTTTTAAAAGCTTAAAAATTTGCGTAATAAACTACAATTTACCGTCTAAAGCTAAACTGTAGACTAAATGTTGCGATACATCAAAACAAAGTCTAAAAAAAGTAACATGTTGACTTTTAGCCATTGTCTTGTGCTTGTTCGAGGTCATTAGGCTACACTACGTGTTTTTTTAGAAAGAAAATGTAATGACCATAGTTGTACAAACATCCAGTTTTTAATAATCAGCCTAATGTTCAAAATCTTGGTAACAGGTTTGAGATGCATTTTAAGATAATTTTATACTGACAAATGTAACAAAACATAAGATAAAGTTATTTTAAAAGACACTATAGCTTGCAATGATTTGTTCTTGAAGATTTCACATCCTGAAAGGAGGATGATTGTTTATGGAATTTGTATTTATCTCTTTGTGATATTTGTATTTATGGAATTTTCTTTACATGATTTTAATAAGGAGGAGCTGTGATGGTAATAGCATTGATGCATAACCCAGTGACACAACTTAAAGTATTTTAAATAAAAGACTGTTATAAAATAGCCTACAAACATATGGCTTGTATTTCCATATATCTATTTTGGAAACACAATGTATCTACATGGAGCTTAAAAAGACATTAAAAAAGATAATAAAAATAATAATAATAGCATTATGCACTGACACACACCTGACAATATTAGGCTATGTGGACAGGACAAATGTGTGCCTTTCATGTCCAATTGAATTTGCCACTAGACTCCAATTACAGAGTAGAAACATCAAAAAAATTATTTGGAGAAATGGGTTGCACCCAAATAAATGTCAGGGTCTGAATATATCCTTATGTCAATTTCAGTTTGTCTTTTTAATAAATTCACTAAGTTATCATAAATCTGTTTTGTTTGTGTCATTATGATGTATGGAGTGTAGTCACTGTAGACTGATGTGATTTTTAAAAATATATATTTTAGCATGGCTGCAACAAAATGTGAAAAAATGAGGGAATATTTTCTGAATTTACATTGTTATTAAAGTCACAGATATGTTGGGTATAAGCTATAGGCCTATATGACGGACACAAGTAACCTTTTTGTGTAATGGTCGTGCAGTTAGGTCTATTTAATATTCATAATTACAATTAAACCAAGATATTAATTAATTTAAACACATTGATAGGTTGACATTGGCTTCCATCAGTTTTAGTGAGGCCTGAGATAAAACACATTGGCGAATTTTATTTTGTGGAGCAGTAATAGCAGCAGTAATGCGCGCTGATGTCTGTGTTATTTCATTAAATGAGGGGGAGAGGCCCGGGCCATTTACATTAAACTCACGAGGTTCAAAGGCGCATCGCGGACATGCGCGCTGACAGTCGGTAATCACTCTCACGCAAACCCTAGGCTGTCGAAATAATGTTGGATGCCTCTATAATGCGACTTTCGAAAATGTTTAAAAGAGACCCCGGGCTTTTGATCGTCATCAGATGAGACGTCCGCGAAAGAGCTGCGGGGGGAACCTGTTGATCTGAAGGTAAATATGCGGTGAGAAATCAGCATATTGATCTTTACGACACAGAGAGAGAACGAAACGAATGAAGACTGATAGACAGCAAGCGATAAAACATTCAAGGGACGGCATATCGCACCTGTCAGTTACACCTGAACCAACATGCTGATTTTACCTATTTTTAGCTATCGTGTGAACCTACATGACATATCCTATTATAACAGACTTTTTTTAAAATCGCAATTTGTTGATGAGATATTTTTATATTAGGCTAATGATAGATAACAAGTAACGTTAACGTTAGCCTAGCATATTTGATTACCTTTTTTTGTCCGCCATGAGGTTTAAATAGCTAATAATGCGAATATGTTTTGAACAAAACGATTTTTGTTATATATTTGTAAGGTGTAAATCTATAATAACTTGATAAATAATGAAAGTAGCCTACTTATGCATATGCATCCGATGGAGACAACAATCGAGCATCTGTTTCTATGGTTACCTCTTCACTCACAGACGATTTCTGTTCGTATAACTTGTAAAATAACTTTTGTGGTTACTGAAACGTAAACCCTTTTCGTTGTTCTTTGGCCTCATTTGTGCTCCCTCACTCCATAAAAACTCATAATAATTTGCACGGTGCACTCTAAAATTGTTAATGCTATATTAAAAATATTTTACACCACACACTTGCCAATTTTGAACGGTGGAAAAAATAAAATGCTGGATTGCAGTAGCGGGTATGGGATAACTTTTCTGCGACCCCCTTGGAAGTTTGCTGAGGCCACCTGGTTGCGTCGAGAACTAGGATACTGCTGTATTTACATATTTATTTTCGTATTTACACATCTATCACACATCAATCCGCTTCATTGTGATTCGCCCGTTTAAAATAACCCTCCTGCTTTGTTTTCCATTAGTTACTATTGTTGTGCACAACACCGCCCACCACCAGGCGCTTAAAGCCCTATCAGGTAGGTTGTAAGGACATCTGTCCCGGGTAATTACCGTCGTTCACAGTTTAAGTCCGTTTACAGCTGCTAAGCTTCCCCGGTAAGCGCATTACCAGACCAGCGCAGCGCAAACACAAGTGCTCGCGCAGTAGGCTACTTGATGAGCGCGTGCCGACCGCGAGAACCTCCCGTAAAGGCGCGAGACTCCAACCCAGATTACATCATCATGAATAACAGATTACAGTTGGCGTTATCAGAGCATCAGCGAGATATGAAGTAAACCGTCAGTACAATTCATAAAGCCTGTCATCGCTTACAAAGACTGCCGAATTGCGTCACTCTCACTTACTGCCAAACGTCACAGGTAAGGACTGTCCGGTGTGCATGTGCTTACCAGTGATTAAGATTCTGCAATCCACGTAAATCCCTCTTGAGGATGAGAAAGTGACAAATCTGTTTGTTTTTGTTGATTTGTATCTTGAATATGTTCAAGAGTTTGATTGACATTTATATCTTATGTTAATTTGCTTCTCTTTTTGTAGATGTCAGAAAGAGAGTGGTGGTAATTCAATACTCAAATAGTTGAAAATGATGGGTATGTATGAACTCTTAACACAATATTATTTTTAGCCATCGTGTGTGTCATTCAATCTGAGTTCATCATCTTTATGAATATTGAATGCAGCTTGTTGTACACACTCTGGTGTAAGGTATAGAGCTGATGTCATTGCATGTGTCCATGTCATTAATATATGTATGTGTATTTGTAGACACACAGCGTGCTTTGCTGGCAGTGGAGCGTCTGCAGCAAAGGCTGAAGAAAAGGGGAGAACTGCCTGCTGAGGAAAAACTCAGTCTGCTCAAGAGTGTCTTACAGAGTCCTCTGTTCCATCAGATACTCATCATGCAAGAGACTGGACAACAGCATCAGCAACAACAGGTCAGAGAATATAGCATCATCATCCCAGTGCACGACAAAAAATCAGGCACACATTGTTGCAGCAGTGGGCTTTACCATCATATAGTAATTTAAAAATTAAATAAAGTAATAAATTATTATTAATCCATGTAAATACATTTCTCATGATCACATTATGACAAATTAGAAGAAAAATATGATTGTAGTTCTTAAATCTGATTGGCTGATGATAGTGGCATAAATATAACAATATAGCTAACCTCTAACGTCTCTTTCATTAGCATAACTCATCCTTAGTTCCCAGATGTGAAGTTCATTTTACAAAAGAATATTTTATGCTGATATTCAACTCCAGAACTATTACTTGAAATAGAATTTTACATGCAAGTCCACTTTATAAATCATTTATGGTGTTTAAATGCTTTAGAAAATGGACGTTGACATTTCAGCATCATTTCAAATATTCCCTGATGCAAACAGCGCTTTGATTCACAGCTTGTCTTTCTACATCATGTCTGGCTCAGGGTCTAATCTTAGTTGAAATAAAACCTGCAAACCTGTCTTAAAGGAATATTTCGGGTTCATTACATGCCGAGCTCGATGGACACCATTTGGGGTGTAATGTCCCTCCTTTTTAAAAGAAAAAATTTGTGTGACTGCTGCAAAAACAATGGAAATATACATAGGGCCAAAATACTCACTGTATCAATAGTACATCCAATGACGACACATAAACAATATCCATGTTTTTTCAATATTATGATTTTAATGTGAAAAAAAGTATAATAACCTTTTCTGAGTAAAGATATACCCATTTTTTTACAGCTTTGTTGCAATGACAATGGAATGCCATCAACCGTAAAAACTGTAAAAATTCTGATTTTAACAGCTCACAATAATAAACGGAAGAGTCACATCAGCTAAATTTATTCAAAATTTTGCAAGCCAATAGTACAGTGATACATAAAACATCACTCACTCAGGGGTCGCTATGCAGCTTTATATTGGTCAACACAGTAACTTTTCATGTTAAGTCTAACAAACTTCAATGCAATATCCATATGGAGAAATGTTTCGCCTTTCACGTCCTTCACATGGAATTCCAGATAGCACGGTTTCCGTTTGAGATGACTGCATTTTTTCTGCATGGCGTGTCACTGTACAAATTTAAGCGTGACCACACCCATACTGTAAGTGCTTTTATAAAATGATTGGTTCAAATGACTTTCATTAGAAGTGCCATATTGTACCCCTGATTTTTCTTCTTCTTTTTATAATAAAATGCAAGTCGAAATAATTTTTTTGTGGTCATCATCATTATCCCACAATTTTGTCAATTGAGCATAACATGTATTGGGCCCCTGAATATTCCTGTAAGAATAGTTGAATGCATTGACTTACTAGTTGAGCTTGTATTTGACATCTTTTACTCTTCTCAGTGTAATAACCATAATGACCTAGGGGGCTGCATTTCCAGAGCATAAAGAGGTCAAAGAAACCCAGAAGATATGAGAGGTTATTCAAGGATAGAGTGATGGGTCTGAAAGGTGGTCTGGTTTCACAGTATGTGAATTAGGTGTGTATTTGTGTCTCTGAGTGCGTTACTGTGCAGGATAATGATGGGAAATATTCCTTTGAAAATAGCCTGTGTTAGCCCAAGGTTTCAAAGAGCAGCTCAGGTAATTTAGCTTCTCAGAAATCATCATAAAAATAGATACAGTAGATGTTACATTGAGATTTATTCGGTACAACTACAATTGATTTTTTTAGAATCTTCTAGCAGGCCAAAATGAGAGGAGCAGCAGACGCCAGATGAGCGACTTCAATAAATGACGCTCTAAACTGGCTGTTTGTCATGAAAAACTGCATGTTTGTGAGTGTACTACTGATATGCCATGAGATGTAGCTACTTCAGCAAAACTATATACCAGATAATCCTTGTGCTTATTGTGCATTGGTCAGGCCACTTGCCATGGATAATCAGAAGCTTTATATTAAGTTGTTTATGAGTCATTCTTTAATCAAGCTTATCACTTCCTGTCTTGCTACATTCTTTGATGTAACAGACTAGTTATCTCACACACGTGTTTGTGAACAAATGTAATGAGACTATTAAATATAAAGGAAAATAGCTGAAATCAAACAACAAATATATTTATATTTCAAACACTTATTTTAATTATTGGATTTAATTATAATTGAGCAGAAATAAAACCAGAGTTGCCAGCTGTGCTGTTATCCTGCTGTTGTGCCATATGGTCAGCCATAAAAGACCTTTATTTTTGTACATTGTTTTTTGCAAACTTTCTGAAATGTCCATTGTCACGTCTCAGGCAAGATAATCATGATGCAAAAGATTAAAAACAAAAGTATGTATTTAGTCAAACAAACTCAAATAGTCCATGGGAAAGAAGGCAACCTAAATAGTGTGTAATCATGACACATGATTAAAAAACTGGAAGAAATGAGGAACTTAAATACACAATGATGATTATCTCAAACTAACAGGTGTGAATGTAAACGAGTGTCCATGGTTACTAACACAGGCAAAACTTGACATCCATAATATTTGTCATTTGGTTGACAAACAATTGAACTGGAACTAGAGATTGAGTACCTTAAAAATCATAAAAATGTATGCAATGTATTAATTCTAAATCAAAACATAGATTTGTATATTTGGTCTAATTGCGTAGCATATCCTTGGTAAGTGTGTCTGTGTTTGTGTATATTGTGTCTGATGTATTTAGAGAGATAACTGCTTTGAAACAGCAGCAGGGACCAAACTGGGGTTGTATAAGCTACTTACCTGAGCTGACCAATTAATCTGTGCTGAAAGGAGAGAGAGGCAGGGGTCAACAAGTCACCAGAAGTTTCTGTAATGGTGGGGGCTTTCCATTGACATCTCTTTTTTATACTGAGCTATGGATTTTCTTTTCCCAACCCCTAAACATAACCTTTGCTGAAACAAATCTGCATTTTTTTTTATATTTTAATTAAGATTATTTACTATGTTAAACCTGACTGCGACACACCAACTAGAAAGAGACAGAAATGCCCTGCAGGCATTGTAGTCTGGAACTGTAACGATCACCAGTGAGAGTGCCCGGGATTATCATCAGAGGGCACTCCAACCTGGACAATCACAACACATCCACAGACTCCATTTAGTCCAGTCATTTTATGAAAAAAGGTTGAACAAATTGCAACAGATGCAAACTCAACTGATTTTGTATCCTCAATATGTCCTGAGTAAGGAAAAAAAAAAGCCCCGAAGAATCCCATTAGGGGAAAGTTTTTAAAAAGACCCAAATATAGCCTATTTATACGCCTATTAATTCTTCTTCTCATGTGAATAGGGTCAAAATTTTAACCTTTAAGTATCACCATGAAAATTACTGAGTTGATTACTTGCATCAAGACAAACAAAAAATGTGTTACAAGTTTTTTTTAATTGTTTGTTAACATGGACAAACGGTGCATAATCTAATTACATATGTGCTAATTTGCATAAATACCCAAACAGACCTAAACATTAGGTATAGCCAGGTGAAAATGTCTTGTTGAGTCTTGTTGACATATAATAGTAAAAGACTTAATGTTAAGGTCTGAATGGAACCCACTTAGGCTACCGATGAACATTATTACATTGAGGCAGTAAGAAGTACTTTATAAACCAGCCTTTATTAATTATTATTGCTGAGATGGGGTTTGGGGCTGGGTCCGTGAGACTGTTTCTGAGGGGATGAGTCTGAGGGAAGAACAGGAGACAAGGGTAAGGAGAATGCAGAAGACAAAAGGTAGGTAAAATAAAAAGTGGTCAAAAAATCAAACTACGTACACAATGCACTCAATGCCCAAACCCCATCTCAGCAATAATAATTAATAAAGGCTGGTTTCTAAAGTACTTCTTCCTGCCTCTATGTATTAATGTTCATGGGTAGCCTAAATGGGTTCCATTCAGACCTTAAAATTAAGTCTTTTACTGTTATATGTCAACAAGATTCAACAAGACATTTTCACCTGGCTATACCTAATGTTTAGGTCTGTTTGGGTATTTATGCAAATTCGCACATATGTAATTAGATTATGTACCGTTTGTCCATGTTTATGGAAGTAAAATAATATCAAATGTTTTTGAAATAAAAAGCCTGTTGAATTGCACTACTTGGAAAAAAAATAGGCATTGCATTAACCATGCTTGCATTTTAATGCATTGTATTTTTAGGGCTTGCATTTTTATGGGCTGAAATTCAACATGGTTGAATATTTAAGCCGTGAATATTTCAATTAAATACATTTCAAACACATTTTCATTATTAAAAATTCAATAATCCATATTCACCATTCATATTTCATTTCCAAAATATTCAAACTGTTTAAAAATACAACCAATAATATTCAACAGGCAATTTTCAGTCCATTTTATTTCGCTTTGCAAATTCGCTTCCACAAATTCAGTGGTTCGAATTCGACAGTAAATTCAACATTGACGACCAGGAACTGCAGGAAAAGCAGAAGATTGCCGAGCATACTCTCCATCTGCTGTTAGTCGACCTCACCAGAAGGGGGTGCAAAAGCGCTTGTTGTTGACGAAGACATTCATTCATAAAATGGAAATTATTATCTGTGACAGTATATGCGGAAAAGATGATAAACACACAAAAACTGTGTAACTTCATTGTTACTTTCCCTGTGTATTCTATGTCATCAGCTTTCTCTACCATGAACAGAATTATAATCGGTTTCCCTCAATACCTCATACTCAAGGATTCCCTTTCCGTTGGGACAAAACGCTTAACACATATAGTGATATGAAAGACCAATCTTGCACCTTATTGGGGATGTAGGCTGTAGGCTACTATATAGGCAACAGGCAAGAAAATGGACTCCGATTATAAACTTTACGCGCAAAGTTTCATGCTGAGCGTTTCGTGATATAGGCTACTGGCATAAAATCAACACTTGATCAATTAATACTAACACTTTCTATTCTATTCTCTCTCTCTCTGTCTCTCTCTCTCTCTGTCTGTCTCTCTCTCTCTCTCTCTCTATATATATATATATATATATATATATATATATATATAGGCCTACATATATATATATATATATATAAGTCCTAAATGCCTACGTGTATTGCATTAGCTTAAACTGGGATCATAGCACTTGCATATTGTTGTCCTCCTATTGTTAGTTTAACTGTAAATCGCTTTGGATAAAAGTGTCTGCTAAATGACTAAATGTAAAATTGGCTTGACATTGGACATTCGCACATTTAGGGATCGTCTCTAAAGTTGCATACAACATTGGCATGTACGTTTCTAACTTCAGTAGCAAACTTAAATTTATTTGAATAAATATCAAAAATCCAAAGGGTGCGCATTATGCCTGACACTACATGAACACTTTACAGTTGGTTTTATGACTGTAAGTCGTTCTATTCAAATGCTATTGAAGTTAGAAACGTGTATACCAAAGTCGTATACACTTTAGAGACGGTCCCTAAATGTGCGAATGTCCAACATCAAGCCATCTTTATGCCAGTCTATCACTGGGAAATGCTCAGCTGTGCGAGTCCATCTGCAGTTTGGACTTTTACATCACTAGTCCATTAAGCTACGTTAAGCGTTGTATATGTCCAGCAGGGGAATCCTGAAGTATTGAAGGAAACCCTAATAGCCTGCTGCACATCGCCACAATATAAAGTTAAGGCAACTAAACAACCAAGAGAAATATATGTCAACCTCAAAAATGTGACATTGGATCTGTACTGTATATCCGCATCGGGGAATAACATTATGATCTCGTTCACGGTAGAGAAATATGCATGTAGGATACACAGGAAAAGCAACCGTGAAGGCACCGAATTTAACAAAAACAGCCGTCATAATAATCACAAATAAACTTACATTGCTGTAAATGAGTTTTATGAATTAATGACTTGCTCTAATTTTGCTGGTCTTCGTCAACGACACGCGCTTTTGCACCCCCTGCTGGTGAGGTCGACTAACAGCAGATGGAGAGTATGCTCGGCAATCTTCTGCTTTTCCTGCAGTTCCCGGACGTCAATGTTGAATTTACTGTCGAATTTGAACCACTGAATTTGTGGAAGCGAATTTGCAAAGCGAAATAAAATGGACCGAAAATTGCCTGTTGAATATTATAGGTTGTATTTTTAAACATTTTGAATATTGGAATTTGGAAGTGAAATATGAATGGTGAATATGGATTATTGAATTTTTAATAATGAAAATGTGTTTGAAATGTTTTTAATTGAAATATTCACAGCTTAAATATTCAACCATGTTGAATTTCAGCCCATAAAAATGCAAGCCCTAAAAATACAATGCATTAAAATGCAAGCATGGTTAATACAATGCCTATTTTTTTTCAAGTAGTGCAATTCAACAGGCTTTTTATTTCAAAAACATTTGATATTATTTTACTTCCATACATGTTAACAAAAAATTAAAAAAAAAACTTGTAATACATTTTTTGTTTGTCTTGATGTAAGTAATCAACTCAGTAATTTTCATGGTGATATCTAAAGGTTAAAATTTTTACCCTATTCACGTGAGAAAAATAATGAATAGGGCGTATGAAGAGGCTATATTTGGGTATTTTTCAAAATTTCCCCCTAATGGGATTCTTCAGGGCTTTTTTTCCCTTATTCAGGACATATTGAGGATACAAGATCAGTTGAGTTTGCTTCTGTTGCAATTTGTTCAAGGTTGACCCCCCATTTTGGCTGAAAATGACTGGACTAATTCCCCATAATCCTTTGCCCAGACCATCATCCATTATCACTTTCACCTGTGTCTCATTATCCTGTTTAGCTCACTTTATAATAGCCTGGTTTTCACTAGTGGTGGGCAGATTGAGGCTTCGTGAAACACTGAAACTGTTGAATCAAGTGTGCCATATTGTGCCGAGGCTTCGAAACAATCCGACACCCGTCTCCACAGTGACCCCTAGTGGTCAGAACAGTGTAAATGCAACAAAAACCCGGGTCAAACATGCATAAAAACACCTTTTACAATCTATTGCAAATTTTTTACTGAAAGTAAAATCTTTCAAATGCAATTATCTAATCATCTAATAAGATTACCATGTGTAAACGTGTTCTTTTATCAATTGTTATGGTTTGTTTTGTTTGTTCTATGAATGGCTCAGCTAAACAGGCCAATAAGACTATTAACTACCTCATTTTAATTGTACTAATGTCTAATTAAAACGTCTACAAATGTATAAAACTGATCAGAGATCAGGTAAAACCCACAGACACTTGTTCATTGGTTCTCAGTGACTCCTCATGATTCATGGGTTGACAGAGATCATCGCCCCCAGTGGTGAACCTTTGAAATTTGTGAAAGTGTTTCGAAACAGTTATGACATAATGAAGCCTCGTTTACTGAAATCACGTGACTCTGGCAGTTTCATACACGCTCCGAACCAGTTATTCGGAACAAAAGATTTGTAAAGGCTTCGAAGCTTCATGGAGCAGTGTTTTGAAATTGCCATCACTAGTTTTCACATTCATTCACTGCGAAGTCTTGTATGTTTTTACACTGTATCTCTGAGCACTCTCCCTGGTTACATTGTCTCTTGGTTCTTGGATTTTTGTCTGTTTCTTGGATTCCCTTTTTGCCTCTGACCCCTGCCTGTTTGTTTGTTTGTTTGTTTGTTTGTTTGGACTGCCTTCCTGTGCTTAACCCTTTGCCTTTGTTTGATTAGGGTTCTGGATTACTCAAATAAACTGCATTTGGATCCTCAAACTTTGTGTCTCGAGCAGTGCGTAACAGCAGTAACTGTGTAAATCTCCAAGAAATATCATTATTTTTTAAATCAATTTTAGTGATGGCACTGGTTTGTGCACTACAAAATATTTGTGCTTTGCACCATTAAACTTGAAACACTGTAATGTAACCCCATGTTTAAATTAAATATATTTACGCAAACTACCGACCAGGTTGGAATAAACAGTTGGTTGGCAAACTGACTGAATTACAATAATGAGGTAATGCTATAACCGACTGACTTCAGTCATTTAGACATATGATACAATGTTCACATTTACACTTGTTTATATTTTGAGAGAACGTTACTGTATGTGAAAAATTGAGCTATTAACGGTTCTAGGTATGAAACTGATCTAATCACTGCACTTTCTTTGTTACGTTGCCCCTAAACTGATTACATTTTTTATTCAAAAATACACTACTGTCAGTTTGGGGTCAGTAAGATTTTTTTATAATATATTTTTTTTAATGTTTTTGAAAGAAGTCTCTTATGCTCACCAGTGCTGTGTTCATTTGATCAAAAATACATAAAACATTTATTTATTTATTTTACAATTTTGCCATTACTCCAGTCTTTAGTGTCACAGGATCCCTCAGAAATCATTTCAATATTCTGATTTGGTGCTCAAGAACATTTCTTATTATTATCAATTCTGAAACAGTTTTGCTGCTTAATATTTTTAAAGAAACTGTGATATGATTCTTTGATGAATAGAAAGATCAAAAGTAATAAATAAAAAATAAATCTTTTGTAACGTTATAAAGTATTTTGTGTCACTTCTGATCCGTCTAATGCAATGTTACTCACCCCAAACCTTTTAATGGCAATTTTTAAATATTTTATCACTTATTTAAATATGTAAATATACTATTTTTATATTTCATGATCATTTATCTATATTGTGTCCTGTCTATCAGTTATACTCAATTTTGATTATTACCATTGATAGTGAGGTTAAAGAAGATAAAACTAAAGGGCACAAGGATCAGTAAAGATAAACACCATCTAATCTGATAAATCCTGTCTTAATAGTGTGAATTTTTACATCCCAACTTACATCCCAGTAAGGGCTTGCAAACTGCTGGTGCAACCCAGCTACCTACATCACTCTAGCTGTGTGTTTGTACAGGCTTCCCCCAGACGGCCGCCTCCTCAGTCTATGAGTGATGATGCAGATGGTGTGAGAAAGTCCCACCCCTCATGCACTCTGAGATACAGAGATTCTTACCTCTCGGCCCAGCGGCACTATGACCGATGTCAATCCTCCAATCATATGACTTTTGCCCCTTGCATCACAGAGGACATTTCAGTGCTGCAGTCCATGGCCCAGGTACTGTTCCTCTAAACACCCTAAACATCCTCTCATCCTGTGCCTCTAAACTGGAAACACAAGCCGTTAAAACCAACTGGGATACGTTATCATGCATTCTTTTAATAAATACTATCATTTCAGTACAACTATCTCCTAAAACCTCTTTCTTATCCCAATTAATGTATTGCTCTTTCAGGGTCGGTCTGTGCTTAGTTTTGATCTGGAGAAGGGTGAAAGTGCTTTAGGCATCAGCATTATTGGCTTGGAGACTGAAGGTGGTGGAGGTCATGGTATCTTCATACAGAAGATTCAACCAGACTCTGTAGCATACAGGTATAAACTGACAAGGATGCATTCAGTATAGCAAAACTTTACTGATCAGAATCGTATTATTCTTAGGATGATTTGAAACCATTCTTTACCCCATTCTCCTGTCTTAGTGATGGACGTCTCCATGAGGCTGATCAGATTCTAGCAGTGAACGGCAAGCTGTTTGAATCCTCTGTAACACAGGAACAAGCTGTCCAGATTCTTCAGGAAGCTGCTTCCATGGTAACCTTAACTATAGCCAGGGAACCAACCTCATCATTCAGCCCCCCACAGATGAGCCACACTCTTCCCAAAAATCTCTCTGGCCTTGATGGACAAATCAGTGTAAGGCTTTTTTTTTTTCGTCTTTATTATGTCTTTGAATTTCCCAGAATGTGTAAAAAAGCCTGATTATGAAGCATATTTTGCTTCATATCCTAAACTGTATCTTATACTTATGCCTTATAGCTGCCTCACTTTGAAACACAGCTTAAATCTTTTACTGATCCAGAGTTATTTGATTACATTACCACAAATGCATTACATCCAGGGGTTAAATTGGGATTTATTATGTGGGGGTGCTCTCCTCTCCCTAGGGGGGTCCGGGGGCATGCCCCGCCATGAATTTTTTTTGAAAAATAAACCATTAAATAGCACTTTCTGGAGAGTTTTGTGCAAAGAAATGGAGAAATTGAGTATTACATGATATCTGAAAAACTGCAAGGTTAAGAGCATACTTTGCATTGCTGTAGTATCAACAGGTATTAGACATTTATCATTTACATTACTGTTAATCAGTCATCACTTGATTACACATTGTATTACTTTGTTATGATATATAGTGACCCATACAATGTGCCACATGAAGAGACAGTGCAGCATATGACAGTAGCCACAGCTGAGAAGATTTGGGTCTGTGGTGACCAGGTCCACCTCACACACACTTCCTTCTCCCATTCTCTCTTTTTACTACTACTACTACACACACACACACACACACACACACACACCCTACTCTGCATCATTTCTCATCAAGATATGCACAAGTCACAAAAATAAAATCAATCTATCCTTGTGGAAAGGTTGCTTGGTAGCTAAATGTAGGTCTAGCAAGTCTTATATTTCTGTAATTCACACAGATCAAATACAAATATGCTGGCTGAATATATTGCTAGTTTATTTTGAGTAGCCAGCTAGCAGTTCTCTTGGCAGTTTGCTGATAATCAAACCCGGTAACCCGGTGTCTGAAGTAAAATGCTCAAAACATCTCCTGAGAAAAATCACATGGTCAACCTAGTCTTGGACTTGGTTATTTAATTTTGATTTAGTCTTATTTTCCTTACCTTGTCATTCAAGGCCAGGGCACTTTTTGTACATTTCTGGAACTTTTGCGCGCTTCCACATCCCGCGCAACTACAGATCTCCCAGGAATACAGTATTATATATCGCTGCGTACATTTATCCGTGTCACCTAGATGCGCGTGCGCGAGCGGTGCGCGATCATGGTCGACTGACAACGATATTAAGCAGCTGAACAAGAATACGGCCGTGTCCCGATTGTTCTCAGCTCCGCCGAGACAAAATAGACATGCCATTTCAAAAATCTTTCATTTATTGTCAGAAATATGTTTTCAAAAGCGTCACTTTCATCAAATTTTATGTGACATAATTTCCAGTAGGCAACTGACTGCAAACGAGCAGGCTTATGTGCCGGGGCTGAGCCCCGGAGAGCCCCGCCCAATTTAACCACTGATTACATCTAATGTTTTAAATGTTATACATTACCTTTTTTATGTGAGGTTGATAGGATTGGTGTTTGCCGTGAAAGCAGTCTCATGTGACTGTACTCCACTGAAAGATTTACTGGTAATGGTGGGAGTCAATCAATTAAAGGGGTGGTTTACTGCTTTTTTTCTTTGCATGACTGTGTTTATGGGGTGCAATATAACATGTATTCGTGTTTTTTTTTTTTAAGCCTTATTTGTCATAAATTTCACCTTTGTTGCAATGGTGTCAATACTGCGTATCAGCTTGAGCCAGAATCAGACCCAGAAAGCGGCAATGAAGAGAGTCAAGCAGAACCTCCCCAAACACGGCTCTTACAAAACGTTTCTGAATGGTACATTTTTGAATCATTATTATTATTCTATTCTACTATTATTATATAAGAATTTTGATATGCTGTTACTTGAAAATGCTTTTGAGATACGGTTTTCTCCTGATTAAATGTTTAATATAACTGAATAAATGACTGAGTAATACCGTTTTTTTAAAGTTATTGTTTGGTCAATATAATGAACAACGTTTATCTATTCACAAACCTTAGTTTACTCGGTGTATCGTTTTCTTTAGGTGTACACGTGGCAACTGTGTTAAAATGCCAACAGAACGTGAAAACATCTGATAACAGCAGCTTAAGTTTGCTGTTGCAATTACATATAATTCTTGAACTTTATACACGTTTGTCTTATACACACAAAATAGCAAAGAACTAACTAGCTACAAACAGCGTTGGCATTGGTTTACGTTCTTGATCAAATAGAAAAATTACGTCATAAAGTATACATGGAAAATACATTTACAAAATTAGTACATAATTACAAATTCAGGTCCAAAATGTTTGTACGCGTTTGTCATAGACACACGAAATAGCATCTAAGTGGCTACTAAAGCCAGCACTGGCATTTGTTTACGTCCTTGATAAAAACTAAAGCATTACGTCTAAAATTACACATGCAAATACATTTAAAATGATTAAGTCTTACTTACTGGCTGTGGCCCAACAACTGCTGCCTCTGGTTTTAAAGTTGGAACTGCTTCATGCTTTAGTAACAGTTTGTTGTTGAATCCGACATTGAATTTGTGGAGATTCTGGAAGCTGTCTTCCGTAAAATGCGCAGCACAGAGAGCTAAATTACGATTGTAATTTTCAGGAACATAATCAAACATAAATTGTAGCCATTGTTGACGAACTACAGCGTCCGTAGGAAGCCCGAACACAGAAGACTTGACAGCTGGGTGAAAATAACACACTTTCGACGGCATGGCTACAACTGCTCTCCACTATAACTCTTCCTCTTCGACAAAGCCGCAGAAATTTGGCCATGCCCCCTTTTTTGAATATTCCGGAGGGAGGGTTGGTTATGGGTTAGTTACGTATAAAACCCGGGAAGTATCTCGTTGTAGTCCCATTCGAGTCGTTTTTGTAGGCATTAAACTTCCTGATTTTTAAAAGACGATATCTCTGCTTACGTTGAACTTTCAGCGCAGAAACTTTGCAGATACTGTTCATGCACCAACAGCAACATTACACACTATTTAAAATGATAAAAGTGAAATCGCAATCAACCACCCCTTTAAGATAAAATGGAGCCTTCTCCTATTAGCAAGACTATTATAATACACTACTGTTACAAATTTTGGAATTGGTAAGATTTTTTTTAAAAAAATTGAAATAATTATCTTATGCATTGCTGCATTTAAAATTTAAAAATACTATAAAACTCTTCTTTTTAAAATATTATAAATACACTTTAAATGAACTTTTTCTATTTAAAACATTTTTTAAAATATAATGTATTTCTTTGATGGCAAAGCTGAATTCAAAGCAGGCATTACTCCGCTCTTCAGTGTCACATGATAACTAGTGTAGAAGTCTTGACTGTCTCTTTTAATCAATATAATGCATCCTGATTCTGAATAGAAGTATTCATTTATTTTCTTTTTTTAAAACATTCTCCAAACTTTTGAATTGGTATTGTGAATGTGTAAATGGTTTCAAAAGACTGAGATTAAAACTCAGAAATTTTGATTGGCTACTAATTGGCTTCTAGTATTTAAGGGTGCCTAGAAATAACATCCTCAGAAAGGCTCACTGGAGTGGGATGCTTATGACCCGCAAGGAATCGCTCATCCAGATTCCACTCTTTCAACTGACCAATCTAACTTCAGCTAGCTCCTCAAAACTAGATTGGACCAATAGCATACTCATCGGAAGAAGCCACTGCGCGGGCTTCCAGATCTGCCCTGAGAACCTGCAAGTTATGCTTGAGAAAGGGTTAAACCAGTCTCAAGTTCATCAGCTAGCTCAACCTGTGACCTCTATGATCGCAGTCACCGGGTTCCTCGGCAGCAGCGGGACCTGATCCATGGGGTGCAGATGCCTGGCTCTTTTTAAAGAGTATGGGAGACAGGCATCTGCACCCCATGGATCAGGTCCCGCTGCTGCTGAGGCAACCCCGTGCGGAGCAACCAAGACATATAACGCAGAGATCGTGGCCATCATCCGTCGTTATATATCTCAGACACGGCATGACACATCTCCTAAACTTCGACAATCTTTTTTTCACTTCAAACCACTAACACAGAGATCACATGCACTGACAAACAACGGGGTTCCTGAAAACAGAGAAGCTGATGAGGTTTTTTCCAGGCACCCTTATATACTCTGCCGGCGATCCTGTGAGATCACATCACTGCAGTAGCCAAAATTGGCATGTAACAGGCTTACGAGGAACGTTCCCTTAGCATCAATTCCAAGATGCAGTGTTGAGTTCCACTTCGAATGGGAACCGATAATAGACTCTTAATGGCAAGTTCCACTGTGACTACCTACCCGATATAGTGTGACATGCACCGCTAATGGGGAACACAAGGTCAACATCTGTTGAATGAATTGTATATGTTTTCATTGGCAACAATGGTGGAAATGTTTAATTGTTTTGTTTGTAGCTATAACTAAGGTATTTGGCTATACAGAAAATGACTTATTATAAAATGGCTATATTATAAAATAAATGGCTATATTTTAAATCTGGTTTAGCAGCCTCGACAAATTCATCACATTGAGTTGCAGAATGACGGATCGGGTCTGGGCTTTGGCATTGTTGGAGGGAGGACTACTGGCACCATGGTTAAAACCATCCTACCTGATGGTATAGCTGGAAGGGTATGAGAGAATTGTCATGGATACACATACACTACAATTTATGACATTATTTGGATTGTACAAACAGATTCAAATTAAAAGGAGTGTGGCCAAATCCCTTGACGTGTGTTTGTGGACACAGGACGGGAGATTGCGTAGCGGCGATCTTCTTCTCAGAATTGGTGATGTGGACGTGTCCACCATGGGCAGTGAGGAAGTGGCACGTGAGCTCCGTCTGGCTGGTTCCCATGTGAGACTTATCATTGCCAGGGAAACCACTGATGGTGACCTCTCACCTACTATCGCACAGCAACAGGACACTCAGAAGAAACAGGTGCAGAATGCTTTTGATCTTGAGTGTGTGTGTGTGTGTGTGTGTGTGTGTGTGTGTGTGTTGTGTGTGTGTCCTGGTAAACCCTACATTATGGGGACAAAATGCCAATATCTGAAATCCTTATGGGGACATTTTTGGTCCCCATGAGGAAAATAGCTTATGAATCGTACTAAGTGATGTTTTTTGAAAATTGTGTGTGTGTGTCTATGCATCTACCGGTATATGTAAATTTTGATGTTAACAGAAGAGCTCACCCAAAATAAATAAGTTCTGTTATCATTTACTCACCTTTATGTCTTTCGTAACCTGTTTAAAGTTCATTCTTCCTCCCTCACCACATTTATCGTGCTTTTTTGTCTTTTTTTTTTAAAGCTTGTCAGGTTACTCTGAACTGTCATTGTATGGAAAAGAGCTGTGTAACAATCCTTAATTATCTTGAAAAAATCAAGTATTATCACAAAAAAACTATTATGTCTTTAAAAATACAAATTAATAAAAAATTGATGATGAGCGAATAATAAATTAAACATTATCCTTCTACAGGATTTAGCAGAGCAAAAGGAAAGAGAATTCAGTGTCAGATTCAATGACGGCAAAAATGGTTTGGGCATCAACATCTCTAAATCTGTGGAAAACATGTACAAAGGTATGATTTCATACTGTTTTCTTTCAGTAAGATGAGAGATTATTTTCCCATTCAGTCTAAGAATGTTAAACATTAAATGAACAATGGGTGTTTTAGAGGCCAGTGGATTTGAAGTAAAGAGCCTTCTGAAAGGAAGTGCAGTGGATCAGGATGGAGATCACATCATTGCTGTGAGTTACAAAATTAAATCTTATTTTTCGCATCTTTTTAGATATTTTTAATTTCCTTTTCTGTGCATGCAAAGTACAGTAGTTCTAATGGTTTTAACCAATGTTTTTACTTTTTTTAATAAATTTTTTGAATTGTGTTACTAATCCTGTTGTTGCTGAATTTGTGTGTGTGTGTGTGGGAGCACTGTGTGACGTGATGTTTGCTTTTAGGCTAAATGGTGGCACTATGTAAGATTAATTACATTGTTGATTGTTTTGTGTTTGTATTTGTGTTCATGTCATTAGTCCAACCCTCATATTCTGTTTGGGTTCTCAGAGACTCTAAGGCCATTTTGTTATCTTGAAGTAATACTTAAAGGTAGGATAGGCAATTTGTTTTATAAACACTTTTTGTTATACAGGTTGAACTCTCTTTACACCCTGATAACAATCAATAATAGAAGTGGTCTAAATATTAAAACATGTACATATATCATCTGTGTAAGTCTCAGGACTTATGGTATATCATCATACCATCATACCGAGTGCGATGGTATGCATTCGCATACCGCAAGGTGCGCGGAGGTATGGAAATACATATATTGACAGGCCTGTCAATATATGTATTTCCATACCTCCGCGCACCCTGCTCGTGCAGACATCACACGTCATCATCATGTTCCGTAAGGTTCTGCAGAGTTGTAGACAGACATCCACTGAGCGCCAAAAACAAACAGCAGCCGCCTTTTACAGTGCCTGAACCAAAACAAAGAGCTTATGCTGCATTCACGGCATGTCATAACCGTAATTACGAGATGGTAACCCGTGACTTTCTACCCGGAGATGTTCATGTCCTCAGACTCTGATTTATGCGCTTCTATGTCAACACTAAATTAATCTGCAGCAGTCAGGTGGTACAACTAAGAGTTTTGTAAGTTGTTTATATTCATTATTTTTGTAATGTTATGTGCTTTGAAGGGAGGGTGGGATCTCATGTTTTCTAAGCTAACTTGCTAATGCTAACTGCTTGAAATTGCCTACCATACCTTTAACAGTAGGGTTTTAGATTAATACTTCATGACTTTTCTAATGAAAGCTTATTATAAAGAGAATTTGAACTGGCCTCAATAACACACTTGAAACATCTTTGATAACATTTTTTGCATTACTTATGTTTAGGGTTTTAAAGATCTCATATATGAAACTTATATAATAAATAATTCAATGACTTTTCACATGATAAGATTCTCTGACTGGTGCACAGTATACTGTAGAAATACACTTCTGTCAGTTGTTTATTGTCATTTCATTAATTGTATTTTTCTACATACATGATGTGTTTTACCAAAGTCAAATTGACCACAAACAATGTTACTAGAATTTATACTAGTCACATTTCTGAAAAATACATACCTGCTTTGTGGTAAAACAGAGGGATAAAGCATCTAAGCATGGGTAGATCATTCCTGAAGTATCAATATTTTCAATATTGATGTTGTAGCTAGAGTTATTTAGCATAAAAATCAATGCTTTGAAGTGAAAAAATGAATAGTGTTAGCCAATGGTTGTTTAAGATTGGAGCCATTTATCTTAACGCACAGAAATGCTGAAAGACATAAGCACAGACATCATCTGGAGCTATTTCACACTAAAGATGAAGCTAAATGTGAAACTAAAATAAAAATGTGATATTATAATGGGTTTTTGGAGAAAGAAAATTACAAGATTGAACAGTTCTATAATTGTTGTTAATGATAAACTAAAACAGAAGCATTTTAAACCCCTTAAATGATAAAGGAAAGGATGGATGTCAAATATAATGTTAAATGGTTATAATTGCCCTTTTTATCCTCAAAAGTTGCAAATATTTTCCATTTTAATATCTGCATTATTGGCCTTAGTACTTGATATCAGATCGAACTGAAAATAAGGGATATTGCCCATCTCTAAAGGCTACAGTAATAATAGTCTAATCTTCTGGGTTTTGATTAGGACAGTGGAACTTATTTGACATGAAAATAGGATGTTAAAGAACATGAGGGATAAGACAACAATAACTTGACAGCAATAACTGAATAATACTAACTAATGAGTAACAAATCACAGGTTATGCACTTTTTTTGGTTTAAATATGACAACTAAGGGATTTTTTTTCATTGAAAGACAAATCTTCAAGTGTGTGTGTGTGTGTGTGTGTGTGTGTGTGTGTTTTCAGGTGAATGGGCAGTTCTGCAGTAAACAGAAAGTGGAGGAGATTCTGAACATGACTGGCCAACAAGTGAAGATCTCTCTTCTGAGAAAAGGCTCACCATCTGAAACGCAAACAACCCCCACCATGTCCACAATCTCCCAGAGACCCTTAACCCCTCTGGGTCTCGATCCCCCACCACTGCTTCCATGTGTAGTTCAGCCAAAGCCAGTTCTGGCCCTAGGGAAAGTTTTCTATACTGAACGCCGGGACCTCAACTTCAACAGAGAGTGCTGTAAGTGAAACTCTTTTTACTTCGGTTTATTCACACTCATTCACACTGTGTTTGATTCACGAGTTCTGTTCACTCTCTGTGTGAAGTCTCAGTAACTTTGTTTCCCTGATTTGATTCTAATAACAGCTTCTGTTTCTGTTTGTTCTTTCTATGAGCTCAGTTGAGTCGAGGCAAGCCTGTTATTTTGAGTCCAAGATGGAGAAGAGAAACCACTGGTCCTCATGTAAGAACTGAACACATTGTGTATTATTATAGGTTATTTAAACTTGAATGTCTATGGACTAATTAATTAACACTCATTTTGACTCGTACCACAGGTTTGTTAGTACACTGGTAAAACATATACTATAATATACTTAAATATTTGCTATTTAAGCATTGCTTGCAACAACAAAAAAATTATAATTTTAGCTAGGCGTCTTTAATAGTTTCTACCAAGTAACTGATAAATGCTTTTACTTCAAAATACTGTTGTTTAATTGTATGAATTTGACAAAGAAGGCATGGCAAGCATTTTGTCCATGTTAAACCTTAAAAGATAAAACATATATTTATTGTGATATCCTAAATGTGCACCATTATATTGTTAGCATTTTATTTATTTAGATTTTTTTATTATTATTATTATTATTATTCCCTGCTGTCTGGTCAATGGTAATCGACACCATGTTGCAAAAAAGAAGTACTGTCCATAGACATTAAGCTGTAAATAAACCCAGAATGTTCCTTACAGGTTTTTTTTGTTGTTGTTGTTGTTTTGCATGCATTGTCTTTCGAAATTTGTAGTCTGTTCTCCACAGTCAACTTGTAATTTATTTATTAGCTGTGTGAAACTTTAAAATTTTGTTTCAGTTTGCAAATTGTCTGACGAAGAGGAGAAAACACTGAAGGAGAAGTGGCAAAGCAAACTGGGTCCTCAGTATGAAGTGATGGTGCGTCTCATTTGTATTCTCTCCTGTTTAGCTGACAGTTATTTTTCACAGCTAAGATTTGTGAGTGTGTCTCCGCATATATTTATGTTCATTGTGTGCTTATTTAGTATATGCCGTTTTGTTTTCCGTCCATCCATCCATGTGTTTATACTGTATTTACATTGTATCATGTATGTATGCAGGTGGCCCAGGTACAGAAATTCATTGAGAGCGGTGGTCTTGGTGTGAGTTTGGGGGTTAAGGAAGGTCATCACTATATCTGCTCTATATTGCCAGAGGGTCCGATGGGACAGACAGGAGTCATACGGCCTGGAGATGAACTGATAGAGGTGGACTTGATATTATAATTAAAAGGGAATGTCCACATAGTTGTAGTATATTTCACATATTTTTATATATATAATAATTAATATACATCATTTATATACCTGAAAAAGTAAGCTAATGTATATTTGGTTATACTTCAAAGTCAAACAAGCATTACACACAGATAATACTGTTGTTTATAGATTACGCTGTTGTAATCCCTTATCATAAACCCTGCTAACACATGCATGCATAATAACCAAAAGTGCTCATCTTCCTTTCTGCAGTCTGTTTTTTATGCATAGCACTTTATTCAATGCTGACTGCACATGAATATCAATCATCACAGCTGCTTAAAAATAGCCCTTCCTGTCAGTAGAAAAGCCCAGAGGATCAGCTCAGCAGAATAAGCGAGTTGATGTGTTTGTTCTTTCTGTAGGTGAACGGGTTCTCTCTGATTGGTGAGACACACAAGGAAGTTGTGTGCTTGCTAAAGGAACTTCCTGTGAATGTTTGTGTGGTTTGCAGTCGTCTCATCCCACCCACAGTCAGTGAGGAAGATGACGATGATGATGGTGATGATGTACAACTCACCCTCAAGGAGCTGCTAGCAGAATTTAATGAAAAGGTTTGCTGTGTGTGTTTGTGCATCATGATATTTAAAAGAAAAATGTATATGCTTGTGCAACTTATTACTCTTGTGAAAAAGAATGTGTGCTTAATTGTAAAGTGCACTTATAGTGTACTTCAAATCTTAAGGGTACATTTTTAAAAAACTGTTCTTGTAGATTAAAGACCATATAAGAGAGTACACTTTCATGACTATGTTTCTTAACACACTTAAGTACACTTTTAAAATGTGCACTTAATGTCAAATTAAAAGTTTTGCTTTAAAGTATGTTTTAAATCATGTTCTAATAATCTTTTGACACTTATTAAAGCACATGTAAAGTTCTTTTAAAGCTTTTCTTCTGTGGAACACGAAGTCTGAAAACATTTACTGAGTATTTTATGAGGAATTACAATGAATAGAGGCTGGAGCTTTAAAAAAAAGCACCATTAAAAAAAAGCACCATTAAAGTATCATACTTACTGAAAGCAGAATGCCTTGAACGACCACTCAGAATCAAGTATTCCCAAGAAACTTGTAGTATACAAAAAGATAAATTAAATATAAATTGATACCATTTTCCTTTTTCAAATGAGCAAACATGATTCCACACGTTTCATTGCAAAATAATACTGATTTGTCCACTTTTTCTCACAGGCCGAGCAGAACTCATTTGGGAGAACTCATGAATGGAAGACAGAGGCTCCTGTGCTATCCCATAAGGCCATGTGGGAGAATGAGATTCAAGTCTATGAGCTGCAGAAAGGGGATTCTGGCCTGGGATTCAGTATACTGGACTACCAGGTGTGTGTGTGTGTGTGTGTGTGTGTGTGTGTGTGTGTGTGTGTGTGTGTGTGTGTGTGTGTGTGTGTGTGTGTGTATACCAGTATAACAAGAGAGCAGCAGAGTTTGATCTTCACATCACTTGGTTTGGAGAGTCCCAGTTGGTTTGAAATCCTTCAACAACATGGCAGCAGTGTCTCCTAATTTATTACTATTCTTCTCTTTCTCTCTTGCGCTGTCACTTTCTGAAACTCTCTCAGGACCCCATGAACCCAGGGCATACTGTGATAGTGATCCGCTCTCTTGTAGCAGGCGGTTTGGCAGAGAGAGATGGCCGTTTGTTGCCAGGCGACCGGTTGATGTTTGTGAACGGGACTGACTTGAGCCACGGAAGTCTAGCTCAGGCCGTTCATGTCCTGAAAAGCACTGCTTTGGGCACTGTACGCATTGGAGTTACCAAACCCTTACTAGTAAGTATCTCCAATCACAAGCCAGACAGCAACAATCTCAACCTTGGGCAGTGTAGGATAAGTTACTGTACTTGTATATAATGAAAAATCAAGTAAAATATTCTTACTAAAATCATTTTTAGTAAGATTAAAAATTTAAAAGATCAAGATCATGTATTTATTCTTATTATGAATTTTATTAGTAATTATTATTATTATTATTGGTTTCCAATCAAGCTGTAATTAGTGTGAAGATGTTTAGTTTTATTTAATTGTGTGTATGTATAATACATAAAATGCTAGCTATGAAATTCGCAAGATAAAGTATTCAGCCCTTTTATTCTTATGTTATTTTCATCATCATCACTTCCACCATAGAATGAATGGTAATTTGTGATTTGGTTGACATGACTTCAGGAAGTGACTTCATTCATTCATTCATGTACTATTGGACATCACATAAAACCAACTTTAATTGTCTGCTATCAAAGTTCCCACAGAAGAAGCTTTCTATGCACTGAACATTTTCTCATTTGTTTTAGAATGATATCACAGTTTTCCCTGTGTCATCTTGTATATATTCCAAGTCAGGTTACTGTTTATGATCTGAGCTCTGGTATTATTAGTCTAGATCTACTCTAGTCTGATGGTGGTCTTTGTTTTTAGTCTCTCTTTTGTGAACCTGGTCTCAGTCACTGTGGCTCATGAGTCTCTGATTACTGGAATCTTTCAATAATTAATGTCTCTTGAATTCTAACACCAGCCTCCTAAAACAAGTGGTGCATTTGTGTTTATGTGTTCCGTGGCTCCGTAATCTGTTCTAGCTAAGCCTGGGGAAACGTCTTTTCTGTTTCTTATTGGAGTTAAGAGTCTGCAGAGTGCATATGTGATTGTATCCAGGCAGAGAGTTGAGTGGAACAAGAGTTTTGAGTGGGAGATTTAATATGACATTGTCATTGACAGGAAAATGACACCCAGGACACAGGAGCAGATGTAACAGGCAACTGCCACTCAGAACATAACAACCAGCACAGCAATTTGCAGGTGGGCTACATATTTGCTTTACCTGTTATAATACTAATGTGATCTGTTTCGTAACAGTTCTGTGGTGTCGTAACATCTGCCCACCAGCTCTTTTCACAATGACATTTGTTTTTCAAGCTTCAACATGGTAGATTTGTTGGTTGTTTAAAGCAAAGTCTAAAGTTTAGATTTCCCACTTCAAAATGATAGATTATTGTGGTGTCCTACAGCCGTCGATTTTGTAAACATTGGTTGTTTTTAATTATTTGCACTTAAGCAGTTAGTAGGCCAAAGAGAAAGTTGTTTTTTTTCCACTGACCTAATTTAGTTTGGTCATTCTAGCTGCCAGGGTTTAACTGGGGAGGGTATTTGTTGACAGGATTTGTGTGACATCATCTCTTATTCACATGATGGTTTTGGTTTACACACGTGTGTACAGCATTTGCCGTCTGATTGGCTTGTTGAGAGTAAATCTGAACATTTTGACTAAAACTTTTTGCTACTTCTGGGCCAGCCGTAACATAAATTAATGTGCACTCTCTCACAAAGATAATGTTCAAACAAATATAAATTTATTAACAAAAATATAGGGAAAACCAGAAACAAAGGGATTAAATTCAGGAGTGGACAAGGCCAAAATAACAAACAAAAATAACTAGTTTTAGTACCTTCTAAATTCCCTAAAAGAAAGAAAACGCATTAAAAAAAAAATACAACAAATCTTCCCTTACTCCCTTAACCCAAAACATAAAACAAACAATATATGCAAAAGAAATGGCATCACACTCCCTCCTTCTTTTAAACTGGGTATTTACAAATAATATTACACAATATAAATTAAAGCAAAAGTAATTCAAAACAGCAAACTAAGAATTATTAATCGAATAAACAAAAGAAAGTTTTACAAAGTGCACACAATCACAGAGAAAACCAAGACAGAGCAAAACAAATGGCACGCATTCGACCTTCATAGAGTGTTTGGGGTGGTCCTTTCCACCGGAACCAAAACTAGACCAATCAGGATCTCTGCTGGCTTGAGTGCAGGCCACACCTTCTCCTGCAACAAACACACATTTCTATAAGACATAAGACATAACAGCCCCACCCTTAAAATAAAAACCATAGGTTTTTAAGAATGGACACGTGAAAGTGTCAGCGATCAGATTTTCAACTGCTTTTTTTTAATGCTGGATATTCAAATTAAAACCTTGAAGAATCTGTCCACCAAATTATCACATTTAACAGGGGCTCACATGCCCCTGTTAAGAAAAATGTTTAAAGGGTTAATCCAGTCAAAAGAAATCTCATGAAACAGGAACACCGATTATAGGAAAGTCAATGCATTGACTAAACCCGATTCGTTCCTGTTGCCTCGTGTTGAAGATTATGTTGACCGTGTTGGAAATTCAAACATTTGTCACTAAACTTGATGTATTAAAAGGATACTGGCAAGTTCCACTTACTGAGAAGGCTTCTGGAAATTCTGCTTTTGCTACTCCTGATGCATTCCTTAAATATCGGGTGATGGCGTTTGGACTACGGAATTCAGGTGCGACTTTTTAGCGTTTAATGTCAAGAGTGTTACTTAATGTTCCTAATTGTGATGCTTACCTGGATGATTTGGTCTGTTATTCAGATTCTTGGGATGAACATGTCCAACTTCTCAACTGTGTTTTTGCACGCTTGAAAGATGGCAATCTGTCATTAAATTTGGCGAAATGTGAATTCCCTTGTGCAACCGTAACCCATCTAGAAAAGGAGGTCGGAAACGATAAAGTTCGGCCACTTAGTGTCACAGTACTGCAAGAGAGAGAGAGGACCCAGATGCAGAATGAGCATGAAGGAAAGTTTTATTAACAGGACTGTAGACAAAGCACAACGAGGAGAGTGAGACGTGCAATACAGTTCAACCAGTAGGGCAGGGCAGACAACATGGTGACAGGCAGGAAGGATGACCACTGAGACCAGTCTCGGGTGATAACAGACTAGAAGACAGCACCAGGCGCGATGGTGGGAAGGACCAGGTAGGAAGCCGAGACTTGATGCTTGATCTCTCAGAAGTAGATCCAGACTTTGTTGCCAGGCAGTGGCCAGGAAAACTCAGGACACAAGGCAGGGCAGGAACAAACACAAGACTCACAATAAACAAGACAAGACAAACAGGCAAGGCACAAGAGAGTAATTAAATGGCCAAATAAAAACTGAAACAGAACAATTACTAGAGAAGCAAAAGAAAAGCAGGAATAAAATGACTGGAACTTGCGATCAAAAAATAAAGCAAAAGAACAAACTTACAGGGAACTATAAACTAGATACTGGAGATAATAATCTAGAGTAGAAATAAAACCAAAAGAGAAAAAAACAAAAGACTTGGCTACAC
Source organism: Gila orcuttii (assembly GCA_026230005.1). Lineage (NCBI taxonomy): Eukaryota > Metazoa > Chordata > Actinopteri > Cypriniformes > Leuciscidae > Gila > Gila orcuttii. Next base: position 48,794,743 of record JAPDVR010000002.1, on the reverse strand, counting down.
AAGGGCAAAAACGAACTAGAACAAGACTGAAAGGAAAAAAGGATACACTAGAGCTAGAAACAATCAAATTCACGTCTAGAACAAGACCAATGTTTAACCATAAGCACAGGCAGGCAAACAGGATTACACCGCAAAGACATGATGGAAAGAGGCACAATATAAAGGGACCAGAGCACATGAGGATCAGGTTAGCACAATTAGTGAAACGAGGACTAGACGTGGACTAAACAAGGGGGCATGGTAACAAGAAAGGCGGAACAAGAGCACATGTCCAACACAAACAAAGATAGAGCCATGTACTCAGGCACAAGACAAACAAGGAAACATTAAACCGTGACAAAACAGACAAGACTGTCAGGGGGACCCTGACACTTAGCTCTAAAGTTCAAATTATTTGTATGACTGGCTACTATAGAAATTTCTGTAGAAACTTTTCAGATGTGGGTAATCCTCTCACAGGTTTACTCCGAAAAGTGATTTCTTTCGAATGGACTCCTGAATGTCTGTTTGCCTTTGAAGCATTGAAAACTCTGTTGTGTAGTGCACCTGTACTTTCTGCCCCTCAATTCGACAAAGCTTTCAAGTTGGAAGTTGAAGCCAGTGGCACAGGTGCTGGTGCAGTTTTAATTCAGACTGATGATGTTGGAATAGAAAAGAAATTTCTCTAACACCATCTGAATTATAATACTATTTATAAAATATTTATAATATGCAATATTTATAATAAACTATCAATATAAAATAATGCTTTTATGGTATTTATTAATAATTTCTACATCTACTAATACATTTTTAAGTTAACATTTCAAGATTTATTAATTGGTTAATGTATTATAAACAAACATGAATTAAAAATGAACAATGATATATTTCTAAATCACATTAAGCTAGATTAATAAAGGCTGTAAGAATGTTAATTGTTAGTTCATGAAACCTGAAGCATTAACTAATGTTAGTAAAATGTAATGTTATTGTATGTTACCATATTAATTTATCGTGTACTAACATACACCGTTCAAAATTTTGGAATCAGTAAGATTTTTTTTTTAAGAAATACTTTTATTCAGAAAGTATGCATTAAAGTCAAGTGACAGAAAAGACATTTTATAATGTCACAAAAAAAAATCTATTTCAAATTATGTACTTTTGAACTTTCTGTTCATCCTATTCATTATAAATCCTGAAAAAAAGTATCACCGTTTCAACAAAAAATATTAAGCAGCATAACTGTTTTCAACATTGATAATAATAAATGTTTCTTGAGCACCAAATCAGCATATTAGAATAATTTCTGAAGGCTGAAGTTATGGCTGCTGAATATTCAGCTTTGCCATTACAGGAATAAATTACATTTTAAAATGCATTAATATAGAAACTAATGTTAACAAATGCATCCTTTGATTTTAACAACGTATTAGTAAATGTTGAAATTAATATTAACTTTTAATTTTAGAACAAATAAATGCAGCCTGATGAGCAAAATAATCTTCTTTCAAAAACAAAAATCTTACCCACCCATCACATTTGAACAGTAGTGTATTTTTTCTGTATTCATCTGTTTATTTTTCAATAATCTAATAAATTAACAATTTAATTATTTATTAAGTTTTTAAACAATAACAGCTGTTTTTAATTATTACTGTATTTTGATCAAATGCAGACCTAGTGAAGACACTTTTTTTGAAAAACATTTAAAAAAATCTTACAGACACCAAACTTTTTAATGTTAGTATATTTACCAAATACATATTACTTGTCTTTGGCCCTTGTCAAGAGGTCATTTTGGAACCTGGCTGTTCTGGGTTTGATACATTGTGCCAGGCATTGGATTTGGTAGAAGTTTGTGAGCATTAGAAAATTGCTTTGCTTGTCTTGACAACAAGAAATATATTTGACATCATCTGTTGATGACTTATAAAAAAGTGTAAGAAATTACTCATCAGAGGATTGTTCTTGTTGCTATGAATGTCATTCAGTCACACATTTGCTGGCACCAACTCTCCTAGGATGTCTCTCGAGATCTGGATGCCTGTGTACTAAATAAACACTTCCAACACTGGAAATGAAGCATTGCTGAAGGACAGATGTTTAAAAGGGTCCTTAGCAGCTCCAGAGATCCTTTTTGCTTTCCGTTTATCGCATATGCAAAAAAAATAATAAAAAAAAATAGGCCATTTCACTGAATAAATATGCCTGATGCTTTTCTCTGTTTGTGTTCCAGACAAATTCCCACTGTCAGAACAGCAAGATGGAGGCTGATGCTAAAACCGTCTCCATCCCCACAAGTGGCTATGAGAGAAGCATAACTATAGTCAGGGGAAACTCCAGTCTGGGTATGTTAACCCTGTTCATTACACTCTTCCTGTCTGTCTTCTTATACATCCTCAGTATGTTTCACAGAGAAGTGAACTCTGTGAGAGACCTGTAAAATATGTGTTTGCATGTGTGTATAGATGTTGTTTATGTGTGTGTATGTGGTGCAGCTCTTGGTGTGGATCTTAAAACACCTCACAAACTATCCCAGATGAAGCTACACATGCATTGTATTAAGTAGGGATGTACAATTTTGTAGTAGTATATGGTATGATGGTTTGCATAAGTATTTTGCTATTAAGCATGTACTTTAGTTTGCATGTTTGTATTTATGGTTTTAAAGAGTAGTGATTTCTCTCTCTTTTTTTCTGATGTTTTCAGCCAAGTCAAACTATACATAATGCATTGCAGAGCTCAACAAAAGATTATTATTATTTTTATTTTTTTTTGCTGGGTAGTAGTACCACCATTATTTTCCCTGTTCCTAACACAATATTTATATATTCTTATTACAAGGAAAAGTAAGATATTATTAAAGGGTTAGTTCACCCATAAATAAAAATTCTGTCATCATTTACTCATATTTATGTCGTTCCAAACCCGTAAGACTTTCGTTCATCTTCAGAACACAAATCAGAGTTTTCTGTCCATTCATTGACAGCTACGCTACTGAAACTTTGATACTTCAAAAAGTTCATAAAGAGATCGTAAAAGTAATCCACATGATTTGAGCGGTTTTGTCCAGATTTTCTGAAGAGATTGATCGCTTTATATGATGAACAGATTTAATTCAGTTTTGTATTCACGTTTAAACATTGATCAGCAAAAATAAACACAAGCTCAACCGAATCTGCTTGATGAGTAAAAACAAACCTCATTGGTTCTTGTGGAAGCTCAAATGTGCTGCGTAACACAAAAATGAACCTCATTGGTTCTCACACGCCAAGCAAACATGCTTGAGCTTCCGTTTCCTATAACTGATGTATGAGTTGACGAATGTTTAAATGTGAATAAAAGCCTAAATTCAATCGGTTCATAATATAAAAGATTGAGTCTCAAAAAAATTTGGACTAAACCACTCATTTAGGATTAGATTTACGATCTCTTTATGAACTTTTTGAGTGTCAGTTGCATAGCTGTCAATGGAGGGACAGAAAGCTCTCAGATTTCATCAAAAAGATCTTCATTTGTGTTCCGAAGATGAATGAAAGTCTTACAGATTTGAAGCGGCATGAGGGTGAGTAAAAGATGACAGAATTTTCATTTTTGGGTGAACTGTCCCTTTGAGTATAGTATGGTATTCCTTTAAAAATATTAAATTGGACACATTCAATCAATCAAAAAAGACATTTAAAATGTCACAAAATGTTTCCAGTTGAAATAAATGCTGTTCAATTGAACTTTCTATTCATCAAAGAATTTTGAAAAAATAAAAATGTATCATGGTTTCCTCAAAAATATAAACAGCATAATTGTTTTTAACATTGATAATAATAATAAATGTTTCTTGAGGACCAAATCAGCAAGATTTCTGAAGGATCACGACACTAAAGACTGGAGTAATGATGCTAAAAAATTCAGCTTTGCCAGCACAGGAATAAATTACATTTTAAAATATATTAAAATAGAAAACAGCTGTTTTAAATAATATTGTAATTATATTTCATAATATTACAGTTTGTACTGTATTTTTGACCAGAAAGTTATGGCACACGGTGATTTGTTAAACATTTGCAGCCCATTTTTACTAATGCATCTAAGATTTTCACAAATCAATCATTTACAATTTTAACCAAACTTCAGCTTCATAACTTTACACTGGAGACATATTTTAGCAGAATTTGCAACAATGATGTAGAATAAATCACAGAATACATGTCTTAGTAGGGTAAGTGACAGTCCTGTCAGCTGCCCGAAGCACACACTGGCCTCAGGCCATCCAAATAGTTCATCCCTGCAGTGTTTATAAAGCTACACCATATCATTGGCAAAATCATAAGGCTCGGTGAAGAATATAGAAGTCATGGCTTCCAATTAAAACTTGATCTTTCTCTTTTTCTTTCTTTTTGATCAAGTATTTATTCTAATGAATATTCATCCAATTTGACACAGAGCTCTGCATGAGTGTTATTTAATTAATCAATTCCAGCATCCGGTTTCATCTTACATTTTTTTAATTGACGTTATAGTCAGTAATTTATGAGTCAGTCATTTATGTTGAATGATGAAATAGAGATTATAAATCGTGATGTGTTGTCTCTTATTGTGTGTCTTTTGTTCTGGTGTTCTCTTGTGTCATCGCTGTCCTGTGCTGTGCTTTACATGGTCAGATGTGCACTGCTGTAACTAGCGCACTATGATTGTACTGTAATTTGACTGTTCAGACACAAAACATGATAAGTGGATGTTCAAATTGAAAATAAAAACTTAAAAAGCAACGAATCTCAAATTCTTTACGACCATAGTGTTGTCTCCATGTTTGGTGTGTGTTTCCTTGCATGTTAGCTCTCACATCTGTTTATTTTGCCTTTCTTTTCTCTTTGCGTGGACTACTAATTATTCATAAATCAGCTGCATGTTATATTTAAAATAGGCTTGCATGGTGCATTATTCAAATTGAGAGCAATTTAGACAGATTTAGTACAGCTGAAATGTAGTACAAAGCCAACCAGTCACTTTACACCCACAATGATGTCAACGGCATGGTTTGAAGTTCATTATGTAGAAAATAATCTCAGCTTAATAATCGTAAAATGAATTGTTAAAGGAATACGCTGTGATTTTAATACAACACTGAGTCAAAGCCACAACTTAATATGTGATGAAAGGAAAGTGAGGGGTTTTAAGACTCTATCAAACGCACTGACTCTACATGGTGCACCGACACTTTCACTGATTCTAGGAGAAAAAAATCTCATAATGCTTTGAATAAGAGAGTTTGAATCGGTAAGACGATTGAATTCATGGGGTATGTAAATGATATTTAGCGGATGATGATATTTTTAAAATAAGGCGGTTTTGTCCAGATATTAAAATAACTCATATGGGATGGCCCGGGGCTGATTGTCACACTTTTTACTTTAGTGAATATTTTTCAATGTAGGTTTATTTTTGAAAGCCTATTTTTGTACAGGCACATACCTTATAGTCTTGGCTACATAAAATTAATTTCCACGGTTACTGCCCACAAAACAAAATCCAGTTTATTGGACGGACATTGACCTTTTTTACACCATATGGGGTAATTTGTGACAATGGAACCTGCCATTAAACAGCCTGTTATAGGCATTGAAGTAAATTGTAAACAGTGTAACAATTAAAAAACAGCAAAGATGTTAAAGGTAATGAACAAAAATATAAAATCAAAATACATTTGACAACTCGTGACAAAACAAGCACATAGCCTTATGTTACTTTGTAAATGTGTGTGTGGTGGGTGTGTGTGGTGTGTGTGTGTGCGTGTGTGTGTAGGAATGACAGTGAGTACTTTAAGGGATGGTTCAGGCATCATAATCCGCTCTGTGGTTCATGGCGGGTCGATCAGTAAAGACGGGAGACTGGCAGTGGGGGATGGAATCATAGCCATCAATGGGGAATCTTCCACCAACCTGACCAATGCACAAGCCAGAGCTATGCTACGCAGACTTTCACTGATTGGACCTGATCTCAGGTGCACACACACTTGTTTACCTAGCTTTGGCTAAATGAGAACGTAACATTGATTTCTAGTTCTGTTTTTATATAAAGCTAATTAAAATGACTACAAGATAACCATAACATTATAATATTTATAATATATTTACAATAACATTTATTATATTATATTAAACAAATAGTGTTATTTTTATTTCCACAAAATAAGTTGGTAACACTTAACAACAAGGTTTAATTTGTATAGCTACATTAGTTAACATGAACTAACAATAAAAAATATTTCTAAAGCATTTATTAATCTTTGTTAATTGTTAATCTCAACATTTACTAATACATTATTAAAATCAAAAGTTGCATCTGTTAACATTAGTAAATTAACCTGAACTAAAATGCTCATTGTTAATATTAGTTAATGTATTAACAAATCTTAATTAATGGAACCTCATTGTAAAGTGTTACCAATAAGTTTGTTTAGATATAAATGAACAAACACATTTTTTATTACAAAATTTTGGGGTCTGAATTAAGTCTCTTGTGCTCATCAAGGCTGCATTTATTTGATCAAATATACAGTAAAAACAATAATACTGTGAAATAGTATTACAATTTAAAAAAAATATATGTTTAATTTAAATATATTTTAAACTGTAATTTACCCCTGTGATGGCAAAGCTGAATTTTCCAGTCTTTAGTTTTACATGATCCTTCGGAAATCATTCTAATATGCTGATTTGGTGCTCAAAACACATTTCTCATAATTATCAATGCTGAAAATAGTTATGCTGCTTAATATTTTTATGGAAACCGTGAACATTCTTTGAAATATAATTTTTTTTAACATTATAAATGTTTTTACTGCCTCTTTTGATCAATAAAATGCATCTATGCTGAATAAAAGTATACATTTATTTAAAAAAATTCAATAAAATAAAAACTTCCTGACCCTAAACTTTTGATTGTTAGTTTGTTATAACAAAATGTTTTATTAGACTACATAAGTACTTTAATCTTTATTGATTTATTGAAGTTGGAGAGATAAAAATTTAAAGAAAGGTGATGATCTATCAAGTAGCACATTTCATTTGTTGCTGGAATTGTATTTTTCATCAATACAGCTTCAGTCAAAAACATTTTTTTGCTTGTTCTTGTGTGTTTTGATGTATTTCAGTGTGATGTACGTCCCTGCTGCCTTCCTGGACATGCACAGAGCCAGCTACGCCCAATCAAAAGAGGAAATGGAAATACACAGAACAGCTAATGTCCAATACCGGCTTTCACAGAACCTTCCTTTTGAACACCTGTATGGAATCTGAGACTATTTATTTTTTTCTATATACTTTGTTGTTTCTTATGGTGTTTTAATGCATATTTGCTTTGTGTTAGAGAATGCATTTCTGAACAACAAAGTACAGTAGATGGAAAAGGAGTAAACGGAAAGACTCAGGCTGAAGAAGAGAATGAACGAATAGATAACCACAGTCAAATAGAACAAAGAGAGGACAGTGAAAGACTGGGAAAAATGGTGAAGGATGAAAAAACGGCCTTGAAGAGTGAGAACGGACAAAGACGAGGGAGAGGAAAAGACAGACGAAAAGATGAAGAAGAGACACATGGGAAAGATCATAGCTCATGGAGTCAGCCTAGAAGGTATCAATTAAATAACAAAATAGTCCAGCATTCACATTTAGTATGTTCATGTGTAATGGGGATATTTTCCTGTGTCCTAGAGTAACTTTATTGAGGGCCGGGGGCACGTGCCTTGGCTTCAGTGTGGTGGGGGGTCGTGGTATGGGCAGTCGACTGAGCAATGGAGAAATGAGACGAGGCATCTTCATAAAACATATCGCTGAGGACAGTCCAGCTGCACACAACAGCACTCTAAAGAAAGGAGACAGAATTCTTCAGGTGTGTGTGTGTGTGTGTGTGCATGTGTTTTTATTAAAGAGTAGCTTTTAACTGTTGGTCTGCTCTATTCTAGCCAAGAACTGCTCACTTAGACAAGAAGACAATGTCTGAAATACCAATAACAGAAAGAACCTTGCTCAAATAATGACACAGCAGTCAATAATTGAAAGTACCAGTTATTTCTCAGACGTAAATCAAAATATTTTAGTTTAAGGTTTATTTGTTACTTTGTAATTATTACACATATAAGTACTGAGTAATATAATTTAACAGCATTTACTTATTATAGGGTTAGAGTTAGGATTAAGGTTTGGTTTAGATTTAGTTGCTTGTAATTATGAATATGTCGCTGTTACTATAGTAAGTACATGTAACCTGTATAACAAGGGCACTGTAAAATAAAGTGTCACCCAAAACACAAAGCAGAATATAATTAATATCCTCTCAGATTTGATGCCATGAAAACCTTGAAAATAATCCTATGATTAAAGCTAGCATGAAACGGAGGTTGTGATAGCCTATTTTGCCCTATTGTGACATAAATCTGAGTGAAACAGCTTCTCGAATAACAAAAAAAATATTTAGGGCAGGACCTGATTTTGCCTGTGGAATTGATGGATCATTTTAGTTTGTTATTGCTGTGATCTCATGTGAGTGACAGGATGTCCCGCCCTCGTGCCAGTAAACACGTCATTAGAGAAGAAAAGATGTCGTTGAAAGACTGAGGGGAAGTTATTTTAATTAAGTATTATTAATACTTTTATTTAAGTTATTTTAATAATTTAATTAAAGATTTTGAGGGCACATGAATTTATATATGTAAAAAATTATGTGCACTGACAAATTGTTTATAAAAAAAATACTTCAGTTTTCCATAAAAAATAAGAATTGTCCATTTTAATTTCAAGATGACTTTAAAGTATGATTCACCAAAAATGATTCTGAAAATTCTGTCAATATCTGCCTCATTCCAAACCTGCACCAAAAAAAGTGTTTTTTTCTTTCTTTCTTTTTTTATTATTCTGACCACTCAGAATAACCACAAAAAGTAAATGAGAACTCGGGCTGCCAAGCATTTAAAAGGATGCAAAAGGCACCATAAATATATCATAAAAGTACATTCTCAGTTATCTGATGAAATGGACTTTAATGTATTGAATGTACGCTTGTACTGTACTTCAAATCGAAGTATATTTTTTACAAAAACTGTGCTATGCAGATAATATAATATGAATTAAAAAAGCCACTTAAATGTCCTTAAAGAGAATAGACTTTCATGACTGTATCTTACTGCACTCAAGTACAGTTTTGAAAAGTGTGAACTTTGTAATGTCAAATTAAGTTTTACTTTAAAGTACATTTTAAATCAGTACGTTTTAATCCTTAGTTGTGTTTTAAAGACACTTATTTGATGTGTTGATCAACATACTAAAGCACATGAACGTGCTTAGTTATACATGGCATAGAAGTTTCAAAAGAAATGACATGAAAGTATTTTTAATTTACCATATATGCTTGACAGTACATTCGGCAGGAGACTTAAACAGTATTTCAGAGACAATTTAAGTAATTGTGAAATTACATATAAAGACGTACTTAAATCCTATTTAGCTAATTCCATTTAATATAAATTGTAATTATAATTTTTTATTTAAATTCAATAGAAAAATAATTAATTAGCACTTAAGTATAACACTTTATTTTATGGTGTAGTTACACTTTACATGTACTTACTATAATAATAGAAAAATTTAAGGCAGCAACTTTTTTTTTACAGTGTTAAAGTACAATCAGCTTGGATGTTTAAGTCATTTCAACTTAAATTACATTAAAACTGACTTTAAAGAATGAGTTGAATCTTGTATAACTTAAAAAAGTTGAAAATTGCTTAATTTATTTTGATTAATTAAAGCAATGCAAAAACATACATTGTCATAACTTATTGATCATATCATTTTTTTTCAGTGTGCATAATTTCAAGCAACTAGCCCTAAACCAAACCCTAACTTAACCCCTATAGTAAGTACATGTAGTTAACTAATGTTATGCCTTACCTGTTGTTAACTAATGTTATGCCTTACATGTTGTGTAATTACACAGTAACAACGTCACATTAAAATTAAGTGTAACCGTATATTCTCTTAATGTGTATTATTTCTGTAATACCTACTCTTTTTCTTTTCTTTCTTTTTTCTTTTTTTTCCCCTTTTTTTTATAATTTTGGAGCTTGACAGCCCTAGTTCGTTCCCTTTCATTATACTGAAAAGGTCAGGCCAGGAGATTTTTCAAAAATTCACTTTTTGCGAAAGGAAAAAAATACTAGTTTGAAACAACTTGAAAGTGGATATAGAAAAAATCACAATCAGATAGTCAGATTGGAATTGGTGATTTTACTCTGCTCTTGTACATTTTGTGTGAAATATTCATCAGACGGCATGAGGCTGAGACTAGTTAGTGTTGATGAACAGTGATGGGAATTGGGTGACGTATAATGATCTCCATCTGCTGGTCATAATAAGCTAATGCATCACTCCTACTCTGACCTAAATAAACTAGATAACAAGATTAGTTTAAAGAAAATCTGGGGCAAACTGGTTAACTTGAAAGTAGAAGTATATTGAAAGGAATGAGAGACTTGGGAGAAGGAACTTCACACATTGCATTTTTAATATGTGTTTTGGCAGGTTCAAGGTGTAGATGTGAGTGATTTCACTCATGAAGAAGCCGTTGAAGCAATTCGTCAGGCAGGAGACAGAGTAGAGCTACTAGTGCAGAGTCCTCAGGTAACACAGAGACACACATGCACACACATTATCACTTCACAAATACTCCTACTCAGTGCTAGAATATACAATAGACAAGAGAAAACATGAGTACACATTTATTTCCTCTCTATGCCCAGGTCTCAGCCCCTGGCAACTGCGCTGAAGATGACAATGTATCAAAATCAAATTGTCAAAATCATCAGGTATATTTCTGCTTATGCTATTGTGTGTATCATTAATGTCTTTTAGGGGATGTATATGGTAATATGAAAGTTTATCTCCACTTTAGGATCCCAAGATCCCCAGTAATCTCTCCCCAACCTACCCCTTCAGCCCCATTCCCTTTAAGGTCTGTAATGTGTGTTTGCATGGTAATAATCTAATATATCTATATAAGTTATTATCTGCATGCTGAACACTAACCTTCTGAAAAATAAGTACTTTAAGAATACTTAAAAAAATACTTATTTACTTACAGGAAAAATAAAGATACTCAAGTGTGAACTAATTGTAATATTTTGGAACACTTATGTTAATCGCAATTAAATGAAAATGTAGTTTAAAATTATATTAAATGCAATTTAGAGTGCTTTTTGACCCACTTAAGTATTACAACTTTATAATTTCATAATTACTTCAATTGTCTTTGAAATGTGGTTAAAATGTAATGTACTTACAAGCATTTATGGCTAGCTAAAATTATACTTTGTCATTTCTATTAAAACTTGTGTCTAATGTATTTAAATACATTTCTAATTACACATTTGTATTGAAGTTGCAATTTAATACAGCCATATAGTAACTTTAAATGTTAGATCAAATAATACGAATCAGTTCTACTTACTGTTTATAGTGACTTAAGTATGTTAATCAACACACCAAAGTAACTATGAAGCATCATAATTTTAAACATTATTTAAAATGTACTTTCAAATAATACTTTTAATTTTACATTATTACAAAGTGCACTTTTTAAGTGTACTGAAGTGTGATTAGAAACAGTCATGGAAGTGTACTTAAGGCCTGTTCACACCAATTCAAGGGCGATAATTAGAACGAGAAAGTTCTAAAACAAATTCTAAATGTAAAATAATAGCAGAGTCCGCACCACAAATGCAACGATAACGACACTGTGAAACGATATTGTTGGACTCACTTTCAGAATAATTTTTTTCCACCTGATGACTGAAAAACATTGACAGCCAATCAGAATCCATCCTGCTGTAAAAGCTCGAACATTTAAAGCGGCAGATGACAAAACTGCAACATGTTTATAATAAACAGAACGATGTTATGCATATGGTTATCGTTATTGGTGTGAAGTGGCTTTTTATTTGAGTAACACTGTATTATCTGCAAGTACCGTTTTTTTTTTAAAATTTATCCTTTTAAGATTTGAAGGAGGCTACACTAAAATTACACATTCAATACAGTTGCGATTACTTTTTTTTTCAGAAGGGTAAATGGCAATAAAACACAACATTTCCTGATCTATGGAGATGATAAAAATTTCTTAACATGTTTTTTTAATGAAAACATTTTATTTACCATGTTTCTTTATATTGCTGCGTCAGTATTTATTAACAAGAAAATATCAGATTTTTGTGCTATACTGTTGAGATTTTAAAAGAGAACTGATTAAATAATTTATTTTCTGAAGAATATAATCACTCTTTATATTGCATTTGTAGCGTACAGAAGACTGGAAATTGGGGAAGCCTCCGCATTCAGTTCCTCCCCTCCTGAAACTGCCCTCTAGGCCAGTGAACACAGAAACAGATGGAGTGCAGAAGGTTCCAGAGAGACCACCCCTGCCAGAAGAGGCTTCACATCATCACAGCGAGCAGGAGCAAGCCTCTTACTGGAGTATGTTTGTGTCTGTGTGTGTTACACTAAGGGGACCAAATGTCCCCTAAAGACCAAACCTGAAATCTCCTACATTGTGAGGAACCGTCCCCACCATGAAAACTGCTTGCAGTTTTGTTTGCAGAAAGGTTTAAATGAGCCTTAGGAGTAAATCAAAGGGAATCAAAAATATCCTTAGCTCAGAATACAAGTCAATGCCCACTAATGTGTCTGTATTGTTTTTTCTGGATGTTTTGACATGTTTGTGTGTGTGTGTGTAAGCAGGCCGTATGCAGCAGAGGTATGGCAGTCTGCCTGGAGAGCTTCACATGTTTGATCTGGACTGTGGCTCATACAGCTCTGGACTGGGACTGTGTTTGTCAGAAAACAGAGATGGAGTGCGTGGAAGAATGAGCGTGTACGTGTCAGAGATCAAACCAGACGGGGCTGCTTCTGCAGATGGTCAGGTCAGAGTGGGAGATGAACTACTGGAGGTGAGAACCACCTCCTGAACTCTGACTGAACTACAGAATCTTTTCATTTGGCCATTCAAATTATTCCAGACGTGCTGTATATATATTTTATTAGAAAGCAAACCCATTCAGTTTCTCGTGATGCAAGGAAGACAGAAGTCCAGTGTAACACTCTAAATTGAGATCATTTCAGCAAACACTGATTTTAATGTAAATTTTCCAGTGTTTAATATCTTTGAATTCAAACTATTATTGTTCCCTTTCGAGAGGTCTCTCCTATTGCGTAAGTAGCTTACGCTATGGGAAAACTCCTTTTCTCGAGAATATTGAAGTCTTTATGTAAAACGCATTGCAGCCTCACAGCAGACAGCAATGAGCGAAGGCAGCTCGGTCATTGGCTGTGCTGCGGCAACTTGCTCGAACCAATGACGGGGTGACTCTGAATGCGCGACCAATGAGCGCGCTTCGCGCCCGCGCGCGTCAGGGCCCGCCAAGATGGGCGTGGCCAAGAGCTATATATTGGGCGCCCCGTCATGAGAGTTCTTTAGATTTAATCTCCTTCAGCGAACACCTTCTTCGCTGGATCCTCCGGATTATTGAAAGCCTTCGCCGCCTTGGAAAAGCATACCAGCGGGATTGCTACGAGGCACCCTTCAGCCGCCTTCGAACGCCATCCTACTGAGCAGAAGCTGCCTTGACCAAGGGCGGATGCCTGGAATGTGACGACCTGGGTCTCTCCGCACTGCGGGCTCGCTTCGCCGCTTTCGCCGCGAGCGAGCCCATCGCCGCCACCCCTCTGTTTGAGCCGCGCATTAAGAAAAAGCGCCGCTCACAGAGGCTTCCTGAACCTGAGCTCAGTGACGTCACGCCGAGCCAGTCTCCGCGTGCTTCACCGCCACTCTTGTCTTCCCCACCGCCGGTTCAGTTCACTCAGCCGGACCCACACCCCTCTAGCAGAGCGGTGGGCCTTGTGACTTTTGGCGCGTCCGGGGACGACGGGGTAGTAGATGACAGCTTGTCCATTGACGCTGCATCTGACTGGCCGGGCTCCACTTTCGACCCCGCCCCGTCGACGCTAGCTAGCACGAGTGGGGGCTCCACTATGGATCCTCTCGAAGGCCGTGGAGGACCTCAGGCTCGATTGGTCTTCTCCCGAAGAACCAACCTGAAGCCGACTGGACGAGTGGTTTCTGCAGGGGCGCCAGCAGGCCCCTCGGCAAAGGCCTTCTCCCTTCGTCCCGGAAGTTCATGACGAACTCACCAAGTCATGGAAAGCCCCCCACTCTGCGCGTCTGAAGCCTTCTTTTTCTTCATCGCTCTCCTCTGTGGACGGCGTGAAGGAAAGAGGCTACGAGGGAACGCCGCCCCTCGAGGAGGCCGTGACCAATCATCTCTGCCCGCCCTCCACCACCGGATGGAAAGCCAAGGCTTCCCACCCCTCGAAGCCCTGCCTCACTACTTCTGCTCTCGCCGGTCGCGCCTACGCCGCCGCCGGCCAAGCTGCGTCAGCGCTTCACTCAATGGCGGTACTTCAAGTGTTCCAAGCCAAGCTTCTCCGCTCCATGGACGAGTCTGGCCCCGAACCCGAAGCCTTCAAGGACCTACGCAGCGCGACTGACATAGCCCTGCGAGCCACGAAGGCCACCGCCCAGTCTATTGGCCGCGCCATGGCTAATTTGACTGTTCTCGAGCGCCATCTGTGGCTGACTCTGACGGAGATGAAGGACGCGGATAAGGCCCCGTTTCTCAACGATTCTATCTCCACCAACGGGCTGTTTGGACCGGCGGTTAAAGGTTTCGCGGAACGCTTCACTGAGGCCCAGAACGCTTCACAAGCTATGCGCCATTTCCTGCCTAAGCGCTCCAGCTCATCGCAGAGCAGGCAGAGACCGCCACAGCCGCAGCGGGCTAGAGCAGCCCCCACCGCCTCTCAGCCCGCACCTCAGACTGACGCTCGACGCCGCTCGCGCTCCCACAACCGCAAGCCGCCTCCTGAGCGATGGGGTCCTCGGCCCAAGATTGTGCTGAACCCTGAGCCTCGAAAACCTTCCTAGCCACAGGAATGAGAAGAGAGAGTGCGTGTCTCGCAAAAGCTGGACCACTCTCTCTGCAAAATCTCAAACATTACCCAGTCCCCTTACAGGCGGCTGGAAATGTCCATACAGCAGTCAATGGGCCAGTCACAGAGCTCGCTCACCTGCAAACAAACGCCGTTTTTACGGCGAAACACAGAAAACACAAAAAGAGTCTTTTTCTGCCTGTGTCACTAAGGGTTCACATGTCCACAAAGTGTGCATTCCCAGATTCTGTCAAAACAGTGCCAAATTCATTCCCAGCTCAGGCTGCACGCCCCTTGAATGTAGATCACGTGCCTACGGTCATGTACGCACCACTACACACAAGCACTGTTCACACAGTTATGAATTCATCCCCAGTAAAAGCGGGAAACATTATAAAAGTGACGCGTGTGCCTACCACTGTTTTTGCACCCCCACTTATAAACACTGTCCCTACAGTGTCAAACACAACCCCAGCTCAGGCTGCGAGCTTTACAGACATAGCGCGTGCTGTTGTAATCACACACGCGCCCATTCACTCAGCTGCTCAGCGCGCGCCCGCGCCTCTGAGAGCTACGAGTTCAGGGCGATTCGCTGGCCGGGTCCTTACGTCACAGCGGCCCGCCCCTAGCCTGTATTCAGCCCATATCTGTACACGCAGCGACATGGGAAAACATTCCAGATATGCCGAAATGGGTGTTGAATATAATAAAGCACGGATACTCGCTCCAGTTCGCAGACCACCACGTTTTACGACTGTGGTCGAGACGAAAGTGAGAAAGGAGTGTTCACATGTTCTACGCACCGAGGTGCACAAATTAATAGAAAAGGGCACTGTGGAAATTGTTCCCCCCTCTATGAGCCGCTATTTTCTCGTCCCGAAAAAGGATGGCGGTCTCCGCCCCATCCTAGACCTCAGACACCTGAACAAAGCACTAATGATTCGCTCGTTCAGAATGTTAACAACCAAACATATCCTCGCGCAAGTACGCCCAGGAGATTGGTTTCTCTCAGTGGATCTGAAAGATGCTTACTTTCACATTCCAATAGCGCCTCATCACAGGCCTTTTCTGAGATTCGCTTTCGAGGGACAGTCTTACCAGTACACAGTACTTCCGTTCGGCCTGTCCCTGGCTCCCTGTACATTCACGAAATGTATGGATGCAGCACTTTCCCCCTTGAGGCGAAGGGGAGTGCGAATACTGAATTATCTCGAAGATTGGCTGGTCCTAGCACAATCAGAGAGTCAGTTAATAACACACAGATCTTGGATTATCAGCCATCTAGAATGCCTGGGTCTAAGAATCAATTTTGCAAAAAGTATACTATCTCCCAGCCAGAGGATTTCTTTCCTGGGAATAGTTCTAGACTCGATGCAAATGACAGCTCGTCTCTCATCAGAGCGTGCGCTCACCATCCGGCGCCTTGGAACATCATTCAGGGCGGGTGGGCGCGCCCCCGTCAAGCGGTTTCAGAGGATGCTCGGTCTCATGGCCTCAGCATCGGCCGTACTCCATCTAGGATTGTTGCATATGTGCCCTCCCAACGCTGGCTCAAGAGCCGCGTCCCTACTCACGCGTGGCGTTCGGGCCACCTTTTAATCAGAGCGAACCACGGCTGTATAAAAGCCCTGACGCACTTGAAAGCCGCCGACTGGTACCAGTCAGTTGTGAGTCTGGGTGTGAACACAAGGAGAAAGATGATCACGACAGATTCCTCCAAAATAGGTTGGGGGGCCCTTTACGAGGGCAGGCCTGTCTCCGGCTTTTGGTCAAACCCGGAGAAGCGCCTACACATAAATTGTCTGGTGATGAACGCGGTCGCTTTGGCTCTCAGAGCCCTGCTTCCACATCTAAAAAACGAACACGTCCTGGTCCGAACGGACAACATGACGGTAGTGTCGTACATAAATCGCCAGGGTGGACTCAGGTCGAGCTCCATGCATTCAATGGCCAGGAGACTCATCTTATGGTCCCAGCACAACTTGCGCTCGCTGAGAGCAGCGCATGTGCCAGGCCCTCTGAACCAGGGGGCAGACATGCTATCCAGAGACAAGATTCTCCCAGGAGAATGGGCTCTCAACCCGCTGACGATTCAGTGGTTATGGAAAATCTTTGGCGAGGCGGAGGTCGACCTCTTCGCCTCCAAGGAGAATGCGCACTGCTCTCTTTTCTTCACGAAAAGCACGGACGCCCTCGCCCAGAGCTGGCCGAGCCGCCCCTTATATGCTTTTCCCCCGATCGCGATGCTGCCACAGGTCATCAGTCGGGTCAGAGAGGAGAAAAACGCAGTGCTTCTGATAGCCCCACTCTGGAAGAACCAAACATGGTTTCCAGAATTGATGCAAATGCAATCTGCACCACGGCCGATTCCACTGAGGCTAGACCTCCTCAGTCAGGCCAGCGGGATGATATTTCATCCCCGCCCCGATCTGTGGGCCCTTCATGCATGGCCCCTCAACGGGTTCCCAGGAACCTCACGAGCGGAGCGCTAAAAACCATCGCTGAGGCGCGGGTGCCCTCCACGAGACGCTTATATTCCCAGAAATGGAAAGTGTTCAGTGACTGGTGTAATGCCAAGGGCCTGAACCCTGAAACATGCGAGATTACGAACGTACTCACTTTTCTACAAGGGCTTCTGGAGGCGGGCCGCACCCCCTCCACGCTCAAAGTATATGTGGTGGCCATTACAGCGTCACACAACCCTGTGATGGAACATCCATTGGGAAGAAACAACCTAATTATTCGTTTCCTAATGGGCGCTAGGAGGATGAACCCTTCACGCCCCTCCTCAGTGCCTATCTGGGACCTAGCTACTGTCCTAGATGCTCTTAAAGGGCCCCCGTTCGAACCACTCCGAAACGTGCACCTTAAACAGCTCTCGCTCAAAACTGCGCTCTTGCTGGCACTCGCCTCGGTCAAGAGAGCGGGCGACCTGCACGCGCTTTCGACAAGCGCTGCCTGCCTAGAATTCGGACCTAACGACTGCAGGGTCATCCTTAGGCCAAAACATGGGTATATTCCTAAAGTGCTCACCACTCCCTTCAGAGCACAGGTTATCTCCCTAACTGCACTATCGTCTCCAGCAGACGAACACGACGCTAATCTACTCTGCCCCGTTAGGGCTCTCAGAGTGTATTTGGAGCGTTCTGCCCTATTCAGACAGTCAGAACAACTGTTTGTATGCTTTGGCGGCCGTACGAAAGGTTCCGCCGTTTCAAAGCAGAGAATCTCTCACTGGATAGTTGAGGCTATAGCGCTGGCTTATGAAGCCAAGGGACTTCAATGCCCCTGGGGAGTCAAAGCACACTCCACCAGGAGTGTGGCTTCTTCCTGGGCATGGTCGAGCGGGATACCGATCGAGGATATTTGTGCGGCGGCAGGCTGGGCCTCACCGTGCACATTTATCAGGTTTTACAACCTACGAGAGTTCGTATTTAGATTGTGTATGTGCTTGTGTCACACTGAGCGCCTTCTAGCCGCTCTGTACTTTTTTCCCACATATAAAGCTCGCCTCTGCCGGCTAGTTGGATGATAACTTTGCTTTTCAGCTCAGGCACCTGCCTCTGGCTGTCATAAGGCGAAGTTCAGCATGCACGGCGTTTTGCATGGTGTTCCCATAGCGTAAGCTCCTTACGCAATAGGAGAGACCTCTCGAAAGGGAACGACTCGGTTACTAACATAACCTCGGTTCCCTGAGAGGAGGGAACGAGTATTGCGTAAGCTGCCGTGCTTGTGCTTGGTTAGTTCGCTTCAGTCGTTTTAACCTAAAGAACTGTCATGACGGGGCGCGCAATATATAGCTCTTGGCCACGCCCATCTTGGCAGGCTCTGACGCGCGCGGGCGCGAAGCGCGCTCATTGGTCGCGCATTCAGAGTCACCCCGTCATTGGTTCGAGCAAGTTGCCGCAGCACAGCCAATGACCGACCTGCCTTTGCTCATTGCTGTCAGCTGTGCAGCTGCAATGCGTTTTACATAAAGACTTCAATATTCTCGAGAAAAGGAGTTTTCCCATAGCGTAAGCTACTTACGCAATACTCGTTCCCTCCTCTCAGGGAACCGAGGTTACGTTAGTAACCGAGTCGTTTTTTCTGTAGGTTGTTGATTAAAAGTTACCATGAACAACAGATGCTTATACTGTCACTGGTAGCTAACATAAAATATTTTATTGAGGTTTGATAACAGAATTTGAATTGGTCAAGTCTTATAATATTTTAATTATCCAAATAGTAATACAAATATTTTTATTAAAAAAATTATTAATACTCATTTAATGGTTATATTACATCATTATATATTATATAATTAACATAAAATAATATATTTATAAATTAAATAGAGTGACATACATATATATATATATATATATATATATATATATATATATATATATATATATATATATATAGTGAACAATGATTTAACTTATTTCAGATCATTATAATCATTGTCATATCGTTAGCCAATAAATAAATACTGACAGATATAAGAATTAGTACCATATAAGAGTGAGAACTAATCAGTATTAGAAATAAATAAAGGACTTATAGTATAGTAGCACATTTTAATACTACTACTCTCTTATTTAAGTTTTTTTTTTTAAATATACACGTATAAATTAAATATATTTTTTTTCAAGTGTTACCATTGTAAACACTGATTTTTTTTTGTTATTGGTTTATTGATTAAATTTGATAATATGATCTAGCCTTTCTCTTTATAATTCTATTAATGCTACATGTATTTGGCACATATGAATGTTATAAAACATGGTATGTAGCTTTGTATTAGTCTGTGAGTAATAAAGGACAATGTAAAATGTTACAATTGCCCCTAATCTTCTCAACATAACTAAAAGAGCAAAACTTGTGAAATATGTCTCTTATCAAAGGTTGAGGTTTTGTCGTCTTCATGGTAATGTGTATATTTTGCAGATAAATGGACAAGTGCTGTATGGACGCAGTCACCAGAATGCAACAGCAATCATCAACAATGTTCCAGCTAAAGTTAAGATTCTGCTCACAAGGTGAGACATTTTCTCATGAATGCATGACTAACACATGCATTATGATATACTCATCATATACTGTAGGTAGCCTATGTATATTATTACTGTGATGTCCAAAAGTGTGAGACCAAGATGAATGTAAAATTTTAAATAGAGGAAGAGATTCTGCAATATTTCTAGGCCAGCTCAAATGCATGGTGCCATGAAATAATTTCAATTCAATATTTCTCTCAAATTTTAATGCTGATATTTGTCATTTGTAATGAAAATTCTGTATGAAATTTGAAATCAAACTAGAAGTATTTTCACTAAAATTCTCTTTTTTTGGATCTTTATGTGTAGTTTATATGTAACATATTTTGATTCACATATTTAATTTTCTCATCAGGAATAAAGATGCACAGAAACAAATGACTACAGGACCAGTAAAGGAGGCAATGGAGCCATACACACACATACACACACATATAAATAAACTAAAATACTTCTTAAAACAGTAAAAGTCATAATAATTATGCTCGATTAACAAATCAAATCATTGTCAAAAAAACCCATTCTGAACAAGTTCATTACAATAATTTTGCATATTTAGCTGTATGTGTCTGAGGGGTTCATTGAAATTCTTTATTTAATTCTTTAATTTACTCTGAAATAATCTTTAATTTAATTTCATTTACCACATGTCTGCTTCACTGGACATCTTCTATATCTTATGTCATCTCATGACAGTTTTATCTGTTTAGATGGACAACTGTCCTGTTAAATTTCCTGGCATGCATATGAATATGGTCAGAGAAGGTCAACATTCATTTTTATCACAGGTAAAACAGTCAAACCAAATGTTAGACCAGTGTTTCTCAACCTCTCCTGCAGGGACCCCCTGACAGGACATGTTTTTGTTTTAACCCTGAAATGGCACACCTGATTCAATTAATTAAAGGCTCAAAGGCTTAATGTGTAGCTGACTAATTGAATCAGGTGTGCCATTTCAGGGTTAAAACAAAAACATGTCCTGTCAGGGGGTCCCTGCAGGAGAGGTTGAGAAACACTGTGTTAGACAAACACATGACACAAAATATCTGCCTGCTTCGTTCTCATTCTCTTTGTTCTCATGATTCTGTTTGCCGATAGGATGGAAGGATCAGCAAAGAGGATAAACTGAAATCTCGCTCCTCAGAGAGCCTCAACATTGGTCTTCCTGCTCCAGTCAATGCCACATCCAGTCATAAGCCTTCCTGTCATCCTGCCAGTCACATGCCCCTCAGCTGCTGTGTTCCTCCATCATCTGGCATTTCATCAGCTGACTGCGGCTCAACAGCCAATCAGAGCTCTCGCACGGGGCCTCACAGCACTTCTTACTTGGCCCAGTGTTCTGTGAGCTCGGACCCCCTTACATGTCCCATCATAGCTGGCTGTATAAATACTATTGATATCTGCAAGGGCTCCACTGGGCTCGGCCTCAGCATAGTAGGAGGCTGCAACACACTACTGGTGAGAAATTAAAAAGGAAACTGAGTATCTTAGACTTCACTATGTCGAAACTTGAAATACAATGAAGCAACTTGAATGCAAACCTGAATTTTCTTTATTCCTTGGAACACAAAAGGAGTTTAGAAGAAAGTTCACACTGTGTTTTTCTTTACAATGAATCGTTATAGTGAATATGGGTCTGTCGCACTGCAAAAATGACATGAAGCATTTATGCATTATCCAAAGCAACTTAACATTTTATCAGTTCATGCACTGCCTGGAAATTGAACCCAAGACCTTTGCATTGTTATTGTTATGCTCTAATGGAATTCACCTTAAAAGTGGCTCATGCACTATAGCGCAGGTCTTCAGAAGCCGTACAATAGCTTCGAGTGGGAAACTGACTCATCATTACTAATTGATGTTCTTCTTGAAACTCTCTTTTTTTTTTCTTTTCTTTTTTTGAGGGAACTATCCCTTTAAAGAAATATTCCTGGTCAAATTAAACGTCTAGGTTATATTATGGTAACCCTCGTTCCCTGAAGGAGGGAACGGAGATGCCACTTCGAGACCGACGAATAGGAATTTCGCTAGAGAGGCCAATCTACTTTGAGTGAAACTAAACAAGCCAATGCCCATTGGCTTGCAATCATTTGCATCAGCTGTTCAGCCACGCAGCGCGGGTATATAATGAGCAGCAGTGCAATTGCACTTCAGTTTTTTGCTGAGGAGCCGATGCCGATAAGCTGGCGGGCCGCAGCAGATCTGGCGCCGGGACGTGGCGTCTCCGTTTCCTCCTTTAGGGAACGAGGGTTACCATATGTAACCTAGACGTTCCTCTTCAGTTGGTTAGTCGACACCTCGTTGAGACAGACGAATAGGAATCCCTACCAAAGGGCCACAACTGCTGACCCCATCCAGCACCCTGTGCAAGCCTCTTGCCCCTTCTTGCCTGGAAGGACGATAGGAGAGGGCTTACACAGAGTATATCTGTCACTGTTGTTCCGTGAAAACCCATACAGTGAGATTCTTGGATAACACTGGGAAAGTGTGCCCTTTCTGTTAGGAAGGAGAACGCTGCGGAACCCACATTCTTCCGCGAAAGAGTTATGTGGAGATATACATATGGACTAACCCGAAAGTTGTACTGCATATGAATACTGGGTGACTTAGCCCAAGGGAAAGACACAGGCTTCCGTTTAGGAGCAGCCGTGAAAGAAATACACATATGGGATCCCCGTAGGGTCACACATATAGGACCCAGCCTAGACCCGGTTCTCAAGGATTCAACGGATAAAGGCCTGGCACCGGACACTAGCACCAGGCAGAGGGTGTTGGAAGGCTCTCCAACAGGTTTTTCACTATGGAGCAATAAGGGTGCACAGTAGGGTGCAGCAAGCCAACAGAGCCGGGCCACTCAGTGCTTCTACCCGTCTAGGGTGAGAACACGGGAGGAGACCGGCTCTACACGTAGGCTATAATATCTAGCGAACGTGTTAGGTGTCGCCCAGCCCGCAGCTCTACAGATATCTGTTAGCGAGGAGCCACGTGCCAGCGCCCAGGAGGATCCACGCCTCTCGTGGAGTGAGCATGCAACCTGAGCGGACAGGGCACGCCTTGTGCTTGGTAAGCCAAGGCGATGGCATCCACTATCCAGTGGGCCACCTTCTGCTTGGAGACAGCCTTTCCCTTCTGCTGGCCTCCTTAACAGACAAACAGCTGGTCTGAGGTCCTGAGACTTTGAGTTCTGTCCACGTACAAACGCAGAGCACGGACGGGACAGAGCAAAGCCAGGGCTGGGTCTGCCTCCTCCAGGGGCAGTGCTTGCTGGTTCACCACCTGGTCCCTGAAGGGAGTGGTAAGAACCTTGGGCACATAGCCAAACCGGGGTCTCAGTACAACATGGTTGTCACCCGGCCCGAACTCTAGGCACAATTCGTCGACCAAAAATGCCTGCAGGTCCCCTACCCTCTTGATAGAGGCCAGCGCCTCTCTGCGAGAAGCAAGGTGGCAAGACATGGGCATCGGCTGCTCTCACTGTAGTAGACTGGATGGCCTGAAACTTGGGGGGACGCCGGGCGAACTGAATCGCATAGCCAAGCCTGATGGTCCGAATGAGCCAGCGAGACGGACCGGGGAGCGCTAACCAGGCTCGCAGAGACTGTACGAGCGGGATCAAAGGGACCGTTGGCGTACCCGCAGTGGGGCAGCGAGGTGGAACACAGGGACGCGGCTCGGGATGCTCTCTCTGGGAGGCGGCCCGAAGCGGGGTCTGAGTGTGCTGTGCAACACTTACCTGGTTCCACGGGGCAGTAGGCGGCTAGGTTGCATTCTCGAACTGCACGCTGCTGCCCGCTGACAATAGAAGAGGCGGATGAGAGTGGTGAGGATTCTCTCCTCCCACTGTTCTCCGGGCCCTCTTTGGACCCAGAGATGAAGGAAACTGCTTTTTTACTGAAAATTTGGGTACCGCTGGTTTTAAGGCCAGCGGCGAAACACAAATAAAAGGGAACAAAGGATTTTCCTTCTGGCCCTCTTGTGGGGGAGGGAGCGGTGTGGTCACCATCTCCTGAAGAGCAGTCCCATCTATCTCCGGGTCGCCCGTCCTAGGGCCACTTAATCTGTAAAAAAAAAAAAATAATTGTGGCATTGACAGAAGGCTAGAAATACTCTTGATAAAACGTATTAAATATTCCTTTAAATAATAAAAAAAAAAGAATTTTGAAGTAATGTTGCAATCACCAGAAATCAAAATGGGAGCAAAATCAATATTCTTTCTTTCTCCACATATCTGGGGCTTTTTCATGTGGAAATAAACAAAGCTTTTGAATTTAAAACATTTTTTAAAAATTATTAAAATTTTTGCACTATTTCTAGGAATAACTGTCAAATTTTCAATTAAACTTTTCACTTAAATGCTGACAATATAATCTTTCTTTCTTTCTTGCTTTCCTTCCCCAGGGAGTAATAGTGATTCATGAAGTGAACAAGGATGGTGCAACACACAGAGATGGCCGGTTGTGGGCAGGAGATCATATATTAGAGGTACAGAACTTCAACATTCACCAGTGAAGTTGAACAGAATGTAGTTTATTGATTTTTTCACAAAGAACTTCCATTGACCCAAAGTGTGCATAAACGTAGTACATAGAGGAACTATCATTACTGTAAACTCATGGCATAGATTATAAAAAAATGACATCAACAAGGTACAGTGCACATATTTATGGGCTGATTAAACTGAACTGAGTATCCAAACAGGCAAATATTGAATCTACTTGTCCTTTCCAAGGTTCTTTGAATGGCCCTTGAGTGTAGTCACTGTTCTCTCCTCCAGGTGAACGGCATTGATCTGAGAATGGCCACTCATGAGGAGGCCTTGAGTGTCCTGCGCTTGAGTCCACAGCGTGTGCGATTGTGTATCTACAGAGACCCTGTGACAGAGAACCACTCCACACACACCCTGCAGAACCACACACCCGAGGACATGTGGGACCTCTTCAGTGTGGAACTGAACTGCAAACCAGGACAGGGACTAGGGCTTTGCATTGTGGGTAAAAGGTGGGTTATTCTAAAGGAATTATTACATTACAGAACTGCACACTATAGGCCATGAATAATACATAGAATCAGGTGTTTTCAGAATTCATAATTTTCTGCATGTCTTGCAGGAATGACACTGGAATCTTTGTGTCTGAGATAACAAGTGGAGGGGTTGCAGACTTGAATGAAAGACTGTTGCTAGGTGACCAGATTTTGTCTGTGAATGGGGAGGACATTCGAGCTGCATCACAGGACTACGCCAGCGCACTACTGCAGGTGCACCCAAACACACTTCACTCATGAATACAGTAATTAATGCATTTCTTTCATATTCATAATAGGACTAATTATGTCCTCTCCGTGTGTGTGTTGCAGAGCTGTAGTGGCTCTGTGTTGTTGGAGGTGGCGCGCTTTAAAGCTTTATCATATGGAGATCAGGTAAACGCATTACACAAGATATTATGGATTATTCCTGCTATGCATTGAACTCTGTGATCTAAAACAATAAATATATTTATGTGTTATAATTTAAGAAAATATTTCTATAAAAAATATGCTCTGTTTAAGTTCAGGCCATTATGTACACACTAAATTGAGCTGGACGATGACATCACTGTATTCTCCAGAGAGGCTATATATATAAATAAACAAAATTAATAACTTTTTACAACAAAAATGAACCATCACTGAACTTACTTAAGATGGACCATTACGCTATTTTCTTCTAGATCTGCTGTACAACTTAAAAAAACCTGTTATCACTGTAAAGCTGCTTTGAAACAATTTGTATTATAAAAAGCGCTATATAAATAAAGGTGACTTGACTTGTCAATGGCAAAAAAAAAAAAAACTCCCAACAGAATTGAAATAAAAAGTTTTAGTTAGCCATTACTCAGTGACTTTGAGTTGACATTAGGGTGACATTAACTTTTTTTGTTAATGTTGATATATTCAACCTTCTTTTGCTGTTGTTTTGTTATCAGATTTTTATAATTTTTTCAAACATGGTGGAATTTTTTGGAGTTAGACCAGCTGATACCACAAAAAGACTAATATGATAATTAGATATTAGAATATATTGTATATCTACATTGTAATAACAACTAATATAAAAAAAATTGTGAGTTTGGGGTCGGTAAGATTTGTTTTGTTGTTGAAATAATTTAATACTGTAATTCAGCAAGAACGCATTAAATTATTGATCAAGTATTTTTGATCAAATAAATGCAGCATTAGTGAGCACTTGGTGAGCCTTCCTTCATTAAAAAAATCTTACCTACCCCAAATCTTTTGAATGCTAATGTATGATGGAGATTTAAGTACGCATACCATACACATGCCATACAATATTTACAGCACACAACACAAGCACAACTTATCAGATCTACACAGTGCGCAATCTATAGGCAGTGTTTGAGAGTCAGCGTTCTATTTTTGTTGTGGCAGGTGGGCGAGGTGGACGTCCCTCTTCTCTCTTCTCTCAGCACACATGACTGTAAGAGTGTCTGTCACATGGTAATTATTCACTATTCAGTTCTATTCATCAGCACCATCAATGAGTTTTCATCTTTTTCCACAGCTTTGGACGGGAATGTTGACATCAGAACTGTCACCGTTCAGAAGGTGGGTTTGGTTTTCTAAGCACTTTTAATGCAGTAAATTAAGGCATGTTGATGCAGTAACTGTATGATCCAGTAGTAAATATATAAGGTTGGTATGATTCTGTCCCAGCATGAGTGTGAGTCTGTGGAGTTGAGATTGAGAGAAACACTGGGAGATCCAATGATTTACATCTCCAACCTGGACCCTACCACACCTGCAGCACGCTCAGGACTTCTGCAGGTAGAGAGAGAATGAGAACGCTTGAGTCTTTGTGGGAATTGGGCCAGAAAGCACTTTGGGCAACATGAGTTTAAGTCCCAGCTTGTGGTTCTTTCCCAGTCTCTTTTCCCTTTTTCTCTTTCTGTACACAGACATTTCTGTGTAGAGACATTTCCTGGAATTTCTCTGTACACCCTGAAAAATAAAGGTTCCGCCATCTGTGGTTCCATGAGAAACCTTTAAAATCCATGGAATCTTTCCATTCACCTAAAGGTTCTTAATAGTGGAAAAAGTACTTAAGATTGTTAAAACGTTCTTCAAACCAAGAAAAGAGACACTCTTTCATGTTCTTTTATGAACTTTTCACTGAAACGTTCTTCATTGACACAAAAATGGTTCTTCTATGGCATCTCTGCAAAAAAAAATATTTTTTGGAACCTTTATTTTTAAAAGTGGACTATCCCAATAAACCCCATCTATGTATCATCTTTTTACTCTTTTAATTCATTTTATAACTGTATCATATATCTCGTTTAATTTATTTTTAATAACTGTTTTAAGTTTCCTTACTTTTATTTTGTGATTATTTTAATTTCTTTCTGTAAAGCACTTTGAATTGCCATAAATGTGCTAAGTAAACTTGCCTTGCCATGCCTAAAGGCAAAATACCAACAAATTATTTCCAAAAAAAAGGAAAGTGTTGATCATCGTAAACCTCAAGATATACATCAAACTGTATGTACACTAGCATTTGGAACTTTGGGCTCAGTAAGTAGAAAGAAATTATTTTTATCCATGCTTAAAATTGATTAAAAGTGACAGTAAAGACATTTATAATGTTACAAAACATTTATTTTTAAATAAATGCTGTTCTTTTAAACTGTTCGTCAAAGAAAAATGTACATTTTTAAACACGTTAAAACAGAAAACAGTTTTTTAAAATTGTAATCATATTTCACAATATTACTATTTTACTGTAATTTTGATCAAATAAAAGTAGTCTTGAGCGTTAGAGACCAATGACCAAAAAACCAATCAGAAGATGACCCCGAACTTCTGAATGGTATAGTGAACATTTGATGTTTAAAACAAGCTACTTTTCATACCAGTTTTATTTTATATTACATACTAGTTTATCAACCAAATAACTGGTACTACTACTACTACTACCAAAACAAAAAACGGGGGAAAAACACCAAACTGAATACCCTATTAACAGCAACCCACTATCTTCAAAAATAAATAAATAACTGAATTGAATTGAATTTTCAGTTGGGTGCCAGAGTCATCAGCATTAACGGTACATCAACAGAAAGTCTCTCAGTCACTGAGGCAAGTTCCCTCCTGAGAAACAGCAGCGGAGCCGTCACACTGCAGGTGTGTATCATCAGACACATATCAAATCATTTCAGATACAAAACATAATCAAATGTTCAATCATTGTACACAGAGCTCATCTTTCCATGAATGTCACACTCTGTGTGTTTGATTAAAGGTGATGCCAAGTGGCTGTGCAGATGGAGCTAGCTTCAGTAAAGATCGCTCATCTTTAATTCACTCCTCACCTGGACTCGCAGAAAATTACTCTACCCTCAACCACCAGAGGTACTCGAAATAAATATAGAAACTGTCAAACTATAGTCCTATTTTATTGGCAATAGTTTCATAAATAATTAAGATAATGGATACTTTTCACATTTCCGAGGTTCTCAGAAGTGGAGGTCGTCATAGTTCTATAGAGGTGAACAGGAGCAAATATAATTTTTAGATTTCCAAAAAGATGTTAAATTTGCCGTCACTCCCTCAGCTATTGTATTAGAAACACCTTTGCAGCAGTGTTAGTTTTTTTTTTACTGTATATTACAGTATTTTTGGTGAGCATTCTTTCATTTGGGTACAATCAAATTTATTTCATATTCCATCTAGGGCACTTGGTACCTCTGATCTATACATTAAATTGTAGAAGTTAAAAAGAAACAATATCCCAAATTATATTTATTCACCCATTATTCATATGTAAAGAACCCAGCTGTGTCTCAGTTTGCTTTCATTTTCATTCAATATTACACTTTCTATCTGAAAAGTTTCATCACTAAAATTAATGCGGCCCAGGACAATTTTTTAATGTGTGAGTCACTGGAACAAATGAGTAGTTTATATCATACAGAACCTTTAGTCAACTATGCTCACATTATGCTGACGATGGCTCTGATTTATGCTAGCATTTAAGATTTATTACTGGTTTCATCCCAACGCTGCCTTCAATGAGTCCATGAAATATATTAAAATTGCCCTTTTTACTGAAATGTCTGCTTGTGGATATTTCGGAGCAAGTTTGCGAGTGCAGTTCTTTAAAGCCGTGAGACTCTAGAGTCAGCAGAATTCTACACATAGATAAAGGACTTCCCCTCCAGGGCACCCAGACTATTCAGACAACCCTGTTCAATAGAAGTGTTATGCTTGCTTTTTTCACTTTTCTAACTGCACTAAGAGATTAATCTTTGCCCTGTTTTCCAGTAGGGTGTCTCTGAAAAAAAAAAAAAAAAAAAAAGGGTTTAATTCTATTTGTCTGATGTGTGTGTTTAAGTTCTCCTCAGTTCCAGACTATCACTCTTGAACGTGGCTCTGCTGGGCTTGGCTTCAGTATTGTAGGAGGATTTGGCAGTTCCCATGGTGACTTGCCCATCTATGTCAAGAACATATTTCCCAAGGTACACAAGAAAGAGACACTGCCGTTGAGTTGACTTGAGTAAATATATTGACTGCAGTGAGCCACAGAGATCAATACATATCCAAACACACGTTCAGTTTGCACGGATTGCAGCATGTGCACGACATACAGTCCTCTGACCGAGAAAGGAATGTTATTTGTGAATTTGAGCGTGAAGCGTATGTGACAGTGCTGTTTCCACAGGGAGCTGCGGTGGAGGACGGGCGTCTGTGTCGCGGGGATCAGCTGCTGACAGTAAACGGACAGAGTCTGAAGGGTGTCACTCACTCCGAGGCTGTCGAGCTCCTTAGACAAACCAGCGGGACGGTTACTCTACAAGTACTTCCAAAAAGACTACCAACATGCTGATAATGTCACACAATGTCACTTTCCCTTGTCGTGACGATTCTTAGACCTCAAGGAGGAGATGCATGATTGATTGTTAAACACAGAGGGAGACAGATTCTACGAGCTGTATTTCTCAGAAAACATACCCCAAAATTGCAACAACAAAAAAAGTATTTCAGATAAAATGTGAATCTAAATAGTGTGTAAAGTGGGAGAAGCCAATAGAGACTAGTGCTAAACCAGTGGTTCTCAACCAGGGGGGCTGCAGGATGGCATATTATTAATATTTTTTTAATATAAATAATATTATTAATATATTAAATGGGTCATGAACTGCATTATTTTATAATGTTTCCTGGGGTGCACTTATAATGTTAGTATGATTTTTACGTAAAAAATTGTCATTAGAAATAAAATACATTTTTCCTAGCCTGATTTTAGCCCTCTGATTTGAACGTTCTGTCTAAAAAAAATCTGCTATGAGGCCCACCGCTGTGATTGGCTAACATCTTTGCAAGTGAAATAGCTTATATTACATATGGAACTCTCTCAAAAACATTTAGCACATTTTTACTATTACAGCTCTCAAGGTTAACTAATCGTGAAAAGTGTTGATTATAGCATTATATTTAGATTGTAAAATGTTGCAGTGGATAAACATTGTAGCCGATCACAGACATGTTGAGTGCATGAATAAACTAGTGATTCTTCGCCTCGTATACCCTATTCCTTGTTTGTTATGTCGCTTTGCCCGGTTTATAAAATGTGCTATTGTTGATCTCTTACACTTCATAAAATTGCTCTGTTGATTGAGGCTCTAATGTAATCTGGTTGTATCATAGCAATGCCAATAATTTATTATTAGCCTATTATTATTATGAATGCAGAACATGAATCATTACAACTTATTTCTGCACTCTCGCGAATGGTTTCATCATAACTAAAAGTGCAAACACGATGTAAATAAGAGATTCGTTGATTCTAACGTTTTGGCGAGAGTCCAGAACTCAAGTCGATGATAAACTTGCGCTGTTTGATTGACAGCTCCAGCGATTGTAAAGGGAGTGTTCTTTGATCACTTTCTATATATAACTTAATCACAGTTTAAATAACAGATTATTTTTATCCTAATAAGAGAAACAATGTGAAGTTGACCATTTATTCATTGGTTTGATTTGCTGACACATGCTGCAGCACGTTGTTGCATTACTATCGAGTCCATATCGTAAAAACAAAGCCTGCACCGAAATTGCAAATGATTTACCAAAGAATCTACAGTGAAATACGTTGAAAAACAGTGAATCTACAGTGAAAAAACGAATACGTTAGCATTAGGATAGTCTGGAAGGTATTTCAGTCCAGTGATCCTGTGCTCTTCTCACTTTGTCATCTCACTAACACGCCAGTGGTCAATGAAGTAGTAGGCGTTTATTATATATATTTTTAGTTACCCTTTATTTAACCAGATAAAACTTTCTGAGATTAAAAATCTCTTTTACAGAAGTGACCTGGCCAAGATGAGCAGCACAACATTATCAAAAAAAAGGCGGCGTTGATTTTCTCTTTCACCTATCTATGACGTCATAAATTGGCACATTCCACTAGTCATTTTCTGAGATTGGTTTCCAATAAAACCTGTTTTTGGACTAGCAAGGAAGTTTTCAGTTCTGAAACTTATGATGACCTCTTATATGTCAAAAGCTCAAGGAAGATTGGATTTCTCAATTCATGACCCCTTTAAATCTTAATTGATTTAAAAAGCAAAAATTGTCTTTTCTCTCAATAAATGTTTTTATTGAGGAACAGCTCAAGAAACAAGAAACTTTAAATTGTGGATAATTTATCCTCATCAAAGAGGTTGAGAACCACTGTGCTAAACTATGAGTCTTTGACACATACTACATATCAGCTGTCTTTTTGTACTTTAGATTTGTACCATTGTACATTAATTTTCAGTCTTCAGTATGAGTTATATAAATATAACTGGCATAGCTTATGGCATAACTAACACTGAGAGCTCACATTAAGCATAATTATTTGTAAGAGTGGTTCAGTTACACATTTAGGTTATCATAAATCATGCAAAAAAATGTCTATGAAACTATTTAAAGCAAGACTGATATTATAAAAGTATTTTCTGACTGTAACTCAGTAATGAATCATAAACATTGTGTTTGTATATGTTGTCAGATGCATTACATGTAAATCAGCACTTCACTGTGTCCGTTAGAATGACATTCAACTACTGTATTTTCAACATTCAACATTTTTTCTACTGTAAATTTACCTGTATACAAACTGTAAATAATTGTCTATTAAAGCCTTCATGTTAGACTACAAATTAAGTACTGAAAATATTCTGCAATTTTAACTACTGTTAAATAAAATACCTGGACCTATGTACTGTTGTTTACCCAGATACTATATATATATATATATATATATATATATATATATATATATATATATATATATATATACATATATCAGTAATTAAGCTGTTTTTACAATTCTGCGCCACAACCATATGATCAATACTTGTGATCTGCATCATCAAGAAGAATGAACCATGGAGATAATTAGGTCCCACTTTATATTAAGTGGCTTTAAGTACTATGTACTATAGTCAACACAATAAGTACATTGTTCTTATTTTTCGATGTAAGTACATAGTACTTAAAGCCACTTAATATAAAGTGGGACCGATAATGATGACAAGCAAACACAATACATCTCTACAACATAATTCTTGTTTTAATTTTTGAAATAGCACACATTAAGTCATTTACAGAATAATCTCTATAACACTCTATAAATCTAGATCCCACAGTGCTGCCATAGAAAACATTAAGAAATGTATTATTTATATATCTGCAAGGATTCAAAGTAACAAAGGAAAAAAGCAAATATGACAGATACATATTTACATTGTGATCACTAAGCTGACATGCAGCAAAGTACAGTGGGTGTCTACATCTTTAGTGGAAGAGGGTGTATAATTGTGAACAACAGAAGGTAATATATTAAAATCCTCATGTATTTTGTCATGGGTGTTACATGAGTGAGATGACATTAAGTGCCCTTAATACGGTTTACCTTTAAGATGAATATAGCTTTAACGCCATGTGTTAACAGTATGATGCATGTGTCAAGTCTGATATGCTTGATGAATTGTGAACCATATAAGGACTTCTGTGAAAATGTGTGGTCCACCCCCAGCGCCTGGTCCCTCTGCTGAAAGCAGCTTAAGCTGAGTGATGGCTTTCAGGAAGTGCACAAGTATGACTCACAGACAAAAAAAAGTTCTGTTTATAGAGCTGATGTCATTCAGCCACTCACATCTTTATGAAAACAGAGAGAGTGAGGGTTTCTGTCTCAGACCCTCCTATGTTTATCTCAGTTCTTGGCCTTTCCTTTACCCCTGCCTTTCCCCTTCCCAGAAGCCCCTGGTTTCTCTAGCTTGACGTATTTTGCTGGTTTGGCTTTCTTCTGCTGTAAGAGTGAAGAAAAAAAAAATCGGGTGAATAATGGTGTAGTATTTTGAGTGATTTATAATGGAATTTTGCCTGTATGTAGGCGCTGATGGAATATGAAGGCTACTTCTGCATTTTCTGTGCTGATTTTGGGAAAAGGTGTGGAATTCTGTACAATGAATTTGAACATGGTAAAATATGCTATTATTACACTAATAAGAGTGTAGTACTCCAACTTGTGCTGTACGCAATTAAATTTGCCAAAATGTTTAATAAGTTACATGTAGTCTCACAATGATGAGTGTTTGAATTCTGTGGGCTCAGATTCTCTGACAAACTTTACCACTTGCAACAAACTATACTTGTTTGAAAGGATAGTTCACCCCAAAAGGAAAAAACGTCATAATTTATCACTCAAGCTCACCCTCATGTTGTTCCAAGCTTTCTCTTTAAATTATTATGACTCCTCTGAAGCCAT
Organism: Gila orcuttii; assembly: GCA_026230005.1. Taxonomy (NCBI): domain Eukaryota; kingdom Metazoa; phylum Chordata; class Actinopteri; order Cypriniformes; family Leuciscidae; genus Gila; species Gila orcuttii. The sequence goes on along the minus strand of JAPDVR010000002.1, from coordinate 48,760,880 downwards.
AACAGATCCGTTTTTCAACTCACTGACTATGAACCAGTCACAGTGGTTTAAGAAGATTTGGAATATAGAGCAATAGACAGCAACTTTTATGGTGCTTTTGTGACCTCTTTTAATGCCTGAAAGCTTCAGTCTCTTTGCAGTAGCATGAAAAAGAGTGGAGATTCTTCAAAAATTCACCTTTTATGTTCCAAGAAACAAGGGAAGTCATACAGGTTTGGAACAATATGATGACGCAAGCGCTGAAAGCCTAAATTAAATCTGATCATTATACAAAGCGATCATGTCTCTTCAGGATTTATCCACTTACGGATGGATTAAAATTTTTTGAAGCATCAAAGTTTTGGATGAGTTGACTTTAAATGGAAGGACAGAAATCTAAACTTCATTAAAAATAACTTCATGAGTTTCGAAAATGAACAAAAGTGAAACAACATCAGGCCGAGAATTGATGACATAATTTACATTTTTGGGTGAATTATGCCTTTAAGTGCTCTCCAAATGAGATGTTATTAAGTTAACATGATTGGAAAACTGATATACAAGTCGAAATGAAAGCTACTGGATTGCTGTTTTGATATCTACCTTAATCATTGCATCTCTGGTAAGCCCATCATCTTCTTCCTCTTCCTGGGCCGCCTGAGATTCATTGTCAAGCTCTCCTACAAGCTCAGGGTCAACAGCACCTTTACGGCTTTTCTTAACCACTTGTAAGGAGTACGGCGTAAGATGGGATTCCTTATTGTAGGCTCTTGTAAATGCAGCTTTCACCTGCAGAAAGGGAAAAAAACAGAGCTGATGGGGATAAAGTGTGGCATACAGCACCTCCAGATGTTTTCCTGTTAAAACACAATTAACTCAGATGGAGCAGGCATCTGTCAAAGCAATGAACTGTCAACTGGACCACCGTTTTTTCTTGTCCTGGAGGATAACTCTACAATATGCTAAGAAAATCACACACACACCTTGGAGTCTAGCTTAGAATAAGGATCCGGCTGTCCGCCCCATGTGCTGATCTCCATCATGTTATCAACATCCTCTTTAATGATGTCATAATCATCCATGAGCTTCACGCTCTGATTGGCTCCTTCTGAACCTTGGGACTGAAGAGGCTCTAATATTGCGGAGCGCAAATATGGCAGGTAATCCAGATTTATTGCTTCCTTACTACTTAACGTCCTGCAGGATAAGAAATAGGCAAGCTTTTAAGAAAGCGAAAATGAGGTTTATAGACTTCATACTTCAGACATGGAGGAAAGGAGAGAGAGAGAAAAGTGTGTTTTCTCACTTTAGGCTCATGTGTGAAGCCAGCTCCTGTATGATGCGGCTGTGTTTGCCAGCTGATGAAAACTTGCCCAACCAGCTGGGAAAGGTTGGAAACTGACTCATATAGCCACGCATCAGTTCCCCCGGCAACACGCTTGCATAAATTGCCTGGAAATAAATACACACAGATATATGAAAAACCTTAGATTGTTTTCACTGATTTATGCAAAACTACTTTGTAAACAAGTTTTGTAATATGTTAAAAATCAGTGCTGTAATATGACTTTATTCATCTTTTCTGCCTCACAAAATGTAATTTTGAAAATGGACACTTCAGGGCCTGATTATTTTGGTGCTGCTACAGCATGTAAAGATGTCGACCGAGGATTTGTACGTCAACACTGATGAGAAAACAATGGCAGGAAGTATGTTACCTGTGTAGGAAGCAGAGACCAGGTCTGTTTGGAACGGATCTGTTTGTCCACTAAATCTCCATCGCAAATGCTGTCCGCTGTTTTACTCAACAACACCAAATGATTCTTCAGATTTCCTCTGATAAACATCAAATGTCACAATTACACAATCATGCTTTCATCTGCAGTTAGAATAGACTTTTTAAAATCTTGTGAAACAAAAATGTCTTCAAAGTGTACAAGCTGTAACTGTTGGTGTGAGTTAAGGCTGGCCGATACATAGAATATAAGAGATATTATTGCAATAATTGTGCTGGCAAGATACAATTTGTGAATATTGCAGTAATGTTAAAAGTTTAGCTTATTTTTCTATAGACAAATTTATCTGTAAAATGTCAATTTTGTATGTCAAAATAGATCTGTGCATTAAGTGTAAATACAAACTAATAGATCTGCCTTTGTTCTACATAATTTGTTTATTTGTTCTTCAAAAAATCACATTTTGTTTTATTCTGCATCAAACATTTTGTCTGTTCTATTCTCACTACGTATTTTTCATGGGGATCAAATTAAAAACACATTCTTAAATGATCAGAGAGCAAATGTATTGAGATAAATATGGAATATCTTCATAATTTGGGAAAATATAGAGATTATCTATTGTGCATGTCTAAAACTCACCCTGCGGCAGCTGGTCGGACATGCAGGTAGTTTTCTTGGACAAATAGTGGTGCTAAAGAGTAGTCATGAAAGAAAAGGTCTGATTTGTCAATCAAAGACATGTGGGAGGTTTCCTCTCCTGAAGCAAACACCTTCCGGCACACATCAAATGGACCCTGCATAACAAAACACAGATATTGTCATTCTATACAGTCTACTCATGTCATCAATGAGCCCATGCTCATAAAGTGTGCATAATGTATTTAACAGTATGCGCATGTACCAGTTTCATGTCTTTCTTAGCGTTGTTAGCATCAGCTTTGGCCTGGTCATAGGTCATGACTTTGTCTTTAGCCGACCACATGCACAGATTGTGCAGGATCTAGATGTAGAAAAATATAATAACAAATGTTGCAGAGTAAAACACAGGCTTCTATAGTAGACACTGAACCAGTGATAAAAGGCAACAGATTTGTTTGTTAACATCATACCTGTCGAATATCCTGATTGGAAGCCAGGATTACTTCATTCAGTGCTGGGGGTGGGATTTTCAGACCCTCTTTGAAAGCTATAGACATCATAGCCCCCTGATTGGGCAAAAAAGCAGCTTAAACATTTTTTAAAAATTTACTAAAGATTTTTTGGCTACACTTTTTAAGTTAAAGTGTCCTTGGTAAAGTGTAATTATACAAAGTACTGAGTAATAAACTAAAAACATGTATTTACTGTAAGTTTAACTGCTTGTAATTACGCATAATTTACGGTTATTATTACGCATAATTTACGGTTGTTATTATTACTATAGTAGGTACATGTAACAAGTGGTGATCCATTTTTCAGCAATGATATAAAGTAGGGTTTAAAAACAGTGAAAATCTGGGATTTATTTAAATATGATGTTTCTAAAGGATATGATGCAAAATCAATGAGAAATACTTAAGATTCTGCAATATTTCTAGTTCACTAATTAAATAAGCAAATGTGTGACACTGATCAACAGTGATTGAATCTGACAATCATTTCAAATGCCAGTGAGTACCTTGATCTGCTCAACACGGGGTCTCTGAAACCGCAGGTCGTAGCAGTAGTTGGCCAGAGAGCGGATCTTCTGATGATTGCGGTCATTACACATGCAGATGATGGGAATCTTTGACTGCTTTATCAGACCAATCATCTCCTGTGTCGGTCAAAGGGCAAAGCACAAGTGTCAAGAACCACAATAACTCTCTGAATACACTGGTGTTCACTGTTCAGAATAGCATACTACTCTTACCAAGACTGCACTATGTAATATATACACTGTGCAAAGTATGTACATTTTCTGTGTGCACAGAATACCCAGATGACCAACTGCATTTGCTCAAAATGAGCAGTATTAAACAGAGCTTACTGAATGAATTACTGTATTCCACATTGCAATGACTTGACCTTTTATTTCCTGTACAGCATAACTGCATGTCAAACTCCAAATTAACCAAATTCATAAATACAAATTCCAAAATCACCATTTTTATTTGTATATATGATACCAGGGCAATGAGAAGTAGAACTCTACAGTTTGAAACATTTATTGTGGACAAAGCCAACAGTTTCACATTCTATTTTTAAAAATTGTAGGCAGTATATAATATATACTGAGCTAGTGCTCCATTCCACACAGCCACTGAACCCATAAGTATTTAAACACCATCATGACCATTTTTGCTCCTTGAGCACCACCTCTGGTAAAGAGGGATAATGCAATTGAATGTGAGTGTATATGTCTACCTGTATTCCTCCTCTGTCTTCATTTCCTGCCATCCCGTCCACCTCGTCCATTATGAGGACATGTTTACTGCTCACTGTCTGAGATGCACCTGACACCATTAAACACAAAAACATAATGTGTTTATATTATAATCACCAAGTTTAACTCCAAGCCATTTTACAGATGCTACCTGCTGAAATAGCTATTAATTAAGCTAATTACCGGTATAGAAGTTCTTAATGCTGGTGTTGTTGAGTGATTCTGCGATCACTTCCTTTAAGCTGTTCTTACTGCGGGTGCAGCTCGCATTCATCTCCACGTAGCTGTAACCCAACTCCTACAAGCACATATGGAACTCTTATTAATGCTTAACCCAATGCAACGAAACTGTAAAACAGACACAGCATTTACAATCATTCACTAATGACTTAATCCTTGACCCAATGCTAAACACTTTAAAACGATTACAAAGACTGTTTTTGAAACACAGTCAAACTAAATGTTATGCTATATGTATTTATGAGTGAGACTGAACTGACCTCACAGACGAGAGCAGCAGTAGTGGTCTTCCCAACACCAGGAGGACCAGATAACAATGCAGCCTTAAATCCAGAACCATCATCTTTACTCCCAAACTTACCAAATTTGGCTGTTTCACACAGAGAGAAAAAGAGAGAGAGAGAGAGAGAGAGAGAGAGAGAGAGAGAGAGAGAGAGAGAGACGCAAGAACAATGACATTTGTGACAACAACAAACAGTGCATTTGAATAAACACATTCTGTATGATTGGAATGGCATTCACCATTAAAATAAACATTATGCTGTGACTCTGAGTGTAAAATCTGTCAGTGGTCAAGTCAAGTGCACTGCATTATAGGAAACTAGAAACTGTACTCTGGTTATATAATGGTAAAAGTAGAATTGATGTATTATAAGCATATAGAACTTGCATATACTGGTAGTATGCCATTCCGACACGGGTAATTGACATGAAATGCTAAACTCTGTATAAACCATCTAAAACTAAATTTACAATTCTTATCTTATACAATTAATATATTACCTTATATTAATTGAGAGACTATATGGAATATTAGTTTACTACGGGACCATTTCAAATTAACAAGTCAAGTTGAAAAACTATTAAAGATAAAAATAATATACAAATTTCCTAATTCATATTTTTAACGTAAAATCTTTATGTTGATGATCATAGGTTATATGTCATCTACCCAAATATAAACTGTCAAGTGAACACAGTAAGAACAAACTTTAAATACTGACGTGGTGCTTTTGTATTGCCGCTGTGATGTTTATGCCAGTTCTGTAACCAACGCAGAAGCTTGTTGGCACAACTCTGATCCCCTTGCTGTCCAATCAGGTTCTTCAGACTGCGGGGGCGGTACTTATCCACCCACAACAGGCTGCTCCCATCATTCGGTGGGGTAGAGTGGGATACAGGGGATGCTGCCTTGTTTTGATCATAGCTCAAACTCTTTTTGACCTCTGAACGAGAGGCCCCACGTGTTCCAGATTTAGAGGCAGAGCCAGGCTTAGACTTCCTCTCTGAAGGGCTTCTCTTGTTGGGACTGGGCCCTTGTGGTGTGGCCTTCTTGGCTGGAGGAGTGGGCTTGCCTCTAGAGTCTGGAGTCCTTGTTTTAGAGGATTTATTCTAGAATATTGAAGACAGACAGACAGCTCATCACAATATGGGAAAAAAACAGACATACTTTGTATGCGTTATTTAGTTTTTCTGCAATATATATTGCGATACGAAAAAATACAGAACACTTTGGCTAGATCAATTGAATAGCTATATTTGGAAATAATTATTGATTGGGGTGATTTCGTTAGGCAGTACATAGAAACATTACTTTTTACATTTAAGACTTTGTGGGTATGAACCATCTATTTAGGGCTTTTTGTTAAAACTTTAAACATTTGGGTGTTCAAAATAATGGTATACCAATATTCTGCCAAAATAAAAGGTTGAGGTTTTGATGTGAAAATCACAAGGTTTTAAACAAAACAAGGGAAGAATTTAAAGACTTAAATATTGGTAATGTAACTCAAAGTGTTAGTGGGTTCTTTTAAAGTGTGAACTTGTGTAAAAACACCCCTAAAAGTAAGCATGTCCATTAGCAATAGAGTCTTTTTTTTTTTGTCTGGATGTCTCAGCAGTAGCAATACGACACATATTCATATAAAATGTCACCCTTCACAGTATGACTATCGCATTAAGCCATATACCGCAATATCGATTTTATTTGGCTAAATATTGTGAGGCTCCAGTGGGCAGTGAGTGCAAGTGAAAGAGCAGGAGGGTTGATGGGAGCTACTTTACCTCTGCCTCTGCCGCAATCTCGTATTTAGACTTCTTGCCTGGTTTAGTTCTTATGAGTTCCAACAACTCATCTTCATTAATGATCTTAGTGCCAAAACTCTCTGCCTAAAGGATAGACATTGAAGTTACATTAGCACATAATGTTACAACTAAACGACTAAAAATTCAATTAAAAGGGTAATTTAGAAATACATTGAAAAAGAAACATACAGAACACTCAAGTTCGAATAAAGAGAAACAATAAAAATTAGGACCTTCTCAGTCTTGGAAACTCCACTGTCTCGTCCCAGAACAAGGTAATTGGTTTTACGGCTGACGTTTCCTGTGACTTTGCCACCATATCGCTCTATTAGTGACTTAGCATCATCCCTCTCCATAGACTCTAACACACCAGTCAACACAAACACACAACCCTCCAGGCAGTTCTCTGCTCCCTAAAACATGCACATAACATTGTTTAAGCAGCTTAAAGGGGCTATATGTAAGAATTTCCATGTATTAATCGCTTTTTTATTGCCAATGTATAAACAGCTAGTAACGAAACTTTAAAAAAAATAGATCTTTCCCAACTTCCTAGGCTATTTATGAAAGCATGTAGACTGATTTTTATGTGGAGAATGTTTTCCGGGAAAATCAAAAGGATTATGACGTTTACGTGCCCTCCCGAGAGACTCACTTCAGTTCTCTACAGCGAGAAAGTGTGCAATGCTCGCTAATGTTAGCTTAAAGATGGAGGCCACTAACGTCAACAAATGCACAGCAAAACAAATTAAAACGTTTTTCCATTCCACTGCACTACTATTTTTGGAGTAGCATATCAAATTAACGAAAGTATGAAATATACAAAATCCTATATAAAATCCTTTAGTTTAAACATGCTCATATAAATAGTCTTGATATAGTTCTGCTATGTTTGTTTAATATTTGTTCTGAGAATAGACATGATTTTCTTTTCCTCACCGGAATTCCTCCACAACTACATCAAAGCAATTCTAAGAAAGCATTCTATGAGTATGTTGTGTGTATGTCAATCAAGATTTGAGCGCCATCCTCAGGCTAATTAACGCAAGGACATCTTCCTATAGCGTGTCTGCATGAGTTCAGCGATTAGAATATATTATAAAGCTTACTAAATGTTTATCATAAAATAGCACTAAGACCCAGAATCTGCACTACCTAAATGTCAGGAGCAACTATTGCTTCTAAGCGAAGAAAAAGAAGTTCACCGTGAGTATATCAGGGCCTTGAATCACGTTCAGTCTCTTGTACATAACAGAGTGTGTGCACGAGCGCAAGTACAGGCAATAGTTGCTGGCTGCAGTTCACTTAATGACCACTAGTGTCACTAATAACAGGAGTTTCTGAATTCTACATATAGCCCCTTTAAAGTTATAATTTGATTCCTGAAATATATTCATAAATAGCAATGAGACGATAGGCCTTCAGTTGTCAACATGAGTGGTTTAGGTGTTTTTACCTGTGGTACCTCTTTAGACCCCAGAGCTCGTGGTCCTTCTCTGTTCAGAAAGTTACGGTAGGCTGATGGATTTGCCCGTTTTTTCTCAAGATCCTCAGGACTTGTATTCTGAAATATTAGAGGCAAAGGTTTGCACACTAGAGGTTTTTAGGCCTTATTTATAGAAAAGCATTGTATAAATACAAAATAAAAACTTAATAAAAAAAAAATTTTATAAAAAAAACACTTACAAATCTTACATTGTCATTTTGAATATCTTCTAATATAAAACAATCCTGCATTTAAGCAGCATATGCAAATTAAATACCTCTGGTTTTGTTGGTGAAGTTTTACTGGGTTCACTTTTAGGTGTGGAAATACTTCTTGATTTTGTCATTCCCATGGAAACACTTCCTGTTTTGGGCGTAGCTGCCTGCTCTGAGCTAGCTGGTGAGATGGGCTCTTTCTTAGGAGAGATCATAATTTTCTTTTCACCCCTTTTCCTTTGCTCATCCTCTTCATCCTGTCGTTTTTTCATCTGAGCCAGTTTGGAGCTGGTCTTCACAGGACTTGTTTTAGGCGAAGGGTCTTTTTTAGGTTTGGTGTCTGAGGCAAGTGCCTGAGAGCTGCCGGAGAGAGAGTCTACCCGAGCCTAGGAAACAAAAAGAAATGTGTAACAAACCAGAAAAAAACATGGCTTCGTTGGCCACACCACGTGATTTTTGTGGACATTTGATTATGCAAACAAAGGATCTTAAAATATCAATAAAGCAGTAAACCTTTAAAAAAAAACCTTTTTAAAAAAAAAAAAAATATTTTCGTGAAAGAAATAATTATGAATAACTACTTGTGTATGTTTACTATGCATATTTAAATCAGAATGAGACACAGAGTTAAGACAAATTATAGACATGTATGCAGCTCACCAACCTTTTTCGGTAAGGGAGCTTCATCCAGCATTGCTAATGTTTTTGCAAATTCCTCATCATCATGAATCTGCTTTTCCAACTAAATACACACACAAACAGGTTCTGCATTACGCATTTATACATACAGAAAATTAACAATTTTTCCATGATAATAAACTAGATATGAAAAAGTGACTACATTAACATGCATTTTCAGATTAAGGTATATTCTATATAAGCCTTTATTCTGAAAAAGCTATTGTCATGAAGATTCACGATTGCATGCTCTTGTGGAAATCTCTTGTGCTTGATAATTAGTTCAATTCATTTTTAGTAATTCTGAATTATAATTCAGCTCATTAATTCCCATTTATGATTCATGACCTTGATTATAGAATATAATACTGTACATTTTTGATATGACCAAATTCTGATTAATATAGGTACATTATGGTACATTTGTCATGTGTCCTAAACCAACCTCAGTGTCTTCATCCATCTGAAGTTCTTTTGCAATGGCTTCGTCACTGAGCGACTCATCAGTTTCCTGTGTGGGCTGGACGAGACCGAACACTGATGAGTTTGAATTTTTCAACACATTAAGCACACACGCATGTCACGCAAACACACACTTTTATTCACTCTCTCTACTCACTGCCTTCCTTTTGGCGCTGGTACTGGCCACCATTTTCTTCTCTGACCTCTGAACACTTGAGCTCCCAAAGAATGCCATTACTGAGGTGGGCTTCAGTTTAGGTGGGGTTGGTGTGATCTTTGTTGATAAGGTGGGCTGAGAACTCTTCACACCTCCCTTTGAGATCGTGTTTGGGGCTTTGATTGGAGATTTATTAGGGGAAACTTTCGCTTGTTTTGCTTTTCCTGAATCTGAGACCTTCTTTTCTTTAGCTGTTCCATTTTCTTTGGGTTTGTGCTGTTTCAGAGTCACAAATGTATCATCTGAATCTGAAAAAATAAAACAAGGACAAAAAAACAAAAAAAAAGGAAAACTAATTGTGATATAGATGTCATATTCACAGCATTATATTATACATGAGGCAATTTGCTCGCTGACTCCCTCACCAGAATCAGACACGAAAGTTACTGGTTGTTTCTTCACTGTGGGGGCAGGTGTCTCTTTAGTGCTCTTTTTAGTCTTCTTCTCCTTCTTGTCTTCCTCAGAGTCTAAGATAAGATGAGAGAAATATTGTGATATCAGATTCCAAGACTGTCAATGAGAGGGTTTTTTTTTTGTTAGATTAAAGTTAGATTATTACATTTTTCCCAACTCATTATAGTACTGTATTTATTTACTTTAATGTCATTTTTATTCCAGACAATCAAGCACTTCCTTGCAGCCCCCTGTTTGAATACCCCTGGTCTAGGGTCTTTTTTAATCCTTAATAACCACCATGTCTTAACATAGTGAACAAAATGGTCATCATCATAATTGTACCAATACTTAATAAATGCCGTTTACAAACCTGAATCAATTATGACTCTTTTCTTTCGTTTTCCAGTGGGTTTCTCATCAGATTTGGGACTTTTGACCTAAAGCAAGAGAAAAAGAGTGATTGTATAACACTGCAGGATGCAATAAACATCAGCATGCAAATTCATGTTAATAAAGAGAATATGAGAATGAACTTATATTGTAGGTGCCATCTCATATTAATAGATATAGTACAATCACAGACCTGTCACGGAAACAAATGACAAATGTACATTAGACCGTTGTTCTACCTTAGTTTTTGATTTCTGTTTCTTCTTCTGTTCTTCATCAGTGCTGGTGCTTTCATTTGAAGGTTTGGGCGCCGCAGGTTTGGTGGTTGGAAAAAACCTCCGGATGTCCTGAAATAAGTGATGTGAAAAATATACTATTAACATTTTATGCAGTTTTACATAAGTTGCATCACTAATAAAATAGGTTCTTAAACGTGCTGCGCGGAGCAACTACCATAGAAACCCCAGGCTGAGTTTGTTCTGTTGCATGTTTACATTTCAAAGTTGACAATAACAAACAGGAAGGAGGTGCTTCGTTGATACCAAAAGCACAAACACCTGTACTGTATTGTTATACAGTAACGTTAACACAACAGCTCATATTGGCCAGTCTGTTGGGATACAGTCGACTTGGATCGTTAAGTTCTCCACACTTTTTAAATGCTTAAATGTTGCTCGACCCAGACGTAAACAAATGCTCTCGTGATACTAAATGACGTAAACATGGACTGCCAAGTTTATGAATAGCCTTTGTATGTTTTCTTCCTTTTCTAGCTCTGGTCAGTTAACAACTACGTAACGTTAAAGGCTGCAAATTTGAGCTAACTGCTCTTTCTTTATCCAAACAGCCTTATTAACTGCATTGAGTTCGTCTCTGATTGCAGCATTTTTTATATAGATGGTGCATTAATAAGGCCACTCACCATTTCTGAGCATGTGTCAATACCGTTTCTTTATTTTTGGACAGATTGCGGGACAGTAGTGCTTCTCCAGTCCTCTTTGGCGCCAATGATACTCAACGCAGGCGCAGCGTGATGACGGAGCGCAGATGGAGGAAGAGAGAGACAAACGCGCGGATCAGATTCGGCTAGCGTGTTGATACTCCACATTGTAAAATACAATAACAATTCAGTGCAACAAATAACAAACTAAATCATACTTAGAGGTATCATATATGATTGTTTATAAAAAAAAATATATATATAATGCCTAATACCATTATTATAAATTAATTTGAAGGAAAACTGCTCTCTGTTTCAAGATGAAAATGAACCTGCAACTTTTTGACCCCAAACTATATACAATCCTTGTGCGAGGGATCTCCATCCTCAAAATTTTAAAAGGCATATATTGCTTCTGTATAAAGATCCAATTTTTTTAAAAAAGAAAGAAAAGTAATCAAAATATTATTATTATGCCATTTTTTTTTAAACTTTCCATTAGGTTAACAAGTGCATTTCTACACATAATAGCACATTACTGTTAGATGTATGTAAATATATATATATTTTTTTTTTTCTTATTTAAATGTAATTTTTGTTTCTCTTATTTATTTCAATATTTTTATTTATTTCGGGTTTTTTTTTTTTTTTTTTTACAGTTTTTCTCTAAACATTTCCAGACATTTTTACATCATTTACAGATTATTTACGAAACATTGCTTTTCACCATATTAAATGATTAGCTAACAAACACAAATGTAACGGGTTTTTTTATCTGCACAATTTATTTGCTGTTATCTCCGTTTCCTGTTGAAAATTACTGGTCACACCAATCAAGCGCCATCATAATTCTCAATGTATGAAACGAATTATTTGCACATTATATATATATATATATGTGTGTGTGTGTGTGTGTGTGAGCTCCACCTCCGCTGTAGGTTAGGGAAATATCCACCTGGGTTAAGTAAAGCATTTACATGCTGATCCCATTGAAGTTTACTCATTCTGAGTAACCTGACTATTAGACCAGTGTCCATCTTCAATTTTGAACTGCCAACATTGCAAATAAAAGGTAATTCTTGAAGAATCAACAAGCTAGGCCCCCCGTGTTAAATGCGTAATGGTGACAAATCTAACCCTCATAATGCATTCAGGGGCCAATTTGTCTTAAGTGAGTCAAAATTCTGTGACGTCATTTTAGTCTCATTCCTAGACTTAAGTATGATTCATAAAAGTTTCTGTGTTAAGACAGTCTCAGCTCCTAATTTATTTAAGAGTGCTGGAGAGGTATCCTAATTTAGTTAGAAGTAACAAGATGGCAGCAGTAAAGTGGAGACACTTTTTTCTATAATGATATAATGTACTGGAGTTATATGATGACAGGGAGTTAATAAAACAATACAAGCTTGATAGTCAAGATATTCTTTTTCTAATCGACCTAGTAAGAAATTGAATAACTTCTGCCACTCTATGAAACAATGCTCTAACTGCAGAAATAAAAGTAATGACTTTTTTGGTGAATGGAAAAAATGCATGACTGATGACTTGGCCCCATCGGTCCACAGTAAGCAGGGTCTTAAATAGTATTATTGCTGCACTTAACAGTCAGGCAGTTCATTGAATTCCCAACTGACTTTTAAACAGTGCAGCAAAAGCAAGGCACTTTTATGAGGATTAGTCGAGTTGCTGGAGCTATTGATGGAACTCATTCATTTTTTACTGATACCAGAATTCTCTTAATGTCCTTTATTTAGATTTGACTTTTTCCCCCACTTAATTTACTATCAACTCACACACTTGGAAGAATCCAAACAGCTTGTCTCGATTTCACTCTGTTTGATTTTATATTTTTATTCTTGTTTATATAACATTGGATTTAAATAATTGAAATGTGTTGTTCTTGGTTGTTCACTAGATTAATTTTTTTAATTTAAAGTTTCTTTATAAATAGCTCCTACACTTAATAAAAAAAATAAAAGTAAAAACTTCAGCCCATTCTTAAGAACATTTTTAGGTTCTTTACATATGGGCCATGGTCTGTTTTGACAGATAAACAATAAAAAAAAAAAAAAACCTATTGGGTTAGGTTTTACCCAAAATACTTTTGTAAAATATATTTAGGCTCTTTTCCATGTTTTACACTAATGGGACTGAATTTAATTGATAAACAGGAAAATGCACACCCATTGCAGCATAAAAAATTCTTCATTTGAAACTGAATGTTTATGCAAGTAAAATAAATTGTTTAAAAACATTCCGCAGTAATATTGATGCTACTTAGAAATTTGGATTGTTTTTGAACAGTTATTACTTTAAAATGTAGTAAAATGGTAATAGTTGTTACCATTGAAAACTTTGCACATTCATTGAGAAGTTATTGATCAGATACAATATGGTTTTAGCTAAAATAAAAAGTTATGACTAAGCTTTATAATAGATTGCATCAGCCCACATTTTGCTACACACATGAAGCCCTTCACATTTACCATAACCGGTCATTGATTTATGATCAAACTGTGCTAACAAAAACAATTGCACAAGTATATGTTGTTGAAAAATGGGAGTTGGTCTTTATTGACAGATTTTACAGACTAATTTAGTCATCTTGCTGTTCCACCACTGTGCCCTTCTCACTAACATAGATCCCATCAAGAAACTTCCGGATGTCCTTCTTTCTCACAGTGGTGGCCTGCTGGATCAGTGCAGCTGAGGGGAGATGAAAAAAAAAAAAGAGAATAAGACAAAAACAATTGTAAAGACAAACAAGTTGAAATATCAAGGTGGGGCACCCAAGAACTCCCATGTGATGTAAGAGCTGTACAGAAAACAGTCATGTAACATGCAAACCTAGCTAGTTGTTAAAGCTGTGGACTAAAACGTTTGAAGTATTCTCATGCTTGGATCAAGGTGAACGTGCAATAAAGCCCTATAAAAGATGGAGTGAAGTAAAGCGGTTTGGTGTGCTGGAGATGGTTAATTCATTCTAAACATTGCATCATTTGAAATTTGGCACTTTGGCAGATGACATGAAAACTGACAACATATAGGAGACATGTTTCAAGGACAAAAAGCAGGAAAACTAGCACAGAAGAGAGCCGATAGAAAGGCGAGGGGCGGCAGCAGCTTCTGTCGCCCTGCGCGGCGGTCTCATTCTAACCTCTCGTGTTCTCTACGACTCCGACTCCACTACAGTGCCCTTCTCAGAGACGTAAATACCATCCAGGAACTTCCTGATATCCTTATTTTTCACTGTGGTTGCCTGCTGGATGAGGGCCGCTGAAACAAGAAAGGCTGGGGAGGTGAGGCATGCACACAAACTAGACTTACATAACCACAGTCTCTCACACACACACACATCTTTCACACACAACCCAATCAGGAACATTCTCTTCAATCACAATGCAACCAGGGGTTAAGGATGTCAGATGGGGGAAAGGAGGCTAAAATTGTTCAATTCAGAAAAAGAAAAAATTTATCGAAACAATACATAAATCAGGACCGGTAATGGCAAATTAACTCAGAGGAAACAGGGATGCTCGAGTCTAGCACAGACAAGGTGAGGGAGGGTTAGAGCTTAGATTCTCTACCCGAGCCCGGCCCGAGCCGATATTTCCCACCACTATACTCGGGTCGGGCCCTAGATCAAGCACGTCACGTGTCACGCGCAGCGTCTCCTCCACTCGCATGCATGCACACTGTATTGTGTAGCTTAAGTGCAACATGGAGCTTAAAGAAGTAAAGAAAAAAAAGAAAACAGGAGAATTAACTTTGAGCAAGTATGAAGGAAAGTCGGAGGTATGGAAATATTTTAAATTAGTCGTGGGCAGTGACAACATATGTGTTGGCTTTGTTGAGTGCGGCGCGCTGCTATGACAGCAAAAAAACGGGGACTTCGACGATGAGCAGACACATGAAGCAGGCTTGCCATGACAGAAAGGATGATAGTCAGCCTTCAATGTCCTCTTTTGTTACTTCTCCAAGCATACCGCTGAGGGCGAGGTTTTCTTTCTTTTTTTTTTTTTTACGTTTCTTCATTCGGATCCATTTGCGATCCATTCGATTCTGAATAAATAAACAACGCAGTTTACATGCTTCGTCCTTGTTACATTATTCATAAAGATAATAATTAATAAATGCACGCAATAAAGGCAACATGCCTTTCAACTTAAGTGTGCAAAATTCAGAATTAAATGAATGTGTAGCAATTTGTACAAATAGAGAGTCTGTGTATAGTACGTGTTGTAGCCTTTAAATAAGCGCATTTAGTTGCATATTAAAACATTATAATGTTATTTTTTTCCATCTATGTTGATAATGAAAGTGAACAGAGTAGATAGGAGGATGCGCAATATCGGGAGACATGGAGTGGTTCAGGCATGATTTTGACCACTTAATTATGTTTTGTTTTGTAGAAAGCCTTTCTTTAAAGTGAATTTCGTTTTGTATAAATTCTATCTTAATTTTAATAAATTTTTCATAAACCAATTGCCTGTATTTAATAAGCAAATATAGCAGACAATATAATCATGACATGAAGGCGCCGACGAGCCGCGGTCACCATAGCCTGTGAACTGGAGCATCTCATCATAAATTAAATCAATTCTCGGCACGCTGGTCACCGAATTTACAAATGCACATCTTGCTTGTTGCACGCGTCGCACACATATGTCGAAATAACATTATTAATAATAATGAATCTTTAAGAATAGGCCTATTTGATTGAATGCTGAATGTTGTGCTTTTTCAATTTAATAAAATTAAAACTTTCATTGTGATAATTAAAATAGGCTAATTGAATATTAAATATTAAGTAGCCAATTTTTGTACATTTCTTAATAGTATTTATATAATATATATACTGTAAAATTGCGCAGCTCTCCACTGTCAATGGTCTAGCACCTGCGTAAAAAAAAAACGATCTGGCGTCGCCCCTGGTTAAAACGGCCCACGTATTAAACATGGTCGGGTTTAAATCGGGCTCGGGCTCATAATTACAGTCAATGTGTCGGGCCGGGCCGGGCTCGGACACAACGTGCACGGGCTCGGGTCGGGCTTGATTTTTTGGGCCCGATCTAAGCTCTAGGGAGGGTACAGCTTAGGCTTAGATTTAAGGGTTGCAACAACGACTCCAGTAAAGGAAGAAAAAAGATTTGAAATAAATTAGGACAAACAAATGGCAAAAAAAAAAGAAATAAAAAGGCTGAGTCACTTTTGATAATTTATTTACTCTTGGATTTTTAATGCTTTAACATCTTAACTCGCATAATAAACAGTGAAATACATGAATGCTTACGCTCGTCACCAGCGGGCAATTACCTGTCTTTATAATATAGTCCTCTAAATGCAGTTTACTTGCATTGCCAGGTTATTGATTTGCATGTAAACTGGTAATTCAGATTAATTCAATAAACGGTTATCAGTATATTGGTGTACATGTACAGATGCTCAATCACAAAAACAACATCTTAGCGCACAATACTGGGATTAAGTAAAACACTGACAGAAACCAGAGGACCTATTAGTGAATCCAAGTTGTCTTTGGTAATTTGAAATAAAATTAAAATTGTGCTAATTCTAACAGAATTCATAGACCCTTTAGGCCCTGTTTACACGAGAACGATTCCGGGTGAAAACGTAAAAATATTTTATCGGATGTGCCTTTCGTTTATACGGCGACGGCGTTTTTGGGGCTTAAAAACGCAAAAAAGTGAAACCACCCTCCAGAGTGGAAATCTTAAAAACGATCCACCGTCGCGTTCCCGTCTAAAGGGTAAAAACGCAAATCTGCTCACGGTGGCTCTCGTCGTGTACGCGTTTACATCACAGGCATGCACCAGTACAGGAAAATAACCAATATGTCGGATTATTTCCATACGTTGGACCTTCAAGTTGCCCTAGCAGCTCTGATAAACGTACAAGAGTCTTTTCAGCAGTTGTACAAAATATTCTCAGATATTGTGTGACAGTGCTTCACATTGCCACCTAGCCGCCTGGAGTGCATACTACATCGAATTTCACACACTTTTGCGTCACCATATGCACGCGGATTCCCCCCCCATAACGCTCGTCTAAACGCAGAATAAAAAGTGATAATGCCACGCCACTTTTGCGTTTTCTCTTCAGATCGTTTCAGTGTAAACAACCTTAAGCCTCGTACACACCGGGACGAATATCGGCTCGCGTTATTCGTCAGCCTTTTTCAACGCGTTTTTTTGTGTTCACACCCAATCGATTTTCGCTGACGATGAGCCGAGTGAACATGCAAATTTATTCCCAGACATTAGATGGCGCTTAATGTAAAACAGAAATACCCTGGTCCACAAAGTGCTTCTGACACTCGCTTGTCACTTAGAAGAAGAGAGCAAGTTTGTCGCGTTTGTCATATAGTTCTTTATTCTCGTTGGTGTCTCATTATAAAGACACCAACAAGACCAGCAGCTCTACATTCATCTGGCCTTGCATCTTCCTCGTCTTATTTCTCCCGGCAGAGTGTAGTAGACACTGTATATCTTCTTCGCCATTACGTATGTGTGCTCGGCAAGACCGTTTTGTGTTTAAGCGCCCCCAAGTTGTGTTTTACTGTAATTTCAGAAGCTCCAGACACGTGAGCAAAAGCGCCAATCTCATTGGTTGGATAGTTTTTGACGAGGCGCGTCAAACCAAAAAAACGAACCCGAAGCGTTTAAAAAAAAATTACGCTTTTACCCGTGGCGTTTTACGCGTAGGTGTGCACACTCACATTGGCGCCCATTGTTTAGTCACGAGGCGTTAAACGTTGCCGAATATCGCACGCGAAATTCGTCCCGGTTTGAACAGGCCTTTAATGTGCAAACGACCATCATTTGGTTTAAAATAATGCAAACCACTCAATATCAAGGAGATTGAGTTGCATGCATCACTCTAGTCATGCTTATATGTTGGCACTAGGGGTGCAACGGTTCAAATAGCTCAAGGTTCGGTTTGTATCACGGTTTTAGGGTCACGGTATGGGTCGGTATGTGCTATGTTCAGGGAAAAAAAAAAAAGACTACAGTCAAATAAAATAACAAATAATCTAACTAGGGATGTCCCGATCCGATCCACAGCATCGGTATCGTGCCGATACTGGCCCAGAACGCTAGATCGGAGGGGAGAAAAAATATGATCCGATACCTATCCAACAATGATTGAATATAGCATTTCCCTTGCTGCGACATTAAGCGGTTTTGCCATCTATTTTGCGGGCAAAAAATGGGTTTGGGCGGGTGGACAAACATTGGGCTGTTTCGGATCAGTTCGGCGGGTTTTTGTAGCCGAAACACCGGCACTTCAGATCCTTCTTCAGGCGACCCTCTGTTCAGCAGGCAGTAGTCTGTCTCACTCACTCACACACACACACCTCTGGCTGACGTGCCCTCTAAACTCACAACAGACACTCCATCCCACTACCTTCAGTGTACTATAAACACGGTTTTGCAATCTGTCTCCTCAGTTTATAAACCGTAGGCTGTAAACTGTATGCTACACAAGATTATGACGCATAGCAAGTGTGTGTGCAGAGTGTGGAGCGCGCACTGCATGGACGGAGCGCGGGCGCGAACACTTCCGGTTTCCTTTCAACAGTGGAAACAACTTAAAATACTAATTTCTGGTCATACAGAAAATAACTTATTTATATATAACTTTTTGGTGTGCATACAGTTCAAATTAAAATGTTGGTGTTCAACTTTGAGTTTTAAAAATACAACAACCGTAAATTTTTCGTTTTACGGTTAAAAAAGGAAAAACGAATGGACGCAAAAGCACACGGATCAATGGGTAATTTTAAAGCTTTTTAATTTTAAATGATTAACTTTAAACCTGTTGGTAGCTTTAAGTAGCCTACTGAAGTAGCCTGCCTGCCTGTATTTTGTCCTGTTTGAATAAAGGGTGGCAGTCTTTCATAATCAAATGTTGTTATAGACTATATACTGGAGAAGTATTTGTTCTCCATTTGAGTGAGATATTTTTAGGTTGCTAATTGAGCAAAATGCTTCCATATATTTTATTAGGCCTAGTATTAGTTCAAGAATAAAATAGAATAAAATAAAAACATCGGATTAATATCGGTATCGCAAATAGCCAAAGCTGCGGCATCGGAAGTGAAAAAGTGGTATCGGGACATCCCTAAATCTAACCACAAGCAAAAGCACAAATAAATACAATAGAGCAAAGATACTAATAAAATAAACTATGCTTTTCAGGTAGATCTAACATTAGTTTTCAGGTACAGACATTAAATAAAATAATCAAGTGTAAAATAACATTGCATATTAGACTGTATAAATTAAATGAATCCTTAAAGTTACAAAAGCTGTTAAATTCAGAGCTGATTCAGTAGGCCTACACTGATACTGTGAGTTGTCTTTCTTGACTGTATAAGTTCACTTAAGGCATAACAGTATATGTCTGCTAGGATACTTGTTTACACTTTGTGTGAATTTGTCCATTCAAGTGCAAGACTTGAAAGAACTCAATATCTGCACGCTGTCTGAGATGACGACACACACACACATATCTTCTCACAGTGCGCACGAGTTCTCTTTCACGTCTTGCTCTTGAATGTTTACATTGGCAAAGCTTAAATGACTTTAGTTTTAAACACCGATAGTAACGTGTGTAGTTCAGATCTCGCCTGCGCGAGCGCGCTATCAACTCCCGGGTGGTGATGACAGCGTAAATGACTGGTCATGTTCGAGCATTTGGCACTCGCATTGAACAGTTTACTAAAGAGTAACGTTTTTTTGATTATCGCTGTTGTAATGTATTATTTAGGAAGCCAGCAAGTGAATTTATCGATAGTGAAACTGTCTGTTTTATGTGTTATTTTCAACAAACCAGATTATAGATGCGTCATCAGTTTTGAGATCAACCTCGGTGCAAGTGCGTCACGAACCGTGGGTACAGTTCGATTTTTTTTTACAGGGAACCGTTACACCCCTAGTTGGCACAGTACATCTTAAAATGATGCTCACCTGAGTTTGACACCAGCTCAATGTCATTACCCTCCAGAACCAGCTCGTCTTTTTGAGCAGCAGACACTGCACACGCCACACCTACCAAAAAACAAAACACCTTAATTCTGTAACCAGGCATGTTTGCAGCAGAATTAAATGGGTCATCGGATGCAAAATTCAATTTTGTATGGTGTTTGCATATAAATTTGTTTTTGCAGTATGTGGACAACCACCATACAATGAAAAAAATCCATTCACTTTTTTAATTCTCAAAAAGTCTAAACTCAATCAAGCCGTTTGGATTTTCTGAGCAATGTCATATTGCTCATGCTCCGCCCACGACCACTGACAGATTGTCCCGTATTAGCATATTTCCGCCCTCAGCCATTTGTATACTGTCCACCAAGGCAGCACTTTATGTGTCTTGTGTGACACCCCCATGGAAGAGTGGGGTGAGTAAAAAGGGTGTCGTTTTACACAACCTTTGAGGAATTTTAACCAAAGTATGTTACAAACTTTACATGAAGACCCTAAAGAATCATACCAACTAGTGGAAAATGGGCATCCGATGACCCCTTTAAGGGGTTTGTGATGACAGACATTCCACCAATTCAGACGAAAAGCCTTTACACATACCTGTCCTCATGCGAACACGGCGGACGTACTTCTCTCCCAAGAAGTTCCTGATCTCCACCAAAGAGCCAGTCTCCTGGATCACCACGTTAATGGGGAAATGGGCATATACAGATCGCATCTTGTATCTGAAGCCCTAGAGAACAAATGAAACATGCATTACATCACATAGTCCATATCTTTTCCTCTTCAATATAACTAGAACGAGATTACAGGGTAGGACACTAAAACAGTCCTTTTAAAGCTGCTTTAGACAATGAGCATAAGGAATTGCGTACGAATGTAACAAAATCGAGTTTACTTACCAGGGTGACCCCCTTAATCATGTTCTGGACATGACTGCAGATGGTGCGGACTGTGGCCAACTCCTTCCTGTTACCCCACCACTTATCCACACGCAGCTAAAACAAACACAGATCATCCACTGAAAGTCCACACACGTTAACAAGGTATGTTTACATGCACCTATTTATCAGAATGAATCTAATCCATTTCAGATTCACATTTGTTTACGTGTACATCACATGTATTCAGAACAACACTTCATTGCCAGTGTCACCTGAGCTACTGCAAGCATAATTGACCTATCAGTAAGCCCCTCCCCTCAAACGCAGATGAGCCAATGGCAGTTGAGTATCAGTTGCATGGGGACCGGAACTCTGACATCTTTAGGTTTCAAAGGCATAGAGAAACATGGGAAGATCCGAAGCTCTCATCGGTTTTATGGTGTTTTTGCTACAAAAAAAATGGTAAAACAATGTGCCTGGGGTACTTGTAACACTGATTCCAGGTATCCTGAGAGGATGGGCATGGGTATTCATGTATTGAATCACCGTACTGTGCACGTGCTCACCAGAGCGTTTCAAAAGTGTGATAAGATTAGCGGGAACAGACCAATTATTGCGCAATACAACTAAAGCCCGGTTTATTTATAATATCAATGATGTGAGAGCAGTAACCTGGTTCCCTAAGGATTCAAACCCAATCCCAATGAAGACGGAAACTTTCATTATCTGGTTGTCATACTCATACTTCGTTACAATTAAAGTTAGCGAGTCCATGCTAACATACAAACCTAAATAGCTTACTGTTCTCACAACGTGTACAGTGTAGGTCAAAAACAGCCATCTGCGATTGTGACGACCGTAACATGAGGCTTCTCCTGCTCGCATTGTGAGCCGTTAAACACTCGCTTCCAAATTAATCGTTACCTACCATATTTATTTTAAAAACTTTTATATATCCCTCCATGACATATTTAAGTCCCACTTGAATGCTCCTCGATGAGAGGTGGTCATTCTGTGTCCAAAATTGATCAAAAACATCTTGGGACAAGGTTTTCACACTGAGAGATGTCATTGTAAGACAGTTAGCAACTCTGTTTGTTTGTTCGAGATTGCAACAGTAACTTAAGGGATGGGGCTTAGAGATAGGTCAATTGCCTTTTTCCCCTTCATGATTTTATATGTATATACACACAGCTGACATGTCAGAATAACTTTAGCAAATATTTAATACTCAGTCTCCTCAACTGACCACTTCAAGAGAAATATACATGTTCAGAAGATGTAAAACAAACATTCCCATCATGACACTACATAGTTATTTTTCCTGTTGATCAGATTACTTCAGCCAGATAGTATATTTAATATAAGATACCCTATAAAAAGTGGGCTTAAAGGGAAGATTCAAAAACACTATCGCATGCCTAATCTTAGAAGGCAGATAGTTCCATAGTTTTGAGCTAATTAAGAGAACACCCCATTACCCATAGCTCTTAAAAGAGTTGGCGGTACAGTATGTATCAAGACTGCAAACCTTCTTCTGTTTCTTGCCCAACAGACTGAGCTCCAGGTTAATATGGTTGAACTCCCGGCGGAGAACGCCTCGGGGTCCCTTCACTGTAACTGTGCGGCCCTTGAGGGACACCTCGACTGTAAGGAAACAGACACAATTTAGTAAACATGAACGCATGGAGTGGATTAAGGAGAAAACTCTCTAAACCATATACGCAAGAAGTGTGTGAATGGTTAGGACGTGATGCATGATATTTGACATAACGTTACCATTGTCGGGGATGTCCACTGTCTGATTGCTGAGAATGGTCTTCATTCTGAAGAAAACAAGCACAAAGCGGTCAGCAAAAAGCATATTCTGTCCATCACAAATACCAAGTTTTATCACTTATTAGAACAGAAAATCTGAAAGCCTAGTAACGTTACAGCCCCGGTGGAATCTATAATAATTCTAGTCAATTACACCAGGGTGGTACCGTTTACGTATTTTAAGTCCGTTTAATGCTACTTGAACATTACTAATGTCATAATGAGACAAACATGGTTTAATATCAATGTGCTTAATGAATGACTTGTAATTGCTCCGGCCTACACGTCTGGCTAACCGATAAACACTAACCAGACATACGGCGCTTATCATACAGCATCGGGTTTTCAACACTAATATAGCCACAAATATTTTCATAAACATATAAACAAAGTCTCGAGACACTAGGCAAACCTAACGCATTTGATATTAGTGCAGATGGTACTTGATTAAAATGACCAAGAACAGGATGCGCCATGTTCTTACCTCGCTGAATAAGGGGGAAAGGAAGGAGGAAGGACGTGATGACGTAAATGTAACCCGTACGTTATGCGTCACAAGCCAGTCTGAAAGGCACGACCAAACGATTACAGATACCCTGAAAATCAAGTTACTGAAGCAAAACAACTGAGGTTATCAGTAAATATTTTAAATTAGATTTCAGAAATATATATTTATGTTTTTACTATGCATATGTTAACAATAAAATATATCACATTCACATGTTTGTCAGGTATATAACGCTCCGGTCTTAATCATAAAGTTAATCAATTACAGAGCTATTGTTGTCAATGACAAGCTCATGCTGAATCTGAAGTCATGGCGTTGATCAGCAGAAGTTGTTGTGCTGCGGGTCGATATTCTTCTAATCATCTGTTTTTACCATCAAAATGCTTTGAGGCGTCTAATGTAAGCGATTTCTTCGTTCTGTTTTAGTTTTATGACTGACTGTACAAAAATAGAATGTCAAATAGTTAAGTGCTAACCTGCCGGTGCTCAACCGGTGCAGGCCAGTACAGAAGTTGCTGCAATATAACAGTATAATGTCCTCCGATTTAATATATTAAAATTTGTTAGTGTTTTTTTTATATGCATATTATGCTGAGCTAACTGAACTGTTTGATGATGATATTACTATAAAAGTTTTTAAATTGAGGTCACGCTCGAATCGTGCTTCTGGTCGCAGGTTTACTACTGTAACAGACTGACCACTGCTGCCAACACATCCACAATCACCGAGAGGAAGAAAGACATAAAAGAGGATGGACTGAACCTCCAGGATTTCATATCAGGAGAACTGTCAGAAAAGAGCAAGTGGGAGGAATACAGAGGCAACCTGAAGAGAGAGAAGGGAGAAAGGTAAACGAATGGACACCGCTTTAACATTTTCTATTTTTATCCATGGTGCCATGGCCATCAATACTCCACCAATAATACCACCAAAATATTTAGGGATCAATAGGGTTTCAATATGAAACCCTATTATAATGGTTAGGATTTTTATTATTATTATTATGATTTCATTCACAGTAGTCACTTTGCAAAGGTCACTTTATCAGTGTTGTCCAATTGTGCCTTTAGACATAGACTATGCTATTTGTTAATAAATTAGATGTGTGATTTAATTACTGAATGTACACAGACTTTTAATTTTTATATCCTGCCTGGTAAAATGTATGAAATTAACCCTGTAACACAAGCTTGACATGAAATAATAGTCAGAAAAATATTTTTTTTTTTAATGGAACAGTTTACCCTTTAGTTTAGACAAACATTTGAATATGGTGCTCATACCCGAGGAGGTGAAAAAAACACCCATTTTATTCAGAGGTCCAAACTGAGCAAAAATATACAACTTGGTGTAGTTGGCACCAAAAGGTAAAATTCTGATAGCTTGTAATGTATATCAATGAGATCTTTGTAACAGTGGTCTATAGCAGCCATCTTGCATAAAATACATATAAGTTGTTATTCTATTTCTCCCAATAATATGTCTTAGTAAGAGGATATTTAAATGTTTAGTTTTAGGATCAAAGCTCTGTAGTTTTTATTGTGGGTGGCAAAACATATAATACAATACAATACAATGATGATAGAGATATACTAATAAACATTCCTCAAAAGCCTGATGTATCATATTTAATTTTTTTTTTTTTTTGCTATGTTTTAACCTGATTTTCCTAAAAAGGATGTATGGATAATGAAGTAAACCTCAGTAGCTACAGTCCAGTAAGATAGATAGATAGATAGATAGATAGATAGATAGATAGATAGATTTGAACTTGAACTTGGGAATTTTTTTGAACATTTATGTATACATGTATAAAGTTCAGTCCATAGGATTTAACCAGTGTTTTATTTTCCCAGGCTAAGGCTACCACCATGGCTAAAGACAGAGATTCCTATAGGAAAGAACTACAACAAACTGAAGAACACACTTCGAGAACTGAACCTACACACAGTGAGTGGCTGAAAACATGCCTGACATTTCTCCTCATAACAAATAGGGAAAATTTTACAGTTCAATTAAAGGAATAGTTCTTTCAAAAATGAAAATTCACACATGAATTTGAAAAATTATCACAACAAGAGAAGTTTTCAGTACAATGAAAGTGGAAGAGAACCAGGGGCTGTCAAGCTACAAAAAGAATAAAAATGCACCATAAAGCATAAAAGTAGTCCATACAAGCATTATATACACTACCATTTAAAAGTTTGGGGACATACTTTTTTTAAAGGTGAAGTATGAAGTTTCTGCGACACTAACTGAATTACAAAAACAAAGCATATTTTAAAACAACCTTGCTAACGGCTCTTTCACGCATCGCACCTACCCAAATTGACATTAATGCAGATTGTACATCAGAGTCATAGCTCTCAGATGCTTGTGAAGGCTTGTCTCAACAGGTAAAAGTTAGCTACTTTCAATTGAAGGACTAACATAGTAGGAATACTTTTAGCTGAGTTGCTATGTGTCATGAGTAAGCAATTGAGTAGACTAACACTGTCTAGAGCGAACATGAACGTCTCGCTTATAATCAACCCATCCAACAAATTTGTACTATATTTTTGATCAAATAAATGTAGCCTTGGTGAACATGAGACTTCTTTCAAAAACATTAAAATCGTAGTGACCTCAAACTTTTGAAAGGTAGTGTATAACTATATTCATGGCTTGGCTTTACAAACAAACAAAGGTTTAGGAAGGACATCCACGTCTTCTACAGGCACGCTGGTGGCTGACGAGGCCTATGCGGGACAGGCAGGTCCTGCCACAACAACTGCAGGTAAAGGTCTGGTCCAGGATGGGTGCTGAGGGGACACGGTTCTTCCTTCTTCTCCTTATGTCCTCCATACTGGCCCTGCAGATATCTTCAAAAAGGGAGGTGGCCTGATGGACTGTGCGCCGCCAAGATTCGCGATCAGCTGCTTGTGTTGCCCACGAACGGTGATCGATGCAGCAAGCAGTGAGGGACTTCTTCAGGGAGTCTTTGTACCGCTTTCGTGGTGCCCTGATGTTGCGGTAGCCAGAAGACAGTTCCCCGTACAGTACGATCTTAGGTAGGCGGTGGTTCTCCATCCTGGAGACGTGCCCTGCAGAGCGAAGATGTACCTTGAGGACCATGGCCTCGATGCTAGTGACCTCCGCTGACTCGAGGACTTCAGTGTTGACGACGAAGTCACACTGTTGAGGATTGTGCGGAGGCAGCGCTGATGGAAACGCTCGAGGAGTCTCAGGTGATGACGGTACGTGACCCAGGACTCAGCGCCATACAGTAGAGTGGTCAGCACAACAGCTTTGTATACACTGACCTTCGTGTCTTTTTTGAGGTTGTTGTTGTTCCAGACACGTCCGTATGTCTGCTGAATGCACTGTTTGCCTTGGCCAGCCTGTTGTCAACTTCTTTGTCGATCTTGGCGTCAGAAGAGATCACGCACCCCGAGTTGCTGAAATGGTGGACAGCCTTCAGTTCTGTTTGTTCGAAGGAGATGCTTGGTGGATGGTACTCTTTTTGTGGTGCGGGCTGATGCAGAACTTCAGTCTTCTTCAAGCTGACTTCAAGGCCAAAGATCTGAGCAATTTTGCAAAACAGGACGTGATTCGCTGCATAGCTGCTTCTGTGTGAGCAAGAAGGGCGGCATCATCAGCAAACAGCAGCTCCCGGATCAGTAGCTCCATGGTCTTTATGTGGGCCTGCAGACGCCTCAGGTTGAACACGCTCCCGTCGAGACAAAAACGGATGTATATACGCCAACAGCGTCGTCGAGGTCCTCTGTGGTCTGCTGGAGCATCATGCTGAACAAAATGGTGAACAGTGTGGGAGCAAGAACACATCCCTGTTTCACACCGTTTGCAATAGGGAAGGGCTGCGAGAGGACGTTGCTATGTCTGACTTGTCCAAGCTGGTCTCCATGAAGCTGGATGATCAAACTTCTGTGGACAGCCTAGCTTTTCCAGAACTTTCCAAAGTCCCTGCCTGCTCACGGTATCAAATGCTTTTGTCAGATCCACAAAGGTGACGTACAGCGCTTTGTTTTGTTCCCGGCACTTCTGCCACAGGACAAACACCATGTCTGTGGTTCCCCGGTTGGCTCTGAAGCCACACTGTGTCTCTGGAAGGTGATCTTCTACCAGTTGATTCAGCAGTATCCTTGCAAGGATTTTGCCGGCGACAGAGTGTTATGCCACGATAATTGGAACAGTCTGACTTCTCCCCTTTGTTCTTGTACAGAGTGATGATGACTGCATCACAGAGGTCTTGAGAGAGTTTTCCCTGCTCCCAGCAGCAGACGAAGAATTCATGAAGTTTGGTGTGCAGCGCTGGGCCTCCATTCTTCCATACCTCAGAAGGTATGGCATCAACTCCTGCAGCTTTTCTCCTCTTCAGCTGTTTAATGGCTTCCTCAGTCTCTTGTAATGTTGGTGCTACATCCAGTTCAGTTTTCACTGGTTGTTGTGGGATGTGGTCAATCTCTGGTTCTTGGACTAAGCGGCTAGCATTGAAAAGGGTGTAGAAGTGTTCAGACCAGCATTTCAGGATAGAGTCCTTTTCAGTGAGCAGTTCTTTTCCGTCTGCACTCCGCAGGAGGCTCAGGATTTGGAGGGACCATATACCGCTTTTAGAGCTTCGTAGAATCCCCTGTAGTCTCCAGTATCAGCGCAAAGCTGAGTTCTTACTGCGAGGTTGGTCCACCACTCGTTCTGAATCTCTCGAAGCTTACGCTGGAGGGTGCTGCATTCCAGGCGGAAGGCTGCTTTTTTTTATACGGTTGGGCCAGGTGGGCCTTGTGTGCTGATCTCTACTTTGACAGCAGCTCTTGGACTTCTAAGTTGTTCTCATCTAACCAATCCCTGTTTTGCTTCGTGGAGAATCCGAGGGTATCTTCAGATGTTTGCGGAACAACAGTTTTGATGCGGTTCCACAGCACTTCTGGGGCCGGAGGCGAGTCGGCTAGGCAGATGGGTTCCTCTAGCCTAGACCGTAGGCTCTCCTGGAAAACTGCTCTGACTGCGGCAGACTGAAGTCTACAGACCTTGAGCTTCTTCCTCAGGGGCGCCACTTTTCCTTGGTTTGGGCTTAAAGTGGAATGTGATTTTGCAGCGGACAAGGCGGTGGTCTGTGTAACACTCGGCGCTGGGCATTACCCTGGTGTGAAGGACATCTTTTAGGTCACGCTGGCGCACTAGGATGTAGTCTATGAGATGCCAGCGTTTTGAACGAGGGTGCATCCAGGTTGTCTTCAGACTGTCTTTCTGCTGGAAGATGGTGTTGGTAATGGAAAGCTGCTGTTCAGCACAGAGTTCAGGTAACAAGCGTCCATTATCGTTGCAGCTGCCCACACCATGCCTACCAAGTATGCCTTTCCAGGTTTCTGAGTCTCTGCCCACTCTGGCATTGAAGTCGCCAATTATAACAATCTTGTTATCAGCTGGGACATCTTGAAGAAGGCTGCGTAGATCAGAGTAAAACTTATCTTTGTCTGCAGGATCTGCCTGGATAGCTATATAGTATTGTGATAAACAGATGTTATTTTGCTATTCACTGAAAATCCATTTTACTGTATGTAAAAGAGCAACTTGGACATTCTGCTATAAATAACTCCTTTTGTGTTCCACGATTTCAAAATAGAGAGAGAGTAGAAGATGACAATAATTTAATTTTGAAGGTGAATTATTATTCCTTTATTCTTCTAGATCAGTGGTACATGAAATAAACACTGTTTCTTTGGTTACAGGTCTGCGAGGAGGCCCGTTGTCCAAACATTGGGGAATGCTGGGGGGGAGGAGAGTATGCCACAGCCACAGCAACCATTATGGTGGGTCTGAAAAACACCTACAAACATACAAGGATAATATCTCTATGTAATGGTCTTTCAAACAGTATTTCTTCCCTAACAGAGGAATTTTGATTCTGCTTGTTTCCCTTACTCGTTCCATAGTTAATGGGGGACACATGCACACGTGGCTGTAGGTTTTGTTCCGTTAAAACGGCGAGACGTCCTCCACCTCTTGACCCCGATGAGCCATATAACACAGCTAAAGCCATTGCAGCATGGGGACTGGACTATGTAGTCCTCACATCAGTGGACAGAGATGGTGAGGAAACATGAAAACAACAACAAACCAAAGTTAAACACTCTGTAAAATGCCTTCACAGACATTTTCCTTTCTTCTTGACCTATTTGCTTTTGGAACAAGGACATCTTTGTTTTGAAATAGCCAGTTTAGCTTTAGTTATGTCATAGCGATGATCCATGGTTTGCTACTTACTAGTCAGTTGCAAGTTATATTTGTTGGAGGGCAGTGGCGGAGCCAGGATTTTTTCATAGGGGTGGCCAGGCAAGGGCCAGCAAACAGTCTGGGGTGGCATATAAATCTTAATTATTTTAACATAAAAATTAGTTTAAATAATGTATTGGACTGTTTTAGTGCCTTTCTACACAACTGAATACAGTTCATTTGTACTTAATTGTAATTGAGACAGTAGTGAATTAGGAATCATGGAATACTGAGTGAATTTGATCTTTTTTATTATTATTAGCTACTTACTACCTCCAGGCATATTAATAAAGAGTACACACACTATAGCTAAAGTTCAACTTGCTCAGTTAGCTTGGTTCTGGTTCTCAAAACCCCCAACATTGTTGCAACTTCATGGATGAGACATGCAGATAACTACTGTAGTTCGAAGATTATTTATCCTTAATTGAATTTTATATAATCAATTAACTCTTCAACTTTCTATATTAGTTGTTCTATCATACCTAAATTAAAAAGGGGGAAAACATCTCTTTTGAATCCCTATGTGCAAGAATGTGAACAAGGCGGAAGTAAACAGCACATAAATACCAGAATGTAAAATTAGTTATTTTATGGATTTAAAAATGATACATTTTGGTTTTTCCTTTACAAATTAACGCAAAATTACCGCCTATCTTCTAGTAGCCTACAAATGGACAGTGCTCACATTTATTTGAACATTAAAAAAAATCACATAGCCTATCAGTTTGTGCCTTAAATTGTGATTTCACATGGCAGAATATTTAGGTCGAGACATATGTGACGCATATATAACAAATACATGCATGCATGCAGTTTTGACACAGATTTTATCGCCTTTTTGATTATTTCATGAGTTAGCTAATTGACGACAGAATTACTGCTACAGCACGCCACATTGCGCGTGATGTGCAAGTACAGTACAACGGCTGTCAGGACAGGAAAGTTAGTTTTACTGACATTTGTTGACCTTACAACATCTCATCTTACCGCAGATAGCCTTGTTTATAGTCGACGCGTCCGCAAGAGCGCGAAGGTGCGCGCGGCAAAAATGACGTCATTGCGGTGTGGGCGGTCGTGCGGGTTGGGTGCGCAAGGCCCCATTTCGCCTGGCGGTGCGCCCGGCACTTTTTGTAACTTCGCGCGCGGCGCCGCATCCGAAGATGAACGACTTCGAGCCGAATCTGTCCGAACTGGTACATCTGTACCAGCATGTTTATGATCCTTCTATACACAGAGACATTTGCATTGATGGGCAACCATGAAAGCCTCTCATTTTGTGAATAGGAACACATTTGCATTAAGCACCCAGTTTGCACTTGTCTAAAGTAACTGCTTACATTTACAAAATAAGCCTACAATAGCAGAAGTAAGCCCTGCTGATGAGATTAAGGTTTAAACAATCTTCAATAAGGCTTCAGTCACATGCAGTGAAAGTACAATAAACCTACTGCATTTATTACTCTTTTTATATGAATCAGCAATTAATAAACTATTAATAAACGGAAAACTACTTCTTCACTGCTGATTCCTGGTGGTTTAGAGGAGAATTACTCCGAGTCGCCCCCTGTCGTTTCACAGAATAGCACAACGGCGAGCGCGTCAAGTATAAACGCCTCGTCCGTTTGGAGAGGTGCGCGCGCAGTCAGTGGAGGCTCGTGCGGAAGCGTCGAGTATAAACAAGGCTTGACGTTACTGATTCAGGACAACGCGATTTTCTCCGCATCTGACAGAAGTGTCACAAGCTTTCACACAGATCTTTCAAAATAAAAGTAGAATCAGAAAAAAAAGAGAATTACGTTGTTGTTTCTTTAACTGGACATATGCGACTCACTCAAAACGGTCTCGCATCCCACCAGTTGAGGAACATTGAATTTAGATTTACTATGCTCCGATCACTGCTCAAGCTTATTCGGCACCCATACATTTCCGCACTCGTTAGACTTGCGCCTGGCGCTGAGGTGAAGTTCAAGTGCGCGTCTGAAGTCTCACGTTTTTTTGTGGTCTTAAAGCGACGGTTCTGTGTTTTAAAAACAAAATTCTTGTAAAAATAAGAGCGAGACAGAAACAGCAGTTGTGAGAGGGGTGGCCAAGCTTAAGCCAAGGGTGGCCATGGCCACCCCCTGGCTCCGCCACTGTTGGAGGGGCATTCTCCTCCTTCTAGAAAGCATTTGATTGGAAGAAAATCTGTGTAGTGCAGGATGAGTCATTTAATATTTTTGGTCGTTTTCCTAAAAGCAGAAAACCCGTTATTTTTAAAAAATGTGTATATCTGTTAATAAAAGCATATAGCATATAGAAGCTAATAGACATGGACCAAGAAAAACATAATTGTAATTTTGTTTTCATGGGTCTTTAAAACTCTCCATTGTATTATAATGTTTCCTTATCCGTACAATATTTTTATTATGCTGGACAGATATTCCTGATGGTGGAGCTGAACATTTTGCAAAGACCGTCTCCAGCCTTAAAGAAAGGTAGAGATTAGGCCTACTTTTTTTTAGTTTTTTTTTTTAGAATCAACTCATTCATTTGTTTCTCTCATACATGATCTTTTCTCTCTAAGGAACCCTAAAATCCTGGTAGAGTGTTTGACTCCTGATTTCCGCGGTGATCTGGCGGCAGTGGAGAAAATTGCTTTGTCTGGGCTTGATGTTTATGCTCACAATATAGAGACAGTTAGAGAACTACAGAGGTTGGGGCATCTTGTGCGCTCGCTTAAAAATGCTGTCATGTCTGTTACATTTTTTTTATACATGTGTGTGTGTTTTTAATTATTCTTTTTAATGCAGTTTAAAAGTCAAGAAATACAGACAGCTTTAACAAAGTGTTGTTTAATATGATAAAGTTCTGTGCATTTTTATTTTTAAGCAAAAAATATTTATTATAAAAATATTCATAAAATATTGAAATATTTCCAAATAATAATTATACATATTTTATTTTTATTTATCTATTTTGTAAAAAAAAATTCTGTTGTTTTTTTGTAGTCACCACCAGATGGCAGAAATATCTAGTCAATCTTATCAAGTGAATTCGTAACAGTAGTTCTCATCCTTTATGATTCTCACTTCTGTTTAAAGCTTGGAGATTTCATTGCAGATCTCACTTTCACCTTTGATCTTTGACCTTAAGGCATGTGCGTGACCCCCGTGCAAACCTTGACCAATCACTGAGTGTTTTACGACATGCTAAAAAAGCGAAATCCAGTGTGCTCACAAAGACTTCCATCATGTTGGGTCTCGGAGAGTCAGATGCACAGATACATGCTGCTCTTAAGGGTAATGTGCCTTAACCTACGCTAATTAATACCAGAGTTTCACATGTATCCTATGTTTATAATAGGAGGTAAATAAATATTCATAATATATTGGTATATGAGAGTTCTTTGTCTTCTTGCAGAATTGAGGGACTCTGGAGTGGACTGTCTAACACTGGGCCAGTACATGCAGCCAACCAAACGCCATCTCAAGGTACAACAACAATACATAATGATAAAACAACCAAGCTGTCTTAAGGCCCGTTCACACCAAGAACGATAACTATTGCTTTAATTATATTAGCACCCACGCAAATGGACAATATATTTCTGTTTATTATAAGCACGCTCTGCTGTTATGTCATCTCTTCTGTCGCTTTAATTGCTCAAGCTCAGCTTGATGGGTTCTGATTGGCTGTCAATGTTTTATCAGTCATCAGCTAGGATATCATTTCTCTGTGCCGTTATAGTTGTGGTGTGCGGACTCTGCTATTCTTTTACATTTAGAATGATTTTTACAACTTTTATAGTTATTATCGTCCTTGGTGTGAACGGCCTTTAGACGGCATGATGCATTCTGCACAAAATGGCGTATGCTGGCTGACATCACCAGTTACAGTGTGATTGGCTGGTTTTGTGCAAATTTCAGGAATAAATTTGTGGTCACATAAGCAAAATGTCAGCGAAATTGTCCATAGTCTATTTTTAAAAGTGTAGCAATGTATGAAGCACATCTCACCTTGAATTCACTTTTAAACCAAGCAGCTTTAGATTGATCAATAAGGTGAATCCATGTGACCAACTTAAACCCTTACAAAAAAAAAAAAAAGTAGTGTTTGCCCTCACACGAAAAAGTGGATTCCTATTGACTAGATTTCACCTATAAACATTTGCAAAACAATGTTAATCTATGACTGTACCTTAAGTAATCTATTATAGATAACTCGCCCCTAAAAGGCCACATTTCCTGTTTTATACATCATTTTTAGTTTTATTCTTTTACATCACTCATAACGCACTTTTAGAATGGCACCTTCTTGAACACATCATTCTAACTGTGTCTGATTGAAGGTGGAAGAATATGTTACTCCTGAGAAGTTTGCTCACTGGGAGAAGGTTGGCCAGGAGATGGGCTTTGTCTACACAGCCAGTGGGCCACTTGTGCGCTCCTCTTACAAAGCAGGTAATCTGAGTGCATATTTAAATTTATAAAGATTTATATAATACCTAGTAGTGTAGATAACGCTATTCATTAGCAGTACCATTTTTTTCTCAATATCTATGTTTCCATCCAAAGTTTTGAATTTAACTTTTGCGCAAAATAAAGCACCATTTCCATCCTATGTGTTTAAGAGAACAAAATCTTCACTTCCTGGAAAATTGCAGCAAAATATCTGTAAAAAAAAAAAAAAAAAGTAAGTTGCTGCAATCAGGAAGCATCTGTGGCTTGTGTTATTTTACGTTCGGATGCATATGCCTGAAAAAAAATCATCTACCTGAATTGAGTACTCAAGTTTTTATGCGCATTGTTAGAATTTATGCGCATCTTGTCGTTTCCATTCAGCATTTAATCTACTTTTAAAATAGATCAGTTCTTTTACAACAAGATGGTGTAGTTTTGACCATCAGGGCAGCCAAACATTGACTTCAATGTTTCAACTATCATGAAGCTCACACACTTGCACATACTGTTACTTTTTTTTTTAATGCACTGTCTCATGTTTTATATATATATATATATATATATATTTCTTAGGCGAGTTCTTTTTGAAGAATCTGCTGGAAAAGAGAAAGACTGAAGACACCACAGCAGCAGCAGAGTAAAACTGCTAAACATCACCTGTCTATCCTCTCTTTCTCTACAGTATAAACACTATTAAAGATAGTGCTATTAGAACTATTAGAGATAGTTCACCCAAAAATAAAATTCTGTAATTATTTACTCATCCTCATATTTGTTTTTAATCATACCGGTTTGGAACAACACGAGGTTGCGAGTAAATGTACATTTTCATTTTTGGGTGAACTATTCCTTCAAGTATACATATCACAAAATAAAATTGTGGCAATAAAATTTTTTAAATGAACATATTTGATTGTTTTAGAAATGGATTAAAGATCTGTATATTGTGCATCATCTAAGTAATATAAATAGAATATGTTAAATTTAAACTTGACAAAATACATGTTAATTGTGCATTTTTTTTTTGTTTCAGCCATGGTTGTCTTCCATATTTTAAGTCTGTGAAATGAATAGACGACAGTGCTACTTTGATTGGTCCATATTTATTTAAGAAATGAGTTTTCTGCAATCATTCTACATGACAATTACAAACCTGTACAGTAAGAGATGATTTTATAAAAGCTACAGATGTGACTCTACAATAACTAATAGACAGTGCAGGTCCAATATATATAAAAAGACTAATAAATGATTAATAACTGGGTGACACAAACAGCTGGTGTACTCGCATGCCAAATTTAAGGCAAATGTTTTACACTGTTTGTGTCCCACATGGTCCTAATATCAAAATTACCATTCCTCATGTTGCTGCTCCCTCAGACATCGCTCTCAAATAAGTAGGTAATTCTGCCACTAAAATCCATAACACTGATAGCCATAACCAATAATACTCTACTGAACAGTAGTGGAACGTTGAAATGCATTAACACCAGTTTTGAGCACAGATAATATATATATATATATATATATAAATTCTAAGAATCATGATTTAAAACAAATTAAGACAGACGATAAAGTCTTTAACACATTAAAACACTGCATTTTGCTAACAGATATGAGAGATAAAACTGTCTTAAAACCAAAACATTCTGTTAAACAGCTCAACACACACATAGAGCACATGCATTTTTACAAACAAAGGAGTCCGTAGTTTTCCAGGAACGGTGACACATTAATTTGGTTTTCTTAGCAAAAGACTTTAATCAATATAAAGTGCACATGCATGTGTGTGTCAGTGTCTTAGGCTTTGGCTTTCTTGGTGGGTGGTTCATTGATTCGTGGAACTCCTCCAGATGGTGTGAAGGGGATTCGTGTCGTTACCTTCTTTCCAATGGTCTCGATCTATGCAAAACAAAACATTAAACCATGTGAACTAATGAAGTGAATAAAATGATGAGTCAGAGAAGTGGGTCCCACACATAAATGTGTTAAGTGCACAAATAACTACTGACCTGAAAGCCAAAGTTCTGTAGTTGGATGTGCAGATGGTCCAGGACTCGTCGTCCATCAAAGATAAATGCTGGTTTCAACATCTTGTGATATATTTTCTCATAATCCAGATCCTAAAAACAAACACATAATACTTAACCATAAATAAGTAGCACAATGTACCATGGAATTCTTTTTGTACCATGTATTCTATTATATATACGAAACTATTCATAATTCAGTACACTGGTGTTTATCAAAGTACCATTACAGGGCTCAACAGTAAGGAGTTTTTTGCCAATACAGATTTATAGCGCACCAATGTTTTAACTGGACCAAATACAACAAAAAAAAATTATACATTATGAATTTAAATGTATAATTTTGTATATATTCTAAATTATCATTTAAAAAACACAGCTCTACATTTTTACATTTCTAAATTAAATATATAAAATACATAACCAAACATTTATTAATTTATAATATTATACTTGCATTTAATTGTCTAATTTAGAATTTATTCTAAAATTCTTTTAAAAAACAAACTAGTATTATAAAAGTTTACATTTAAATTTCGTTAGTATTATAAATGTTTTTTACATTTATACATTAATATGAAAATCAAAGATTTACTAATAAAAGATTAAGAAAATTTGCAAAGATACCTGGAAAATAATGCATAAAGGCTAAAAAATGCTAAACATTATCAGTAGATACACAAATTGAGTATGTTTAAAAATAATTTATTTTACTTTCACCCAGGGTTTCAGTTTTAACCACAAACCAAGCACAAATAAACAGCACCTATTTGGAACTGTTTGAACAACATGGGGTGTAGAGTGATGTCACACAATAGTGTGTTTATTGTGCGTGTGCCATGTACCTTAAACATGTCCCACTCTGTGCAGATGACCAGGGCGTGTGCACTTTCACACGCCTCGTAGGGGTCTGGCGTCACCGTAACAAGATCACAAACTGCAGACAGAATGAGAGTCAAATTAGACAGAAACACACAGACACAATAAACTTTGTCCCGCATTCCTAGATATGAGTTTCTCCCCTACATGAGGTTCAGCATGACACAGCACGGTCTTTCTTTCCTATCATTCAAAGAGACCTAAAGCACAGTTTTATCTGCTCAACACACATACCTCTCTCTGGGCTGTCTCCGGAGATGCTGGGTTGAGACAAGTCCTGCATTATCTGCTCTTTTAGCACTTTAGGGTCATAAATATGCAGCTTGGCACCTTCGTCCATCAGATACTTAGAGATATAGATACTGGACGACTCTCTGAAACACACAGGCACATAGGATGGACTTAGAACACAAGACTCCCGTTTAGACTAATTATGATTCCATAGGCAAACTAGTAGAGAACAGTCGCAAAAAATGCACTTCAAGTCATTTTGGGTAAAGGTAAATCTCAATCAATTGTTTTCGTTATATTGTTTGAGAAAAAAATAAACCAGTTAATAGAGTAACTTTCATTCAGAAAAAAAATATCACTATTTAATTTGCATATTTTTGAGCTACCAAAGAAAATACTTCCAAACAGAATAAACTAACTGTAGCACATCTTTGAGCAACACGAATTAGCCATGTTTTCCTCCTAAATTAATCAGTGTGAAGGAATTGACTGAGTGAATGATTCAGTGACTCACTCATAAAGCCAATCAGGGTTTACATTTTTTTAAAACACCCACCAAATGCGGGTAAAAATCAACTATGGCGGATAACGCTGTCAAATCACTAGCCAATTTGGCAGGTAACTTATATTTACTCACTTTTCTGGGGAAGTTCGTGAAAGCCAAATCTGTGCAGATTTAGCGCAAATTCTCAACTTGTCAGTCAATACAACGTATTACGCAGAATCTGCGCATATCTGGCATTGTTATTATATATATATATATATATATATATATATATATATATATATATATAGGTCCTTCTCAAAAAATTAGCATATTGTGATAAAGTTCATTATTTTCCATAATGTAATGATAAAAATTAAACTTTCATATATTTTAGATTCATTGCACACCAACTGAAATATTTCAAGTCTTTTATTGTTTTAATACTGATGATTTTGGCATACAGCTCATGAAAACCCAAAATTCCTGTCTCAAAAAATTAGCATATTTCATCCGACCAATAAAAGAAGTGTTTTTAATACAACAAAAAAAAAGTCAACCTTCAAATAATTATGTTCAGTTATGCACTCAATACTTGGTTGGGAATCCTTTTGCAGAAATGACTGCTTCAATGCGGCGTGACATGGAGGCAATCAGCCTGTGGCACTGCTGAGGTGTTATGGAGGCCCAGGATGCTTCGATAGCGGCCTTAAGCTCATCCAGAGTGTTGGGTCTTGCATCTCTCAACTTTCTCTTCACAATATCCCACAGATTCACTATGGGGTTCAGGTCAGGAGAGTTGGCAGGCCAATTGAGCACAGTAATACCATGGTCAGTAAACCATTTACCAGTGGTTTTGGCACTGTGAGCAGGTGCCAGGTCGTGCTGAAAAATGAAATCAGATGGAAGCATGAAGTGCTCCAAAATCTCCTGATAGCTAGCTGCATTGACCCTGCCCTTGATAAAACACAGTGGACCAACACCAGCAGCTGACATTGCACCCCAGACCATCACTGACTGTGGGTACTTGACACTGGACTTCAGGCATTTTGGCATTTCCTTCTCCCCAGTCTTCCTCCAGACTCTGGCACCTTGATTTCCGAATGACATGCAAAACTGAGAAACAGTCCAGTGCTGCTTCTCTGTAGCCCAGGTCAGGCGCTTCTGCCGCTGTTTCTGGTTTAAAAGTGGCTTGACCTGGGGAGTGCGGCACCTGTAGCCCATTTCCTGCACACGCCTGTGCACGGTGACTCTGGATGTTT
Organism: Gila orcuttii; assembly: GCA_026230005.1. Taxonomy (NCBI): domain Eukaryota; kingdom Metazoa; phylum Chordata; class Actinopteri; order Cypriniformes; family Leuciscidae; genus Gila; species Gila orcuttii. Next base: position 48,721,829 of record JAPDVR010000002.1, on the reverse strand, counting down.
CTACTCCAGACTCAGTCCACTGCTTCCGCAGGTCCCCCAAGGTCTGGATTCGGTCCTTCTCCACAATCTTCCTCAGGGTCCGGTCACTTCTTCTCGTTGTGCAGCGTTTTTTGCCACACTTTTTCCTTCCCACAGACTTCCCACTGAGGTGCCTTGATACAGCACTCTGGGAACAGCCTATTTGTTCAGAAATTTCTTTCTGTCTTACCCTCTTGTTTGAGGGTGTCAATGATGGCCTTCTGGACAGCAGTCAGGTCGGCAGTCTTACCCATGATTGCGGTTTTGAGTAATGAAACAGGCTGGGAGTTTTTAAAAGCCTCAGGAATCTTTTGCAGGTGTTTAGAGTTGTTGATTCAGATGATTAGGTTAATAGCTCGTTTAGAGACCATTTTCATGATATGCTAATTTTTTGAGACAGGAATTTTGGGTTTTCATGAGCTGTATGCCAAAATCATCAGTATTAAAACAATAAAAGACCTGAAATATTTCAGTTGGTGTGCAATGAATCTAAAATATATGAAAGTTTAATTTTTATCATTACATTATGGAAAATAATGAACTTTATCACAATATGCTAATTTTTTGAGAAGGACCTGTATATATATATATATATATATATATATATGTATATATGTATGAAGACCTCTGATGCAAAAATCCCTACTACTAATGCACAGGCTAACTGTCTGTCTGGAACGGGCAAACGGAGTGACAAAAACAGTGAAGAGTCAAGACCCAGTGCACTTTTGGAATGAACATCAAATTCGTCACCGGAAATAACGGTAGTGTAATGAACATTTATGTTCTACTAGTTCTAATTCAGTAATGACATTGACTCCTTTGAACAAAAAGTGTCAGGATAAATTTTCATATCATGCTGGATAACATGATTACCTGGCTTTGCATAAACTTGTGGAGTTCACATAACATAAACGCTGCAGCCATCAGGAAAATATGGACATATCAAATACTAAAACATTCTGAAAATCAGAATTAACTGTTCAATTTGGGGATGGGAAATAACAAAATAGATTTTTTTGGAAATAGACTTTTGGACCCTACTGTATTATTGAATGGATTTGTTACTGCCCCATTCCTAAATGAAAAAACAATCCATCAAGGGGGGGGGGGAATAATCTGCAGAGTCATTTTTCTGAGACGATACACATGCAGAGGCATGACTTGTTCTCATTAACTCTAGATAAAGGTCATGGGTGGGATGGGCACGCTTAGCATGTGCTGTGTTGTTTTAAGTGTGCAAGTTTTTAAATAGGAGATAGTTCAAACCAAGAAAACTTTGTGTAACCTTCATTACACAAAGCTGATGATTAACTCTGACATCTCACAGTCTGCCTGTTTTGTAGGTAAAAGAGAAAGAGACAGCTTTTGACTTCTCACATAATAATATGTGATAAAGCTGTCATAAATGAAAATGACTGGTTCAAAGTGTCCCTGCATTTACCTGGTGTCTCCCGTGTCTTTTTTGAAGGAGAAACCTAACAAGGCGATTTTCTTCCCTGTAACTGTGTTAAACAGGCAGTCAATGATCCGACAGGCAAATCTCTTTCTCTGATATTCGTTCATGTCTATCACCTGCACATACAGAAATAAAAGTAAAAGATTAGACAAAAACAATCAAAATAATTTTTAGATAACAAATTGTTACTATAGTTGCTGTTTGAAAGTTCATCAGAACTTACACTAGACTTCAACCGTTTGAGGATGGTATGATTTTTTTTAAATGCTTTTTAAAGAAGTCTCTTCTGCTTACTAAGGCTGCATTTATTTGATCAAAAATACAGTAAAAAATTGTTATTTTGTGAAATATTACAATTTAAAATAATTGTTTTTAATTTTAATACATATTAAAATGTAATTTATTCCTTTGGTGGCAAAGCTTAATTTTCAGCATCATTACTCCAGTCTTCAGTGTCACATGACCCTTCAGAAATCATTCTAATATGCTGATTGGTGCTCAAGAAAGAGTTTGTTGAAACAAATCTGCCTGATTCTTTGATAAATAGAATGTTCAAAAGAAAAGCATTTATTTAAAATAGAAATCTTTTGTAACATTATAAATGCATATACCAGGGGTTCTCAACATTGGCACTTTCCAGAAGAGTTTTGCTGTGCTCACGCCATGTTGTAATTACCGTAAATAAAACTCGGTATGCTTTCGAATCATTCTCGCGGTACTTTGATGTCCTACACTGATCGGCCTATGCAGGAAAGTGGATCTCGAGGGCCTATACAGTCACTTTTGATCAATTTAATGCATCCTTGTAGAATAGAAATATTAATTTCTTTAAAAAAAATAAGATCTTACTGACCCCAATCTTTTGAATGGTAGTGCAAGTTGGTATTTGCTAAAAAAAAGTCATCCCCATCACAGTTCTCAAATAATCTCAAGTGCACCTCCACATATTTGATGCAACAAAGCCAAAATATGCCAGCAAGCAGGCCCGGTTCTAGGATTGCATGACTAAGGGGGCATTTCCAAAACTTGGTGGGGCAGCATTATTTTGTAGTGTTGGTTGGTCACACTTGACTCGATTTATGATTCATAGGTTTTGGCAAATAAAAGCTTCTTTTTTTTTTTTTTTGCAAATTCAGAATGATTCACTTTGATTTCTAATGAAATTATATTAAATACAAAAAAAATTATACTTTTTGTCTTGAGAGAAAACTACTTAGGATTGTTTATTGCACCAAAAGTAATTTGAGAGGAAATTTAAATATATGTACAGTTCAAGTCACATTATGTTTGTTTACATATAGACCACATGACATAACAATAACTGAATTTACACAAAAGATCCAGTTCAAAAGTTTAAATATGCCTGATTCTTAATTCTTAATAGTGTTTGTTGTTACCTGGATGATCGTAAGCTGCAAACGTGCAATGATGCTCAAGGCAACACACAACCTTTGAAAGGGATGATTGGAAATTGTTCTTATTTTACTTCCCCTGCAAAAGCTACATAAAATACTTTTTTCCAATTTTCCAGAAGACAAAATAAATAAGAATAATTTACCCTACAATAATCCTGTGCGAATGTTTACACCCCCTGAATTTTAATGCTTTTTTGCCTTCTGGAGCATCAGTAAATGTTTTCAGTATTGACACACACTACTGAGAATCAATTAAAAGTATGTAAACTTTTGAACTGCTTAATTTGTGCAAATGCCGATATCTTTATAGTATATTGTGGACTATACTATATAACCATCTTCCAAAACATTTTCATAGCAGTGCAAAATAAACATGTAATTTATAAACTCTCTTATTTTTTTTTTTTTTACATTATTGATAGTTTGCAGATTCTGCAAGGTGCATGTAACTTCTGACTTCAACAGATAGGCTACTAATCAACAAAGAGTGCAATATGCTGATAGAATATTTTAGAGCTGAGCCAAACTATTCCATATTTTACTAGAATAGTTACATATTTTTAAAAGTTTTTAATTTATTTATTTTCAAGATTTTTTTCCATGACCTGGAAATCACAATTTTAAAATTCCAAGTGTTCCATGATGTGTGAGCGTTTTAATAGAGACTAGAGCGCAAGGAGCTGTCTGAGAAGCGATCAGATATGAGGTGTGCAAAAGCCTTGAAAAACTGGTCAGAAAAAGGATGTGGATGAGGACATGAATGCTTTTTACAAGTTTAAATCTTTTATTATGGCAATTCTGGCATAACTCATCTGAAGTGCTGAGCGTGTCTATGAGGGAGAACTGTAAAAGGATGCGCGCCAGAACATTACAACCGCACAATGTTTCTAGTAATTTGCGTATGTAACTAATTTAGTGTTGATATATTTTTTAAATATTGTGTGCTATAACAAAAAAAAAAAAGAAAAGTATCCTGGGGATAATGATAGAGGGGCACATTGAGAATCTAGACCCGGCCCTGCCACCAAGACTTATTAAATCAGTATTGAAATTGAGGTTTACCTGTTGCCAGTATGAAGCAACCTCTGGGAGATTCAGTGCCTCACACAGATACACCAAATTCAGCACATCCTTCTGAAAACAACTTCCTCCAAAACCTGATTCAGACACATAGATATTAAGGTAATTTTAATTCTCTTTAATCTCATTCTATTACTTCATTTTGAACACTTTTACAAAGCAAAAAAGTTCCAATACTACGGAACTAAGATGGGGTAAAAACAAATGCACTGACCCACGCTGGCTTTGAGGAACTTGCTCCCAATGCGCTGATCCATGCCGATGGCTCTGGCCACCTCCTCAACATCAGCGCCAGTGGATTCACACAGGGCAGAGATGGAGTTTATACTACTGATGCGCTGAGCCAGGAATGCATTCGCTGCCTAATACAAGCACAAAATATGAATTGAATGAATTTTACATATCAAATTAAAGGCTTGGCTACAATTTAAGTCAATCACCTGGGAGGTTTGGTTCGATTAAAACGAACTCTGGTGCTCTGTTAGTACGGTTCATTTGAACAAGTGTGAACAAGTTTGAACCTTGGTGCGCACCAAACAAGTCGACCAAGACCCCAAGGTCTCAGCTGGTAAAAATACTATTGTGTGTAGGCACATACAACAAGAACAGTTTTTTTTTTTTTGTATCTTTAGGTTCTATGTTAAACATGACTGTGAACACACCCTCATTATACACCTTACATTTACATACCAGTTTGGAAAGTTCAGAGGACCAGGTGTTGGTGGTGATTATGCGTGATTTGGGGACCCAGTGCTCATAAACTGCACAGAGAGCACTGATAGCCCTTTGACCCTCTGGAGTCTCATCTCCACCAATCAGGACACGATCTGGGTCCTTCAGGTCCTTCACTGCTGTACCCTCCGCAAGGAACTCTGGGTTAGAGAGAACCTGTAATCAAAGGCGGGAAAAAGGTTGCTCATTAACACAGAATAGAATAAACTGTGAAGGTCCACAAACCCAGTTTTATAAATTCACTTGAGAGTTGAGAGAGGCAAAAACTTCGCAGAAATTTCCTTTCAAAACAACAGCCTAATCCTGATTAAATTTACAAGTAGATGGTTTTTGTGTAAAAATGTCAAACTGATGTAGAAGCATATTTTACAACACAACTGGTTATGTAAAAGTAATTTGTGTGCACAAAATGTATTCGCAGCATAAAAAAAAGAAACAATTAGGAACAATTTCCTTTAACTATTCTATTTAATACCCTCATTGAGTTCACATATATATATGTATATATATATATACACAGGTCCTTCTCAAAAAATTAGCATATTGTGATAAAGTAAATTAAACTTTCATATATTTTAGATTCATTGCACACCAACTGAAATATTTCAGGTCTTTTATTGTTTTAATACTGATGATTTTGGCATACAGCTCATGAAAACCCAAAATTCCTATCTCAAAAAATTAGCATATTTCATCCGACCAATAAAATAAGTGTTTTTAATACAAAAAAAGTCAACCTTCAAATAATTATGTTCAGTTATGCACTCAATACTTGGTCGGGAATCCATTTGCAGAAATGACTGCTTCAATGCGGCGTGGCATGGAGGCAATCAGCCTGTGGCACTGCTGAGGTGTTATGGAGGCCCAGGATGCTTCGATAGCGGCCTTAAGCTCATCCAGAGTGTTGGGTCTTGCGTCTCTCAACTTTCTCTTCACAATATCCCACAGATTCTCTATGGGGTTCAGGTCAGGAGAGTTGGCAGGCCAATTGAGCACAGTAATACCATGGTCAGTAAACCATTTACCAGTGGTTTTGGCACTGTGAGCAGGTGCCAGGTCGTGCTGAAAAATGAAATCTTCATCTCCATAAAGCTTTTTAGCAGATGGAAGCATGAAGTGCTCCAAAATCTCCTGATAGCTAGCTGCATTGACCCTGCCCTTGATAAAACACAGTGGACCAACACCAGCAGCTGACATGGCACCCCAGACCATCACTGACTGTGGGTACTTGACACTGGACTTCAGGCATTTTGGCATTTCCTTCTCCCCAGTCTTCCTCCAGACTCTGGCACCTTGATCTCCGAATGACATGCAAAATTTGCTTTCATCCGAAAAAAGTACTTTGGACCACTGAGCAACGGTCCAGTGCTGCTTCTCTGTAGCCCAGGTCAGGCGCTTCTGCCGCTGTTTCTGGTTCAAAAGTGGCTTGACCTGGGGAATGCGGCACCTGTAGCCCATTTCCTGCACACGCCTGTGCACAGTGGCTCTGGATGTTTCTACTCCAGACTCAGTCCACTGCTTCCGCAGGTCCCCCAAGGTCTGGAATCGGTCCTTCTCCACAATCTTCCTCAGGGTCCGGTCACCTCTTCTCGTTGTGCAGCGTTTTTTGCCACACTTTTTCCTTCCCACAGAGGTGCCTTGATACGGCACTCTGGGAACAGCCTATTCTGTGTCTTACCCTCTTGTTTGAGGGTGTCAATGATGGCCTTCTGGACAGCAGTCAGGTCGGCAGTCTTACCCATGATTGCGGTTTTGAGTAATGAAACAGGCTGGGAGTTTTTAAAAGCCTCAGGAATCTTTTGCAGGTGTTTAGAGTTAATTAGTTGATTCAGATGATTAGATTAATAGCTCGTTTAGAGACCCTTTTCATGATATGCTAATTTTTTGAGATAGGAATTTTGGGTTTTCATGAGCTGTATGCCAAAATCATCAGTATTAAAACAATAAAAGACCTGAAATATTTCAGTTGGTGTGCAATGAATCTAAAATATATGAAAGTTTAATTTTCATCATTACATCATGGAAAATAATGAACTTAATCACAATATGCTAATTTTTTTAGAAGGACCTGTATATATATATATATATATATATATATATATATATATAGTGTGTGTTCTCATTATCAGTGTTGAAAATAGTTGTCCTAAGTTGTAAGTTTTGTGGACACTGGTATATTTTTCTAGAATTCTTTGATGAATAGAAAGTTTAACAGCATGTATTTGAAATAGAAATTTCTATAACAAAGTAAATCAGTTTAATGTGAATGATTACAGTGAATACTTGTACTTGAGAAAATTTATCACACTGCAAAAAAGCAAAAAGGTGAAGTTGCAGCACCTAAAACACATTATATATTTATTTACAATTAAACCTAAAATGTTTTATTCCCCATATACAAGCACAGGAATATTTAGACGTTCACAGATAAACACCTGTAAGTTGAGGCTGGGTTTGGTGTTAGCATCAAATATCCTACGGATGCTCTCAGCTGCACGGACCGGCACTGTGCTCTTCTCCGTAACAATTTTATACCCGTCCGACATCTCCACAATGCGGCGTGCACATGCCTCAATAAACTTCAAGTCAGCAGCACGACCTTTGCCCATACCGTACGTCTTAGTTGGGGTGTTTACCTAAGGAGAGAGAAAGATATTATAGTCTGTGCACACTACAGACCTACAGGTATATGCACAACCACATTAAAATAGTTTGTTGCACTCACAGAAATAAAGACCAGATCAGCCTCTTTAATGGCAGAGTCGATATCCGTGGAGAAGAAGAGGTTCTTCCCACGGCAAGACAACACCACTTCATTCAGACCCGGCTACAACAGCAAGAAGAAGAGACATTTACAACACAACTGGTTATGGTCATTTCTCATTAAAAAGAAGATTTCTCACACTTGGATATTTCACCCAAATATTTAAATTGATCATTTACTCACCCTCAAGTTCTTCCAAGCCTGTGTGAATTTCTTTTTTCTGCTGAACAAAAAAAGATGATATTTTGAAGAATGTCTGTAACAAAATAGTCAATGGTGCCCATCAACTGTTTGGTTACCCATATTTTTCAAAATATCTTCTTTTGTGTCCAGCAGAAGAGAGAAATTCATACAGGCTTGGAAGAACTTGAGGGTGAGTAAATTACTAAACTATCCCTTTAAATTAAATCTTTAATTAGCTAAAGCATTTGAAGTATGTCTTTACATTTTTAAACACATCTACCAAATGTACTATTCAAATATTTGGGGGTAAAAATATTTTTAATGAGAAAAATATATTTGGGTTGCACCTTTAACTTGGATGAGTCCCTGTAACGGGGGACACTTGGCTCTCTTTTTATTTTAATATTTTAGTAATCATCATGAATGAGGTATCATTCGAAACCTTAAATTCTTCAAATCCATCCTGTGAAAACCATTTTGAATTTGGACATTGCATTACCATGGGAACAGTACTTTAAATCCTTTTAGAGGGGCTCAATTTAGGTGATATCAAATTAAAACTTGGGAAAACAAAACTTGATTAGACATGTTGCTTTGATTTTCTAACAATTTTAGACATTTTAAAGACAACAATTTTGTAAAATATATATTTTGTGTTAAATATAAAAAAGAGTATAGTTTGTACAATTGCGCTATGGTAAATCCTTTTTACACTTAAAATAGGTCTGTATTCCAAGGGCATTCATAAATTACAAACATTTAAGATCAGATTTATGCTCACAAAGGCGGTGGAAGTTAACGGGTCAACTGCATTATTGCTTTTGCGTTGTTACCTCATAGATGGGCAGGGTATCAGAGTTCCAGGCTTTGATCCGGGATTGATTAACATCCACCACCGTTACTGTGATCTCAGGACACATGCTGGCAATGACACTACATGTCGGACCACCAACATACCCAGCGCCTATACAGCAAATCTTTTTAATCTGAAACATCTGAGAAGAGAGACAGATGGAATCAAAGTGACAGTTTATGGCCATAAATGGTGTACAAAAGATTTTGTATGATTATGAATGGCCTCTTATTAACCAGCCGAATACAATTCATCCTCTTCTTCAGAATAAATCCATCCAGGGGCTCATAGTTCACCCAAAAATTAAAATTCTGTCATCGTTTTCTCACCTTCATGTCATTCCAAACCCGTTAGACTTTCGTTCATCTTCGGAAAATTAAGATCTTTTTAATGAAATCTGTTAGCTTTCTGTCCCTCCATTGCCACACGCAACTACCACATTGAATCATTGATGCTTCAAAAAGAGATCATAAGACAAATCCATATGAGCGGTTTAGTCCAGATTCAATCACTTTATATGATGAACAGTTTTGATTGAGGCTTTTAATCACATTTAAACATTGATAAGCAAAAATAAACAAGCTCAAACGAATCTGCTTGACAAGCAAAAACAAACCTCATTGGTTCTTCTGAAAGCTCAAATGTGCTGCGTAACACGAGAATGAACCTCACTGGTTCTCACACATCAAGCAAACATGCTTGAGCTTCCGTTTACCACAACTGATGTGTGAGTTGATGAATGTTTAAATGTGAATAAAACCCTAAATTCAATCTGTTCGTCATATAAAGTGATCGCGTCTCTTCAGAAATTTTTAACTAAACCGCTCAATTCATATGGATTAGTTTTACGATCTCTTTATGCACTTTTTGAAGCATCAAAGTGTCAGTTAGCTGTCAATGGAGGGACAGAAAGGTCTCAGATATCCTCAAAAAGATCTTCATTTGTGTTCTAAAGATGAATGAAAGTCTTTCTGATTTGGACCAACATGAGGTGAGTAATTAATGACAGAATGTTCATTTTTGGGTGAACTAACCCTTTAAGTAGTGATGAGAAGTCCGGACACTCAGCGTCCCAAAATCAGATTCAGTGATTCTTTTATATAGTATGTAATATATTCAGTGATCTCTTTAAAAATATATATTTAATGAATCCCTATTCTAAAATCAACTCGGTCTCGTTTGTTTGTTAGTTAATTTTGTAAAACCTAAAACATTTTACATTATTTTTCAAAATAATTATAAAATAAATTTGAATATTAAAAGTGTATATAAATTATATTTCACCCCATTAGTCTAATCCTCAATTCAGAAATCCTCTGTTCAGCGGCTGTTGACTCGACAATAACTCAAGAGATTCATTGAAAATATTCGACTCAAAAGAACGAACCGTTAACGTAATTAACGTTTATAGCTCTTCTTTAAGAGCCATAAAATTACTAATAAGTACCAGATCAACTTTTAAAGATATAAGTGAACGCATTTCCCCCCCCCCAAAAAGTTTTATAGATGATGCCTGTCGATGCTTTTAACATGTAAAATGTAAGGAAATGTATTATTTATTTGATTGCTTATGTTCTCATGATGAATACATGGTTATTTGAACTCTTTCAACTTTTATAACTGATCTGTTCAATAATTTATAGACTTAAAGAATATGATCAGTTCAGATTCTGTATTATAGCTTCAACCACGAACTTTAAATTCAATGAGTTCAATAAGATCCACTTTAAAATCTTTTTAAAAGAAAGAAAGAAATAGCTATAAATAAATCACACAAACTTAGCCTACCTTGTCCCACAGTAAAGTTCTTCAGTTAAAACACTCCTCAGTGTGAATCAAGGCTGTGCAGGTGAGGTTCCGCCGTCTGAGGTGCCTTGTTCCCGAATGAATAAAACTATTATATCCTTGATACATAAACGCACGAAGAACACACACACACACACACACACACACACATTCATGCGTGCGTACACAAACTCTCTCTCTCTCTCTCTCTCTCTCTCTCTCTCTCTCTCACACTCACTCACACACACACTCACACACGCACACACCGGGAGGAGGATAGCAACGTAAACACTTCTGAGAGGGGCGGGCATGGGCGTCTGCTTCCGGGGCATAAAGTCTTTTCAAACTAAGAGCCTTGTTAACTTGAGCAAGAGCAAACTAAATCTTAGTTTGAGAAAATGAAAAGTCATAGAACAAAACGTTTTTTTTTTTTTTTACAAATTAAATGTAATTTATCAAGCTCCTAAATAAAAATATTCATTTGACATGGATGAATTTCATTACAGCGAAACATACGTGTGGATGACGGAGACGTTTCAGCAGCGGCCAATCAGTGACTGAGACGTGTTGTTGACGTAATATCAAAGGAAATCATTAGTGGTCTTTTTTGACGCAGAAATGATTATTGAGAGTAGAGTCATACTAACCCATTTGAATTAGAAACGTATAAAAAGACACTAACCACCACCAATAAATACTCCCCAATACCTACATTAAACAAAAGAAAGGCAAAAAAGTGATGCTATGTTTATATTTATTTTTAAGTACCCAAAAGTGCATAGATCAAGCCCTTTCATATAGAGCAGTTTCATTAGAACAGTGTACATAGACAGAATTCAATTTACATGCCCTGAAATCCACACCACCACCTTATCTGAACCTTCCAGAAATTATTAATCTGTCCAATTAATCAAATTGACCATTGTGCCATTAAGACATTCTAACATTTTAATTTTTCACAGAACTGAACAGACAGGCAAGTTTCCCTGGAAGTTCAACCACAATTGAAATCGAGCAGATTAACATTGTATCTTTGGTGTTTTTCTGGAGCTTCGCCTTGTGTACACAAACGTAAAGGTGCCAAAACCAAAGTGCTAGTTGGTAGATTTGCCTTTAAGCTTATGCTCTTCACAAATATTACCAAAATTCCAAAGTAACCCATTTAAATCTTATTTTGAAAGATAAAATTGTTTTTAGATTTTCATCACTGAAATTTGGCAGATTCCCCATACCATTTGCCTAACTATTCTATAAAGTATAGCAACATAATGATTCCGGAGCAAACGCAACAAAACTCTGTTCAGATTGGCATTTAACAGTCTATAACAGCAGTTGCACTAACGGTTTTTATACATGAAGGATAAATAGACTGTCATAGTCTTCAGGGTGGAGATGTCTGCTTTAGATCAGATCTCAGACCATTCCCGAACACCCAAACATTCATACAGCCATGACTACAGAAATAAGTGCCAAGTAAATACTGGAATACTCCCATTTCATTATTTCCTCTTGCACACAATTTTGAAATTTAAGAAGTAGTCTTTGTCAACCTCAAATGTGTGAATCATTTCAAGTACATCTGTATTTAGAATGACCTAATGCAAAGTCAAGGCTCATGCTCCAACATGGACTAATGACATCATGTCTGTGAAGTCATCATAGCTTTGGAATGTATAAGCTACCAATGGACAAGAAATATTATTCTCTCCACCTCAGTCTACTTGAAAACAACCCAAATTTCTTGATGTCACTCGATAACTATGTAACCTTTACTCTAGATTGCGATTTATATTCAGTCTGATCTAGGTTAAGTGTCATTACATAAGCGTATATGTTATTTTAACAACTCGCTAAATACCTAATAAGGCTTTATAATAAAAAGAGATATATAAACCTGAAAATCATCAGACTCTAACAATTCACCACTTGGACAACTTTCTTTTTTTAGCTCCTTCTTTTGAAACACAACTCGCATTGTAGAAACACCTTGTTATCCAAGAGTCTGTGTAGATCACCCTCTCAATATTGGACTAAAGAATCTGGAATCAGAAATACTAACAGATGATTAAGGAAATTAACAAGTTATACTGGTCACAGTAGCTGATCAGGTGGAAGCTGGATTAAAAGATCAATTCTTTTGTGCAGGGTTCTAGTCCACTGGAGGTGCTGGTGGCTCTCTGCCATGATTCTAAATCAGAAGAAAAAAATCCATCCAATGACAACAAGAATTACAATATTAATCAAGTGATTCAAAGTTAAAGCAGCCCATAATACAAATTAGATGATTTACGGATGGTTAAAAGCTATTAAGGATGTATACTTTGCTACAATTTCTGATTACCGTTATCATGTTGAGGTCATTGAGTTTGATTACGTCTTACTTGATAACTTAGTGATAACTGACACAGTTTAATCATTATAACGCTCATTCATTAATGATTTGAGGGAGTTTGTCTGGCATGACTTACGCCATGGGGACTGGAGGGCTTGCCGCTGGTTGAAGAGCCCCTCAAGCTGGCTGGGCGGAACAGAAAGATCACAAGAGCTAGAACTAGCCATCCCATAATAATCATGGGCAGAGTGATGTCCCCTTCTACTGAGGAGTTGGGGCCTGGTACTGCGTACATACAAAACTCAATTTAAAAAAATAACACACAGTATGTGTGTTATGTGTTATTGGCCTCTTTTTTTTAGACGGACAGACTTACTCTCCTGAAGGCACTCTGTGTCTGTACAGTAGGACTGGGACTGTCTCAGCTTGGAAAGGAATCACAAAGACAGTATTTTATCAAACAGGCTAAACCTAACAAAAAAACATACTATATGGATGGAATGACAACATTGGGATTCTCCCTTGAAGCATTTTTAGGACAAAATTCTTCTACATTACATTAATTCATAAAACATTTATTAAAATTTAATTTAACTTGTCTGAAAACAATCAACGTGTACATGTGTATCCCTCTGCAAAATGCCAGTTCCCTGCATTTGATATGATATGATATATATATATATATATATATATATATATATATATATATATATATATATATATATATATATATATATATATATATATATATATATATATACATACATACATATATTAATATTAAATTATATCATATTTGTATTTCTGTTTTTATACCGCAAAAAGCATTGATATATGTTGTTTTTAATAGGGCAAAAACTATTCAAACGTTTCCTCTACACACAGTTGAATCAAGTGTTATTTTGCCTGAACCAAAGAATCACTAGCGCCCTCTATTGGTCATTCATTCAGACCACAACAGCAAAATTATTAAACACCTTTTAAAAAGATAGGTATTTTCTATGATTTTTTTCTAAGTGTATTTTTAATAAATACTTAAAGATTTTTTTTAAATAAATTGTCTAGATGAAGTTGTTCCTGTATATGAGGTTCCTTCTGTTATTGCATTGGACACTACAGCTCTCAAAATCTACAAACCTGTCTGGAACATGGAGGCCCTGTCAGATTCAATCAGTTCAAGTTTATTTATATAGCACATTTAAACACAACACAAGTTGACCAAAGTGCTTTCCATGATAGACAACAAATATACCTGACAACAACAGTGAAAGAAAATAAAAATAAATTGAATAAATAAAAAGATAAATAGATATAAAGGCACACATCCAAATGACATTGAATCTAAATGCATTTCTACACCGTTTTAATTAGTATCATAGCTTCATTAGCAACTGTTAAATTCATTCACTTACAACTCTTTCTCTCTATTATAAATATTCCTGACATTAGTTTTTGACATTTTTTGTATCTTTTGCTCACAAAGGCTACATTTGTTTGATCAAAAATACAGTAAAATATGATGAATAATAATGATAATATATTCATAAAATATGATGACAATTTAAAATAACTGTTTTTTATTTTAATATATTTTAAAATGTAATTTATTCCTATAATGGAAAAGCTGAATTTTCAGCATCATGTGACTAGAGTAAGTCTTCAATTCAGTCACATGATCCTTCAGTAATAATTTTAATATGCTGATTTGGTGCTAATTATCAATTATTATTGGTCCTCAATTACTAATAATGTTTTTTATTGGTTGCTTAATGTTTTTGAGGAAAATGCGATTCCTTTCAGAATTCTTTGATTAATAGAAAATGTTTTGTAAATGTCTTTACGGCCACTTTTGATCAATTTAATGTGTCCTTGCTGAATAAAAGTATTAATTTTTTCTTTTCTTTTCTTTTTTTAAATTTTACTTACTCCAAACTTTTGTATGATAGTGTATCAAAGTTTCCACAAAAATATTAAGCAACACAAACTGTTTTCAGAATAGAAAACAATATTTTTTTCTGGAATTTTCATCAAATAAATGTAGCCTAGGTGACCATAAGAGACTTCTTTCAAAGCCATTTAAAAAAATTAAAAAAACATAATTATTCCAAACTGTTGACCGGAAGTGTATCTTTTTGTACCAAGAAAAGAACAGATAGGGTCCTCATATTGGATTCTTCCATCTTAATTTTTCACTTTTATTTCAGATCATACAGATCAATGTATCAATAAGTTTCTATAGAATTCATCTGATTAGTTTCTAATAGCAGATCCAGAGAAGGCACACAAATTAAGCATGTATTGTTTTGCTATCATTACAATTTGATGGTGAACTCACCAGGTTGATAAGTCTCCTCATGGCATGTTCATGAGAGCAAATGCACTCACAGGGGTCATAACCTCCCTCTGCCATCCTCTCCTGAATAAGACACAATTCACAGACATTCCAGACACTAATAATAAATTATTTTAAACACACACACACATATAGCTCAAATCTACATGGGTGCGATGAATTAGAAAGGTTTCACATGGGAAGGTCTATAGGACTCATTTGAAATTAAAATAAACACAAATCTGTGGTAGACTAGCTACTTTAAATACTCTATTTTTGGCCTGCAGTTAATGATCTCTAGAGTCTAGACTAACTGAATATATATATATATATTTATTAGTGCTGTCAACGTTAACACATACATTTTTTCCAGTTTAACGCGTAATGTTTTTTGAGACAATTAAAGCAGCATCCATTTTTCTGTAATCCTTTGGCTAGCGTTACATTATATGATCTTTTATTCATGCAAATGCTTTTAAACCATTTGATACATTTATAATTTATGCCGTCCACTGTATGATAACTTTATTTAATTTATTTATATTTCCTACCTTTTAGACAGTAAGGGCACAGGTAAATATGACATTTATATGATTTTTTTAAGTTCACTTAAATTAAAATTTATATATTTTTTGAAGCCTAATAAATGTTTTAAAAAAAGAGCTGTTAATGGCTGTTAATTACACTGTCTTGTTGAATGGCTATAATTAATGTTTAAAATTGAAAAACAATATACATTTTTATAGAGACATCATTAGCAGTATTAGTGATTCTGGCCTTCATTCATGAAAAGTATTTAAAATATACTGTCTTTATGTTGTTTCTACATTAATTTGGAGAGTAAATGTGAAATTATTACATTATAAATTATATTAAAAACGTAAGTGTTTTAATCGCGATTAATCACAGAACAAAATTAAATTAATTAAAAGTGATTAATCTAGTTAAAAATGTAATCGATTTACAGCACTAATATATATATATATATATATATATATATATATGGATGCTTCATCTAATGAACATTCGGCTATTTGTGACGGGGGGAAGTGTAGCCTATCTGGATAAAAATGTGTCTGTTTGACTACTTGAAACAAACAAAATAAAAATTCTCCAAGCACCAAATTGCTCCTAAATTTCTTTTATCTTGTTTCACTTTCATACTGGCCCAATTCACTCCAAAAATGTATTTAATGAGAACGCTGTTAGAGTAAAACGATCTATATAATATATAACCTATAATATATAAAGGTTATATAATATATAACCTTTAATTAATAGCCTATACATTACACAAAAAGAAAAAAAATCCCACATACAAATTAGGCTACACTTGATTACAGTTAAATGTTAACATTAGTTAAAATGTGCTTATGGCATAGGCTGTATTAATATGTTTAAGTATACTGTGATGGGCGCTTGTGTCAAATATGAAAATGTGTATTAAATTCACGCGGTACAATCGAGTACTACTATAGTAAAAATTTACATTCCTGGATTTAGTTGTCAGAGCAGTCAGGTCCTAACTTAATAACATATAGACAAACTATCTCAAAACTCAACGCTTGTTTGGTGCGTTTTAATAAGTGGGAGTAGCCTATTGCATTAGCCTACGAATATACGAAACTGTAAACAAATAAAAGGTAGGTTTCAGGGAAGAACGACGCTTACTCAAAGCGATGATTTACTATACTTTTCACAAAACAGCACGACAAAAAACATTTGATGCAAATTTCTTGTTTTTTTCACCTAACGTTACGTTTTTTCAAAACTTTATTCGGTTTTGTTGCTTCCTCTTCGATAACTTAACACTCAACCGGCTGACTTGAATAAACTATCGAAACAAAAAAAAAATATATATATATATATAGGCTATATATATATAAACCACTCATACACACAAAACGCATATCATTGAAGTAATATAAACAAAGAATAAAAACACATTTCACATCATGAGATGCCCAAAATATATTATTGGGATATATAGTCTTCGAGGAGGATGGGGGAATTATAATTTTTCATTAAAGCATCTTAATTAATTTAATCTGCAGAACGCATTAAAAAAATAATAAGACAAAATTAAATAAAAAGTTAACCCAAATGGAAAGCACAAGATTTGGATAACCATGTCTTACCAATGACTTCGACAACTCACTCGAAGAGATTTAAAAACATTCGCTTCAAACCAGGAAGACCGATATGTGAATATTGACCCCAGATAGTCTCCGGTCGCACAGGCCGAATCCAGTGCAAATGCTCCCTTTGTGTACACTGCTGTTTGGCAAAGGGCCGCAGCTCCGGCTGATGTTCCGTCTATGTTTTGATAAGGATCAGGGAAGCAAAATTAGGAATGTTACTATGACGAAGGCTTGGTTCATGAATTGTAATGAGCTTGCGCTGACGTTTGTTTTGCATCCTTCCTGGGGCTTCGAATTGCGTACCTTAATTATTATTCATGAGGTAAGTCTTTGTCGCTTTAACGTCTACATTATTTCAGCAAATCAGCAAGGTCGACTGGGCGAACATAACACCTAGTAATTAACATTAATGAGAGAAGCCTTTACTATAGTAGGATTCGTACATTCGTGCGGTGGAATATTTTTTTTACTGTCTATGGGTGGAACTAACAGATGGGAGCCACGTCGCTACATGACGTGAAACGTCGCAGATTTTGGTAAACACTGAAATGCCGTTGCTTTTCTCACCGTTTGCAGAGCGCATCACATATTCATTGGTTATCGGCATTCTGCCGGCGGGGTGTAGATAATGAAATGCATAATTGCAGTGTGTGTGTGTGTGTGCGTGTGTGTGTTCTTATAATCTAGAGAAATAGATTAGCCCCACATGCATTAAAAGTTGTACACATAAATAAACTAAGAGTCATTTTGGAAAATGTTTTTAAAAACAACGTAACAAAAATAAAGACTCCATTCATCTCAGTACCATAATCAGTCCCAGCATGATTTCGTTCAACTTTCTTTCCTCATTTATATGCCTACAATTACTGAATTTGCTGCAGCCTTTCTAAAAAAACAAATTATAAATATAATAATATAATAAATAAACATAATTTGAAATCCATATTTGTGACATTTTTGTGTTGTATTACAGTGAAAACCCATAACAATGATGTAGACTATAGGCTATGTATATTACTGACATTAAGAGTACAATTACCTGAAAACATTTATGTGAATAATTGCTGCATTTGTGGTAACATTCCCCCATGCACAATTAAGGCAACAGTGACACCAGAAATACTCATTATTCTGCTTTGCTGAAATTCCAGAATTGTGTTAGACACAATCCCAGTTAACAGGGAACATTTCTCAGAACTTCCCTAACATTCTGGCAAGATTATATTAAAGTTATGAACAAACATTCTTCCAGTTATGTTAATAGAACATTCGTTCAAAGTTATCTGGTCTATGGATCTATACATCGTTCATGCATGGCAAATTTTTTTCTGAAACATTTTTTAGTACATTTGTAAACTAACATGGTTCTTCTTGTTCTTGTTTCAGATTGTTCAGAGAACATTCAAAAGTAACAATCCCATAATGTTTTCAAAATTGTATGTTCCCTTAACGTTCGCATAACCAAAACCTTTTTAAAAAATGTACGTTTTGAACATTCAGAGAACTTTCAGAAATAACATTATAGTGATTGCATTATTAGTGATGGCATTACTTGAAATATTTAAAAAGTGCATATCAGGTAAAGTTATACTTTTAGGATTTAATTTACTTGGAGCGGGTTGCCTAATGGGAAGCCACCATGTTAAGGTCACATGACCAACTGAATACTGAAAAAATACAGAAAATGGCTGCTTGCAAAAAAATTCATTTCTATGGGACCATAATGTGTAGTGTTAAATCGCTAACTATCTAACATGCAAAGTAAACTGGCATGCCAATCAGTTAACTTGATATCTTTGTAACTTAAAACTCATCTAGTGGGGTTAAGAGATCATGTAATGGTGAAAACTACTTAAAAAGATAATTTTGTAGGGTGAATAGAGCGTTTTGTACTTTTTACCTCTGCAATTTACTTTAATTTCACCCCAAAACTTCCGACTAACAATTGACATGTCTCATGATGTTGGCATGATGTTTTCTTATTAAAAAACAAAACAAAAACAAACACATGATGCGACATGACATGCAACCACTTAGTGTGCTTTGCCCCAAAACAATCTTTTTTTCTGACTATTTTTCATAACCAGAGATCACTTTTGGGGGTGCTGTTATTTAGAGAAGCCTGTCCCCCTAATTTTAAGTCGGCATGAAACTTAAAGGGATAGTTCACCCAAAAATGAAAATTCTGTCAGTATTTACTCACCCTCATGTTGTTCCAACCCCGTAAGACCTTCGTTCATCTTCGGAACACGAATTAAGATATTTTTGATGAAATCTGAGAGCTGGATCACTCCTCCATACTAGTCCATAGGCTTCTTCAGGGATTGAAACTCGCCAGCCCCGAAAAGTCATTAAAGACATCGTTAAAGTAGTCCAAGTGACCTCAATCTTAAGTTTATCAAGCGACGAGAATACTTTCAATTATTAATTTCCTTCTCTCTGGGCCTCGAGTCAGTTCACTAGTATAATGGCGTAAGCTTCTGTTGTTGTACGTCAAACGCATCACCCACATGACCAGCGTCGGCCAATAGTGAGCCTACGTGTGACGTAGCTCTATGCAATCACACTAAGTTAACTGACTAGAGGCCAACAGAGAGGGAAATGAATAGTTGAAATAAAGTCGTTATTTTTGTTTGTTTTTGCGCACAAAAAGTATTCTTGTCGTTTGATAAACCTAAGATTGAGCCACTGTAGTCACTTGGACTATTTTAACGATGTCTTTAATGACTTTTCGGGGCTGGCAAGCTTAAATCCCTGAAGAAGCCGAGGAGTGATCCAGCTCTCAGATTTAATCAAAAATATCTTAATTCGTGTTCCGAAGATGAACGAAGGTCTTACTGGGTTGGAACAACATGAAGGTGAGTAAATACTGACAGAATTTTCATTTTTGGTTGAACTAACCCTTTAAGTTGTCTTTCTTCTCTGTTGTGGTGTATATCCAAGTGAAATCGAACAAGAAAAATGATGGGTGGGACTTGATTGGATCATTGTGGTTTGCTATTGTTGTAATCTCTTGTGATCTCAAGTTAGTGAATTTTTGTAATGTTTTGAAAGAAATCTTATGCTCACCAAGGCTGCAGTTGTTTGATCACAATAAAACAAACAAAAAACTTCAGTGTCACATGATCCTTCAGAAATCATCTGATTTGGTGCTCAAGACACATTTCTTATTAATAATGTTGAAAAGAGTTGTGATTCTTCATATTTTTATGGAAACCGATTTTCATGATTATATATATATATATATATATATATATATATATAAAAAGTAGAAAGTTTAAAAGAACAGTATTTATTTGAAGCAGAAATCTTTGGTGACATTATAATTTAAATGTCTTTTCTGTCACATTTGATGGATAAAAATTCAGCCCCAAAAATCTTACTGAACCAAAACTTTTAAATGGTAATGTTTGATAGATAATTGTGTATGTTACATTAAAATATCTTAATTTATGTTCATTTTCATAATTGACTGATCATTTTGTAGGTTACATTCAAATCGGTTAATTTATGTTCATTTTCCATATACAATTGAGGCCTATATAATTTACTATTTGATTTGTTAATTAAAAATATAAATTGTTAGCTAAAACATTGCAGGGGTGAGGATGGACAGATGTGTTTTGCTTGTATCACGTGGGAGTGAGTGAAACAGATGCATCCACGATATCATGTGACAGCAGCTCCATAGGGGACTGATACTAGATCTGAAAGCTTTCTGGATCTGTCAAGAGCGCTGCTTTTCTACGCATAATATCTCCACCTGATTCAACAAAGAGGACAAACGCAGTGTTCTAGTGCAGCGTTTGAGTTTTCCAGGCTCTCGTTGTGTTTGCCAGTGTTTGTACTGGAGTTCAGCATACTGTTTAGGAGAGAGAGAGAGAGAGGGGTGTGAAAGTGAAGCTCTATCAGTCTTTGCGGACTGGAGGTTCAAAAACAGCGGAAGAGAAAGAGAGAAAGAGTGAGAGAGGGGAATTAATCAGCCATGGCAAATATCGCTGTGCAGAGGATCAAGCGAGAGTTTAAAGAAGTGCTGAAGAGTGAAGAGGTTTGCAAAACGTTACTTTACTCTATTTTCTTACCCGTTGAGAACAAACAAAGGGACTTTTGGGGATAAACATTCAGAAGCCAATGAGCTTGCTTAGCATGCTACGCTAATGTTAGCATGAGCTGTTATATGATGGCCTTTAGTTACGAAGTCATACATGAAAAAATGTTTACTTCCCTTGATGTTTTAAGACGAACGCCTAGTCCGAAATGCGAAAATACTTTATAGACGCGTCAAAGAACGGCTAGATTTGTGATGGCACACGCCGAGCGATAAGTTAGCTATGGAGCTTACATGCTATTTGACATAGTTAGCCTGCTAGCTTCACTAACTCTTGTTTAGTGGGCTATAATAATATAAGCACTCGTGTTTATCTTTCAAAATACTTTTTTTATTCTTTTACTTGTCGTGTCCAGACATGTTTGATTAGTGTCAGTTAGCTGTTAGGCTGTTTGAGTAGTTTTCATTAGTGCAGTAAGTTACCATGGCTGTTCTAAACATTTTGAGCTGCCTACCTAGACAACTTTTTGGGAATCCTAGGCTCCTATAATGCTGTCTACCTAGGCAGCTCATTATGTATTGAGACAGCCTCACGACCATATAACTTACTGGTCACTTCTTTGTTCTGGGCAATAGAATTAAAGTAAACTACCTAGTCTCACTAGCTAAATGTTTGATTCTGACATTTTTTCCTGATCACAGTTACATAAAGTGCACAATAGTTAACTTTTTAAAATTGTTTTCCATTTTTGTTTTGCTTCATAACAGACAAGTAAAAATCAAATAAAAGTAGATCTGGTGGATGAAAACTTCACAGAGTTAAAGGGTGAAATAGCAGGACCACCGGACACACCATATGAAGGTAGTGTGATTATTTTTTTCAGTCTTCTCTATTGCTGCCTTGATGTTTGCAAATACATTAATGTTGTGGATAAGATTGTAATTTACAAGCTATTTTTCCCCACAGGGGGCCGATATCAGCTAGAAATCAAGATTCCTGAGACATATCCTTTTAATCCACCTAAGGTAATCTTTTTTTAATACTTGATGTTTTTATGATCATTAGTTATTGTGGTTAATATTTAAAGGTAAAAAATGATCTAGTGTAATTCTATGTGAAACAGGATTTTCAATAGGAAACTAAGGAAAGCATGTAGGTTGGGACTTGATTTTACCTGTCAGGAATATATTGGATAGTTAATAGTGGGTCTTGCATACCATGATGCAAGGCAGGTATTTATTAACATGTACATTTATCAACTGTCTAACTTTACTTCAATATATTACTATTAAATCCTAATTTAATCATGACGAACTATATATCTTTGGAACGGTCTAAGACTCCTAATACAAATTATGTGAATTTATAACAAGAGTGCACCTCAGAAAATCTTCATCATTACAGGAGTTTCTGACCTTTGTCACAAAAAGTCGACGCACAGTCGCACACACTTATTAATAATTGAAACTTTGTTTTTTAATGCTGAAAGTTCATAATAAAACATATAATCTAGTATTTTTCAATAAAAAATCATAAAATAATATTATCTTCTAAAAAGTATAATATATTATAAATATATATACATATATTTTTTATTATTATTACATCACATATTTTAGTAGTTATCATAAATTAGGTATCATTTGAAAGCTTACGAACTCAGAATTCATCCTGTGAAAACCGTTTTGAAATTGGATGTTGCGTTACCATAGAAACGGTACTCAATTCTTTTTCTGGCTCCTCCCCTTTTGGACGTCATCATGTTTCATAATTTATTATCAAAATCTTTTCTAATCTTGACAAAACACATATTGTCAGAAAGGTCTGAGTCTCAAGGTTCCATATTTATGGTGCGTTCACGTGTTATGTTAATTATGGTAAATACCAAAAGCCGACGTGGAAAATGCACATGAACACCCCCTCATGTGGTATTTTCCACTGGGCGGCTCGTAGAATTTTTTGATGCACGAGTTGCCGAGATGAGATAACCTTTGACCTTTTCAAAATGGCGGAGAGCAACGCGAGAGTCGTGAATGGTAAAAATATGTACTATTCATGATCTAGAAAATATACAGCATATTATTTACCGTTTGAGTTTTGATAAATCATCTTCTTGCTGTAGCAGATGACTTAAGCAATCTAAAATAGTTTTAGCTAAATAACAGGTCTGGATCTCCATCTTTTTACCACATTACGACAACAAAAGCACTTGAACGCAACACACTGGTAAATACCAGTTCACAAGTGGAAAATATCATATTTTCCATAGCACGTGAACGCACCACAAGTGACAGAAGTGGTATTTGGATAGAAATTTATTAATTTGTTACGGCAGAATGCATACAATTAAATTCAATGGAATGTATGTCACCCGGTGATATTTTTGGTATTACGCCTAAACAAAATCTCATGGGAACTTCAATTTTTGTGATATCAACTTTAAATTTGGAACACAACTTGGTTAGATATATGGCTTTCATTTTATAGTAATTTTATAGTAAAAAATATTTTGTAAAATATTTATTTTATATAAAAGAAAAAGTATATTTGATTTACTGTAAATTTAAACTTCCATAACTTTTTCATACTTTCATTTTTTGAAGTGCTTTCACTTCAGCAATAACCTGCTGAGTGTTTTCTTTAAAACAAGACCAAACTTAGGTCTATATTCCAAAGCATTCTTGAATTACAACCATTTAAGTTTGTATAGTGCATTTTAATGTCCATTATCAAAAGGGGTCAAATTAATTAATTAAATAGTAAAAACTTACTAAATTGTTAGCATCTTCTGCACCATTTGAAAGTTACAGAGTGATAAGTATTATTAAGTTTTCATGGAATAAACTAATTTACCAATTTTTATTTGATCTGCCACTTTAATGCTCAAGCTCTTAAAGCTGGATGGATTCTTATGGGCTGTCATTGTTTTTATTGTTCATTAGCTGGAAAAATAGTTTTGAAAGTGATTAGAATGACATTGTTTCTTTGGGCCGTTATCATTATTGTTGTGATGTGGACTCTGCTGTTATGCAACTATTTCTTTATCGTTATAGTAATCATCCTGGGTGTGAACAGGCCTTTACAGTCTCGAGGAGTCAACACTAGTTGCAAAAATTCAAAGACAGTCTATAGATTTAACCAGTCTTCCAGCCTTAACTTGACTGACACTTGACTTGATTAACTAAGCAGTGAAGAACTCAGTATTTTCTGTGGCAGCTAAACCTATTCATGCAATAATTACTACTACTGACATTATATAAAAATACCTGCTTGTATGTTCTAAATGGGACTGTAAACACAGAGATGACAACAGAAATTTGTAATCACAAATTATTAAAGTCATGTTATATCAGTGTAATAATTCAACTTAAAATTTTAGTTCCAATACAAGAGTTTAATTTTTCTATTTTTAATTTAACTTATGGGGGGGGGGGTCTCCCCCTCAATTCTAGCACTGATGAATCGTGCGCAAGAAGAGCCGGAACGTGCACTAACAAAGATGTGGTCGATTATGATTTATTCTTGACTTTTATTGAGAGATCAAAGGATGTTGAAGTTAAAACATGATTTTTATTTATATATTTCATCTTTTTCAGGTGCGGTTTATTACTAAAATCTGGCATCCCAATATAAGTTCAGTTACGGGGGCGATATGTTTGGACATTTTAAAAGACCAATGGTGAGTGCTTATTAACTAATGAGTATGATATGTCTAGTTTATTGTCCTCTAGCATCTAGCATAATGCTTTTGACACTGTACTCTAAACTATTGTACTGTCTCTTTCCTGTTCCTTTTTTAAAAGATTCTGTACTCATACTCATTCTTCAACTACTACTTACTTCCTGTTTACAGGGCTGCTGCTATGACTTTGCGAACAGTCCTGCTGTCACTACAGGCTCTGTTAGCTGCAGCAGAGCCAGATGATCCTCAAGACGCTGTGGTAGCCAATCAGGTACATATGTGTGTAAAATATGTCAGTGTGTCTGTCTGAGAATGTGCAATAACAAAGCATTGCAAACTTTTCAAGTACATCACTGTTGTGGTTTTTTGCAGTATAAGCAGAATCCAGAAATGTTCAAACAAACTGCTCGTCTCTGGTCTCACGTTTACGCTGGTGCTCCCGTGTCCAGTCCTGAGTACACACGCAAAATAGACAAACTTTGTGCAATGGGCTTTGACAAAGTAAGTACTGAAAATGGACAGCTGCTAGTGTGGTTAAATTTAGAGATGCACATACTTCAGCAGGGGTTGGCAACCTTAGGGGCGCGTGGCACTATCGGCACACGGCAACATACACGACAAATCAAAGCATTATCCTGAATGCGTGGAAACAACGTGAACCTACTGAAATGTGTCTGTGCATAAACACAATGTACGATAGTCAAAGAACAATAGAAAAAAATAAAAACACTGACTGCTCTTGGCTGAATCACTTTTGTGTCTTTAATAAGGATTCATCTATATTTAATTTATAATTTATGTAGTGAAGACTATGAAGTGTATGATAATTTTATTCAATTTCTGTATATATCCTACCTGTTAGACCTACCTGAAAATCTCAAAGCACTGTTTACAAGGTACATAGGTAAAAAAAAAAAAAAAAAAAAAACTACGAAAACAATAACTTTTTGTGCATTTTGACAGGGCCAGTAAAAATCTGACTGTGGCCAATAGAAAAAAATGAGCCCTGATATATTGAAGGGCACAGGTAAATGTGGCATTTATTACAATAGGTTTATGTGAAGATTGTTTTAAGTTCACTTAAATTAAAATTTGTTGTAATTTTTTAAAGCCTAATAAATGCTAAAATTGATAGCTTTTAATTATACTGTAATGCTGAATGGCTATAATGGCTAAAATTGAGAAAAATAAATAAATTTCAGACATCAGTAGCAGTATTGGTATCGGTACTGGCCTTCTTTCTTAAAAAGATGCCATAAAACAAATATTTCAAATATAGGCTACTGTCTTTGTTGTTTCTATATTAATTTGGAGATTAAATGTGAAATTATTACAATATAAAATATTTTAAAAGCTTATGTACGATCAATTACAGAAAAATGTGATTACTGTTTTTAATCAATTGACAGCTCTCTCTCTCTCTCTCTCTCTCTATATATATATATGTGTGTGTGTGTGTGTTTTTACTTTTCTACTTTAATATAGTTTAAAATTACATTTTTTCTTGTGATGTTTGTAGGCACCATTGGAAAGAATGAAATTTGGCATTTGTATGTTCAGTTGACTTGTGGAATAGCGCTTTATGATGTTCTGATTAAGTCAGTCTGGCTGTAATTTCAGTGTGATATTGTTCAGTCAAGTAAGTGAACTGTTAGCATTAGCTAACAAATTTACTGTTGCTTAGAAATGGAGTGTAACATTCAGTCTTTCTCTCCCAAACAGAATGCAGTAATAGTAGCCTTGTCATCAAAATCATGGGATGTGGAGACAGCGACAGAACTGCTACTAAGCAACTGATCATCCAGCTGTTTTCATCAGGCCATGTTCCCCTCAAACCCCTCCTGCTTCATGACCCGTTCACTCCCACCCAACCATCCACACGTGAATCAGCCATCTTGGTTTGTGTTCAGAGTGAATGTTTGGGTAAGATCAGCAGTTAGACTGCAAGACAATTAGTCATCTTCTATCTCTAGCAAATGTTCACGTGTCTTGTCTTTTTCCTTCCATCATTTTCACTTTGTTTTTGCCTTGCTACAATAATTTTCCCTCTTAAAATTAAGACGTCACTTCCCTTTTAAAGAAACCCAACAAAGACGAAGCCTGCATCACCGTCATTTCACACTAAAAGAAACTCCCACTTGCATCTGTGAAACAATGTTAGAACATGTAAATTAGTATATTTAAGGTTGTGTACTTTTAAAAGGAAAAATAGCAGGAATGTTTTTTTTCTTATATCTCTACACTAAAATTGTTTTGGGATATGCTTATTTGAATGGGATATTTAGTATATAATAACAAAAATTGAGATTAATTAGACCCTTTCTATTTGACGCTCTTACTATGAACAAATGTGTTTTATTTGCTCATTTGATTCTTTTAATGTTTCTTTTGGCTTTCCTTTGCACTAATCAGTCTGTATAGTAGTTGAAATGGCCAGATGACATGGTGTTACGTTGTGAGTGCAGACTTGGTTTCAAACGTACTGGGTGAAGTGTTCATTTTTTTTTTAAATCAAAGGAAGATGCCCCTTCTTACTTTCCCTATTTTTGACAAAGGGGTCGATGTGGTATTGGTGACCACAAATCCTTTCTCTAGTTCTTTTCAAGGCAGCTGTAGGGGTTCGACTTGATCATGGACAGATATACCTCGAGTTGCCTCGAGTTTTTTTTTGTTTTGTTTTTGAAGAATGTATTGTATAAAACTTGCATTTAAGTATAAAAAGTTTGTACATGCAGAGATGAGAAAGTGAAGACACAAGAGTTTCTCCTCTAATAATGATTGGCTTTTTCTTTGTGGAACAATCAAGATGGTGAGGTGCATCAAAAACTGTTAAGGCACAGAACTAGTTGGTGTAGAAGTTTAAAAGTCTCTCTCAGTGTGAGGTGGGGTGTTTTTTTCCACTCGCAGGCTGCAGATATAATTTCATTTTTCACACGTTTCAAACAGCTTTTTCTATTCTACAAAGATGCTTCAAAGCAAACGGGCCAAGAGCAAGTACTGCCACACAATGCTTTGTGAACCTGTTTTTTTACGCAGTGTTCTTTTCTTGCAGGGGTGAATTGTTAAAAGGTTTATTTATCCCTTTGTTACTTGACCTCCCTCTATTTGCTAGAATTCCCACATACCATCTGTTTTCATAATGCCCCCACTTTCACAGCTAGTTGCTTTCATACACCTTTCTCATGTACATACTGCAAATTTTTTTGGGGGGGGGATAAAGTACTGTTCATCTCTAGAATGCACCATCGATGGCTGGATTTATATTTTGTATGAAAAACAAAAATGAAACAAAAACAAAAAGACTGTCTTCCTGTAGTGATCACCTTGTTCAATATTGCACGAAGTGAATAAAAGGACAAAAACTTCTGTCAAAGGAGAAATGCAGGTCATAGGCTCTGGCTTTAGTCACTTTAAGCTCCTTAACAAAACGAGACAGAAAAAAACCTACTCGAGCCGTACAAGCATGGTTATTTATTGTGAAACTGTCATTCTTTTGAATTAAAAAAGTGAAAAATTAACTTATCTGTGAATCTCTGTTCTGTGCAAGTTATTACATCTATGTCAGTAGATGTCAAATGCATATTCTATGAATGTAATTGTGAAAAACAGCTTTGTAACGGTTAAAAATGTGTGTGTGGGGGGGAATTAAATGGAATATCCTTTTTAAATGTAAATCAATTTGAATATTGGAACAATATTTAGAATTAATCCAAACACACATCTCATGTAGCAAAAGCAGGGTGTCCAAATGAGGAATTCATGCTCATACACCCAATAGAATAAATAGCAGCATTACTAATCAAAGTCTTACAGTCCTTGCACTGTAAATGTAGAGGTAAACTAAATGAATGCAGGAAAGGAGCCTCAATGAAACCTTGCAATCAAAGAAATCTGATGACAATATTTGGATTTAATAGAGGGTTAAAAGAGGAGAGGGAGATAAAACAGTAAAAAAAATCTTTCCATGTATTTAATAAGCAACCTTAGAGCAGATTAAAACAATTTTTTTTTCTTTCAAATATTTTTTTTTTTAAAATGGCTCCGGACAGAGGAAGAGCGCAACAATTTCAACAGAAAACAAAAAAGAAAACTAATGAAGAGAAACAGATCTGTGTTTCTACATACAAGTTTGAACATCTGAATCTAAAGAATTCATTCCTCATTCATCTGAGGTGTGGGGTAAAGACAGTTCAGGTTTGTGAAGAGCATTTCATGTTTAAGTAGATGTGTCTCTTCGTTCGGTCATTCAAACATTTACTGCCTGACCGTCCTTGTCTTCACGAACCGACGCTTTACCTGAAACAAAAACAAAACATAAATCAACAATTTTCATTATAGCAGAGTATGACATACAAAGTAAGACAATTACTGATATCTAGGCCAGGTGAGATGCCTGCAGAAACCTTCGAAAGAATTGTCAATATTTACTTATCCCTATGTCATTGCAAACCAGTGAACGGTTTTTTTTTTTTTTTTTTTACAATTTTCCATGAAACATAAAAGTAGAAATTTAAAACAGATAGGGTAAGTAAAGAAATGAATTGCTTCATCAGTAAGGATGCATTACATTGATCAAAAGTAGCTTAAAATGTTACAAAAGATTCAACAAAAAATTAAGCATCACTTCTGTTTTCAACATTGATAAGAATAAATGTTGCTTGAGCACATTCTTCAAACTTTATCGTAGTATTCCTATTCAATGAAAAACGACAACATTGAATAGAGTTTGGAACAACATTAGGGTAAAGTAAATGACAATTTTCATGCCAAAAGCTACAAAAAACATGAACTGCTTGAGTGCTCCAGGTTACAGCATGACATCAGTGCTAAATGAAGCTCTCCCTCAGACACTCACTGACAGCTCCCCCTGCTCTGCTGCATAGGTGGATTCTCTCAGTTTGGGGCCTGCTGCACCCCTGAGCTGTTCGAGAATGGCTTCTTCCTGCTGCTCCTGTAGCTGCGTGAGTGAGAGTACATACTCTGGGCTGGACTCAAATTCTCTCTCTGTCTCCCCTTCACTTCCATAAGTCTTCTGAGACAGGCGGATGTCTTGGTACACATGCTGTTCTCGCTCTGCTACCCTCACTGATCTTAAACAAAAGAAACACCTGCCTCAACTCCACATAAAAGAATTCAATAACTGCTAAAGGTGACAAAGTTATGGCTTGTTCACACCAAGTCCGATGCCAGAATGTCGCATAAAAGTTTTCAAATGATCTTTCATTAATTCCTGTGATTGCAAAGCTGATTTTTAAGCAGCTATTATAAATGTTGAAAATGGTTGATTTTTTTGGTGGAAACCTTAATACATTGTTTAAACAGTTTTTAGAACTTTACTGTTATTTTAGATCCATTTGCTGAATAAAAGTATTCATTAAAAAAATCTTAATGACCCCAAACTTTTGAATAGTAGTGTACAAAAAAGTATAAATGAAAATGATAGTATCCTGTGAGTAACAGGCTGCTTGCTAATAACAGTACTGATAAGTTATTTTAATTATACTTATGCTAATAAAACAATCACATACCTCTACAACTTATAAACAACAATGTGGAGCTAGAAATGTATACTGCACATTTAAAGTTACAAGATACTTTTATTATTTACACTGAATGATCGTTTTAGAAAGCAAATTCATTAGATGCCATCCTCCTGCTAGAAAAAGTCCCTGACATACAAAGGTTATTAATAAATGGGTTCTGTGCGATGATAGCTGGTACTGTATATCATGCATCTTAGCCTGGCTGGAACGTTGCGCTTACCAATTAGAAACCAAGGCCAAACTTCCCCATTTTATAGCACATCACTATTCTGTAACCAGCTCTGCCAGAGCTTGTACTCATGGTACCAAAAATGAAATATTACAGCTTTAGAGTTCTTTTCAGCATACAGGAAAACAAAAGAATAAATAAAAATTAATCTTCGGAAATGGTGTGAAAGCATTCATAGATCATCAAATGCAGGCCTAGTGGTAAAGTGGAAATTCTAGATTAATTTGTGTGTAGATTAATAAAGTGATTTATATCATACTATGCATAATGTACAGAAAAGTCACTCGGTTACCTTTGCAGGTCAATCTGTCTCTGCGGCCCTGCTCTTTTGGGCTCTGCTTCTTTCTGCTGTTTTGGTGTCTTGACACTGATTGAATCAGCTGAGGCTGTGGTGACGGGGTCCTGAGCAGGTGCTGCTCTCTTCCGGCCCCGCCCAGACCCTCCCCCTGTCGTAGCTCCAGCCTCTTTATCTGGTGTGGCAACACCCGCAGGGTTTTTAGGGGGTCGGCCACGTCGTGGTTTATTGGCAGGGGGCACTGACACTGCAGAGGGGTTTGAAGACACGCTGTTCTCTGTGCCGTCACTTGCAGGTGCAGCACGTTTCTTCCCACTGGGCTGAGCAGCCTCTTCCTAAAAGAGAGCAAAAATACTGAAAATGCTGGACTTTCACACTTCTGTTGTCCCTCATTCAGTGTTTACATGGGATATTTCTGACCTTCTTTACACCTCCTGCTTTTGTAATCACTGGATTCTCTTCATTCTCTCTTGCCCCCGTCTCTGAAACCTCAGAACTCACATCCCTTTATGACAGAGAAAGAGAAAGCTGTAAATTCTTGATAAGGATGACATACTTCCTGCAATAAAGATTAATCAACGCTGGATAAATTCCACATCCTAGTGAATGAAAAGTAAAAATAAATCAATTGTGATAAGCACAAACCTGCTCTTATTTGTTGCAGGCGAGCTGGGTTGGGAGTTAGTGCTTGCGTTGCTCCCTGTGTCGGAGGTGGTGGTTTTAATGAACGGTCGCCGAGCGGTTACCGTTAAAGGTTTGTTCACTGCCCCCAACACACCTGTCTGCTTTGGTGGTTGCTGAAAAATATTAATGTGTTAAGTAACAAATGAGCTATGTAATGCAGTCAAGGAATTCAATTGGTAGTTGCATCATTTCAATACAACTTTCCTAAAAGAACACCGTGTCACTGATCTATCCCTGTGTGCAAAATAACTCCCAACAAACTAGGAGTTCCTAAACTTTTTGTCTGCTGAACCTAAAATACATTTACTTGGAGATTATAAGTATTGTTCTAATGTTTGAATGTAGTGAAAAATATATGCATTCACTAGTATTAACTGTAATATTGTGAAATATTACAATTTAAAATTAATTTCTATATTAATATTTAGTTTTAGATTTAAATTTATTTGTTCAAAATACACTAAAAACAATATTGTGTGATATGTTTACAGTTTAAATGAACTATTTTCTATTTTAATATATTTTAAAATGTAATTTATTCCTGAGATGGCAAAGCTGAATTTTCAGCAGCCATTACACCAGTCTTCAGTGTCACATGATCCTTCAGAAATCATTCTAATAAGTGGATTTGGTGCTCAAGAAACATTTCTTTTTAAAATCATTGTTGAGAATAGATGTACTGCTTTATAGAAACCGTAAGTTTTTCCCCCCTCAAAACAGCATTTATTGGAAATAGAAAACTTTTGTAACAATGTAAGACTTTACTGTCACTATGATCAATTTAATGTGTCCTTGCTAAATATATTCATTTCTTTAAAAAAACAACAACAAAAAAAAAACAACAAGAAACTTGCCAACCAAAAACATTTTAAAGTTAGTGTATATTTTTAAAACCTGAGCAATCATGCCTTTGCCATTAATGAATGTTTAGACAAACGTGTCATCCGGGTATCATTCACATATAATTAGAGAGGTGACAAAACCTACCTGGATTTTCCCTGTCTGCAGAACTATTTTTGCCTCTGGTGAGAGATATTCCTTATCATTGACAAAATCCTGTACATAAGAATAGATGGAATGAGTTTTGTAGTCAGGTCACATGTAAAGCGTAATTATGATAGTCAGAGTGGTTGTTACCTTATCAGGTGGGGTAAAGAACTTGCTAGGCAGCACAGGATCTTTTGGAGAGTCCAGATGACATGAAGTGCTCTTGTTTGCGATTACAAATAATGCCACATCACACACAATGTAAAGTTTCTGTAAATGGATGAAAATAGAGTAAAACACACTGGGATTCAGAAATACATAAACACTATACACGATTTGTTAATGATACGGACCTCGTTTGCCTTTGGGTCATCTGGGGCCTGTGCATCTTTTGTTTGTTTGATGTTCTCTACCATCTTCCTCAGGAATGAGTGGCTGTTATTCTCATTCTTTGTCATCAACACCTCCAGCATGAACCACAAGCACCTGGTAAAATACATTTTCATTTGAATTAGTTTAAAAAAGTTTTAAAACAAACATCCTGTGAGAACCTTAGTGTCTGCATCTACTCACTCTACTACTATGGACTACTCACAGAAATAAAAAGAGAAGGTTTAATATTACAATTTTAGAGCATTGGTCAGATCATGTAGCTATCTGTGTGTAGAAGGGGGAAACTGCAAAAGTGTGTGAATGTGTTTAACACATACTCTTTGACGTCTCTGATCTGCTCCAAATCCTGTGGCTTGGTAAGGTCTGGATCATGAGCTAGAAGATGGATCATGTACGGAACCACATATTCTGGCAGGAGAGACAGCAGCTTTTCTGAAAAACAAAAATAAGAGAAAAGGCAGGATATTTAGGTCTTTGTCATTCATGCAATCCTGCAGAAAATAGTTGTTGCCTCAAGTGTTATCCCAAAAAACAGAAATGTTATCTACCATGGGCCATGGGATTCTGTTTGATGTACTCTCTGCGGACACTGATGTTCTTGAGTAGGCACTGTCGGGCATGAGCACGTCGCTCTTTCACTGGGTCTTTAGCACACAAAGCAAACACAGCCATGTACTCCAGTGGCAACAACAACTTCACCAGAGCAACATGTAACTTCTGAGCAAAGATCTGCCGCACCTGATAGCACTCATCCTATGAAGAGAGGGGAAAGGGAAGGAAATTCTGAAAAAATGCAAAGTTGAAAGTGGTAGTATGGCTAATATATGCTTTTGTAGCATGCGCCAGAGGTGGGAGTAAGTCACACATGTCCAAGTCACAAGTAAGTCTCAAGTCCCTACCATCAAGTCTCAAGCAAGTCTAAAGGGGGTCGCACACCGGATGAGAAGCGCAGCGCTGCGTCGCGTAGCACCTTGTCTTTAAAATTCGAACACAGTATTCTCTATGAGTGTACACACACCGGCGGCGCCATTCGGCGTCTGTCCGCGGCACCCAGCTACGGCTCAGGACCATGTTCAAAACCCTGCCGCGCCACAGAGCGCCATATACATAGTTTTAGATTAAATTTACATTTATTTGTCTCATATCGTCGTTAATGTATACCGACTACACCCTGTGCTGCAATATACATTTAATTTTACATTCATTTACAGAAATCAGCTGCTTGAATGAAAATTGCTGGTGTGTGTACACTCATAGAGAATAATGTGTTCGAATTTTAAAGACATGGTGCAGCGTGACGCGGCGCTGCGCTTATCGTCCGGTGTGTGACCCCCTTAAGTCGCAGTACACACAACCAAGTCAAGTCAAGTCAGTGGTTTACTTCAAGCAGGTCAAGTCGAGTCCTGCTAAGGGTCAAGTCAAGTCAAAGTCAAGTTACAATACCAAACAGGAAAAAGTAGTTTATATTGGCCTCAACCTTATTTTTCTCTCAGAAATGATTACCTTTCTTATACATTTAAATTTTAATAATATTCAATTTATTATAGCATGCATTTATGATTATCAAAATTTGGAATTATTATTATTATAATAACAATTATGCGAAAAATGTAGAAGATAAAACATTTGTAGGTATAAAACAAGTGTGATGCATTAATTATATTGGTTTTATAGCAAATGTCATGTTTAACTTTTTTTTTTACTTTTTTTATGGAATATCACCGGCAGACTTTATTAACTTTCCCATTCAGAGCCAATATTTGACCCCTTAAATTGATACCCAGGGGCATTTTTTTCTAACAATGTTCTAACCATTTTTTTTCTAACCATGCATTTACACTGCAATTACAACACCATAAATAATGTTATGAGATTAATTATTTAAATATAATCATTTTAATATAGAAAAAATGAAATGCTAAAAAATAATAAATTATATTTTCTTAATTATGAAATTAAAACCACCAATAGGTGGCGCCAAATCACCATCTTAATGTACGAGTCATAGAAACATTCATTCAACTGATTCTTTCAAAACGGCGGATTCATTCTGGAACTAAGCAACTAGGTCACTGAATCACAAAAACCCCGGATTTAGTTTGGAACTATTGTCATTGGAGAAAAAGAGCAAAAACAGAGAATATTTACAATATTACGTCTAAAATGTCAATTCACAATATTCACTCTTTGTTTACTAAACTGTTGTATAAAATCATTGTCACATTTGCAAGCATGCCAATATTCTGGAAATCTGCAGGCATTTTGCCGCCCAACCCCCTGATAACATCTGACCCAGCTTCAAGAGAAACATAAAACACGACAAAACATCATTAACAGTTTTCTATGTTGTTTTTCGTCGTTAGAAAGAGTGACATATGTGGCTTTAAAGCATGATTTTAAAGAAACTGGCAAATGTCTGTGAATTTATGCACGTTATACAAAACATATGCTATCATTAATTATCATTTAAATCTACTGACAGCCTTAAGCTAAATTTTAAAACAATTTTGTATAAAGAGGCATGCTGTTTTGACCACTATTCTATTTGACGTTAGTCAAATTAACTATAACCAACAGTTCAAACAAGCCATAGCTTACTTTTAGACGTGGATGAATGAAGTTCGCGGGTTGTGATGGTCGTGTCCGATATCCCTTGCCAGTTATTATGCGTACAGCAAATCTTCTTGTATGAATATGATCAATTTCTAGTGTTTATATCCAAAAAGAAACCAAGCTGGGAGATGTTTTTGTATATAGCGCGCTCACCGCGATGTATGTTTTTTCTGGGCTTGTGCTGCATCACGCAATCGCGCAGAATCTGATGACTGGCGTCAATGGTTACGTTGCTTTCATTTTGTTCATCAATTGATGTTGCGAATGGGATAATTTATACAAACATTTATATAAAGTCATTCTCGATTCATACAGTTCAAGTCAAGTCTCGAGTCATTGGATCTCAAGTCAAAGTCAAGTAAGTCCTTAAATTTGCGACTCGAGTCAGACTCAAGTCAAGTCATATGACTCGAGTCCCCCATCTCTGGCATGCACTAATATGTCCACTTATGTTAGTCAATGTTTCATGTACCAACAGTTGTAATTTAGGCTCTCACAGCTATTTTGTACACCTTTTTTTGCTGTTGTACTTTTAAGACCTTTATATATAAAATGACTTTACAATTATGCATTTGCAAGACTCTTTCATCTAAAGTGTCACTGTATTCGAGTTAACACAAATTAAATTATGACTGCAGATAATAATGTTAAATTCACTTTAAACTGATTTATAGATCGTTTTTATTTAGACAGTATAGAATTTTAGGCCATTCAAACAAAATCATTGTAATTTTAATATAATTTAATAACTTTAATCAGCACATCCCTAAAAAGTTTTTTTTTTATGTGTTCCATACGCGTCCATGTAGTCTTGTGCTGAACTCACATTAATGACGAGTCCACAGAGCTGGAACTGTTCTGGAGTGATGATGTCATGGTAACAAGGCTCTTGTGCCAGTTTCATGATGGCGCTCCCCGCTGCAAGCCTCAGTCGAGACATGTCAGACTTGCTGTGTCCAAAAACACACAGGTTAGAGGCCTACTACAAGACTAAGGCAGCTTTCATAATTACAGAAAACTACTTGGGGGAGTCTTGACACCCAGTTTATACCTGATTTTCTTCTGCTCTGTGAGGTCTCCCTCACTGACCAGCATGGCTGAGAGGAGTCTGAGAGTAGAGTTAGCAGATTTAGACTGATTATTCCTCATTCCCAGCAACCAGCGGACCAACAGCTTAATGGCTTGCACCTGGAAACACAGACAAACATGCACATGTATACACACACAAATCAACAAGATATGTTGTTTTCAACTTAATTACTCAAAGATATTTACCTTAGCCAGCACTTCAGGGGAAACCTCATCATCAGCTGTCCAGAGCCGCCCATTCTTGTTTCCCACAGACTGACAGGGAAAGAGGGTTAGTTTACCATGCAAGGCAATAAAATAATTCCTACATGCCTAAAGCAGAATAATACATCAATATGCTCACTCTGTCATTCATCAGAAGGTCCTTCACGATAAAATTGGCTACGATTGACTTCATGGGTGACGCAAATTGATCCGGGGCCAGCATGGAGATGTGTCCAAGAGACACGAGTGGAGTGATCAGCTGTTCAGGCACATCTGCATTCAGACTGCGAGACAATGGCTGAAGAGACCGAGACAAAAAGGTATTTGAAAAACTTGCATGCTGTAAAAAACTCAATTTCTTTCATTATCGTAACGTTCACAGGATTTGACGGTCAAAAAACGTAATGTGTTATACATTTGGTGGCATTTTAAGCAAAGACTGCATTTGTGAAAATGCTTTTATGCACATAGATTTACCTCAAATATTTGTGCTAACTGGACCTCTTTGTTGTGAAAGATGGCATGGATGCAGTTGACAGCCTGTTTGGCCTGGTGGGGGGTGCCTCGTTTTGCCTTCTGATGTAGTATGGGAATTAGAGTCCTGTACACAGATTTAGAGAACATTTAACTACACGTTTTTACTTTTGAATTTGGTATTAATAAAGTTGATGAGACTGAAGTTTGTATCTTTAAGTATATAATGAGTTTAAGATGTTACTGGCTCCAAACAGTTGCGTGTATGCATTTGGGAGGTGTTCATACGAGCGGATTTGTGGCAGTTCTGTCTCAATCTTTTGTCCTGTGTTTCTGAAGATCTGTATTGCTGCTTCCGCCACTTTGTCGTCCTCCATCTTCAGACACTGCAGCAAAGACTCATAAGTCTCAGCTGAGTGGAATGCAGTGGGGTGAGTAAATGACAAAACCTGAGGTAGGGAAAACAGAACAGCAAACTTAGAACTTTTTTTGGTCCGGACAAAAAACAAGAAAATACATTTAGTCCTGGTTTGCTTAGCGTTCACACCGTCATTTTTAACACTGAACCTGAAGAAAAAAAAAAGAGGATTTTATGATGTATATTTTGCGACGGAAATTGTCGAACATCCAAAACAATGCTGTGTGCTGGGCCAAATGCGCTCGCTGCAAGTGCGTACAATTGATGGTATATGATGGAGCTGACAACACGTGAAGAGCTTATAAATGGTTTAATGGTGTCAAAACAGCGGCAGGAATTCCTCCGTCACACACACAAATGAAGATCTGCTGCGAGGAAATGCGGTTCTGATGCCTGTACCGAACTGTGATGGGCAACATCGCGACTATAACGAGAAAAAACTGTCCTTGCAGAAAAAACTGCATTCTGTCCTTTTTAGGGTTGCAACTTGTGACATCATGTCCTGTTTTTGGTTCGTTTACATGTCTTTGGTCCATGTTGTGTTCATATTTCATTCAAACCGCACCAGAGTCCGTTTGGAAGCAGACTTAGACCCATATTTTCAGCTGTCTCGGTCTGCGCATCAAGGTTCGGATGGCAGCTTTTACACTTATTCAAATGAATCGCACTAACAGAGCAATCGCACCAGGTTTGCTTTTAATCTAACCAAACATGCAAAGTGTGAACACCCTAAATTATTTAAGAAAATTACTGAATGAGTCAAAGACACTTGGTATTAAGTGGAACAATAGCCTACGTTTTGTAGCAATTTACTTTTATTTATATTAATTTTAAATGTGATTGTATGTCTACATAGTACTTAAAATTTATTTCAAAAGAGCTAGAAATCCTGTTTTCCCTTATATTGAAAACTAGTACACTGTAATTACGAACAGTACCTTGAGCAGCTCAAGTCCAGCGCGGATGGCAGTATCAGGAGTAACTCCCTCATCTTCATCATCAGCAGTGCCCTCAATTGACTTATTTAACAGCTTAACCAGGGCACTGTATATACACATACAAACAAATTATTGATCCAAAAAGTCTACACAATACCTGCAGTTATACTTCATCCCCACAAGATGTCTCACTGTTAAAAAGCTATTCAGACGGTTACACAACCGTTAAGGGGGGGAAACAAGCACATGGCCCATATTGCGCTTATCTCTCCCACTCAGTCAGTTTCTCTTTCTCTCTTATTCATGTTCTCCCTTTACATCTGCAGGTGCACTGACAGTCTGTATCGGATACTTTTGTTTAAAAAAAGAGAATACATTCTCTGTGCTTCACCCTGCACAGCATTTACGATTTTTAGGATTAACTGTCTGTACAGTTATTTTGCAAGTGCTCAAATTAGAGTTTATTTAGGCATTGTAGTCCATGTACAGTATTTTTACAATAGTTGTTATAGTAAATATAATAAAATAGAAATAAATATAGTAAAATATTATTCAAGTTATATTTCTTTATGTCCAAAACAATTTATGCTCAAGATCATTGACCTATCCCTCGTAAATAAATAAAAAATATTTAGTTATAAATCTTCAATGCATGAATGTAATTTTTTTTTTGTGTACAGACTAAAAACTAAACTGCTACAAAACAAAACAGATTCAGCCAGATACCTGGTGTGCCAGTGTCAACAAAGCCTGTTAACCTGAAAACCCGATGGTAATTACTAACACCCCCCCCCCCCCCCCCCCCAAATAATTATCCTCTGCCATTTGACCTCATTCCCTACCTGATGGCCTCAGAGTCAATGTGAACTGGTGCGATTCTCTCCAGCAGGAATTTCACCATCTCCAGGAATGGGTTTGTGGGTTGCTTGGGGAATGTCAGCTTCCGTGTGATTTCCCTCTGAAAGGAAACTCCACTCTCAGATAACTTGTATCTTTATAATATTAAATACACCTACATAGCTTGTTAAAGTGTCGGCTGAAACATGTCTTTATCATGTACATTTTATACAGCAAGCTTATAATCAGTTATAATGTGAGCTTGAAAAGTGCAGTGGTAAATGTGATGGTATTGCTTTAAACTCACCACACACTGTTCAGCCTGTTTACATGAGCAGGTCGGGCTGATGAGCTGCTCAAGCTGAAGACGTAGTTTCTCATCTTCACCCAGAGCCTGATTAAACTTCTTCATAAAGTCCTGAGCTTTGCCTGGGTCTGGGAGATTCTCTGAGAAAGAAAGAAAGAAAGAAAGACAGAAAGAAGAAAGAAAGAAAGAAAGAAAGACAGACAGAGAGAGAGAGAGAGAGAGAGAGAGAGAGACAAAAGCACACATTGTAAAACCTGTTTGATTCAATAACTATTAATTTATAAATATATAAAAAAAAAATAATAATAAAAAAAAATAATAATATATATATATATATATATATATATATATATATATATATAGTGTGTACTTACTAGCGATGTTCATAAGTTTCCCAAACATGGCTGTGGTGTTTGCTTCAGACTGCAGGAAGAGAAAAACAACAGTCATTCCTCCACAGCAGCAAAATTCATATGTGCATTGTACACAGTCACAAAATAAGAACAAATTGCTGCTTTGATCACCACCAAAATTGTCTTTCTTTCACTAGTTTTTAGCTGAACATTTGTTTGATTAGTATATTTTTAACATTAGTACAAGTTGCTATTATAAGCCAATGTTGTACCATTACATATTTTTGTCGGTCCCTGTATCTGTCATTTGTATGCTTTGGCATGTAAAAGTGATGTAAATATAATAATGCACTTTCATGTCTTCTAGAATATTTTTCATATAAATGAATATCCAGTATAATAGGACATGCTGTGGACATGGCTGACATCTACACGCAAAAACAGCTTGATTTATACTTAGTTACAATACCTTGAAAAATATCAATATTCAATACCATATTTTATACAACTGGGAAAAACTGACACAATATTAACAGCATAAAATTTTAACAGTGAGTTAATTTACTTTTGACCATAGTCGCAGTTCTTTCAACTAAAATTTCTCAGGCCCGATAACTCTGAGTGAGATTTTATAATAATTATAATAATACATTACTATTGTAATTCAACTACACTGTAAAATGAATATTTTAAAATAAGTATATTCTTGTACTTTAACAGTAGTACAATTATAATATTATAATTATAATATATATTATTATTATTATTATTATTATAATAATTGCTAGCACAATTGCATTCCCTAATGCCTGTTAAGCCTGGAACACAAAAAGCCGACGGTCGGCCGTCGGGCAGTTTTTGTGCGTCGGCCGACTAAGTTTTCTCAGTGTGTTCCGCACCGTCGGCTGAAATTGGTCCTCGTCGGCTTTGTTTCGGCCGATTTGACATGTTGAATCGGCATGTTGAATCGGCGTCGGGCCGTCGGTAAAAGAGGGAACTCTGATTGGCTGTTCAGCTTAGTGAAGGAGTCAGTGCACGAGAATAATAGCAAAACGGCGAGCAAAGAAGTCAAAACGCTACAGATAAAAGGCTGTTCTTATGTTACATCATCTTACCTAGTGTTCCTTGGCAAATATTTCAATATTAACATGAGCGGAGTGGAATAAAGGAAGTGTTTAGCAGGATTGATATTCAAAACGGTAAGCACTAGAGATGCGCGGATGGGCTATTATTTCATCCGCAACCGCATCATAAAACTCATCATCCATCCGCACCAAAATTTTTGACCAATTTTCAAAACCGCACCCGCCCGCCATCCGCTGATTGGGCGATACAAGGCGCTGCTGATGACAGCCGCGAGACTAGAAAGCTCTCAGAATATCAGCAGAGAACTCCGTCTCCGATCGGCGCGCAGGGACAAAAATACATAAAATAGCCTAAATTAAATGCACTTCGGCAAACCTGACCTTATCTGATCAATACTGTACAATGTACAATATTTTATAATGTAATATATCTGTACAATATTTTCATTGTAGCCTAATAGAAAACGCATTTTGGCACATAATTTCAACATGCTGCTATTGTATGGGGCGTCGTTTGTAAAGCGGCTCACGCTGAAAATAACAGCAACATTTTGTCACATTCAGCTTCAAACAGTGTTTAAAAAAACTGGTATGAATTTTTGACGGTCACTTTTTAGCACATTTACAACAATATTTGTCAACTTAGAAATATTTTAAACAGTTAAATCTAAATATTAAATGTTACACGTAAATGTTAAATCTAAATGTTAAATCTAAATCTAAATGTTAAATCTAAATCTAAATGTTAAATCTAAATCTAAATGTTAAATCTAATGTTAAATCTAAATATTAAATGTTGAATCTAAATGTTAAATCTAAATGTAAATCAGATAACTCAGATAGTCAGATAACAATATTTAACAATGTATACATATATTTTTCATTTGATTGGTTCAACCGCCCACCACCCGCCCGAATTTAATTAAAATATTTTTTTCCGTCACGTCATCCGCCCGATCCGCGGTTTATCCGCGGAGTCCGCAGCTGTAACCGCCAACCGCGCATCTCTAGTAAGCACACACTGCTTTGTTTACGGTATGTGTATCTGCAGCGTCGGTTTCCCTTTTTGAATGACGAATATAGACGCATATATCTGCAGAAATAGACCGTTGTCTCATTTACACGCAGGCGCAGAACACACATGCTAGCTGACAGTCGGCTGTAGTTCTCTCGGTGTGTTCAAGTGCAGCTTTTTACCCCAACGCGAGGCAACAACTAGGGGTGTCGCAATATACCGGTATTAACGATAATCGTGATATTCAAAGCTTGAAATATCGACATCGTGTTAATTTAGAGTGTGACAATATACCGGTATTGGCGATAACCGCAATGTTTAAAATGAATAGGACTTTTATGATAACATGACACGTATACTCCAGCGCCAGTTGAGGTGGCAGTATTGCACTCGCATCTATCAAATAAGAAGACGACGCAGCGCGCGCCCGCGCAGCCACTCTGAGAAGAATGTTGTCTGAGAAAGTAAGTTCGCCAGTATGGGAGTTCTTCGACTTCAAAGAAAACAGCACATTAAAGGGGGTCGCACACCAGACGAGAAGCGCAGAGAATTCTTTAAAATTCGAACACATTATTTTCTAGGAGTTTACACACACCAAAGACAGTAAAAGAAAGACACACACACACCGACGGCACCATTCAGCGTCTGTCCGCGGCGCCCAGCAATGGCTCGGATTTTCAGGTGAGATTCTCAATTCATTCAGTTAACGGATGCGCTCTGACTGAGGTAAAGTGTTCAGACGGCAGACTTAGCAACAATTGTATTTAATTGTACAGCACAATCATATCATAGTAGCCTACAGACATTATCTTAATTTCATAATGTCCTTAAGCAGAACAATATTGCTGGCCATGAACTGAGAAAGTGCGCTTCCGGTGTGCTTCGCGCGGCGTGGAGCTACGCTTCTCATCTGGTGTGCGACCCCCTTAAACCCAATCTGCAGAAGCCATCAACCTTTTTTTACTCATCTCCGTGTCCATCACCCTGCGGATTACGCTATTTTACAGAGAGTAAATTGCGATTATTTTACTAGTCATGGAATGGGACTAACCTGTTAACAGCGGGTTTCTGTTTTCATGTTTAAATAAAGGGTGATTATTAAATACTCTGTTTTCTTTGCTCGTCTTATTTTCGTATTTTTGTATTTGCACTTGTTTTGTTTTGTTCAAATCTGCATGACTTGCACCGGCGCAACAATAGGTTTAAGAGCTTTTCAGTTATTCAGGAAACATTCAGACAGTGTTTCGCTCCAGTTTGAAACCAGATATACTTCACATGCTTGTCTTACTTCACAAAAATTTGCATTAAAATATTGAGAACACAAAAAGTAAAAATGCAAAAAAAGAAAAATTAAATAAAGTAAAAATTAATTTGATTTGAAATTTTTTCCCCCATGGTTTCTATAGATATCGCGATATATCGATATCGTGAATTACTTTGGCCACAATAACCGTGGTGTGAAAAATCTAACATCGTGACAGCCCTAGCAACAACACAGTCGGCTTTCATCAGCGCTAGTTGGTCGGCGTCGGTTTGGTGTGTTCCAGGCTTTAGATGCGGCTTTCTGTGTGTGCGCTTAAGATGTGCACACACAAAACTTCACACAGCACACGCATTTTTTCAAGTTTCTTGCACTTGAATGTTTAAATTGGCAAGGCTTAACATTCAAATAATAAACTTTCGTGATGATGCAGCACTGGCCCGAGCATCTTTCACGCAGGCCCCAGGCCATCAGGCAGTCCTTGTTGTCGATCCCTGCCCAGCGTTATCGTTTTGTGCCTGTCTGAATTAGCGCAGTTAGTGCCTTTTTAAACACAGAAGGCAATGTGTGCTGTTTCTGTCTTAAACGCATGCGGAGCGTATCCATCAAAAAAAATGCAGTGCAATGGAATAAAACATTCTGTGTGAACGGTCCTGTAGTGTTTTTGTGTGACTTACTGTAGGCAGTTTGTGTAAGTCCAGCAGTTCTCGAACCAGCCCTCTCAGCATATTCTGACACTTCCACATTTCGTTCAATGCTCTGAAAAACATAAGATTCTTCTTGATATAATTGAACACATCAGTAGGATGATCGCTGTTAATAGAAGTACTGTGATACTGCCCAAAACTGTCAGATGAGAACCAGAGACTCTCTTGGCAATCTGATGAAGGCTTTTGAAAAACAGAAATCAGCCGATTAAGACTCACTTGACTGCGTTAGTGTCCAGACAGGCATAAAGGTAGTACAGACACTTCATCTTCTCTTCAGTCTCCAGACTGTGAGGAACCATGTACTGTGCAAAGATCTTCTCCACCAGCAACCTAATACACAAACACACTTAAAGAATCTGAAGTTTCCATATTAGACATGCTGCACTGTTTTAAAGAAAATACATTTTTCAATGAATCACATGAAATCATTTGTGTGTAGATGCGTGTGTGGTTCCTACTTGTCATCTATGCTGTTCTGGTAGTAGATGTGTAAGAGTTTGTCTTTGATCCAGCTGATTTTCAAAGCGGTCTCCTTCCCGGCCTCATGGTGCAGACAGTACTTCTTATACAGTTGAGCCAAACCCATCATTCCTTCTTTACGGACACGCCACTGAAACAAAA
Organism: Gila orcuttii; assembly: GCA_026230005.1. Lineage (NCBI taxonomy): Eukaryota > Metazoa > Chordata > Actinopteri > Cypriniformes > Leuciscidae > Gila > Gila orcuttii. Next base: position 48,676,948 of record JAPDVR010000002.1, on the reverse strand, counting down.
CATACAAATTTACTTAAAAAAAAAAAAAAAACAGAGGGCTTAAAATTGAGGGATATGTGGGGTTCTACATGTTTTCTCCGTTCTCTTTGCGTTTACATTCTAGCAGGATTTGAATTGGGGCTCCACGAAATATCAAAACAAAACTGATACTGCAATGTGGCTGAGTGCAATTATCAAATGCATGATTGGATTGGATTTAATTTAAATAAATATATGCAGGTTTTAAATGTGCAGCTCATGATACAGTGTTTCTGCATCTCAGTCCACCAAGATATCACCAAGCCGCCAAAATTAGATAATAATTAAAAAATGTATTAATTATTATACAATTATTAATTAATAGATTTTTTTTATTTTACAGAACAATAGTTTATTTGGCTTAATATTATGTAATAATAATCACAATAAAATCTTAATTCTTTTATAGTCATAAATGCGTCACATATAGTGGGAATGTAGCCTATGAGTTTTTTCTTGTACAGAGTATACCCAAGTGTAAACACCCAAAGTTATTTCAAGTTTTTCAGAATTGTTTAGTCCTAAAAGGATTGTTGAGACAAAAAAAAATTCTTCAGAGTAAAAAGTAATTTTTCAGCTTTTTAAAATTAATGTTCTATGCAGATGCAGTCCCTAATATAAATCACCCCAGTAATCATTCTAGAATGATTCACTCTTTCCAAATATAGCTATTTAAGTGTTCTATTAAAAATTCCTGTATTTTTTGTCATATTGCAATGTAGATTGCGGAAAAACAAAATATCGCAATGTCAGTTTTTTTCCAGTATCATGGAGACCTAACTTGAATTGAGCACAGATCTATTTTTTGTGTACTTCAGAGTAACTCTGTATCTGTCTCACCCTCTTGTCCAACATCCTCTCTCTGACGAACCCCAACAGTTGATCATTCACCAGGTTCAGGTCTTTCTTCCCTGCATTGATGATGGTAACAATGACATCATGTCTGATTGCCTCCTCCGGGTCATGTGATCTGACCTTCAGAAAATCTGATGTGACAAATAGCACATCACAAGTTACACAAGATGCTTACGAGTCAAGTGATGCTTAAAATGGAAAAATGATGGAAAAACAGCAAAAATCACATTTAGCCTGAACACACCTGTAAGATCCTTGGCAAGATCTGGGTGGTTCATTAGGCAGTGGCTGGCAAACTTCACACATTCCAGTCTCACAGGAACATGAATGTCATTGAACCTTTGAGAAAGAGAGAGAGAGAGAAAAAAAAAAGGAAATCTGAATTCAATAAACGCTCAAATTATAAATATTCCAAATCAGTTTTCCAGTCCAATATTATTAATGGTAGGATAGCCTCACCTGCCAAGAAAACACTGCCAGAGTGGGCGATTCTGAGTGGCCAGTTCTGAGTCTTTTGCTCCAAAGAGTTTAGCCAACAGTTTCACCACAGCCAACCTCTCCTCTCCATCATTACTCTATACAAACAACAACAAACAGATTTATTCTTGATCTAAATATGTTTGTATGCAAGCAAGTGCACAAGTATATGTGCATTTAGTCACCTTCAATTTGAACTCAAGTTGTGGCATCACAGAGACAAGGAGCAGTGGGTCAATTGCAAAGAGCTCCTGAATGAGGTCAAATACATGCTCAGACAGATCACTCACGGAGGACTTTCCCATCACCAACACCTGATTAAAAAACTACAGAGAAAGAGATTTTAAGTTAATACAATATCTGAAATAGTATTTTGTCTTTTTACAATGGGAATTGAACATTATAACACTGAACTGTATTAAATTCAGAAAGGACAAAATACAAACAGATGATTTTGTGACTCACTGAGGCAATGCAGGTTTCGATGGTCTGAACTGTTCTCTTTAGAAGAGTCTTGGCCAGGTCATATGCCTGCTTATTCAAGTTCTAAAGCACAGAAAGAGGTCGAATCACACACTATCTGGGACTGAACTTGGAAATAAGATGTAAGAAGTCATTTGCCTACTTTGTGAGCAGGGATGAGGTTGATGAGGATTGTGTCTAGTAGCTCCTGCGTCACTCCATCTCCCTCCATGATGATGGAACTCATCAGGTCCAACATGTGCATCTGCACCTTCTGATTATGGCTGTTACTGAAAGAGAGAAGTCCTGATTAAAAAGAGCCCAGTTGCGTAACAGAAGATATGATTAAAATCACTTAAAATTAAACTTACTTGATGACAGAAAAGAGGGTTTTGAAGAGTTGGATGAAGATCTCATTACAGTCCTCCAATTCAAAACAGATGTTGTAGGACTTCACCCATGCCAGGTTCTGTGCAGATCAAAGTTAAAATTTTCAGCTATGACAATCAGACTACATGCTAAATATTAAATGAAAAACAAACTTGTAATTATTGCTGCTATGTTGCTGATAAAAAACTGAGCATGAAAATTGAATTTAAAACATCCATACACAAAAAGATGTCAAAATGCAGAATTAAAAAGATAAATAAATGAACTGATTGATTGAATGAATCTCACCTCTAGCAAGTAAAAATATCTGTTAAACTGAGGGCTCTTAGTGTCCTCTAATCCCTTCAACTGCCGTGTAATGAAGAGAAAAATTTCCTAGATGTGGGGAAAAAAGTGAAAATTAATGACATTGGTGTGCCTGAGCTATAAAGCTAATCTCAGATAGGTGATGGGATTATGTGCAGGATAAAAAAAACGTCAGCTTGACATGGTGCAAGTTTGTGATCAGTTTTAAAGTCATACACGTTTAGTGCGTTTCAAAACCAGATAGTTCTAGGAACTAATTACCAGGGTGGTTCCCTGAGAACTAATGGTTCCCCTAGGAACATTTTCTGGTTGCATTCGCACCACCAGTAGGAACTCTGAAGTGACGTATGCCGCGCTTTTATTTATGCGACTTTTATTTTGGCGGCGGGCCTTTATTTTGACGGCGCTGAGAACGCCAGAGCCTGAGCAAACAAACAGTGCTCGCATTCTCTGTATTCATTAGTTTACGATCTGTCTAACAGTCCTGCCTAATATGTTATTTGACAGAACTATTATACGTAGTAAGTAGACAGTAATGAAAAGTTAGTAGCGTATGCCGTGTGGTTGATGTCCAGTGTTGCTAGCTGAGCAGAAATACATAATCATGTTTCTCTTGGTCCTCTCAAAGTCATGTGGGATTTTCTCCTCAGCGTGAAGGTTAAGAGGCCCATCTATCACTGTTTTCCATGTTCGTAAAGTTACTTATTGATTTAAATATAAAGGCTATAATCTGTGTGTTTACAGTCTATGGTTTACACAGCCTTTCTAAAAATGGCGAGTGCTGGTGTTTCGCGTGCGTTTGGCCAAACAGCATACACTAATGTTCCTATAGGGCTGGTTTAGACCCTACTCTGAAGTAGGAGCTAAATTAGTTCCTCCAAAAGAGTTCCTAGAACTAAAATCGTTCCTAGTTCCTGCGGTGTGAATGCGCCAAAATCCAGGAACTTCCACCAATAGTTCTAGGAACTATGAAAAGGTTCTTCCGATGCAAAAGCCCCTATAAGCAGGAGTTCAGTTTATCAAGAAATTCATATATGAGATGTTGATCTTTTCAGGAGTACATTTCATACCTTGAGCTTGTCATGTGAGGTGTATGGGGCCTCCGGAGCGTAGATCCTGAAGATGTCAGCGAGACAGCAGGCCACGAGTAACCGTACATCCTTGTTGGGGTTTCGCAGGAAGAACTCAGAGGCCAAGTGAAGAGCCAGAGCCAAATACTGCTGCTTTTCCTCCTCCGAGTCTTGATCCATGTCCATATATGTCTTGACCACCAGCTATTAGACAGACAGGTGTTTATAGTTTCTCTCATACACAAGTAAAATCACAAACCATTTAATAATCATTTTGTAAAATAATTAAACATTTTCTAAAAGGTAAATTCCTCTAAACTTTAAAAAATCATCCTCTTTTACACATTGCATATCTTTTTAGCACAATTTTAAACACTAAAAACCTCAAAAGGCACACTGTATGAGTTTAACCAAAAAAAACATTTTAAGACATAAATAGCCACTATTCAGAAATACAGCAGCTACTGTGAAGGTAAAGCATCTACCTTATTTGTAAAAGAAAGAATATTATATTATTTATTATAGTTATAATAAACAAAATAGTTTGGAGCACAAATTGTTTTACTGCATTTTTCAGACATATGCAACTTTGCAGCTGATTCATCACACACCATTGTGCCGGGAGATGACTACTCTTAAACAGGACTATGACAGAGAGAAAGACAGTAGTAGGCTTGCTGCAATAGTTGATGAGTGTATTTTACACTCAGTCAGAAGTTTAAGATGCAATGGAACGGTTGACAAAAATCCAAATCACAGGGAAAATATTTTGACTACTGGTGCTCCGATCAGGATTTTTGGAACCGATCGCTGATCACAGGAAGCAGTATCTGCCGATACAGATAACGATCTATTTTTAAAGCTGCCTTATCATGTAGAACTATTTATAAGGATGCTTCAATCAGGATTTTCAGACATTCATTCAGGCCTGAATTTCATTATTTAAAATGGGGGGAATCCCCCCTTAGGTGACTAGTGTGGGGTTATAATTATCTCACCTAAATGTTTGATCATGCAGTGCATTTCTTGTTTTTACAATAGGGCAATTGTTGCAAACTCTGAATTGAATTTAAAAAAAGGCAAGCAGTCAGTAATAAAATAAAAAAATAATTTACAAGCAGTAGCGCAAATAATAAAGAAACAGATAAAATAAACAGTGCTTTAAGTTTTTTTTTTCAGGTAGGTCTAACAGTAGTACTGAGGTAAGAAATACAGATTAATCTTTACAATTAAGGTTACAAAAGTTCAAAAGCCATTCAAGAGCAGTGAGTGTCATTACAAAAAAAGACAAAGAAAAAAATCAGAGACAGCAGCAGGATTATTAGGCTACTGTAAGTTTAAGAACTGCACGGATCCAATATACTGTTGCACAACTTTCTCAACTGTTCACTTAAGACAAAACCGACTGCGCTTACGTGCATTTTTATTAAGACGGTAATTTTGTACATACATTTGTGTGCATACATTTGTGGTACTCATGAGCTGTTTGACGCGGCCTTATGTGTGCATGAACGCTCTGTCTTTTAGGGCGTTCACACTTGGCATGTTTGGTTCGATTAAAGCGAGCTCTAGTGCGATTGCGATGTTAGTGCGGTCATTTGAATAAGGGGCCTGGCCCGTTTGCTGCGGTCCGAGGCCGAGCGCGATTGTTCCCGGCGCCCCCCGCAACGTTGGTCTGGTTTCACACTCAACTTGATTCTATCGAACTCTGATGCGTTTGCGTGCATCTTACGTCATTGCAAACGTGCACGGCGCATGATAGAAAACACGACGCGGGTCAATATATTGTGTTTTTTATTAATTTGGTGCTATTATGCATAACGTTAGCTGAGTAAACAACACAGGTTTACTGTGTGTGTGTGTGTGTGTGTGTCGCATAAGCCGCTTTCTGCTGCTTGCAAATGGACTCTGAGGAAATAGTGGATTTCCATTAATTTGTTGCCCTGATTGCACGCACAATGCGCGAATACACTGCAGACTCACTCTTGCTCGTGTCCAAGGTAAATCTTCATACCTTACGTGTGTTTTATTTAACTAAATACATCATAATCGGCTAAAACGCATGCGCAGGATACTTTACTTCCTGAACAATTGCGCACCCGAGTCAGTGTTGCTTTCATATACACGCGAACCGCAGCACGGTTCGGGAGCAACGGACCTCAGACCACCTCCTCCAGGTAGTCTCGGGTTCGATACCCCAGTGCGCACCCGGGTCCCATGACAGCATTCACATTTGCGATTTTTCATGCGAACCGTGCCCCGTTCCGAACTAAACTGCCAGTGTGAAAGCCCCCTAAGTGTGAACGCTGCCATCCGAACCTTGGTTCGCACCAAACAAGCGGACCAAGACAGCTGAAAAGATGGGTCTTGGTCCACTTCCAAATGAACTCTGGTGCAGTTCGAAATGATATATGAACAACATGCACCAAAGCCATGTAAACTAACTAAAGACAGGAAGATGTGATCCTAAAAAGGACAGAATGCTCAAGCATACCTGTTATTTCTCGTCATAACCGTGATGTTGCCCATCACAGATCAGTACAGGTATCAGCCGCGTCTCCTCGCAGCAGATCGTTTGTGTGTGCGCAAGTCTGACAGAGGGATTCCTGCTGATATTTTGACTACTTTACACATTTTAAATGCTCTTCACGAGTTCTAAACTGGTTAAAATACCATCATATGAATGCTACACACACACAATGAGCGTATTTATCCCAGCCCACAGTAGTAATGGGTCCAGGGTTTCCGTTGTCCGGTAATTACCGGACATTGGCCGGTAAAAAAATGAGATGTCCGACAAAATTAAATCTCTCCGGTCAAATTGTCCGATTAAAATTGCCTAATAATCCCGCCCCCCTAACACAATCTGAATTTGAGAATAAGCCTAAAATGTATAAGGCAAAAATACACCGATCTTTGGCTATGTTATAAAGGAACAGGCTCTACCGTTTGAAAGTTATATGAAACAACATCGCATGCTGCATTTCAAATAAAGCGCACGCCTAAAACGGCTGTAATATAGACCTAAACAACGAACGATTGAGTGAGACGTTTCAAATATGTCCAGGCCCAGGCAGACTAGCCTTGAAAGCTTTTTTCAGAGGCCAGGCGATGGTGAATCAGGAACATCTCATTATAGCCTAGTGGTTCTAATCCGCGCACTGGTACAGTTTTTTTTTCTCTCATCAAAAATGAATAGCCTATGTTCATCAGTGGTTAGTCTATATCAAGCAGGGACTTGCATTTTATTCTGTGATTTCACCGGAATGAACAGAGTCTCCGCAACGTAGATAGATTGAAACGCGCGTCCGAGTGAAGATTGCGCAACTCGCGCAGCGCGTCGTCCATGCAACTGATAGCAGTGGACACGAGCGCTCAGCTTGATTTCAAAATCAACAGATTTTAGCGCTAGATCTCGTATTTAATAACGAACTAAATGAATGATCTGATTTTATTTATTTGTATTAGGTACATCCGTGCTTCAATGTTTCAAAAAGTGAATGTGTGTGAAACCGCATTAAAAAACAAAACAATTGGCGTTGATTGACACCAATCGGACGTTCATGTTTTTTTTCCCGTCTATTTGAAAGTTAAGCTAATAATAACATGTTGCATTCTATACGGCCTGATTATGTCATTTTTTAAGTTACATAGACTGCCTCCAGTTTTCCTAAACTTGACTAATTAAGAGGCGATATTTGACCGGCATATCATAAAAATGTCCGTAAAACGAAACCTCTGCCGGTCACTTTGACCGGCACAATTTTTTTCTAGCGGAAACTCTGAATGGGTCATTCATGAACGATCCGTTCATTGTGTCGGTCACGTGACAAATGAACGAAAGACTCAAAAGGTAAGTAATTATTTATGTTCCCTGTAAATTATTTTTGACTGCATTATGATTTCTTAATTCAGAATATGATCAAGATTGCGTAGGTGGTAGGGCTGGGGCGGTATGGATTTTTTCTAACCGCGGTTGAAAAGCAAGATATTCCCACGGTATAGCGGTAAACCGCTTTAAATACATTATGATGTTCACATTGGAAATGAAAGATGAACACCTTTTCCAACATGTCTTAATTACAAAAATTATATTCCATATTTATGTTTACATAATATAATGTTATTTTTTATTTAATCTATGTCGATTATATGAAAAGTGAACAGCATGAGTAAGACAGGATCATAAGATGGGTCAGACATGATTTTGACCACTTTATTAAGTTTTGTTTTGTAGAAAGCCTTTCTTTAAATTAAATTTTGTTTTGTATAAATCGTTTCTTAATTTTAATCACTGTTTCATTAACTAATTGCCTAGAATTAATAAATAAGAAGCAAATATAGCAGACATATAATCAGGAGGACGTGGAAGCGCCGGTGCGATCTCTTGCGCGTGAACTGGAGCTCGTCTCATAAATGAACCGAAACTCAGAGTATAGGCTAGGCCTACTTGCCTCACAGACATGAGAAATAAATAGAAAGCTTAAAATGTCTACTTTTAAACAAAATTCAAAACGAGATAAAATTTTAGGCTACAGTAGCCTAGTCAGGTAAGGTCAGGTTTGCCGATGTGCGTTATAGGCTATTTATTTATTTATTTTTATCCCTGTGCGCCGATCGGAGATGGAGTTCACTGCTGAAATTCTGGGGATACAACATAGCCAATAGGCTATACTAGGGACTTAAGCCTTTAAATATCCTTGCTGCATTGGATCAGTCTCCTTTCTAGAACAGCCAAGATCTAGACTCGTGGCAGCAGCGCCTTGCATCGCCCATAGACCTTAAAACAGTCAGCGAAAATTGATCAAAAAACGGACAGATGAGTTTTGTGATGCGGTTGCGGATGAAATGATAATAGCCCATCCGCGCATCTCTAATACGAATGTAATGTTATTATGTGCCATGGAACATTGCGCTACCCAACTCGCGAAAGGTCGTATTTGCTCCATCTTTTGATGATAAGTTTTGTTTAGAAAACCTTGAATCCATGTAAGACACAATATCATTAGACATAATCCATGTCATTAGAATCAATGAATCCATGTCATTAGACACAACATGCACAGGCCAATGTTTTTTTTTTTTTTTGCGGTGATGACGTGACGAGCTCAGACCCGCGTTTGAGTCACGTGACCGCGGTATTGCGGTAACCGTCCCAGCCCTAGTAGGTGGACGTGTTCAGGGAATTTGGCTGTTAAAAGTATAACATTTAAAGCCACTTAAATGAACAAAATAACTTGAATAAAGATTTGTTCATTTTGATGAACAAGATCGAACATGAGAGTCAGTAAAATGATTTGGATGTTTGGTAAGTTCCGTCTCAAAATAGGCAACAAGTCATAAAAGCTAACCAGTAACGTAGACTAACCATGTTCTGTACACTTTTCGCCTTTCACCGCACGTCAACGGCCGCCACTCTGTTGCTGAGAGCCAGACAAGCTCGGCCATTGTCCTAGCCTGGGTTTCCCCATGCTGCCTTAAGCACAGTGCCATTTTATTCACGCTGCTAAGCAGCCTGGATTCCATGGACCAGATTTTCGCCTCAGCGAGGGGACCAATCACAGAACGGGAAGGGAGCAGCAAGACGATGACTATGTCTATGCGACACACCGAAGCAGTTTGTTTATAGCAGATGCGAAGTTACCTTTCGATGCAGCACAAACGGCAATAGTCGCTGAACGCCATCATGTACACATAAATCTCTGACCCATCGTCTTCTTCCTCGTCTAATTTCTTTCGCTCTACATACTCATCTGGTATAATTGAAACGATTGGCTATGAGCTACGTACAGGCGCATTTGATATTGGGTAGCACCCAATAAACGGCTCTGAGCATTTGTAAACAACGTCTCAAATATGAGAAAATTAACATGTGGTTCCCAAACCCATGTCTCAATTAGACTAAGTCTGACGTTAGCCAGGCTACCATTGTCCGGAATTGACGTTTAAAAATTCCCATTTCAAAGCAGTTATTCAAGAAAAGGTAAAATATTTAATGATTTGAGATAATCGTTTCATGAAGACTATAGTACTGTGAGAAGCATTAATCCAATTGAAATGTACATTTTTACCGCTGTAGTTGTCTCCCCACCTAAAGCTTATATCAGGGCTGTAGCTTGCCCACCCTCCGTTTGCAGGCGCAGTGGGCGCACCTAGCAAACTTACTAAAATCTCTCTGGAACAAACGGCGGGGGGTTCTCTTTCTTGGTCGGAGATAAAAGAGGGAGAAATGATGATAACACACATATACACTCACCTAAAGGATTATTAGGAACACCATACTAATACTGTGTTTGACCCCCTTTCGCTTTCAGAACTGCCTTAATTCTACGTGGCATTGATTCAACAAGGTGCTGAAAGCATTCTTTAGAAATGTTGGCCCATATTGATAGGATAGCATCTTGCAGTTAATGGAGATTAGTGGGATGCACATCCAGGGCACGAAGCTCCCGTTCCACTACATCCCAAAGATGTTCTATTGGGTTGAGATCTGGTGACTGTGGGGGCCATTTTAGTACAGTGAACTCATTGTCATGTTCAAGAAACCAATTTGAAATGATTCGAGCTTTGTGACATGGTGCATTATCCTGCTGGAAGTAGCCATCAGAGGATGGGTACATGGTGGCCATAAAGGGATGGACATGGTCAGAAACAATGCTCAGGTAGGCCGTGGCATTTAAACGATGCCCAATTGGCACTAAGGGGCCTAAAGTGTGCCAAGAAAACATCCCCCACACCATTACACCACCACCACCAGCCTGCACAGTGGTTACAAGGCATGATGGATCCATGTTCTCATTCTGTTTACGCCAAATTCTGACTCTACCATCTGAATGTCTCAACAGAAATCGAGACTCATCAGACCAGGCAACATTTTTCCAGTCTTCAACTGTCCAATTTTGGTGAGCTCTTGCAATTGTAGCCTCTTTTTCCTATTTGTAGTGGAGATGAGTGGTACCCGGTGGGGTCTTCTGCTGTTGTAGCCCATCAGCCTCAAGGTTGTGCGTGTTGTGGCTTCACAAATGCTTTGCTGCATACCTCGGTTGTAACGAGTGGTTATTTCAGTCAAAGTTGCTCTTCTATCAGCTTGAATCAGTCGGCCCATTCTCCTCTGACCTCTAGCATCAACAAGGCATTTTTGCCCACAGGACTGCCGCATACTGGATGTTTTTCCCTTTTCACACCATTCTTTGTAAACCCTAGAAATGGTTGTGCGTGAAAATCCCAGTAACTGAGCAGATTGTGAAACACTCAGACCGGCCCGTCTGGCATCAACAACTATGCCACGCTCAAAATTACTTAAATCACCTTTCTTTACCCTTCTGACATTCAGTTTGGAGTTCCGGAGATTGTCTTGACCAGGACCACACCCCTAAAAGCATTGAAGCAACTGCCATGTGATTGGTTGATTAGATAATTGCATTAATGAGAAATTGAACAGGTGTTCCTAATAATCCTTTAGGTGAGTGTATAGTTTATGTATAATCTGGAAGTATTTATTTAGTGATCGGTGGGAAAAGGTCATCTATACGGAATATCGTTGTGTACGGAACATGGTGAACGTATCCCTGTGCCTTTAGGTTCGGTGATAAAAATGCCAGTCTGAACACTAAGCGGACCAGGACTAAATTAATTTTTTTTGGACCGGACCAAACAAACCAAGCGAACCGAGCTACAAATGTGAACACACCCTCAGAGAGCGCGTGAGTGCTGAGAGGTTTAAACACTGGCAAGACCTAAAAAGAAATGCAAATTATAAACTTAAGTGAAGACGTGACACTGCTTCGATTGTGCAAGTGACAATTCCGGTGTCGACTGTGTGGAGATGAAGCCTATTGCGCATTTTGAGAGAGAGAGAGAGAGTGAGAAAGATATATCCACTCACGCTCTTTTAGGGCTGGGGGATAAAACGATGACGATATGTATCGCGATAGACACGTAATCAATATCAATAAAAAATGCGTTCGATAAAACTTTCGATAATTTTTTTTTTCCGTCGGAAAAAAGTTTTGTTGCAAGTTTGGTTGCATGAACTAATGTACTCACTCTCTGGTAACCTAGCAACGTACTGGGTGACACCCTAACAGCCAGTCATGTAAAGGGGGTTGCACTTGCACACGTTATACACCGAACAAGAAGCGCAGCACCGTGCCACATCGCGTCTAGGACAGGTATCGCACACCGGACGCGCACCCACTTTCTCAGTTTATAGCGCCATGTCTTTAAAATTCGAACACATTATTCTCTATGAGTGTACACACACTCATTCACAAAAATGAGCTGACTGAATGAAAATTGCTGATGTTATCGGATTTATAGGTGAGATTCTCAATTCATGCAGTTAACGGACGCTCTGAGGTAGTGTAGCAACGATTGTATTTAATTGTACAGTACAATCATAACATAGTACACACCTTATCTTAATTTCATAATGTCCTTAAACATAGCCTAACAATATTGCTGGCCATAAACTGAGAAAGTGCGCGTCCGGTGTGCGATACCTCTAGTTGTTCTTGACGCGACGCATCGCTTCTCGTCCGGTGTGCGACCCCCTTAACAGTATGGTTGCGCCATATCGTTGTCTTGTGTTGGATTCTTCAGTAACAGAGCCGGCGTGGAGTGATAAGTGGAAAATGAGTGCCGCAGCGATTGTTGATAAAACAGGAAAAGTCAGCTCGCCAGTATGGCAGTTTTTTGGATTTTATAAGTCTGACCGTAGTCAGACCAATGTCGTCTGCAAATAATGCAAGACCGTCGTCGGTTTCTCTGTTTATTTAACACTTTGCACTATTTTATTACTCTTTATTTTTAAGCATTTCTTATGTATTCTTTAATTATGCACCTTAATTTTAAGAGATAATTACGTGTTCATTGTAATTTTAGACTTATGTTTACATTTTAATTATTTGATGTTTTCCATGGTTGTGTTGACATCAGAGGAAGGTTAAGTTTAAAATAAAAAATGTTTAAATGTAGTCTAATATATTTGTCTCCTGGTCCTTTAAATAGGTCATAAAAATATCAATAATTATCGATATCGACCGATATGAAACACTTATATCGTGATACAGTTTTCAGCCATATCGCCCAGCCCTACGCTCTTTTTGAGATTACATCTCAGAAAGTTTTCAAATTACGTTGTAAGTTATTTAATAATAAAATCTGAATTTTACCTCACCTTCAGCATAATAATTATTTTACAGGTGCCAGAAAGAGATTAAGAAGGTGCCGCTGCATTTCATGCCATCCCTCCCATGGCAGGTGCGGACCGCCGATCAAACTTCCCAAAGCGATTATCGGCCAATCAGTCGGAGCACACCTAATATTGACTGATATTTTTATTTATTTTGGGGCTAATAAATATTTTAGGGGGTCTAAAGCCTCTGTAAAATAGGTCTAGTGACAACCCTGGTATTTAGTGGATTGTGTTTAACCCATAAATGATTATCAGTTTCATACACACATTGGTATAGATATTGTACAATGATCAAGAAAAAACAGCACTGATATTGGATCGGGATCAGGATCATTATCGGTCAATATTCAGTATTTCGTAGGGCTGCACGATATTGAAAAAACTGATATAGTGATATTTAGTTTTTCTACAATATATATTGCGATTTGAAAATTTCACCAGATGATTTGAATAGCTCAACTTGTAAAGAATTAATCATTCTAGGATGATATTGTAGGGTAGTGCATCTGCATAGAAAATAATAAATTACAAGCATATATAAATATAATAGAACAAAGATAAAAATCAAATACGCAGTGCTTTGTTTTTCACGTAAATCTGTATTGTGGACATAATCAAAGGTAAAATAACACTGCACATAGTCTTAAATATAAATAATTATTTAATTCAATTTATCTTTGTTAAAGCTACAAAAGAGATTTTCTCTTTTGTTGTTTGATTAACATTGGTGACAAACAGCTGCGGGTATATCAGGTTGCTGTCACTTTAAGACGAATGCATGGATCCAATATAATGATACACATGTTTTCTTTCTCAATCGTTTACAACACATACTTGGAGAGAAGGGCATTTTGACTTAATTTTACTTAGGGCTGTCCCGGGAAACTTGACAACCGCCAAAACACTTTTTTTGTATGCGAATGCTGTTTTACATGAATATTATGACATGAGTGAAGCACAAAGCTTTGTTTACAAATTAAATAATAGTTAGCAATTAAATGTTACATTTCAGCCATGGAAACATTTGGATTCATGCCGAATGAGAGAGGTACGTGAGCCGATACATTTAAGCTTTGTATTGCGTTTTGCGATCTGGTCACCCGAATCTTCACGGTCGCTCTTAATTAAGCCTATTATCATTAGGTTTGAAAATAAATAGCAACTAAGAAAACATAAAAACTGACTAGTCATTTTTCCCCATACACAAAAGTTACTCAATATTTATTACCAGTTAATAACAGGAATAGTCATACTTTGCTACAGATAATTATGCTAATTAGGGGTCGACTGATTATCGGCGCCGATATTAAACATGTTTATGGTTATCGGTATTGGCCATTTTCAAAACCGATTTGCCGATATAATAATTTAATTTTGAAATGCGCTATATTTGGCTCTGACGCAGCCACCTCTGTCGGAACTCACCACTCTGTAGACTAGACCAATGTCCCCGCCCATCTGATTTGTTGGGAGTCACGAGTCCGGCCAATCGACGCGGAAAGCTGAAGGCACTGAAAGTTTTACGCTCTCACACCGAAAGCACTTGCTAACTGGAGCTGCTTCACTGATCACTAGTGGTGCACGATATATCGGCCGCCGATATAATATCGGCCGATATGGTCAATTTTTTACACATCGGTATCGTTCCGATATCAAAATAGGGCCGATGTGAACAGGCCGATATATTCATTCCTGTGTATTTGACGTGCGTGTAGATGTGAGTGTGGGGGCGGGGATGTTTGTTTTTGCACGAGCGCAAGTCCTGTCAGTTTAAACATCAAGCGCAAGAAGACTGGAACTTGCGCGCTGTTTTCTGTCAGCCTTACTAAGGCTTATTTTTGTCCCGCCAAAGCCTTATTTGACCGGTGTGTGATGTAGATGACTGACAGCTGCGCTTGTTGGAGAGAACGAGCAGAGAGAGTGAAAGGCAAGCCCCGGTGGCGCGCGCACTCTCACCGTCTTTAAACTGTCTTGCTCTCTCTCCCTCCCTCGCGCATATTAATGAATTGAGTTGACTGAATATCTTTGAGAACACGATGGTAAAAGGTCGGAAGACCGAAGTTTTTTTTTCCTGAACTACCAGGTTGTGAATTGTGCTAAAATAACGTTGCCTTATCTTCTCTGAAAAGCTTTCCACACATTCAGATGACATAAACCACACTTTTCAATAAACAAAAAAAAAATCTATCTAGTGATGAAATGTTTTCTGTGTTGAGACAAATCTTGTGCGATGTCCTAAACTGCCTGGATAATCACACAACGTGTGCCGTGGTCCGTTAATGACACGTCCGATTCGCAAACTAATGACTCATTTGAACCGATTCACTTTAATGAATGGTTAAAACAACTGATCTGTCCAACACTGAACTCAAGAGACATAAATCAGAAACACTTTACAATAAGGTTCCATTTATTAAAGTCTAGTTAACTACATTAGTTAACATTCTATTAATATTAGTTTCTATGTGGATTTACTCAATGACAAAACCACCCAAGTCATTCAAATGATTCATTCTTTCCAAATAGAGTAAAGTCATCTAGTGATATTGTTTTTATATCGCAGAAAAATTAAATAACGCAATGTCATTTTTTTACCAATATCGTGCAGCCCTAATCCTCGCTATGTGTTTTCTATACAGATATATCGACATCGGTAAATATCGGTATCGGCCATAACAGCAATATTAATATCGGTATCGGCCACAAATTTTCACATCGGTGCATCACTACTGATCACGCATCAGTTGTTTTACAAAGTTAAGGCAGCAGCAGACTTTGCTGAAGTAGCAATAAATTACTACACTGAAGTTGCAAAACACCTCAATATAATAGGGCCCTGTGATTTCCGCGATGCAGAAAACACGGACGGAATCGCGGAATCCAGTCATAAAAAGGAATTTAACTGTATAAAGCGGAATGTCACTGAATTTGTCAACTTTTTGATGAATTAATAAAAAGCAGATCAGTACAAATCAAATCGAATTTCAAATCGCAAAAAGACTATTTAAATATGAATCTTGCGTGTCTCTTAATGAATGCCGCAGACCCGTGATTTTATTTAACACACACACACGCACGCACTGTTTTCAGCCTCATCTGTGTCATTATATGAGGACATGATTGCATAAACATCATCTCCAAAGCCGCTTAGTCACTTCATTAGCTTTTAAATGCTTCAACTGAGAAAAGTTATCATCATATCATAAACACACAGAAACTCATATCTCCACGGCAACCCATCAAAATAAAAGTTCCGGTTTTCATAGGGCCTAAAAATAAAATTTTTGTTAAACTGTAAATAAATTGAATAAGTTTGATGACTTCAATTAATTAGAATTGCTTTTTGATTACTACATTTTAACCATTAAAATACAGTCTTTAACTTTTACAAAATGTTTACAGAATGCTGCTGGGTGCTCCCTGCACTTATTATTTTTATTATTATTAATAATAATAAATAATAATAATAATAATAATAATAATAATAATGTTATTATTAACAGTTATCAGATTTAAAGATACGTTTAAAAATCATTTAAAGAAAGTATGTGTCAAAACCATAGACTGTAAAAAAATATGGACGTAGTGTCCGTGACGTCACCCGTAGGTTTCTGAAGAGCGTTTTTGAAGCCTAAAGTGGGCGGGGCCAACCATTGCCATCTTGGCAGCGCGTCATCTGTCGTCACTCCCGAATAAAAGAAAATGGGCAAAGAGGCGGGACGTGGGTGGAGCTGAGGGGCTAATGCTATGCTACTGGCCTCGCGCTAAAGTGACAGCTGAATGTAGAAGTAAAGCCAATAGTTAAAGTTCATGTTTTTGCCCTTCGAAATACTATAATAATTAAAAGACGTAACTAAAAGTGAGACTATGTGTATCGTGATGCATTATTATTCTGCTAGTTAAAAATGTATTATCATGCAGTAACTTACAATATTGCTCTCAGCTTGTGCGTGTGACAGTGATTCATGCGGATACATGTCAGTCAGCACGGCATCGCACGTCAAGTTCGTAAAGAGCTTTATTCAGTTCAGTCGATTTTAAAATCTGATTTGGCCGCCTCTCAATTTCTCAAATGGGTTAAACCAAAAATATTCAAGTAAATGCACTAGAAATCCACGCTCATTCAAGGGTGTGCATCTATTGCATGGACGGAGAGAAAGCACTGACACCTGCAGGATTTCATCTCACGGTACTTTTTATTTAACACTTAAAAGTTAAATAAGCATATCTGTTCCGTGAGAGCAACGGTACCGCATAACGAGTGTAACGTTAGCCTGTATAACTTACTCCAAAAAGCAACGAAATTGTCAGACATCCATTAGTGCATGCGAGGAAAACAACTAGAAATACAGCGCTGGTTGTTCTCTCCATACTCGACAACGACGGAATCCAACGGCGTGGGTATAATGCGTGTATTAAATTGTATGAAATAATCCCGAAAAAAGCACAAACACTGCAGAGATGGCAAGTACAGCAGCCGCTGGAATTAGCTGAGGGTGACAAACGTCGGCTAGCAGTTACAGCAGCCTCAATCCACTAGTCACTCAAGTGGCCACGCCCTTAATTATGAAGAACTTTAAGGCTTAATATAATTTAAACAGATGAGTTGTAAAATAATTCACCCCCCTCACAGTTGTCATGAAGGGCAAAATTATCTATATAGACCAAAACCACTTTTTGCTCCAGGCTGTAAACATTTTTTTCTGCTGTAAATTTGGGGATTTTAACATGGGGGAGATACAGATTTGACTCACTTTTGCAGCCTGCCTCAAGCGGCCAGTCGATGAATTGCAGTTTAATTCACTTCCGTGTTGGTTTCAAGAGAGAGACGGGGAGGTTGCCGCTTGGTCAAAACCCTTTGTTATTCTTAATTTTGACATTAACTTACATTTTTACACCAGGCATAGGCTATATATCGGTTCAAAATATCGGTTATCGGTCAACTTGATCTGTAATAATCGGTATCGGCCCTGAAAATCACATATCAGTCGACCCCTAATGCTAATCAGTAGGAAAATAGATAGCCAGCGAGTTTTCACATGCTTGCACTCTTCCCTGCAGATATCATCTTTCATAAGCAGCACTAAACACTTCTAGGTCTAGGACCCAGGAGAAATTATTTCCCCTACTTTCTACCTCTCTCTGGTGCCTGTGTGTGAGAGAGAGTGTGTGCTTGGTGGAGTGGGGGATGGTCAGCCAGTGCTGAGTTGAGCTTCAGACTTAAAACAGCACAGTGGCAAAACCAGGAAGCCCAGCAGTCACTCCAATTCCCTCCAAAAGACTCTCAAACTCTCCCCAACAACCACAATTTGTACAATTTTTGCACATTTATTAAGAGAATATTATGCAAAGTTAGAGTAAAAGAATCTCAGGAAATGTGTATGAGATTATTTTCACAAAGAGCCTGCAAATCATCCAGGTGGATGCTGCACATTGGTGGTGCATGAGGAGATTTCCCCGTTCTATGTAAAACACTTTGAGTACCCAGAAAAGCGCTATATAAATGTAACAAATTATATAGTTCTTTAGTTAGTTCTCCAAGGACATGAGAAAAAGAAAAAGGGTTACTCTCAACTTTAATATTAATTAACTACATGTACTCACTATAGAGCTATGGTTAGGGTTAGTTACTTGTAATTATGCATAATTTACTGTCATTACTATAGTAAATACATGTAGTAATGTATAACTACGTGTGGATTTGTCTTTCTGCTTCAAGAAGCTGTGTTTTTGATTTGGCAAATGTAAGTAGTAAGCACAATATTTTTTTGGTGTGTGTTTGGTGGGGGGGGGGGGATTATTTCCCATTTATTTCCCCTGTCAGTGAATTTTTTGGAGAGCTATTTCATGTTTACTTAATGAACAGGAAAAAGCGTACAGTGTTATTTCCACAAAGGCCACGTCCACACGAAGCCGGTGCGTTCCCTATCCGATCTTTTTTTTTCCTCGTTCTAAAAAAAAATTCTGTAAACACGGCGTCGTCTCAAGAAATATCTGCGTACACACGAAACCACTGAAACCGACTGAAAACGGTGTAGTATACATGCCAGACCAGTACGAGGGGCTGTAATTCTGACACAGATACACTAAAAACAGAGAAGACTTGCGCATAAACCTTGCGCGCTGTATACAATAATATACAGTAATATTAGTGCAGTAGCTTCTTTTCTTTTCACCAAGAACTTTATTGAACAATACGAAAAACTATAAATGGTACAAAATAGGGATGAGTCACGATAGTCGATTAGTTAGCAGACGCATAAAGCTTGCCACAAAGAACCGGCAAATAGCCTAATCATTATGAATGTGTCAAATATAGCAAGGAGACATTTTAATTGTTTATTAATAAACTAGTGTTTTGTGTGACGATGCTGACTCGCCACCTTCACAGTGTTGTGAAGGTGCCTATAGAGAGAAATGCACACTTCATACGGATTATTAGAGTTGTCTGTTTCTTTTCGTTTTGAATTGTTTTGTTTAAAAGTAGACATTTCAAGCTTAGATATATTTCTGAGTTTATGTTCATTTATGAGACAAGCTCCAGTTCTCGTGCGATGCAAGTTATATTGCGTCGGCGCCTCCATGTCCTGATTATAGGCTATTGTCTGCTATATTTGCTTATTTATTAAAGCCAGGCAATTTGTTAATGAAACATTGATTAAAATTAAGATACAATTTATACAAAACGAAATTCACTTTAAAGAAAGGCTTTATACAAAACAAAACTTAATGAAGTGGTCAAAATGATGTGTCTCGATATTGCGCATCTTACTCACGCTGTTCACTTTTCATATAGGGCCTAATCAACATATATGAAATGGAAAAAATAACATTAAAACATAAATATGAAACTAACTTTTCTTTAATGGCTACAACATATAGGCCTACAGTACAGAGAAATTTAATGTCGGAGCGAATGCCGTGTCACTGGTGAGCATGAGGGGCAGAGGTGCGTTTTTTGAATAATAATCAAATAATTCCCAGCGATCGTCGAATATTATTTTTGCTTGACATGCCCATCTCTACAAAATACGAAAAATCTTAATCAGACAAAATACAAGCATCATAGCATAAGAACGAAATATAAATAAATAAATAAAATAAAAATACATTAAAGTAGGCCTAAATAATAAATAAATAAATAAAAGAGGCTCAGTAGCTTCTGAAGCATGAACTCAAGCAAGTAGTCGCAGTTGTTGCTGTTATGGCTACTGATTTAGCGTGTCTGACTAGTTTACATCATCGTTTCACAAAATATACGGATTGGCCGTACACACGAAACCGCAAGGGCGTCGTTTTCAGATTTATCCACTTTGGGACCCGGTTTAAAAAAATAGCGTTTTCACTCTCCCAAAACGCCGGATCCGTGTGGACGAAACGCCAATACGATAAAAAATGTATACGTATACAGCGAAATGCGTCTTCGTGTGGACGGGCCCAAAATCTTTGTTGGTAGAGTGGAGAGCTTGAAGAGTATAGTTAATGGCCTAAATCAAACTGATGGGTTGAAAATGTATCCATAGATAAACCAACCATTCTCACTGCCATAATGGTTATGTAATAATACAACACATTAAGAGAAAATAACAAGTTGAAATGCATTTTATGGCTCGTTTCCAACGAGCGGTACGGTACGGTACAGTACAGTCTGATTCAGGACGTTAAACCCTGATCCGGCTTGCGTTTCCACTGTCAACAGTACCCTTACTTGATAGGCGTGCTGTAGTCTATGCCGGAAAGAAGGGATAGACGTAATTTTCGCGCGAAGAAGAAAGCGACATAGTAAACAACAATGGATGACATACAGCAGATCTTGTTCTTGCTTCTCGGCATGTGGCTGTTTATCACAAGACGACAAGCACCGACATTCGGCGTTTCTCAATTCCAAGTACGCAAAGTTCGGACTTGCCAAGTCCGACTCAGGAGAATGACTCGCGAGGACGTGAGTCTGGTAATCCTGCAAATTCTTGAAAGCGTCACTCAACTCGCTCTGCTACTCTGGTTATCTGTGCATGTAGATTTTAGGCAACAATAAAACGAAATATGTTATAAAACACCACTCTGCCTCATTTCATTTTCATTTAGGCCGTGTTTACATGAGAACGCTCGCGGGTGAAAACGTAAAAATATTTTATCAGATGTGCCATTCGTTTACACGGCGACAGCGTTTTTGTGGCTTAAAAACGCAAAAAAGTGAAACCCCCCTCCAGAGTGGAAATCTTAAAAACGCTCCACCGTCGCGTTCCCGTCTAAAGGGTAAAAACGCAAATCTGCTCACGGTGGCTCTCGTCGTTTACGCGTTTACATCACAGGCATGCACCAGTACAGGAAGATAACAACCAACATGTCGGATTATTTCCATACGTCAGACCTTCAAGTTGCCCTAGCAGCTCTGATAAACGTACAAGAGCATTTTGCTTTTCGCTTCGCCATGTTTTGATTTCGCGCTACTAGGGAGAGAAGTAGAAGGAAGGTTGTACGAAGGTTGTACGCAGACTTGGTGTTGTTGTGTGGCAGTGCTTCACATTGCCACCTAGCCACCTGGAGTGCATACTACATCGAACTTCACACACTTTTGCGTCACCATATGCTCGCAGATTTCCCCCCCATAACGCTCGTCTAAACGCAGAATAAAAAGTGATATCGCAACGCCCACTTTTGCGTTTTCTGTTCAGATCGTTTCCGTGTAAACATAACCTTAAAGAAATCTTAAACATTATAGCCACACAAATGTGGTTCAGGCAACGCGTATTGATTATATTCACTGTATAACATATTTATAACAAAACTAAATATAAAACACAACCCTGCCTCTTTTAGTTAAAATTTTAAAAATAATAAACATATTAATATGGTCATTTGTACTCTGATCATCTTCACTGTAATAAAATTAAAAATCTTTTTGTTAAATTTTAGCTATCAATAATAGCCATTATAAAAGTATAAGTAAAAGGCACAAGAAGCTTTACAATAAGAAAGAAAGCAAACAATTCAGTCAAACATACAAAGTCAGCACTCTAGTCTAATGTTACAACGGTAAAGTTAAATAGCCTAAATATATAAAGTTATAAAACTTCACTTAGCCCTCAGCCAAAACAATTGGCCAGGGCAAAAAAAAAAACATTCACAAAACCAAAGATCGCCCGTTAGGTCTACACGAGACAAATTATATCTTGTGTTTAACCACTACAGAGACGTCAGAGTCAGCGGCAAACGTCAGAACGACCAGCCGAGAAAAGGTTGTTCCAGGCGGGATACATGAGTGCCGAGCACCCAGTGATCACCTGAAATGGAGCTCACAACCTGGATCAAATTTTCATAAATCTTTATTTATTTATTTATCACTGATTCTCTGTCAACCAATCAGTGTTCTGCATTGAGTCTAGCTCCACCCTTTAGGTACCACTGTGCTAGGTAACCCAACGGAAGGGTACCGAAAAAGTAGTATGGTTCGGCATTTTGGTGCCTTTCACAACTTTTGACAGTGGAAACGGAAATAATTGCGTACCATACTGCACTATACCGTACCGTTCCGCTCGGTGGTGAAAGACTGGAGAAACTGGAAGAGAGCGCAACTCTCTGAGAGAACAAGGAAATCAACATTTGAATTTCTCTTGTGCTTCATGCTGAGATCACTTGAAATTCACCCATAAACCTCTATGGGTTTATGTGAATAATTATCATACGGTATTACATGTTTGATATAATTTGAAATATCTCAGTGCGACTGGTAAGGAAAATACTTCGCATCATGTATTTTATAATGTCAAGGTATTGAATCTTCTCTCTTTATTCCAGAGCATTTTATGTTTGTATCTATTATCTTTGAACTGATTATGCAATTGGCATGATACATTTACCTGACATAATAAATTGTAAACATTTGATTTCATTCTAATCGACTCTGACATTATTTTCAGTAAAGAGTTAAAAAGAATAGTCAAACATTCGCTCATACTTAATGATCAATGACAGATATCATTAAAACCTTTTTCATTTATGGAGTCAGATGAAATAACGAGTTATACATATGAGAAAATGTATTTCATTTAATCAAATTACTTTGCCACGCGGAAAGACGGTAACCGCGCAGAGACCTTCACCCGCTGATCGGAAAACCTTCTTTGGGCCGATCGAGCCGGGCTTACAGTGGAAACGAGCCATTAGAGACAGTCTCTACAAGAGGAGGCTCTGTTGCACTTGAATTGAAATGAATTTAACACTGAAATCTAATGCACCCAAACTCTTCCCAGAATTTAAGGATGAGGAAGCACAACAATGCTATTACACTGCATTACATTCACATTTTCCTTTCTAATTCAAACAATGTAGGAAAACTCACACACAGACACATTTATTTGCTCTAACATATAGATGAGAATTAATAATCCACACAGATGAAGACAGCAAATTGTCTTTCAAATCTGTTATCCAGCCAACAATGCATGTGAATCTCCACTATTTTTTTCACAGTGAATGAAGTGCCTTGTCTCACATATGCTGAACTTTAGTTGGATAAAACAGAGCTAAAGTGCCTAATTTTTCAATGTTAAAAATGTAATATGCAGAGACTGAGATACCATCAAACATTATCCATTTTTTTTTCTTTTAAACTTCCTGAACAATGGCTCAACCAATGAGTTTGTGATATGCTGATTTCTTTTTTTGAAAAAAAGCAGAAGACTCAAAATGATGTGTACTAAAGGTTGGCACTTGGCAGTAAATTTTTCCTTCTGTATTGTGGCATTTTATGAGTGAAACAACTTATCAAACATAAGAAAAACATCAATCCATCAGTTGTTGATTGGATTGCGAAGTGAACACTGTATACTAGAATGTAGGCAGATCGGAATGCAACTGGCTTAACTGCAGCGCAGGCTTGAATGTCATACTTCAAGTAGGTGTGTTCGATTGCAGATTTCCACTTTACATCTACACTCTAAAAAAAGTAATTCAGGGAACCTGTTACCAGGGATGCACAGAAAATTCGGCTACCAAAAATTCAACCGAAAATAGCTGTTTCGGCTTCGGGCCAAAATGGTTTTGGAGGGACGAAATCAGTGACTGAAACGATTAATGGACTTTTCATTAATGCTCCTCCAATTACACATTTTGACTGAATTCAGTGTCTATTTTGCCATTAAAAATCACCGTAAGGAAAATTCCCTCAAGGCAACAGGCCTAGTTCTGTTGACATAATGTTGATCATCATTACATTAACTTAAAATTGTGTGAGATTTAAACTCAAATTTCTGCTTTAAAGCTACAATATGTCATATTTTTCACCAACCTCTTACAATAATGAAGGCGTAGGTTTATGACGCAGTGATAAGCAGAATCATGGAACTTGCCGTCCTGCTGATGGATCTAATAATGTTTATGGTTTTTAACATGACTGGTATAAAGCAGGTCGCGATTGCTAATGAAAGACAAGATATCAGCACCACACGCGAGTCCCGCGGATATAAATGAAATGAGGACATTTAATTCTACCCGCAAGTGCTGAACTTCTACTCACACAGGTCAGTTTATTTGACGAATTAAACTTGTGAGGTAACACAGCGCTGTTTCACTTGGTCTAACGTTACACTATCATAAACAGCATTTGAGTGTGTTGAAAGTTATGTTATTCTGTGTGTTAGTTTGTTGGTTATATGAGACTAGCAGTAAGCTAGATCAACATTAGAATAACATACTGATCATATTCTAACAATTCATCAAGTTGAGCTATATAACGTACATTTGCTCACCTGTCTAAAAAAGTACATGCAAGAGCGGCATCTCTGTCAAGTCGAAGTTTGCCGCAAAGCTCAGCATCTCGAAAACGCCACGCCAATATTGATCCTCGTTTTAGTTCTCCTTTTGTCCCAAAGTCTGCTTGTCATGATCCATAATGTTTGAACGAAACAACAACAGCGTGCCACTAAACATAACGCAGTTGTCCACATCTGTCACCATGGTTACTATGGCAATACGGGCGGAAACCAGGGATAACGAGGATATTACATCATTGACAGGCGACAAGTGACGGGCACTTTTTAAAAATGTGAATTTCTCTGAATTTACAAATTCTTGGAAACATTTAGGATAATGTTAGTACATAATTGAAAGAAATATATAACACTGTGCAAGTGGTTTTTGGATATTTTGATAAAAAATTCTTACATATTGTACCTTTAGTTACATTTTTTTAAAGACCCCCTGTAGTTAAAATCAAGTTTTTAAATGTTGTTTAAATGTCTATACAAATTAATGCACACAGATTATCAGATCAAATTAGTCATTTAAAAACTTTCTGTGAGATATAATGTCACAAACAGATTCAGCGCTACTGAGTCTTCTCTCTCTCTCTCTTTCACAATGCGCACATGGCTTCACATCACCACAGAGTCTGTACAAGCAAGCTGCATGCTGCGATACAAGACTTTTGCTCGTGTTTCGGGACAGAATTGTCACTTGCCTAATCGGGCCAGTGTTGCATTGTTACAAAAATGTATCATATGCACGACTCGTCAATTAAAACATTCAACAATTTTAAAGCATTCAGTAGTACTCGCTCTCTGAGAGACAATTCTCTGCACGCTCATACCCAGAGCACGCACACATAACGCTGCCTCTCAAACAGCTCACGAGTACCAAACTGAGTGCTTTTTCGCAGCTTATTGCGCTTAAACGTTCAGAAATGCAAAAAATTGTCAAAATGCCCGTCTTGGAGAGTATTCACATCAACACAGTCAATGATGTCTTAAGTGAATCCATGCATTAGCTCTTAAAGTGACAGCAGCCTAATATACCTGTGATATGAATATACCTTACAATGTTAATCAAAGAACAAAAGATAGAGAGAATTAATCTGCATTTAATTTATACTATGAAACATTCGATTTATTCAATTTCTACCGTATTCCCGTACCTGAATACTGTTAGACCTACCTGAAAACCTTAAAGCACGCTTTATTACATTTGTATTCTCATTTTATTGTATTTATTTATGCGTCTGCTTGTAATTTGTTTATTTGTTCTTGTTTATTTTGTAAATTCAATTCAACATTGAACTCAAGCTGAGTCCTGTGTGTAAACTCATGCGCAACAAAACTACCCCATTGTAAAAACATAGAGTGAACATACATTTAAGTGAGATAAACCAGCCTGATCTTATGAAATGCGTATCTATAGCACGTATTGCGTTTATCGTGCAATTTATACGCGAAAATTAGTTATGTGCATATGATACGCCCTTTGAGTGTAATATCCACACCACTAATCCTACCCAAACATATAATACACACGAACCCTAATCCTACCCAAGGGGTTTACGGTGCGTAATATGAACATAACTAATTTTTGCGTATAAATTCCACGATAAACAATGCGTGCTATAGAGGCGCATTTAATGAGATCGGGTTAGATAAACGTAATGACGTCATGTGCAAACAAGCATATTGATAGCAGCTCCCTGATACCCGCAAAATTAAAATTGAAAATTAAGAATAATGTGCCAACGACTGGCACCAATAGGCAATTTCACTCCTTCAAAACTAGTCAAGAAGTACTTAATTGTTCCAGCAACTAGATTCCCATCCGAAAAAGCTTTTAATGCCAGTGGGAAGTGTCATGCCACAGAGCATCTCTTAAACCAGAAACCACTGCTAGGCTTGTGTTCTTAGCTAAAACATTGTGCAACACTTGAATAATTTAGCTCAGTTGCACAGTGTAAAATGTATTATGTCAGAATGCACTTTTTTCATATTGTTACATTTACATGTTAATTTAATATTTTTTTTAACTGTGTTTTTGTTCTTGAAACATTTTGAATGTGCTTAGAAACAATAGCTGGTCTATCCAAATCCTGTTTTTTGTTGTTGTTTTTTTATTGGGGATATATAAATAAATTACTAAGTTATAGTCCAAATTTAACTATCTCAGCGGCTGCATCATACTGGTTACTGCCCATATATGTAAAAAAATTGTTAACTCAATCAAGTCTATCAACATCTTCAATCAACAATAAACATCGGACTTGAGCAGGATGTTTCAAAGTGGCAAGTTTTTATTTAGTTTTGTCAAATGAAAAATGGATTTGCTTTCGCAGCACAGAAAACAGAATCTTCTCAACATGTCTAGTCAACAACACAAACCAAACTCCTCCAGGCTGGAATTACTGATGACTCGTTTCGGGCAGTTCAAATTCAGTTCTTTCTTTTGCAAGACCATAACTTCAATGGTTGTGCACTTTAATCTTTGAAACTAGGCAGACCTTTTACATTCACAAACAGCTATATTACAAACTACATGAAAGGTAAAATCTGAAAAAGCATAATATGAGCATGTCAAGACATACTTTTATTGAACCAAATTTAACTGCATTCAATTTGAGTGCAAAAAAAACAGATTACATTCATTCTAGCCTCTGTAAAAATCATATGTGCAGTATGTTGTTTCAGATAAAATCTGCTAAATGAAAAAATTATTTTTAAAAAAAGAATGCATTTCTTAATGAATCTTTGTGGCTGCTTTCTGGTTAAAGGGTAAAAAAAGTCCAGCATTAAATCAATTAGTCTCTGTGGCTAAACTGCACTGTGTTTTAGGGGTTGTAATTAAAATGCTCTCAAGGCCAAATCCTTGAGGATCTTATTTGGTTAAACTTGTTGGTCCAATATGTACTATGCAATTATAATGGCAGCATGACATTATTTGCTTAATTGCCCAAACCGAAAGTGCCCAACTCCATGTCTTAAATAACATTCACTAGATACAGCTTGACTCCCTTTTCAATCCAACGGGATTTTTTCACAGTTTTATCATCTGTCAAACAAGAAAGTCTCCAAGGTGCAAGTCTGATCAAAATAAGTTACCAAGCCTCTAAAGCTCAAAGCTGTAGCTCATAGCATGGGCAATAGGAATATATAATGGTTGCATTTTGCAAACATTATTAGAGCACTAACATCGGTACACTTACATTCACCTAGGCATCTCTTTATGAATAAAAGCATATAACTAGAACTAAACTAGGCTCACAGCTGTATGTTACAGCCAGGAAATCATGTTACAATTTCATCAGTACAGTATTGTCATGGTAATCCAATCTTCTCAATTATTCCAAGTCTTCTTTGGTAGGGGACATGTAAAACATTCTATATAAATACTACTCAACAGCTCAATAGTTAACATATGTACTACTGTTTTCCAATAAAGCATCTAATATGCTTTTTTAATTAAACATAATATAAAATTTACTGAAAAATATTAATTCAAGTGATTTGATTGCATTTGTCACCACTTTGGCTCTTACCTTGAGTCGTTTGACAACTTCATCATTGCTGATCTTATCAGTTATCTCTTTGACACCCAGTGGGTAGGTGATCTTTCCGTCCCCCGCTGGTCGTTGCTGCTGAGGCTGTTGCGGGAACTCCATCATCCTTCTTCCAGACAGACAGACGGTCCTCTACTGGCCTCTATAGGCAACAACACTAAAGTTCAGCACACAAACCCACCACACCACTACAAAAACACTAAAATACACCTTATCCACTTCACCCTCCTGCTCTCTGGTCGTGTAGTTAAGCCCCCTATAACCGTGCAATGACACGGAAACCTTACAGGCGACAGTTTGCGGGAAAATTCTGAATAAAATCACGAAGCTAATGAAGCTAATAGCAACACTAGCCTGAGAGCTAACGAGACCAGCTCCGCAACCGCGCTTTTACTCTAAAACGCATTACTATCTATGCATTTAAAGCTCGTCTGATAAGGGTCTCCACATATTATGCACGTCCAGACATAACCACACTACTCGGATAGTAATGTATCGTATAAAAGCACCTCAGAGAGTAAAACGCCTCTTTGAGCGGCTAATGGCCTAGCCGTCAGCTCCAGGCCTCAAACTATTCAACAAACATCCAGCCAACACTCACATTTACCTATTATAATCACAGCCCGCCGGTTCCTGCTACCCCAAAAGCATTTATCCCATATCTCTCACTCGACACTACTCCACTGCGGCCGTTATCCTAACTTTAGACGGTAGGAAATCTGAATTGTTTACTTGGTTTCTCTGTATAAGTTCACTCAGCGAGGCAAACAGCGACCACCAACTTCATCATGCCACACAAACTGTGTGAATTAAACTCTCTCGAGCGACCCCAGTCACCTCACAACAGCTTTCAAACAATTCCCCGGTCATTACCTCACAGACAAGTCGTTGTTTTAATTCATGAGTCAGGCTCGGGTTCGGGTTTGGATGTTTTTTTTAGTTTCGGGCACAAAGCTCCGTCTTTTTCATTCAGGGCTGTGTACGTCCTCGCGTGGAAAGTGGAGGCGCAGCGACCCCGTTGGCTGAAAGACGGTATAGCGGGGCGCCGATGGAGGGAGAAACGTTACCATACATATTAGAAAACAACCGCCTGAAATAGTGGTTTACTTGGCACTGAACTTAGTTTACCGTAAATATTAGAAAAGAAAAGCCCCATACTCGAAGATAAAATACATAACAAATGTATTAGAATGGGTGAAAAATAACAGTGTACACTGAAGTGTGAGAAGTATGTAAGAGTGACTTTTTTTTTTAATTAATAATAATAATAATATTATTATTATCATTGAGACGGGACAAAACAGGTTACATTTGTTTATGGAACATAACATTATTTTTGGATAAATTTGTGAAAGATGTTCAGAGGTAACCTATATTTATTTTTTTAGGTTTGGTACAATCCCCTGCCTCTTATTTATTAAAGACCCTTTCTTATTCACATTCCCTTGCATAATTGTATTTGTATATAGATTATTTTACATACATATTTTGCTTATCTTGTTTATCTGGAAGCCTCCCCGATATTTGTGTTTAAACTGAGGCATCTGAAAAAAATCAACACACAATGCTTGTGTAAAGGTACTGTAAATCTCACACCCGGTTTCACAGAAAAGGTTTAAATCTAGTCCCAGACTAAAATGCATGTTTGAGCTGTTTTAACTGAAAGCAACTTGCACCGACATATCTTATTATGTTAGTTGCAATTGTGTTGTCTCAAGATGCACACCAGCAATGTTTTTAAGGCATGTTTATAAAAGCTACTTAAATGTCCTAATTAATATGAGCCTTAATCCTGGTTTAATCTAATCCGTTTCGGTGAAAACAGGCCTCAGATTATTTCATGTAGTTTTCTCTTGCCTATTTAACTTTCACTCAATATAGGTCAAAAGTTGTTGTCATGTTGTTTCCATCCACTAGAGGCGCTGCAGTATTTTTGCTTCTCCGTGGAGAGTTGTTCGTCTGGTTTTCTTTTACTTTCCTTCCTCTAGGAAAAACTTGTAAACAGTGGATTTGTCGTCGGTGTCTTTTAAACGGGGTACAACAGAATGCCAAAGAAAAAGAAAAACGGACTGAGTCCCTCCCGTGGCCCGATTCAGGCGGCTGAGTACGGGAGCGGTTCCGAGATTCGAGCACACGGAGCAAATGGATCTTTTGTGACCCGTGCGGACTCAATATATAACAACTTTGGGTCCACACATTCCAGGGATGGTCAGTTAGAATCTCAGAGACGAGACGAAATCATCCAGAGCATGCAGGAGATGTTTTCACATTTGGATCCAGAAGTAATTTACATGGTACTCTCAGAGGCAGATTTTAAAGGTACGGGTCATTTTAAAGGTTTAGTTACTCTTTCCATCTTAAGATGGTAGATTTGTTTTGGACCTGGGTGGATGGTTTCTGGCTGATCTTCACTTGGTGTTAGCAGACATATATCTGTCTGACCAACTAACGTTACCATGTTCTAAAACCAGCTCGATCACCTTAACCGGGTATGACACCAACTGTTCGCAGGTTTGTTGCTGGCTAAAGATAAACTTGGACCACCTAATGACCATTTTAGACCACCTAGAAACCAGCTACATGTAACAAAAGCTACCAACTTCTCCTCGATTATTTTCTATATATGTTTATTTTATATAATTGTAATAAACTATGCTTCAAGTTGACGTTGTCATGAAGCCCTGTATGATTCTTAATATACATGATGACATACACTACTGGTCAAAGGTTTATCTTATGCTCAACAAGGCTACATTTAATCAAAAATATTGTCGAAACCCTAACATTTTGAAATATTATTACAAGAATTTTAAACTGTTTTCAATTGTAATATGTTCTAAAATGTCATTTATTTCTGTAATGACAAAGCTGAAATTTCAGCACCTATTACTTCAGTCTTCAGTCACATCATTCTTCAGAAATCATTATATGCTGATTTGGTGCTCAATTATTATTAATTATTATTGGTGCCCACTTATTAATAATGGTTATCAATGTTGCAGAGAGTTTTTGCTTCTTCATTTTTTTGTGGAAACCTTGATACTTTTCAGGATACTGTGATTAATAAAAAGTTCAAAAGAACATTTATTTGAAACAGAAATCTTTTGGAACATTATAAACATCTTTATTGTAACTTTTAATTAATTTAATCCATCCTTGCCAAATAAAAATATATGTATACTATTTTTTAACTACCATTAAGTCTGGGGTATCACAGTTTCCACAAAAATATTAAGCAGCAAAATTGTTTTCAACATTGACAACAATAAGATATTTTTTTTGATCAACAAATCAGCATATTCGACTTATTTCTGAAGGATCATGTGACCGGATCATAAAGACTGTGTTTCAAAGTATTGTTGTTTTTGCTGTATTTTTGAACAAATAAATTTAGCCTTGGTGATTATAAGAGACGTCTTTCAAAAACATAAAACCACATCTTAATAAACTTTGGACCGGTGGTGTATGTTGCATTTTGCATTTTAGCTAGATTAGGCACTACTTTTAACTTTTTTCTTAATAATAATACATATACATATGTATTTTGGATACATATTTTTTAATTCATAAATGTTCTTTCTTCTTAATCTCTGCATTAGTGGACAATGCGATGGATTCGCTTTTGGAGCTGTCAGATGCTGCTGAGGGCATAGTCCCACCCCCTCCTCCTGTCTCAGGGTTTGAGCAGGCTGCTGCTCTCCTGGGTACTAACATCACTCAGACAGACCTCCGCAGTGGAACGGCAGAGAGCTTTGCCTTTTCAAACCAGCCTGCATCTCAGCCAGAGCTCATTCCTGGTGAAACACACCTGACAGAAGAGTTTGACACTCTTATAGATCAGGAACTTCAGACTTTGACGTCACAGCAGACACAAGCTAGCTCCCATCCTGTAATGCCCTCCGTGCCTCTCTCTTCTCTACCCCCTCCTTCTCAATCAATCTCTCACTCTGCGCTGCCTCTTACATCCCAGACTCAGCTTCCAGCTCCTCAAACAAGATCAGAGCAGGCTGAGCGGCCCTCTTTCTCTGACCCCGGGCTCAGTGAGGCCCGTGGCGGTAGTTCACCCGTGAGTGAATTGAGTTTTGGTGGGGTCCATATCCCAGAGACAAAAAACATATCTCTTGACTTCAGTCACCTAACAGTGGAGGTCAGCTCTACTGAACCACGGCCCTCTGCCTTTCAGGTTTACCGTAGACCTGACCAACTCTGTAACCACACAGCGGCAATGCAGCATCAAGAAGCACTCAGCACACCTGCCATGTTCTGGAACACCCAGGCTGCTGAGTTTCATCCGCACGCTGTGGGGCCGTCCTTCATTACACCTGTCATTCCTAACCCCACCCGTTGGAGCACTAACCCCCTTCCTGCTGCTCAGTGGTTGGCTCGTGGACCTATCAGACAAGCACCTCTGAAGCCTTCTGCAACTGTACCAAAGTCATGGACTCTGCCCACTTGGAACAGACTGAAATTGGAAGGGCAGGTGTTGGTGTTACTTAGAGGGGCTCCTGGATCAGGCAAAACCACCCTTGCCAAGTAAGCAAGAAAACTCATAGCTGTCATTTTATTGAAAACAGGTGGAATAGCACAAAGGAAATCTCCTTCTTTTTTTGGAGTTTTAAGTTGAGATATAATGGCATATAATGTTCTTTTCATTTTCATTAAACAACTTAGTCCATGAGAGCATTTCATGATGTACAACACTCCCTTATAATAGAATAGAATAGTTTTCCTTAGGGGGAAGTTATAATGACTTATCTTGGGAATGAACAGGTTGCAAGACAAACTTTAATGTTTTGATAGTTTAGATAAAGTTTTTTTATTATTATTATTATTTTTAACTTTTTTAACATCAATTTAGCCTTTTAATGAAAATATCACATAGAAAACAAGTTTGAGAAGAGCATTTAAAAATGTAAATAAAGTTTTAAATAAATACAAAAATTAAAGCAAAAATTTAATAAATATTTGAACCTCCCATGGAGCAGAAGGGCAAAAGCTCTTTTTAGTATGCATCCAGACCGTGAAAGCAATTTTGCATGATAGTTATCAAAGTATACCATGCTACAGAATACCAGCACATATATTGCTCGTAATTAACTTTTGTTTTGAGATTAACAACACTGGCAGATAACCATGCTCAACAGAATTATGGTGACCACTTTGCTGTTTAGAATATGTTTATAGAGAAAGTATATAGTTTTGTATAAGGTACGTTTTTTTTTCTCTCCTTGCTGTCCAGTGCTATGGCGGCACAAAATCCTGGAGGAGTTGTATTGAGCACTGATGAGTATTTCTTTCAAAATGGACAGTACCAATTTGAACCTAATTTACTAGGAGAGGCCCATGAGTGGAATCACCAGAGAGGTGAGTATTACAGGCATGTTTGCTCAAGCCAAAGCAAAATGTCAGGTGTGTACATTAAATAATTTCCATTTATTTATTATTTGCTACCCATTTGACTAGACAGTCCGGCCTTAAAGGTGATGTGTGCACATTTGTTGAAATCTTTTTCAAAATTGATTACATATTCCAGCTTAATATGCTGAAAAAATATAAGCCATTTTTGTATGCCAATTTCCATAAAAATTATGAACTTTCCAACTCCATGTCGCTGTCAAAACATTGCTCGATTTTTTGAGAGACTTAATGAGCCCGACATAGCAACATTGGCGTAACCAATGCATGCATGAGTTTGGTGTGGGACAACAGACCCCAATATACTTAAAGCGAAATTGAAATGGTGAGACATCATTTCGAACAAAATCAGTCCAAAAAAGTTCATTTGGAATTCGTTTCGGCAGTTCAATACAGCTTGCCAAAGCAAACTTTCTGGAAACTTTTGCTCCGTCTTGCAAACACCTTAAAACTACCATTGTTCCATGGCAAGGTGCGCTTTGCGGCTCTGCCTTCTTTGTCAAAATCTTCTTCAATTCTTCTGTTCAGTCCGCCTCGGTCAGACATGATTAAAAACATGAACACACTAAAGAGCTGCTTTATAGTAGAAATTGAATCTTTACTTGTAATTGAAACGATACTGACACCATTTTTTCATGTTCAATACTGTAAAGCTTCTTTATTTAAAGCAATTTATCGTATTAAGTAAATAAACATGACTTGGCTAGAGTACCGATGGAGGAGCCTGTGCAAACATATCCACATTGCAACGATCAGATGATTTCTTAACTGTTTTCTTAACTGCACCACTGTCATTTTTGTTGTGTTTATTTATTATAAACACTTATTTATTTATGGAGAAGAAAGAGTACAGCACATATTTATTTAAACATTGCTCCTGGTTAGCCTGGGTCGGGTCAGGGTGTTTGCTAACCGTATACTACTTCAAAAGCATTTCAAACTACTTTCAAACTACTTTTTACCCCTAAGCAAAGAATAACATTTTATTAGTATAGTGGGGCCTTACCTGTTTGGCTGACAAATGGCAGACAGTTGAAGTGTTTGGAAAACAGTTTTGAAAACGATCATGTCATTATTTTTGCAATTCTGCTTGGTGCTACTGATGCCACATAAAATGACACACTTCACCTTTAATCTTTATATAATCTTTCTGCAATGTCTTTGTGGTGATCAACATTTCAGCAAAAGATGCTTTTGAAAAAGGCCAGTCACCCATCATAATAGACAACACCAATATGCAATGTTGGGAGATGAAACCATACGTTGCCATGGTGAGCAATTTATTTTGAAACACGTAGTATGAAATAAGTTATTAATGTTCAGTATCAGAAAATTAACATATTGTTTTTGTATTGTTAAAATTTGCTGTGAATATACCAGATTAAATTTGACATGTTGAAAGTTTGTATTATGCTACACAAGTATATATTATTATAGATCTTATTTATTTATTGTTTTAACTTTAGAATGTTCAACACTTTACAGTGTACAAAAACATGAACCACAAACAGATTCACACAGGTATATTATGCTGATTGTAGGGCTTCCTTTTCCTTTTCCTTATTCTAGGCACTGAAACATGGGTATAAGGTGCTGTTTCGTGAGCCAGATACCTGGTGGAAAACTAAACCTAGAGAGCTGGAGAAGTATGTTAAACATAACCACAAACCAGAAATAACTTTCTTTCTATACACATTAAGCAAAATCCATACAACTAATTTATTAGCAGTTCTCTTTACACTGGTTTTGTTGGTAGTCTTAAATAAACAAAGTACAATCACACATTTGATCCATTGCTTTAATGACACAATCACAAGTGTTTGCCACCTCTCTCTATTCATCCTCTCTGTGAAGGCGCACAAGGCACCAAGTAACAAAAGAGAAAATCCGGCGCATATTAGAACGGTATGACCGATTTGTCTCTGTTCAGAGCATCATGAATTCACAAAGACCAGTACCAGTGCCAAGTGTTGTGGAACTGACCCAAACAGAGACTGAGCAAACACAGTGAGTATATGCATTATATCAGAAGTCTTCAATCCTGCTCCTGGAGGGCCACTGTCCCGCAGAGTTTAGTTCCAACCTGCTTCAGCACACCTGCCTTTGTATATTCAAGCGATCCTGAAGAGCTTGATGAGCTGATTCAGGTGTGTTTGATTAGGATCGGAACTAAACTCTGCAGGACAACGCTCCTCCAGGACCAGGATTGAAGACCTCTGCATTATATTCATGTTACTGAGTATTTTCAATTTGAAATAAAGCCATGGGCCATGTTCCCACAGCTGCAGATAGTGATTGTCTCCAACTGTACAGGACTATTTGAGAGTTAGTAAAGAGTTACCTTTCAGTGACTAGGAAAAGACTGACTGTGTGAAGCCATAAATAACTATGTATTTATATATCATGCACATCTATGTGATTAAACAACAATATGTTTTTCTCTCATTCCTTCAGGCAATCTGTACCCCCTGGCCTCAGTCATCCTGATCTTGTTGGTGACTCTGGGTTGAGCAAACTGAGCACACATCTTTCCTCATCTCTGCCCGATGTGTCCTCTGTTAGGCAGACTTGCAGTACCATTTCTGCAGGTGAGGAAGAAGGTGAAATAGTCTCCTACAGTTCCAAGGAGTCTGTGATTTTGCATGAGAACATTCTGGATGGGTCTGGAACACCTCAGTCTGATCTGATTGATGCTGAAGTGTTGGACTTGGAGCTAGATCTTCTGGACACAGAAAAAAACATGGGAAATTTGAGTAGTGGGAAAACTGAAGAATTAGTTGAGTCAGCACACAAGAAGTTTTCAGAGCTGCCTGTGGCATTTTCAGAGTCCATTGCTCAGCGTGTGAGAAGGAACAGAGTGAATTGTAGAAATGGCCTTGGAACAAGTGAACCTGTGAACTTTGACCCCAGTGTTGACTCTCCAGGGCAAGTTAAGGAGGAGGGATCTGAAGGTGTGTCTCTTCCTGAGGACAAAGTAGTGAGGCCAGAGCTTTTGGATTTTTTGGGGGACTGGCCACTGGAATCTCAAGGTCAACGTCAAAGAAGACATCAGAATTTAAGGAATAAAACTGTTCAGAACACTGTTTTGGAATCCAGTGTCGTTGAATACAAAGATAATACTTCTTCTGATGAAGAGAAACATTCTGATCCTGAGAAGCAAAATACAGTTGAATTTCAAAAACTTGTAGATCTACTGCAAGGTGGAAGAAACTCTCCTGGTTTTTACCAAGATCCAACTCTAAGCAAACTGTCTACTCTGCATTCCCCTTCCTTTGGTGGAAAACAGGGTAACTTGAACCCAGAGACTGTGATTTGCCCTGAACTTCCTGACTGTGTGCTGGGAAGGATGTTCTCTGAGTGCTCTGACCCAAGAAAGAATTACTCTAATTCTCCAAGTACATCAAAACAGAGAGCAGACACGATTGAGCAGTCTAGTCAAGTGTCTGCTGAGAAGAGCACACAGGAAGAGGTTGAGCAGAAGGACAATGTTGCCTCAGAGGAGAAATGCAGAATGAGCCCAAATGCCCAAGAAACTCTGTGTTCAAAGGTTGCCGTAGACTCAGAGAGCAGTCTAGAGAGACGAAGAGGTCTTAGCCGAAGAGTGGGGAAATCTTGTAAACTGGCACTTACCTTCACCAATCAAAGTCCTTCGTCACCCTGCTCACAATCTCCAGTTATTTCACATCTGTCCTCTGATCTTCCACCTATGGGGGAAACAACTTCATTGCCCATGGTACCATGTGCCAGTGCCTCAGCCCAAACAAACCCTCAGGACTTTGCTTTGCTTTGGCGAATTGACCAGCTGAAATGTTCTGAATTAGCTTTGGACTTATCTAGTAGTAGCATGTTTGTTTTGGAGGGAAACTCTTTTCGTTTCACCCCAAAAACAAATGAATTGGAGTCTGCCTGCCAGCAGAGAGTTCCATACCGTGTGGTCCATGAGAAAGGTTCTCAGGTGGAAGAGAATGACTTTAGAGAATCCCACTCTAAACAACAACACCTTGAGATTCTGAGCTGCCATTTTAGAGGTGTCTCCATCGATATTCTGGAGGACCTTTATGAGAAGTGTCATCAAGATATGGAGTGGACAACTAACTTGTTGCTAGATTCTGGAGAACAGCTGTATAAAGATGATGAGGATGATAAAGGTATTTTGGGGTCTTTGCTTCCTGAGAAAGAGTCATGTGAGCCATCTATAGAACCGTCAGAAACCATGATGGGCTCAGAAAGTGACCAGGCTAGAGCTGTGTGCTCTGATGACTCCAGCAAAAGTTCAGCAAGTAGCATCAGTCCCAAGTCCCAAGAAACTAACCTTAGTGACGTTAGCCAAGCTGATGATGATTGGAACCCAGGTCAAAGTTCACTAAGTGAAGCTGAAGGATCCAACGAAGCCAGCATGACAAAGGAGAAATGTGAGCCTGAACCTTCCTTTGGATCATTAAAGCAGCCGACAGAAGACACTAAAGTACAACTGGAGGTTCCAGCAGCTAATGAACAACAGCCAGACCAAACTTGCCCGCAAGGTCCAGAGCAGCAAGAGATATTAGTGACACAAAGTGTGCAAGTTGTTCAATGCCTGGAGGGAGCATTGAAGGAATTGAGTGAAGAGGTAGGAGGTGAGAAATTAAAGGAGTATGATGAGACAAAAGAAGAGGTAAATGCCATAACACAGTTAATACTGTATCAGGTTGTTGAAATGGAGCGCAAAGAGGAAGAGAAGAGGAAGGAACTAGAAAATGAGAAAAAGAAAACTGGACAGGGAAGAAGAGAGCCAAGTTCAATGGACATACAAACCCTGGAGCTTAAACTTCCAACTGAACTTGCATTGCAGCTCACTGAGCTTTTTGGACCTGTTGGGGTCAGTCCAGGTAATCAAACATCTAATCAATATACGTCAAATAAATAATTCTGTTATTCATTCAGTGTATCACTCAATAAATCCAGTGATCTCAAGTGGCGTCCCAACACAATACCAAACCCCTAACTTGTAGTTAATGTTGTGTGGGTCTATTTATTTATTTATTTTTAAATGTTTTTTGAAGATTGCGGCTTGCCACATGACCAACCCATGTTGGAATTTGTCCAATTTTGCTAGCTTCTACCAAGTAACATGAATTTACCACAAAATATGGCAGGACCCAAGGCTTTTAAAGGAAAACAGCTAAATATATTGAGAATTTTCTCTTTTAAAAGTTAATGCCCGTTTATTTTGCTCTCATAAGTGTGTTATTATATGGTTAGTTGTATTTTATTATTTTCATTAAGCAATGTTTTTCCCTGCCGTTCACAAACCTATCTGAACAGAACTGGCACCATGACCAGTTGAGAACCAGCACACTTAACTAAGTTGTGTAAATGGTTTAAAATAACTGTAATTCTAGTTATTACTATGAAAAGCTATCACTTTCAAAGAAGTAACCACATCAACCCTCAATTCACACTCATTGAAGTGTATTAAAATCTCTTTGAACTCCATATGGCTGCAGGTGCGTTTTCATCAGATGACTGTGCAGTGCAAATAGACCTGAACTTGGCCAAACTTCTGCACCAGAAATGGAAAGAGACTATTCAAGTGAGTTCACATATTTTGATCTTATGTTTACAGTTTTTGGAAATGAACCTACAAAACGAACAGCATAATTGTTTTTTAATGTGACTGATTCTGAATCTTGATGTAAAACTTACCTGGTGTCTGTTGTCTTTGGCAGGAGAAGCACAGGCAGGCAGCTCTGTCCTATCAGCAAATGCACAAGAGTGAGA
The DNA here is from genome assembly GCA_026230005.1 of Gila orcuttii. NCBI lineage: Eukaryota > Metazoa > Chordata > Actinopteri > Cypriniformes > Leuciscidae > Gila > Gila orcuttii. The sequence goes on along the minus strand of JAPDVR010000002.1, from coordinate 48,637,686 downwards.
CAGCTTATTCTCATAGTACACACAAACACGAAGTGAATGTAAATGTACAGCATGTCCTAACCAGTAGTAATACAATAAAACATTAAGAGATAAATTACATCTCTTCCATTTTAATCTCCCAATCCAGCTGTGACCTTGCTGGCCAGTCACACCCAGAGAGAAATCTTAAAGGTCTACAATTTTGGTATGATTGGCCATGATTTTGTTTCTTTGCCAATCATACCATAACAATCATATACTTTCAGTGCTTGGTTGATCTTTTGCTGTTGCTGGCTGTGAATAGCACCTATCTCTGCATGTTCCTTTGAAGAATATCAATGGACCCTTATCATACACTGTGATGACGTGTTTCCACAGTTATTAACATCGTATATCTTACAAAGTTTTTTATGTTCATTTAAAAAATAAATCTAAATGTAAATTTATAACACTATACTTTGTGTTATATTGTCATGACATTAAATTACATACAATGGCTGAGGGAGTGATAGCAAATTTTGACATCTTTCTGTCATCTAAACAACATAATCTTGAAAAAAGAAATGTCCCCAATCATTTCAGACAAACCTTCACAGTTTGTCACACATTTTAATTTAAAGTAGGCTTTGCAAAATAAATTAAACTTAAATTAGTACTCAAACTTAATGTCTGTATGAATACTGTCTGAATCCGAAGTCTGAAATCACAGTCACTTTCTTGCTTCAGACTCTTAAACCATCTCTCTCTCTCTCTCTCTCTCTCTCTCTCTATATATATATATATATATATATATACTATTTATTCTAAATAGTTTAAAACAGTGATTTGTGTGATTTTGTTTTCTACTAATAAACATTAAATTACCATCAAAATTACATAGACAAAATTTGTATAATGTAAATATAATGATATGTGAAAGTGACAGAAGAGGTCCCTCCATGGTGCAGACACTATAGTGCACAAAATTAGGGAAATAACTAATTATGCTTTTGCTAATAAAAATTTGTTAATAGATAAAAAAAACAGTTTTACTAGAACTGATTATGTCAAACGTTTTTACATTGTCGTTTGATTTTGTTGGAAACCTCTAAGGTGGGAAAGTCCAAAATGGGAGACAAAGCTGTGTTTATTTTATGTTAATAATAGTTTATCTAACATCTTAATAGTTCTCACAACAAAAAATAAGCGATTGATTTGTGTCTCTAATGATTTTAAAAAATGTAATGAGATGCCAAATTGTACCCAATTTGTGGAAACTTCTCCAAACTGGAAATAATTTTTCTCTGTTGCTCCTCTTTTCTATTCTATCAATCTTTCTATATTCATGGTAACAAAGTTCCTGTCCAATGGGGTGAATCGCAGGGAAACAAAACCAGGCTCAGGGACCAATTTGGTTTGCGTGAAGAAATTCCTTTTATGGATCACTGGACTGCATCCTCTGCTCCTGTCTCACTGAGGAACATCATGATTGAAGAGCAGGTCATGCAAGACAGCATGGAGAAGGTAAGAGTCACACTTAGGCACTCACATTCAATCACTGCCTAGAACTGTAAAAGTAAGTAGTGAAAATGAGCTATGTTTGGGTTTTAGTCCAGGTCAAGTCTGAGGGACCTGGATAAGAAAGATGGCGCAGCCAAGCTGAAGGAAACCCAGCTGTTTTCCACGTTCCCCACCATAGACCGACATTTCCTCAGGGATATCTTCAGAGATCACAAGTGAGAATATGATACATAGTGACATCTCTTTCTCTCTCTCTCTCTCTCTCTCTCTCTCTCTCTCTCTCTCTCTCTCTCTCTCTAAATGTCCCTTTCAAGCAAGTAGCAGCCATCTTTGAAACGCCTCTCAGGCAGCTATTTCAGTTATGCAAGTGCAGCTCCTAACTCTTTGAATGGGAAAACACCAAATTCTCCAGAGCTGTTTACCAAGCTTACGATTAAATCCCATATTTGAAATCACTAATGAAATCAGACAGAAACTGTCCCATAAATTTGGTTTCTAAACGCTCAAAGCATGACAAAAAAATTAATGTTTATACATTTTTTTATATTTATTAATTGTGCACGTGCAGTCCTAAGAGCGTCCCGGAACACTGACTGTTTTTATAGCAACCGGAGCTTCTAACGGCAACTGCAGTGACACAGTGACTTTTACTTAGAAGGCGGGACTTTTTTCGCCATATTGCATGTTGCACTTTTTCCCATTCGAAGTAATACGAGTCTTTGTATATCTAAAGTCTTTGGTATATATCAGCAATATATCAGCCATCGGCCACTGTGGTTTCACTTTCTAGATAACGGTGTTTGAATCGGCAATTGAGAACCCAGCTGGTAGCAAGACATGAGCCATCTCTGTGAGAACCCCTGTAACCCTGTAAAAAGTTGCTTGACTATTTAAATTAAAAAAATATATAAAATTGACTATTTAATTATTGGAACATGATATGGCATTTACAATGCATTTAATGATTATAATGTGATGCAATTAAGAGTGAAACTGAATATTCATTCAGTCTGAAAAAATGCTGAATGGTACATGATCATATGAATTGAAAGTTTAATGACATTTGTAAGCATTTCAATTTAAATAAAAAAAATGATCTGTTTCTCATATATTCCCCGTTATATTGCCATACAGTATAATGTATGTTAATGATTTCATCATGAAAGTTCATTTAAAGTGTTACTTTTTTTTAAAAGATTGATTGTTTTTTCTTTATAACAATATGCACTGAAGAATTGTGCACAGTTTTACAAGGAACAATTATTAAAAAAGCAGACATAACTGAAAAGGAAATGTCTCTCGACCATTTATTTGTGTTTGTGTAGTTACTCTCTGGAGCAGACTGAACAGTTTTTGCATGCTCTATTGGATGACGGACCAGTCAAAAATGTAGTGGCTCCTGAACCTGCCCCTCAGCGCAGTGGCGCACATAGAGCATCGAGCAAAGAGCGGGTGAGCACTCTACATGTGACCATATGGCATACTGAAATTAAACAAAAACCTTGTGTTGATTGTTGACACTTTTTGCCTCACTAAATCAGAGATGGAAACCGAGAGATGGGGAGGTGGAAGCTGTTCAATTCCAGGATTCGGAGGATCCGGAATATGAGGACTTTCGCACAGAGGCGACACTGCAGAGACGTCAGCAGATAGAGTGTTTTAACAAGGCTGCTGAAGCCCATCGACAAGGACGCAAGGACGTTGCTAGTTTCTACGCACAACAGGTTAAAGAGATGAACATTAAGATTTGTGCTGAAAAGCTGATGTAAATATAACAGCAGTTTTGAGAGAGAAACAAGTTTGTTTTTAACCGTGTCCTAAGGTGCGAAGCATCATTTCTGAGGACAAGCTATTTGTCTGTCCACATTAAACACTGAACTGCTGTGCACAATGACACCAATAATAACATTTTATATATTTAATATACAAGGAAGAAGGTTTTTTAATTAGATTTTCCTGGTGGATGGGTCCAACAGTGCCCATTTTTTGGCCCATTAATTTTTCCCATAGGGATTTTTTTTAAAAGTCTTCTTTAAGAGTTCTAAGCCGTGAACCAAATCAACCAGCATACAAGGTGAATCACAGCATTACAAATTTTGATTTCAAGCAAAATCAGACAAAAAGACAAAGGTACAACACTGTACTTGATGTACTTTGATAAGAAATATAAGTTGGCGAAATACAAAGCTGTTGATTTAAACATGGTGATTATAGATATAGAAACAATATATTTAAGTTTCTTGCAAAAATGTGTATAAATGCAAATATTTAAGTAGTTTGAAAGCACAGGGAGATTGACTAAATTACGCTGTTCACAGTTCTTCATGGGACTGGGAGGGCATTAAAGATTTTTTTAGCTGACTGAACTACTCTTCCCATGAAGCAGTTTGAATAATGTTGTAAAATCAGAATTTTTGTGTCACATCTCATTTAAACTAAAATTAGCTTAAAACTTAAACACTTTCTGACCCCTTTTTAAACAATGCATGCAGAGTGCATTGCTGTTATTAGATCAGAACTCTTACTAAGTCTCTATGCATTTGTGTAAATGCTTAGGGTCACATGCATGGAGAGAAGATGCATGAAGCGAACCACCGAGCAGCCATGCAGATATTTCAGCGAGTGAACGCTTCACTCCTGCCTCAGAATATTCTAGATCTCCATGGACTGCATGTGGATGAGGCCCTTTATCATCTCAGTCAGGTGCTCACTGAAAAGAATTTGGGTACGTGAACCACAAACACACATACAACATTTCTGAAAATAACAGTTTTTCAAATGTAGACTGCAGATGGATTGTATAGATTCCAGAGTCTGCATTATCTGTAATGTTATGTGTCTTTTGTAGAATGCCGTCAGGGTTTGTGTCGGTCTCAGCTGTCAATCATCACGGGAAGAGGCAATCACAGCCAAGGGGGAGTGCCACGCATCAGGCCTGCTGTACTAGACTACCTCAAAAACCAACACTACAGGTATACTAACTGAATCCTGTGCTCTTGCAATGTGTCTTTCTGAGTGGTACATAGATTTACTATATGCAACTGTCATTCCATTAAAAGTCTTTTAGTGTAAACAAGTTCCATGTCCTACCAATTAAAGTCCCCCTGTAGTCAATCATTTTATCACCAAAAGACATTTAAAAAAAATTTCCTGAAAAAAAAATCTTCATGCCTTAAAAAGCTTGCATGTAACTCTACACCCTTGCCTCATTTAGTATGTGGTTCTATGAATATGCAAATTAGCCTCCACTCACTCACACCAGCTCAGAGATCCACTCGTTGATGATCACACCTTGACGTGATTGGTTACAAGGTAGTTTGTGACGTCAAAAACACCAGCGATTTCAAACCACGTTTTTTAAACTGTCTTTGGTTCACTGGAGAAAAGTTTTAAGGAGAAAATACTCAGCAATGGTGTTGATTTATGAATTTGCCCGTGGTTGGTCTTAAAGCATATTAAAAACACCACATAGACATTTAAACAACATTAAAAGCTTGATTTTCACCACAGGGGGACTTTAAGAATTCAGAATATATATATATATATATTTAAGATAGGGCTGTGAAAAGATTAATCGTGATTAATCGCATCCAAAATAAAAGTTTGTGTTTACATAATATATGTGTGTGCGCTGTGTATAATTATTTTGTATATATAAATACACACACATGCATGTATACATTTAAGAAAAAATTGTTATTTATATATAAAATATTTATATTTACATATAATATAAATTATATATAAATATATACAGTATATACATGCAAATATTTCTTAAATATATACATGCATGTGTGTGTATTTATATATATATATATATATACACAAAATAATTATACACAGCGCACACACATATATTATGTAAACACAAACTTTTATTTTGGATGCGATTAATCACGATTAATCTTTTCACAGCCCTAATTTAAGGTAAAAACAAATGTATATATTATTTTGTCTAAATAGTAAAAAGCCAGAAGCTTTATTGAAGCATACTAGGTACTTCATTTGGCATATTTTGACATGTAGAACCAGTTGTCATTACGTGTACATTTTATGATTTTTTTTTTACCCCATCTTTTTTTTCTGTCTTTCTTACAGCTATACTGAGCCTAAGACCGGATTGGTACTGGTCACACTTCATTAAAAGAGTTGCTACAATGAGGCATTTACTTTTAGATTTCTGTCTTTCCAGTGCCTTAACTCAAAATGTCTTTGGGGAATAATAGTGCCAGTAATTATAATGTTGTTTTGTGTATGTAACTACATACACCTCTATTTTTTTTTTTTCAGTAATTGTGAAAGAGTTTATCTAAGACATAAAAATATCAAGGTACTACATATTTACACCGTGTTTTATATTGTATTGACCTGTATATACATATTATACTTTATTGAAAGTTTACTGATGCTCACTTGTGAGGCTATTAAGGTTCAACTGATCCCTAATCACTATATATTTATGTAATAAGTTGAAATTGCCTTTTGCCTAAATGGATAATGGCCACAAATTTTTCTTAGCTAGACCATATAAAAGAAAAGGGGGATATTATTTAGGTGCTAAAGATGTTTGATATTTTTTTTTATTTTTTTTTGCTTTATAAGTGCAGTGCCACGTAAGTTTTATAAGATCTAGCTTGTTGTGTTTAGAGTAGTGGGGATGTCACAGGATGGCTTATTCTCTTCAGTGTTAATGTATATAGAAAAATATTAATGGAGTTTCTAGAAATATAAATGCTGATCCTCAATCAGCTTTGCATTTTAGTTTGTTTGTGAGCAGCTTGGACAGATATATTGGACGCATACATTTTATGTCGCTTTGCATTGCTGGTATTTAATTTTTAGCTCAGCTTTGTTTTTTATATTTCCAGTTTAAAATGTTGATGCCAGACATATTTTATAGACATCTTAATGCTGCTATGCAAATCACAATTCTTATGTGTGAGAATTGTTCTAAAACATATTTTTGTGATATTGTATATTTTGAACCTCAAAAGATTTTATATCTAAAACATTTTTATTTTTGTTATTGTAAATTATGGTTGGGGAAAAAAACTGAAGAGAAGAATAAAGACTTGACATGTACATGTTTTGATTCTTTTGGTGAAATGAAAATGTGTAATCAGTTCAAGGGCTTAGCGTAGCATGTGCTTGGAGCTCAAACACAGCTGAACGTATTCTACATCCTCGTTTCTCCATTTCCCCTTTAATCTGTAGAAACCGTTGGTGGGGGAAAATATAACTCAGCATGTTGAATGCTCAGTTGCTGACGTTTCAATTAGTAAAGGTCAGATTTCTCCATGATGAAAGTGGCAGCTGTTGAAGTGAATGCAGTGCACTTCCTTTCCATAAGAGAGCGATGCTGTGTACACTCTTACACACAACCTGGCACTAGAGCGCTGCAGTGATGTATTTTTGTTGGCCAACCCTGAAGTTAGCAACACCGTGTTTCCCCTGAAAGTTTGAGTTAGTATAATTTGCTAAAGTGTGATTAAATACACAATGCTGTTGTGAAAAAAAAAAAAAAGGTCTAGTGTGTAGATTAGTTTTCCTGTTTGGTATAATGGCGTTTAATATCCTCGACAACTTCTGTAGTCCCATTTAGCCACTGGACCCTTTTCACTGACTATGATAATGCATTTCCAGTTATCAACATATTAAATCTAGTAAAGTTTTTTCATATTTTAATTTTTTTTTAATATAGATTTATAATGCTATACTGTGTTATATAACCTTGGCAGGAAATTACAAAAATACAAATGAACAACACTGCTGCGAGGTGTTTCTACAGCTGAGGAAGTGACAGCCAATTTGAAATATTTCTCTCTTCTGACTACAGTAATCAGTCTCTATATATTTTTCCTTCTTTTGAAAGGGTTGTTTGCTATTGGAGCAAATATACAAAAATTATATTTGTATTTGTCTCCCATTCACAGCTATATAAGTTTACCAAACTATGACAACTTCCACTTCTGAGAACTCAAGAAATGTAAAGAAGGGTCCCTTGTTCCATAAGAAAGCTTTTTTTAAAATCACATGGGGGTATTATTAATGTGTTTTGTTGTAGAATAAAACGTGGAAATATCTTGAACTTGTTAACCACAGACCTTATTTCAGGCATTTATTTAAAAAAAAACATACATTTGAAGTCCAAAACAATACCATCGTATTTGAATTGCATAAAATGTGCATGTCTACTGTGATCAAATAACTTAAACAGGAAATAAAGATTGATTTCAAAATTGCTAAATTTACTTTTATACAGACATCATTTGTGGTCTCTGGGACACCAAACGTAAAGAACAAATAGTCAATCTCATCAGGATATCAGGTTTAGCATAGGGCTTTATCTCGTTCTTGTTAGCATCTTTGTTTCTTTTGCTTACTGCATTAGACCGTTTAATGCACAGTGAGTACTTGACTGTAAAAGCAAGACTCAACGCCGAAGATGTGAGAACGTCACACAGTCGCAACGGAAGCTTAGAAGAGATTTGATGTACGATTTTACAAAGAAAAGAGCCCAGCCTCGCATTTCACTTCCCTCTACGAGAGGATACAACATCTGCTCTGTCTGTAAAGACGTATATTATCTCTCTGTGCTCAAGAGTACCTGAATTTCCTGTTTAACAATTGAACTTTTGAGAAATATGCTGAATTGGACTGAGGTCTGATATGAACTCATTCTTCTTCATGTTTAATTAAATTAAAACAAACGAACAGATGCTAAATTGACCCTTATACATGTCTGTCAATCTCATGGTTGAAGAGCTCAAAAGAGGTGAGTCGTTTTACATACTCTGTAATACATCTATGAATTACACTGTTTCTCAGTTTAAAACCGTGATCTCAGTGGATATATTTTTTATATAAATATATTTTCTATCTATAAACTTATTTCTGAATAAATAGAGCTACAGTCCAAACTTGATACGCATAGTGTTCATTATTTGTAAGGTTCTTAATCAGTTAAAACTGAAATTAATAATTTTATTGATATTTTTTAAATAAACATTTTTGCGTCTTAAAAAAGAAAAATCATTATAATTTGTATGGTTAGGAAGGGCTTTAGTGGTTAAATGTTTGATACTTTTTGATTTACAAATTTTTTGTGTGTGTTGGGTCAATCTCCGAAAGAATTGTAACCCTCTAAATTCAGATTATTTTTCCAATACTTGATGAAGATATAATTGTTAGATGCATTAAAGTCATTTTATAATACAGCATCTTCTGTATTAGCATAGAAATGTACCTTAAGCATAGAGGCTAATATTGGTCAGATTATAGGCCTACTTCTCAAGAATGATCTGGATGACAATGTTCCAAATATCTATCTATTTATTTCTTTGTATACCAGAGAAGTGGGGGGTTTTTATCGAAAAGTGTTTTCTGAGTATATATTAAAACCATTTGGCCTTTTGTGGTATTAACTGGAGCACTTGTTTGAATCATCAGCGTACTTTCCTCTCGTGCCTGCCATGGAGGCCTAGGAAGTGCAAGCCATAGCCATTTCGTGAATAATCTTTGAAGTGGTTTTAACATGTCAAAAATGTCCTTTTTCAGCATTAGCCAATAGAGTTATTAAATAAACAAATGAATAAGCTCTTGGATTTCTGTTAAACTACATTTTTTTCAGAACACTCAAAGCAAAGAATTGTACTTTAATTAATAGCAGGGCCGTCATCACAGGGGTAAAACGCGAAGCATTGTCCCAGGCCCTGTGATGAGGGGTATTTTCTACACTGCTCTGTGGAATAGCAGATATTGTATTATATATCACTAAGAAAAATTTGGAAAAAGTAAAAAAAAAATTGAGTGATAGTCCATTGCATTATGTTTTAGTGTTTCTTTGGTATTTTAAAGATTTAGTTCAGGATAGTTTCGGAAGGATATTTCACACAAAAATGAGAATCCGGTCATTATTTTCTCACCCTTACCTGTATGACTATCTTTCTTCTGCGGAACACAAAGGATTATAATTCAAAGAACTTTGTGGTCCAAACAACATTAGGCCCCAGAGACTAAAAAAACAAACAAAAAACACACGCACAAACACACACACACACACTGATATTTCAAAATAATTTATTTGTGTTCCACAGACGAAAGTAAGTCATATAGGTTTGGAAATACCTGAGGGTGAGAAAATGTTTTTTGAGTGAAGTATTTCTTTAAATATAAGACTAATTAAATTAGATATAAATGAAATTTAAAATTACGTATAAAAAAATCTCGTTGTATGAATACATTTATTGGTGTTTTGTGATAGCATAATAGTTACTTTACTTTTTTATTCTTTATGAATTATGCAGGATTCGAGAGAGAGAGAGTAAAACGAGAACAAGAGATACAGCTTGCTGCAAGACTTCTCACTTCTGGATTTCTATGTCTTGAATATCTCTAATGATACATCATGACCTCAGTTTCTAAACCTTCACTGGATTACAGAACAGAGGAATAAATCACCACGTCGCAAGACGAAGAGCGTGAGGAGCACTTCAGAATGCTATGTGAATTGCAGGGGTTTTACTCTTGGTCTTTATAGATCTGCAAACTTGTAATTCTCAATGATGACTTCATCATCTGTTGGACACCACTGAATTCTTATAGATTTTTTTTGGACCTATTAGACTGCACCTTACAATAACTTCAACACCAGAGACAGGAGGATGAACGGGCTGACAGAGACCTCAGTGAAATGCGTACTGGTTGGGGACTGTGCAGTGGGTAAAACTGCACTTCTTGTGCGGTTTACTTCTGAAACGTTCCCAGACAGCTATAGACCCACTGTCTATGAAAACACTGGAGTTGATGTATTCATGGATGGAATCCAGATCAGCTTGGGACTGTGGGATACAGCAGGACATGATACATTCCGCCAAATCCGCCCCATGTCCTATCAGCAGGCAGATGTGGTTCTGCTATGTTATTCGGTAGCAAATCCGAACTCGTTAAACAATTTGCGGCACAAATGGATCGCCGAAGTGAGGGAATTTCTTCCGAAGGTACCTGTGCTGGTTGTTGCCACACAGACAGACCATCGTGAGATGGGCCCGTATCGTGCCAACTGCACCACGGCCTCGGAGGGCAAACAGGTGGCACAAGAGATCCGTGCCAAAGGATATCTGGAATGCTCGGCTCTCAGCAATCGTGGCGTGCAGCAGGTTTTTGAGTGTGCCGTTCGAACGGCTGTTAATCGGGCACGAAGACGGACAAGGCGGAGACTCCAAGACTTTAATCCCTGTAAAGTCTCCTGAATGCTTTTAAAACATGGATGAAATTCAATTCTTATCACTAAGATAAAATTGTTTCTCACACACAAAACCAACTAACTGAAGCCTCAACAAAGACTTCTTAACACTGACGTCTTAATACTGTTTACCTAAAAGACTATTTGATTTTGTGTCCTCTAGTCAGGAAATCTGAAATCTGACAGATATTGAACAGATATTTATTCATTAAACAGCTGTGACCTTGTTAATTATATGAATACTATACAGGATTTTACAAGTTGAACATATCATTTAAAAGACAGATGCGTCTTTTGTTGCACTGCTACTGCAAATGTAAATTTGTAGATTGTAGTTAAAGTCTTATTTTAAGTGTCATTCTTTTAGCTTTATTTTCATGGTTTCTTGCGAACTGAAATAGACCCTTAAAACTCACTCTTTGTCAGCTGGTCCCTGTCCTAGACCTGTGAAATAAGGATTCACATTAGCTCATAATGCAACACTGAGATCACATTCTGTAATCTTCATTTTAGATGGCAAATAAATCACTTCGGTTATGTATTTCTTGTTTGCTGACAACGTTTTTTTCCTGTGATATGCTGTTTATGGAGCTTAGGAAAAGATCAAATGAGAATTTCAGTCCTGAAGTTTTTATTCTTAAAAGATTGATTTCATAGTCTATATGAAAGACTATGAAAGTTGTTTTAATTAAAAATTAATTAAAGAGTTAAGCTGGTACTATGTATCTGTGTGGTCTGTCATGCACAGTGAACAGAGTTATTATCGTCGTACTAAAGCCAAATAAATGATTGAAAGTGTTAAATAAAATAAATAAATATATATATATATATTAATTCTTATTATTATTAGTAGTAGTACTATTTGAAATATGCATAAGTTTTTAATGAAATATTTTTTTCTCTTTCATACACAATATTTTGCTGAAATTTTCTGTGGACAGCGTAGCCTGCTTGAGGCCCCCAGACCTCAATCTGAACATGCCTTGGTAAAAACAGTTGCAATGGAACTGTATTCCATGCAAAGCCTTTGACAAACAAACATTATGTCTTCTGTCGTTATACAACAAAAATCTGCATCTGGTGTCTGAGACAGTCTGTAGACATATACTCAATACGTAACAACGGGTGTACGAGCAGTTTCTCAGACACACACCAAATATATATATTTTTTAATCTTTACCTAATGTAAGATGTTATGACACTGCTTGGAAAAATCTAGAGCACTCAGATAATATGTAATACATATAATGTCTTCTACAATGGGACCGTTCAGGATAAAAAGAGAACATTATTTATAGCCATTCTGAAACACTCTGTTTTGAGGTTCTAGCCTTCGTCAGTATAATTAGAGTCTGGTGAGAACAATCATAAAGACAACAGAGACAGAGTTCACATGGTTTGACTTGGAGATAAAGTCTACATCAGTTTAAACAGAAACTAATACCATACAATACAAAATGCTAATAGATTACCAGATACTTTCTTACTCCAGATATTACAAACCTCCTTGACTATGAATATATATTTTACATCAGATATGTTTAGATTGGATGTGAGTGTATCACATCACACAGCAGTTTTGTGTTGGTGTGGACTGACAATTCGCTTGTCCAGAAAACCGATTGCACTGTACAGGTTTGGACACAATGTAAAACAGGACATGTGGATAAGGCTTGATGCATAGAAGAGAGTAGAGGAAAATGTCCAGTATACAGTTATTTATAATATTCCCAAAATATAGCCTATGACATTTTGAACCTTCATGTCATACGTTATTAAACAGGAGAATATTTTTTATAAAATTATCAAATACACAGGCAATAAAACAAAGGAAATGGTGTGCTACTACACACACTACATAAAAGGAAAAGTTGGCAGAGGAGCAGAAGTAGACAGGGCTTCATAAAGAAAAAGTATATGTTATGTGGTTTATGGAGATGAGGTGATGTAGGCTGCTGCTTTTGGAGAACTGAAGAGTTCAGACACCGAAACCACATCCCAGCAGGAGAACGTCTTTCTCTGAACTTGATGAAAACACGTGCTTGGTGGCTCTTTAGAAAAACGTTACAATTGTATTGCGAAATGTATATCTCTTTCCAAATGTTTTCTAAGTAAATGTATTGCTACGTGGTCAGTACTGATTCTAGAAATCAACATGAGAGGTTGAATGAAAAGTTGCTATTGAGAAAAATGAAAAAATGTGAAAATTAATTTGTACAGTTACAATTGTAATGTTTTTTTTTAACATTTTAGTAGATTATTTTAATAGTTTATGGGTTATTATTACTTTTAAACAAATGAAGAGTGGGATTAGCAAATATGATCAACAGGACTGTACTCAAACTGCAATACATATACCACAAAAGAGGAAGTGAAAACTTAAATAAGAGATTATTTAATACGACACTGAGTTGAGCGTACATGTGAAGCAAACATGTTTATGGAGTGAATTGAATTGTTGAATTTTTGAATATTTAATGAATGAATTGTTGAATTATTGAATATTAACAATGGACGTAATAATGAACGTTATAAGGTTTTGTGTTACATTTATGAAATTTCCTTCAGAAAATAAAACTATGCATTTACTTCTTCAGTGAAATACAAAAGAAGATATTTAAAAAAAAGTCTCTGTGTTTTTCCCCCCCTTGCAATGAAAGTCAACAGGTTCCAGTGTTATTTTTGGACCTCACTGGCTTTTAATGACAAAAACTGTTGAGACATTCGACAAAATATCTTCTTTTATTTTCAGGAAAATTTGCAAATGATGACAGAATTTTTATTTTTGTGTGAACTAAAGTAATAGACTTGAAACTGTAATATGTGGGTGAGACAGATTGCTGGAGATGTTACATATATATTATTAATATGCCTTTGTCCATATTTGGCAAATTTACAGAGTGCTGTGGTCTGCACAACACACAAAATAAATCCACTCAGACATATATACATTCGTTCTATGCGACCCTACCACACAGTCTGTTCTCTTTTCTACAACAGGAAACACCTGCATCGTTCTCTTACCACACGAACGCTCTGATACACATACACAGACAATCCACCCAAAGCATCAAAGCCTTGCACAATCACCTCTTTATGACAGTTAAGCCAAAACTTAAGAGATTGAGCATCATCAGATAAGTTACATATGCATTTAAGTTCCAATTGCTGAGGTGATGCTAAAACATCAACAAACCAAGTCAAAAATAGTCAGAGATATTAAAAATCATTAGTTGAACCTTTAGGATTTTCCACATTTTGGTTTATCTGGCCAATGGTGAGTCAGAGAGGACTGAGTGTGTAGGACAGGGAAGATACCCCTGAAAATGATACTGAAAGAATCACCTTAATTTCAGAAAGCACAAAGAAAATACAAATTCTGAGTCATTTTGAGTCATTATGTCATTTCATTGTGTCATTCTATCTCTAAAGTGTTGTCTAAAAATACTGACCTGCTCTGCTGCAGTGTAACATAAACAGTTAAGAAAGAAAAGAGGGTGAAGAAAGAATAATGATCTAAAACAACTTTCTTTTTTTAAGCAACATTTCTTTAGTTGTCCTTGAGAGTATTTGTCTATGCTGGAGCATTATGGGTAATGTAGTTTGGCAGCATATTTTGTCGAAGTGCACTACAGGATATGAAACTCTCCTACGCCTGAGAAAGAAAGAGAAAGATATAAAGACGCCTCGAGAAGAACCACGTCCTGTCTTATTCCTCTCATCTCTCATCATTTCAGACCCCACAGTCCTTGTGTGTGTATGTGCTTGTATTCCTGCGTAGGTGATGGGAAATATGAGGGGGCTGTGTGACACAATCTAAAGAGATTCAGTTACAAACAGCTCCTCAAAGGTACTTAGAATGCTATAAATTTGTTACAGAGAAGTAGTTAATTAACTTATTTGTTTTACATGCAAAATGTAATATGAAAAATCTGATTTTTTCCAGCACTAGAAAATTTGGAATGCCGTTAAGGGTAATCTGTTTTTGTTCTGTGTTTGGGGGGCTGGGAGGTGTTCAGTTTCTTTACTTTCAGTTTGTTTCCATGGTTTTTCAATTATTTACACCTGATGTTCATTTTGTTAGGTTATTGTGTATTTATAAGTATTTATAAATGTGTATTTGTGTTTTGTTTACTTTATTTTTCCGCTATCATCACATAAGTTCTGTTTATGTCTTGCCAAGTCTAAGTATCCTAAGAGTTTTGTTTTTATGTAAAATAAAAGCTATTGCCAGTAATTAAATACAGCTCTTTTATTTTACTGTTTTCAATCGTTAGTATATATATATATATATATATATATATATATATATATATATATATATATATATATATATATATATATTAGTTTATGGTGTTGAGAAAACTAAACTGAGAAAACTAAGGAAAATAAAAAAAATTCTAACTAAGCTAAAAAGTGAACTTATCTAAAATAAGTCTGATACATAAACTCTTTCATAGCCTTCTCTATTTCATGTAAAATGAGAATTATTGCGCTGTTCTGAATAAATGCAGCCCCGTAGTATTAATGTAACATACTCTTTTCATTTCAGTGCCTCAGCCATTGAGAAAAGAATATACACTAGTAAACTAATACAGGGAACAATGTTACGTGTTCTCACTCTTTAATGAGATAAGAAAGTTGATATGGAACACAGATACAAAGAAAAGGTGATTAAAAAGCATATTTTTCATTTCCACATACAGTAGGCTACACGACTTAAAAAGAGATCAGAATGTCAGTGCGTTTTATCTAGTCCTTGTAATGTGTTGCCAGTTAATCTCTGCTGTCTTGAAATTAAGTGTGTGCAGGTGTAAGAGGGGAGACTGTCTCTTCCTTTAAAATTCATTGTGTGTAACATTCAAACCACCTGACCTGTCTGCACTACACCCTTGTCAGATCGGCTCTCACTGTGACTGACAAGACAAACACATTCAATCACACTAAATCACAACGAACAATCCATTACAAGTCTGGAAAAGAACACAAGATGTTTCTGCTTTTGAAAGAACAGAAGATCCCCAGTGTTATAAACACACATTCTTTTTACATCGTTGAATATCTCCACAGTGACATGAAGTGTGTGTGTGTGTGTGTGTGTGTGTGTGTGTGTGTGTGTGTGTGTGTGTGTGTGTGTGTGTGTGTGTGTGTGTTAGTGTGCATGCTATGTGATACCTCGGCTCTTGTTCCAGAGAAGCAGTAAGAATGACATTCAGGCCTTCAGTGTTGTACATGGCACACCATCACTCTCAACGTTCAGATCGCTATGGGACTTCTCGCAATTTCTCTTTCCTCCTCTGCAGAAAATAACATTTCAAAATGAAGAGCAAATGAGGAGCAACAGCAAATAATAACTGGCAAATTGTATTTTATTTTTGCCATTCTTATGAAAAATGAAGATCATATTTCTTGTGATTCACATTAGCATGTTGCTACATGGTAAGTTCATGCTCCTTTTAATGCTGATGCTGTTCATTTTCTTAATCAGCATTTTTGTTTTGTTTTCCAGTAAAACATCTTTAAAACAAGATACATTTATTTCATAAGCAAAATTTTCAGACAACAATAGATTTTTAGAGAATATATTTTGAATTAAGCCTAATTTTCATACCTCATTAAAAATGGGCTTTTCTTGTTTTAAATATCTATACATTTTTTCTTGAGTTTAAGAAATATTTTTTATATTTACATCAAGCTACATATATTACTATTATATATTTTTATTTATTTATTTATATAATACTTTGTTAAACAGCATGTTACTGAATGATTACCAGTACGCCAATATATTAAAGTACTGAGATGTTATATAATGCATGTCTAAAACAAAATGTTTTGCTATTTTTCTGTAATCTTAATTGGTGCCTTAAAAAAATCACCAACAATCATAGTTTCCACAAAATTACCTGTGATAATTTTGGGATGATTTGTTCAATTTTAACATATTATTTTTTTACACTCGAATTTATTGAATAAAAACAACTAAACAAAATATGTTCTCCTCTCTAGTTGTTTTCTCTGCTCAGGGTCGTTTTGCTCAAAAATTGCTGAATGACCTAATGGAGAACTATTCTAATGCTTTACGGCCTGTGGAGGACACAGACAAAGCTCTTAACGTTACTCTACAGATCACACTCTCTCAGATCAAAGATATGGTGAGCACTAAACACACACGCACAAGTCTACGGAATATTGACATTTATAATTAGAATTAAATGTTTTACTGAATAAGAGCAGAATGAGTTTATAGCCACACACATCAGACCTATACTGCAGAGACGGTGTGTCTGAAATAGCCGCTGATTCTGAGATCAAGGTATACTGTATAACACACCAACAAAAAACCCACACACTGTCCAACTGGCCTTGATGTGGCATGGCTTGTGTGATTTCGGTGCATACTTTTGCGACTTCATGCGGAAGCCGCACAGATCACTCAATGGCCCCAAACTTTTAACCTCTGGAAATACATGCATAGCTCAAATGCATATACTCATTCATGCCCATGGCTTATATAACTACAGTATATATATCATTTTGCCCAAACAATTATGTATAGAATTGCCAATAGTAACCAACCAGGCAAACTTGCCCCCAATGGACTATCAGCTGTGGTCTTCACTGCAGTTGCAGTTATAGTGGATAACTCGGTGTCAGAAGTTATCAAATGTTTATTGTGTGGATCCTCTTCTCATTAACTCTCTGTATCCTGTGACACTGTAAACATTATATGTGTATGTATAGTGTGAGCAGGGTGACTAATGTATAACAGTTAGCCAGTGTGCCACTGCGGATCATGTTTTCTCCTCACTTTAAAGTGTTTTATATAGTCATAGTATGTGTGTGTGTAAGTAACCTGGAAAATAAGATTTGTATTATTTATTCTATTTTTTTTCTTATTTTTTTTTCTAATTAGATCATTTATTTATTTATTTACTCATTGCTGGTGCAAAAGTACTGTCTGCTTTAAAACAAGAAACATTAGAACATGCTCATTTATTTAAAAAAACAAAACTATTAAGCGTAGTAATTATAAGGAGTAAAACGTTGAATTAACAAATGAACATAAACTTTATAATGTATAATAACTTTATGTATAATAACTTTATACTTCATAATGTCTTACTATAGCCCTATGTTTTGTCCCTCAGTCTATTGCTTTAATAGCAGCAGCACTCAGGCTGACATGAACTCAAGTCTTTTCAAAACACAATGATCCAAAGTTTTGTCAATGAGACAAAGTTATCCAGCATGATTTCAGAATTTCAAAGATCATCTTCTCCTTCAGTGTAGTTCAAAGTAGTTCACATGATTAATGTCACAAGTTTGTTTATTTGGTTAGTGACCGAAAATTAGTGCAAAATCGCAAATATTACTTATATTAAATATTATATATTAATATTTAAATATATTAAATATTATAATAATTTTACGTTAAAGATTATAATGTGGTTTAGATTCTTTGCAGTTGATGCAATAGGCCTACTTTACCAGGGTAATACTATTATTTTGTATTTTCAAAAGTCTTGGCTCTGATTCACTTATTTAAACATAATTTGACAATAAATTATATAAAATCTATATGATTTTTTATTTTAATCATTGTTGTCTTTAAAAAACAGTTTATTTAAGGCGAGACACGGCAGGCAAAAACATCGGTTTTTTTTCACTGGTCAATTTTGAGATTTTGGGATATTTGTCTTCAATAACATGTCTTCTTTCAGACTTGTGGTGAAAAAAAGTCCGAAATACACATTTAGGTCTTTATTTTACTACATTTTGTCTGTTTGCGTCTGTAGATTTCTCATAAATTCATCAAAAGTTGTCGTTATAAATCATCCCTCTGCTCCGCGATCGCGATCTGCACCCTGTCATCACACACACCGTTAGAAAGCTCTCTCTCTCCTGAACAAGACTGCCGGATCCAAATATGGTCATTTCCTTTTCATCAGCAACCAATCGTGAAAGTAAAAGGGGGGATTTTACTCTAAATGCGCAATCTCATTGGCTGATGCTAAATCTTTAAAGCACGTTTTCTCAAAATGTCTTTTCTCTCATACTCCAAGTCCGAAATCTCCACTTCAGTAGCACCTATATACACCAAACTTTCCAGTCTTGTACCTAGTTATATTATGAAGACATTTACAGAGGGATTTGTAAATATATCATTCCTAGCCTGATTTATATAACATTTTATTCCCAAAAACATGGCGAAAATCATTTTTTTAAGGCTATTGGCAGTATATTCTGATTTACAGGATAACAAAAGTAGATATCCATAAATCCCTCTGTAATTTTTTCCCCATCTAATATGTGAACACAATGAAAAAATAATTTTGAACCTGGCTTTGTCCAATACTCAGATTTCGTTTTTTAAAATATATGCAAAATAGCGCATATTTAATGAGACAATGCCTCATTTGCATATTTAAACATAAATTACAGAAAACTTGTAATACATTTTTTTCTCATCTTAATGTAGGTAATCAATTGGCAAAGTTTCATGGTGATATCTGATAGTTAAAAAAATTACCCTATTCACCTGTAGTGTCTCGCCTTAAAAAACCTGTTGGTCTGTTAAATGTTTACCCAAAAATTAAAAATCTGTCATACCATACTCACTCACATGCCATTCCAAACCTGTATGCATTTCTTTCTTCCTTCTGTGGAACAGAAACTTATTTAAGAATATTGGAGGTCATACACGTTGGACACAGTGACTCATTGTACAGATAAAGAATCTATTTTTTTTATAAATCATTTTTTTTATTTATTTCTGTGTTCAACAGAAGAAAGGAATGTATAAAGTTTTGCAAACAATATGAGGGTCAATTATGACAGAACTTTCATTTTAGGGGAACTGTCACTGTAACTGATGAAATCCAATTGTAATTGTATGATTTTACGTTCAGTGTTTGTGTGCTCTCTAAGATGATGGTTATATAAGGCACTGGTGGTCATTGTTTATTCGTGTTCCAGAAAGAGACAATGAATTTCTCATTTAAAAGACACTGAATTTCCGCCCTGATCAAACTCAATCAAATATTAATTTACTGAACCTGAGGAGTACTTTTAACCAATGAGATGTGATATGTAGAAGGCATTAAGTGCAACCCAAGGGTTCAGACTTTCTTCCCTTTCATTCTTCATTGTTGTGAGAAAGTGTTCCATGTAGAACAACAGGGTTTTATCTTGCAGATCAAGACCATGCGTGACTGAATACATCGGACTAACATATAATGTAACCCATACTTTTAGCTGAAAAAAAAAAATTCTTACCTTATCACATCACTGAACATGTTTACAGTAAGCACAGTATCTGGAAACTGTCCCTTTATATGTGTACAAACTGTTGTTAGACATCTTAAATATTTTAATCATTTTTATTGACAAAGGAGTCAGACCTCATATGACTTTCTTTCTCCTACGGAACACAAAAGAATATATTTGAAGGATATTTCAGATATAAGTAATGCTCCCAAAATATATAATGTTAGCACAAAACTATATACAACACAAGTGGCATAATACAAGTGTTCTATGATCAGTTTGTATGACCAAACTTTTAGTGATTATTCACTTGCAAAACATTGATCAACTCATGTAGCCTATACACAGGTGAAATAAAAAATTCCATCACTCCAATAACATAAAGGGCCTTAATACACCCGGGGCAATGCAGCGCCAGGCGCGACGCGAGTGTTTTTTTGTTTGTTAGCCTGACGCAAAATATTTTCACGTCGTTGTTTAAATAGCAATTGCATTTGCGCCCGTCTGTGCGCACTGGTCTGAAAACGAGATGTGTTCAGGCGCTGGCGCATTGTTGGCGCGTTGCTATTTTGAGGCAACTGAAATAGACTGCGCCATTGACCAGTTGAAACCTTGGGTGCTTCTCATTTCTTATTTTTGCATCCTCGTTACCTTTTCCTCACGTCTCGCGAGCACCATTCTGAGACCTAAAATGACAAACGCGCTCCACAAGACCGAAAGTGCATATGAAGTGTGCCATTTGGGACAGGGCCTGTGTATCCTTGCTCATGACTCCTCTGGAAGCCTATTCTCACTCCTCCACTACTCGAGGTGCAATTAGATAATTGAGATGTCCTTCAAGATGGCTGAGCTTGACTGGTTTCCGGTATTGTTCCAGGAGGGATATTGAGAAGCACCCCTGGTCTAAAGTCAATGGTGCAATATTTTTTTTTTTTGTTATTTAAAGAGCGCGTTAGTAATGTGCGCCTAGGCGGGTTCACAACGCGCGTACACTCTGCTTATTAAACACGGGGACACGCAGCAGCACACAAACATGGCAA
Organism: Gila orcuttii; assembly: GCA_026230005.1. NCBI lineage: Eukaryota > Metazoa > Chordata > Actinopteri > Cypriniformes > Leuciscidae > Gila > Gila orcuttii. The sequence goes on along the minus strand of JAPDVR010000002.1, from coordinate 48,616,650 downwards.
TTAAAAATGAAAGGATTACAATGTAAAAGATTATTATTGTGTACATAAAGATATGGAGGAATCTGGCTTGTCCCGTAGATGGTCTGCCCGCAAATCCATTTGCAGTCTGGAGACGCGTGTTGCTCTTTCCACTTTCAAATTCTGTCATGTAAATTGCGAATCCGTAAAGGCGCGAACGCAACTGGCATTTAAAGGGAATGGGAGATGGGACTCTGATTGGTTTATTGCACGCAAAGCCCAAAACACACCCATTACTCATTAAGAGATAGGGACAACCCTTTTAGACCATGCCGCGTGCCGACCATCTTTCGTGCGCTTTAGATCATGTGCTTAAATCGTTAAAATAGGGCCAAAATCATAGATTTGGCTACAGCAGGTTTATAAATAAAAGTTGCGTTGTGCTTGACTCTTTGTGCTAGGATGAAAGGAACCAGGTGTTGACCACCTACCTGTGGGTGCGTCAGATCTGGCATGATGCTTACCTGAGCTGGGATAAAGATGAGTATGATGGACTTGAGGTCATTCGAATACCCAGCGATCTTGTTTGGAGACCAGACATCGTTCTGTATAACAAGTAAAACACATTCAGTACATTTATTACCAGTTTTGATTGTTGGTTACACTGAATTAATGACCTCTATATCTATTTTTTACTCAGTGCAGATGAGGAGGACTCCTCTGGACCCCCAGGCACTAATGTGGTGTTGAGGTATAATGGTGAGATCACTTGGGACTCCCCTGCCATTACTAAGAGTTCCTGTAAAGTGGACGTCTCTTATTTCCCCTTTGATAGTCAAGAGTGCAACCTTACCTTTGGCTCCTGGACCTACAATGGCAACCAGGTAATATGTATTTGATAGGTGTACACGCATAGCAAATACAATAGTAGACATTCATATATTCTTGTATTGAGCTATTCTAATAAGTTACTTTGGATAAAAGCTTTTTGTATCTGAACATAAGTAAGATGTACACACTGTTATGTAACAATAGATATGTAATCCACTAACTCACTAACTGCAGAGCAAGGATATTTTTTAACACATTTGGGTTTTTGCTTATTTACACAGTAAATGTTTAGTTGTTAATAAAAGGATTATATAAATGTAATGGTAAATGAAAAAGCTCTATACTGTGAATATATAGCTGTAAATGCTAAATCTTAGTCAGTACATCCTTAGCATCCCAAATTATTAAGTGACATCAGAAATATATATGATTATGAACACATAGAAAGGATATTATTAAATAATATTAAAAGTTATAGAAAATACATGGTGGCTTGGCCTCTGTGTCGTCTTGATGCACTGTAACCTCATTTCTGCTGCTCTTAAACATAAACATACAAATGTATATAATGCAAATGAAACCCTGTTATTCTGGGTGAAGGTATAGTTGTTGAGACGGATATAGACAGAATTGTGAACTGTCCCTTCCTGAAAATCCTATCATCTCACCCCAGGTGGACATCACTATGGGCATGGAGAGTGGTGACCTTTCAGACTTTGTGGAAAACGTGGAATGGGAGTGTCATGGCATGCCAGCTGTTAAGAACGTCATTATGTATGGCTGCTGCTCAGACCCTTACCCTGACATTACTTACACAGTCCTCCTCAAGCGGCGATCATCCTTCTACATCTTCAACTTGCTTCTACCTTGTTTCCTCATCTCATTCCTGGCTCCGCTGGGTTTCTACCTGCCTGCTGATTCTGGGGAGAAGGTCTCACTGGGGGTTACGGTGCTGCTGGCTCTGACTGTATTTCAACTGATGGTAGCAGAGAGTATGCCACCTTCAGAAAGTGTTCCACTAATTGGTAAGTTTACAGTGGAGCATAATAGTTGACACGCTTTTGAAAATATTTGAACAAGCTCTCCTTTTCTTTCTTTCCATTTCTCTCTGGCTACAAAATATGGTTGTCGCTCCGGTTAGAGTGTTAAATGTGGTTCTGTTGATACAATTTGGTTATAAATGAGTGTGACAACCGTATGCTTTTTGTCACTGTCACTGTGATTACAGACCTTTCTTGTGGCTCAATCGACCCCCTTGTGGCAGTAGTTAACTATCAGTTAATTATCTCTGACAGTTTTTTTATGAATTTTAATACATTACTTCTACATTGTCACACAAGTTCAAATGGGAAATTAATGATTTCTGAACATAGCCAATAGAAAAAATGCCATGTATATATTTTGACAATATAGCATTTTTTTTCTGTCAGAAAAATCATACACTAAACAAACAACCATTGTTGCCAAATACATTCAGGAATAAAAAAAAAATTAAATCTCAGTGACGCGTATCACTAAATAAAGACAAAGATGAAAAGATATTTTATTTTAAAATTTTTAAATATATACCAATATATTCATGCAGGGACAAACCATCCTGTACGAAAATTAACCATGGTTTTACTACAACCCCCCATCCCATAATGTTTGAACGAAACAACAACAGCGTGAGCGTGACGCTAGACTTAACGCAGTTGTCCACGTCTGTCGCCATGGTTACTATGGCAGTACGAGCGGAAACCAGGGATAACGCGGATATTACGTCATTGACAGGCGACAATTGAACAGGGACTAGGCATTATTTAAAATTGGAATTTCTCTGAAATTAAAAATCTTTGGGAACTTTTGGGATATTGTAAGAACACAACTGCAGGAAATTTATCACACTGTGCAAGTGATTTTTGGATATTTTGTTACAAAAATCTTACATATTGTAGCTTTAAGTTTCAACCAGTCAAACGCATAGTGCGACCACAGCTGCGACGCTAGCGCACTAGATCAACAGCGCTTCTCTTATCAGTCGAGCTCACGGTAACTTTGACGTGTTTCAGCCCTGGTTGCGCATTCGATTGGCGGGAGGTGAAATTTCCATGGTGACATCGGTGTGTCGTTCGGCTAGTGTTCCCAGCAGACGTTAGCTGCGACGTACATGCAAACAAAAAAATTAAAATGTGAGACTACAGACATTTTCCTCATCGTACAGTAATAATTTCATATGAATACAATGTAATACAACCTTAATTTCATTCAGGAAGTTTCCCCTTTAACCCATGGATCCAGCGCTGCGTAGGTATGTGAGGGGGTTATTGACAGTAAAAATGACCCAGCAGCTGAGCTACAGAAAAACTACAAAAAATATAAAAAAATTACCCAGCAGGCTGAACCCAGCATTTGGGTTAAACAATAACCCAGCATTTTTTAGAGTGAACCATGGTAAGCACAAATTAACCATGGTTTTGCTACACTAACCATAGTTTAACCATGGTAGGCCTATTTGTGGTAAAGATATGATTATTGAAGCGGTGAACAATTCGCCAAAAAACATGGTTAATAAATTTTTGCTATAAAATCATGATTAATTTTCATAAGTGCAAAATATAGTACAATGTCATGCCCTCCCTCCCCAGGCTCACTGGGTGCTTCTCAATCCTCAAAGTGATGCTTCCTCGTTTCCTCGCTCCTCCGTCCTCCAGCCCGTGACCCGGAAACCGATCGAATTCAGCCATCTTGAAAGACATCTCAATTCTTTAATTGTACCGCAAGGAGGCAAGGAACGAGGAGTGAGGAAGCTTCCAGAGCAGCTATGAGCGAGGATGCACAGGTGTATCCTATGCGGAAAGTCTTTCTTGTCAAGAAACCTGACGCACATATAAATTTTCCTCCCCCTTCAGATGTTACTATAATTTTAATTTATGCTTTACCTTTGCAGTTTAAATAAATCATATATCACACATATATCAACAGGGCATCTTGCTTTATCTTTATTATTTAATAATTTCTTAAATAACCAAACTTTAACAACATAAGGGCAGATTCTTTGAGCACAGCTGATGACGCTTTGAAGTGACGCTTGAGTGATCAAGAATATTCCAATATACAAATAAGCTTTCCTTCGATTCCTTCGTCCTCATTTTCTTTCCTTGCAGCCTTCCCTTGCATCCTACAGGGGCTGGAGCTGAGACACGAGGAAAGGAAACGAGGATGCACAAATAAGAAATGAGAAGCACCCACTGTAGCCATTTTAGTACGCTTATCAATAACTCCTCCCCTTATCTTACTGCTCCCAATCTTGTGAGAAAAATTAAGTTTATTTAAACCTAACTGCCCTAATAGAAGTGTCTTAAAAATTTGGGATGCTCATGAAATTGATTGTATAATGCTCCTAAAATCATATTTGATACATTGATAATTCATCTCCCAGCCCTACTTCTGGTCTATTGTTTATCTATTGTCTTAAGCTAGAGGTTCTTAACTCTGCCTTTGAGGTGCACTTTCCAGCAGAGTTTAGCTCTAACCTTGATCAAACTCACCTGCTTATAACTTTCTAGAATTCCTGAAGACCTTGATTCGCTTGTTTAGGTGTGTTTGATTAGGGTTGGAGGAAAAACTCTGAAGGAAGGTGGACTTGTAGGGCCAGAGTTGAGAACCCCTGTCATCAGCATTTAAAAATTGTTATGCAGACAATATACAATCCACTCTTGTAAGTTGTTGTATGAACAGGACAATTAAGTCACACCTGATAGTACATACAGTTGTCAATCCCAAACATTTATTGTGTTAATCTAGTGCTTTTGTTATTTATCCCTTGTTTGTGTCTTTCTTATAGGAAAATACTACATCGCAACAATGACCATGATAACGGCCTCTACATCATTGACTATCTTCATCATGAATATACACTTCTGTGGAGCGGAAGCAAAACCTGTGCCCCACTGGGCCAAAGTCCTGATAATAGACTACATGTCAAAGATATTCTTTGTGTATGAGGTAGGGGAAAACTGCACCACACCTGAAAGCGACAGAGGCCCATTGTTCTCTGAAGACCCGCTGGCTAGCCTGGAGAGAGATGGGTATTTTGACAAAGGGTTTTATGGAGACTGTCAGCATAATGACAGAAACCACGGTCAGTTTAATGGGTACAATCACAGAGACCACAGGCATGGGAATGGGTACCAACACAACAACAGTGACTATCAGCAACATAGGCACCAGCATCAAAGGAGGACCCGCTCATCTTCAAATTCCCCTATCCGACAGAGTGCCCATCATCCAAAATACACACACTACATTGGTCGAGATGGAAGCGATAAGCTCCCACTGACAAGTCAGGAAAAACTAAAAGATAGCGAACTCTCAATTCCAGAAAAACTTTGTGGATACACCTACGATCATGGAAATGGCTATCTCAATGGAGTTGGCTATCTCCATGATAATGGCTACAGCAAAACCTTTGGAGCAGATAGATACAGTAAGACCCCCACTGGCACAGGATGTGTATGCATCTGTGGCCAACATCAGAAAGTGGTGCAAAACATTGACTACATAGCTAACTGTTTCAGAGAGCAGAGGGCACACCAAGCAAAAGGGGCAGAGTGGAAGAAGGTTGCCAAGGTGATGGACAGGTTCTTCATGTGGGTGTTTTTCATCATGGTATTCCTCATGAGTATCCTTGTCATGGCCAAGGCAACCTAGAGCCATTTACACATTAAAGATGCAATCAATTGATTATATAATGGGTAACTCTATGTTTCAAAAGACCATTTAGTTACTGATTATTCTTTTTTTTTTCAAACAGTAATTCCTATAATCCTGTATTTGTCGGTAAATGGGCTCATGTTCTACATTCAATTTAATATGTGTATTCCAGTTACACCATGAGTGTTAGTTGTTTGAATGTCTCGCTTTCTTCATTGTTTACTTTATTTTTTCCACTCAAGAAGATTATCTGGTTGTAACAGTTAAAGAAATGGCATTAATATTTCAGGTGTAGACGTGTTCCCACGTGTATATAGGGTAACACAATCTTTGTCTGGCATGGACACACATTAATAATGCATAATTAACCTTGCACATGCGTATGAACAGATATCCACACTATCGCACATTAAAAATGCATAAATAGACCAGTCTTGAATGCTGAACGAATACACACACAGTGCAAAACTTGCATCCTTGACCAGTGCTAACATCTACATTCTGCAACTTCTAAATTTATTAGTGTTAACTTATTTCTTTGATTTGCTACACTTGTTCCTCGCTTTGTTCTCTGTCTAAAATATTCTTTACAAATGGTGCTACACTAATAAAAACTTTATTAATCATAGAATTCTAGAATCTTAGACTACTGTTTAAAAAAGGCAAATGTTAAATAAAAAGAGAGCAAGTAAAATGATATGCAGATATGACTTAATTCCTGAGTAAGGATTAAATCAAGCCTTGCATGAAAAAGAGCAACTCAAAAGGCCAATTTACACTGCACCAACAGATGCTATTAATGGCAACAGAAACTTTACTGAGTTTTGTCGGATCAGCGTGTTACCTCTGTTGGGGTCTGTTGGCATTGGTTGGTGCTCGTTTTTGGTAATTAGGGTGGACACGCTGTTCACGACTACAATAGGAGCGTAAGTAGTGTCCAATTTCCAGAGCAGACGACCACCCCAGCGGAGCAGGAGACTGCCATGCTGGAGCTGGTGGAGCAGCAGACAACTACAGTGGAGCTAATGAAGCTGGAGACCACCACAATGGTGCCACTTGAGGTGGTGACCACCATTGTGGAGCTGGGCACCATGGCAGAAGACCACCAGGAGTCAGGGGACCATGGCAGAGTAGTGCCAGGGTGTACATAAAGTTTGGGCCAAGCCTCCATGGTCATGAAAGAGCACACAGAGAGTTCTAGGGTGAACTCTATGGCTGCAAAGAGTTCAGAGATGGCCTCCATGGCCATAAAGGGGCCATCAAAGTGCACAGAGAGTTCAAACTCGGCCTCAGTGGCAGGGAGTACAGAGAGTTAAGAGATGGCCTCAGTGGCCGTGACAGATGCAGCCATCTTGAGAGAGGTGTGTGCCACTCATACACACAAAATGGGAGTTGCCATCCCTGGAAGCACAGAGGACAGTGGAAAGACCTTCGAGACCCCTGGTCTCGAGAGTGCTGGGACCCCTGGGCTTATGAACTCTGGGAGCACTGGGCTTGAGGGCGCTGGGACCGCCGGGTTTCTGATTGCTGGCAGTGGTGTAGTCTATGTGATAGACTATACCACACTAGGAAAGGTCAAGGATTTCTGTATACCCACTTAAAAAGCGTGAGGATACGTAACAACATTGTTTTTTGACAGAACTTTCACGCTTTCATTCATTAATTCACCCCGTCTGTGTTGTGAAGCGACACGGATCGAATCACGGAATCTAGTCACAAATGGAACTTTACTGTATAAAGCAGAACTTCATGGAATTTGGCCATTTTTTAATGAATAAATCAAAAGTAAGGGATGTAGTACAATGAATCAAATCTATATATGGACTAGTGTCTGTGAATATTAAAGCTCAAAAAGGCTGCTATTGAAATCTGAAGTCTGCATGTTCTGTGCGTCTCTGTCAATGAGCGGCACAGTTGTGTCTACTACACAAATACTAAAGAACGTGTGCCACTCGTGGTGTTTTCAGCGTCTCACTGTATGAGAAGACGAACTGAGAACTTCATCACAGAGCTGCTATGAAAGTCACATCACGAGCATTTCATTTGGTAAAACCAGATTCGTAACGGCTCTGGATAAAACTATCATCATACATTCGTCATATCATAAACACACAGAAACTCTAAGGTGTTTACGACAACCTGTCAAATTAAAAGTTTGGTATAACTCGAAGAAATTATAACAGAAATATATTACTATTGCACAGTAGAGTATACTTTAAGTAGGCCTAATAAAAATAAAAATAATAATAATAATAATAATACAGTTTATTAAAACACACAAAAACTCTAATGTCTTCATTACAACACGCCAAAATAAGGAAAATAAGTAAAAAGGAAATAAGGTTAGAAAAACACAAATTGCACTAAAAAGCTCTTCAGGTATGTGCAGTCTCAAGCTCGTCATGTTTCTATGGCAATCAGAGCTTTTCCATTGACACAATGACTTTACCAATTGACAATTGGCTTTTTTACTTAAAAGGCGGGACTTATTTCGTCAAGCCGCCCTTTACACTTTTTCTCATTTTTATAATAATATGAATGAACCGTCTTGTGTAATCTTAAAGTTTTGGTGGTCAGACTCGGCGCAGAGATCACAGAGATGGTAGCAAATAAATAATGCTAACGTCAGAGGCCATGGCACTGAACGAGCAATCGTTATTATAGTTCAAAAGGGCAAACAGTCAAAGTTGTTATGCGAGTTAACTCGAGTCGAAATGCAAATCTGAAGTCATATTTGTCATCTGTCACCGTGACATCAAGTGGACTTTTGAAGCTGAAATAAATAATGGGTGGATTAAGCTTGGAATAACGAGAGGGATAACTTGGAGAGAACTTTCTTGTAGGAGGATTGTAATGCATCACAGTCAGGTACAAGGAAGGGAGATGACAGCTAACGTTACTAAAATTAGGTAAGACAAAAAGTTTTATTTTTCGCTACTGGTTTATTGACTTGTTAATAGCAATTTAGTGTGGAATATGTGACAATGGGGTCCAGTCGGGTCTGTGTCTTCCCAACCGGGTTCGGGTCCAGCTTTCAAATACGGGTCTAAGTCGGGTCCGGGTAGTACATTTATGGCATTTCTTGGATCTGCTCGGGTCCAGGTCCAGCTTTTGAAATAACAGACGGGTCCGGGTCTGTTCCGTATAGCACATTACGGGTACACATTCGGGTACAAATTTTTGGACCTGTGTAGACCTCTACTTCAGGGACCATATTCATATAACAACTAAGGCTAAATGACATCAGTGGAGGATCTACCACACTGGATACCACTCTCGTCAACCCCGGATGGTACTGGCCGATGATATTTGTGGTGGATCAAGATCCGTGGCACCCCCAACATATTGGGATCATAGTGTAACGACTGAGACAAATCAGACACATAATTGTTTGTTACATTTAACAAATAAGCTTTAAAGCCTGCTCTTAGTAATGAAACATCCCCGAAAAGAAACACAAGAGCAGATAAGGCCTCAGTCACCAGGGTAACCATCAGATAAGATGGTTTTATTGAGGTGAAAAATGTGGTCATGTGGTAAAACAGAAGCCAATAGAAAGACACATAGCCCTTAAAACAGACTTTACTGCATTCATTTATAAACGAACTGATCTATAAATGAACATGCATCCCAGGACATTGTGTGTTGGATATTGTTATGTCTTGTATAGTGTATCTTGCATTTGTATTTATTTGATGCATGCTCTATGAGATAACTACTAGTAAATGTAACCCCATCTAATTAGATGTCTCCTATCTAATTAATACTCATTTAATGACTCACACTTTAGTGTACCTGCTCATCACCTGCTCATAGAATGTAGTGCGTGTTTGTTAAATTAATCTGAGTATAAAGGGACACGCACTTTATGACAGAGTCATAAAACATCCCAACAGAGGAATTTTCCCCCTTGGAAATTCCACCTTTCTTATTGGTCATCCGACCCTGAGAGGTGGGACTTTTCTCAGGCTTTATAGACCATCTACACAAGCTCTTCCCTCCTTGGCCCTTCTCGGTATCTTCGGGTCGCTGTCCTGTGTGGCCTCACCAGGCCCCAGGGCAGCAGGCCTTGACTTACAACCAGCCATATGCTTATTAAGGAGAGAGAGGACTATCTCCACCACAACAGAATCAAGGACAACATTGGGAGTTTGCCACAATTTCTTCATTCAATGCAGAAGAAGTCAATCGCAACTCCAACCATCGACTCACGGAAGTAGCTTCATAGCTTCATTCTTCAAAGATGTCACACACTGCTTCCACTGCAAAGGAGATGCAAGTATCGCACATTTTAAACAGAGGTTTAATAATAAGCGGTAGACGCCTCTTAATGATGTGCTTTGAAAGAAGGAAGCTGATGTTCCTTTTCATAGCTAAATTAATCTTTTCCATAGTTTCATTCCCTGTTCCATTTCTGGTTTCATTCGGTCACTTACCATTTTACCCATGTATGTATGATTGTGTGTATGTATGTTTAGATTAGATGTGTTTGTGATTTAGTTAATAAAACTTGTGCACAATCCATATTTAGTTCTGATTCTCTGCTTGCAACAAAGTCAATTTAACGATTTCTGATCTTGTGACACACTCTAAGCGCTGTACATGCTAAAAAGAATAATTTTTCTGTAGCCATGAAAAATACCCTTTTCTTAGAATCAATGATTAATCAAAAGTGTTAGCTGGGCGAACTGATTAATTGATTGTAATATTAATTTAGCTACATCAAGTTAATCCGATGAATTGATCCAAACATGCATAATTAATCATAACAAGTTATAATTTATTATTACTATTTCCCCTTTGAGCTAATTTATTACAATAGCCATCAGCCATCACAGCAATAATGTATGGATTCAAGCGTAACTAGTGCAAATTACAGACTGCTACATGTGCATGCTTGTGTTCTGTATGTACTTTAAGGAAGGGTATGATATACAAATACAATATATATCAAAGTAGGTGTAAACATGGTTTTATTTAATAATCCTGTGAACGAGTTAGTCTATGGTTTTGTCTGGTCTAATCAAATAGTTTTTTTTTTTTTTTTTTTTTTTTTACTGGTAATGATAAGTAGGCATTGATGTTTTGTTTACTAGGGTTACGTTCCTACAGTGCATAGCTTCAACATCAGCAGAAATAATTAATCTGTTGTAGCCAATATTAGGAATCATTATGAAATGATATGAATCACTGAAGACAACGATCTGACCATACCTGCAAGAGAGGACTCACTTAGGACTCAAAGCTCCTTTATAGTTCTCAGGAGACCCCATAAAGCAGGTAATATATTGGAGGAAACTCAGAAGTGAAGACCAGGAGACTCGGTTGTATCTTCAACATGCAGGATTCTTTATTGAGAATGTGTTGTTGGTCGCTACAATCATAAAGTCTACCTGTAGTTTTATGTACATTTTAGGGGGTAGTCCTTATAGGTGAAGATAAAGCACTCAGGCCACAACCTTAAACAAATTATGCAAAGGATGTAAACAGACCAGATTTTGGAGTTTTGTAAGACTGTGTTTCCTGCTAAGATGGAACATTAAATCTAACATCCTACAATAAAACTCACTAATCTGAAGAGAAGATCTCAAAGAAAGAGCATAAGACACAGCCTTACCCAAACTTCCCTCCTTGCTTATCTATTCATTCCCCTCTACCTACTCCATCTCTTTTCCCCTGACTCAAGTCTCTGAAACTTCACCAACAATGCCTCTTGAAAGGGGAGGCTTTGGTGGAGGACGAGAGTCTGGGAGAGGGTTGAAACAGAGGGCAGTCCAGGGAGGTGGTGTGATCCAGAGGATGGCCTTAAGCAGGAACAGCTGTATTGCGCTACAGGCCACAGCCAGGATGGCATCCCACAGCGGCGTTGCTGGAGGGAGGAGCCATGGTTGTGAGGGTCTCCACTCCACCCTGGGGATGAGTGGAGGTAACAGAGCCGATGGAGGTGGAGTACCAGGGTACAGACAGAGAGCCAAAGGAGTGGAGTTAGGCTGATTGTCCCTGAGTCTGCGACGAAGCCTCAGCGAAGACCTCCTGAGATGGAAACAGGGTACCAGAGGGCTGAGGAGGAGCTGGAACAACTGAGGGATAAGGTGTAGCTTGGGCGAATATGGAGCCAAATGGAGCCGTAGGGGTGGAGGGCCGGAGAGCAGCTAACGGCCTGCAAGTCTGTGGTGAAGTGATAGCAATGTCTGAGCCAAGGTGAGCCGATGGTACAAGAGAGTCTGGCGGAGCCGAAAGCTCGATGGTTGCTGTTGGAGTTGAGGGAGGAATGCGCCCAGGTGGAGGAGTCAGAGCGATGGGCCAAGGTGACACAATGGGATCTGAGGCTGGGGACGGAGCCACGGGATCTCCACGCCTAGGAGAAGCTGGCTCACAGCAGGGCCCAGGTGTAGCCACGCCACTGAGAGGAGGCTCGATAGTGCTGGGACCCCTGGGCTTTTGAGTGCTGGGACCACTGGGCTTGAGGGCGCTGGGATCACCATGTTTGTGGAAGCTGGGTTGCCGGGCATGGGATGAGCCAGGGTGAGGCGATGGTCGAAGGGAGTCTGGCGGAGCCAAAAGCTCGATGGTCACTGTTGGAGTTGAGGGAGGAAGGAGCGCAGGTGGAGGAGCCAGGGCGATGGGCCAAGATGACAAAATGGGATCTGAGGCCGGGGGCAGAGCCATGGGATCTCCACGCCCAGGAGAAGCTGGCTCACAGCAGGTGTAGCCACACCACTCAGAGGAGGGCTCGAGAGTGCTAGGACCCCTGAGCTTATGACCTAAACCAATTTGTCAAATAAATCACTCTTTCTGTAAAACATTAAACAAGTTCATGTAGTTAAGACACCATTTGAAAATTCATGCACTCTTTTTGCAAAATTCTAAACACTTTCTCACTGACTAAAACACATTTTGCACTGTGATGCACTTATGTTTCAAAACACAGGTAGACAAAAGGTACAGTTTTTTTAAACCAAATTCTCAATAGCCTAAATCAATTTGTTGAATAAATCCCTCTTTCTGTAAAACCTTAAACAAGTTAAGGCAGTTAGACACTGTTTGCAAATCTCATGCACTTTTTGCAAAACTCTAAACACATTCTCACTGACTAAAACACATTTTGCACTGTGATGCATTTATGTTTCAAAACGCTAAACACAGGCAGGCAAAAGTTAAACACAACTACAACACAGTTGTCATCATTTACACACAACGACTCAAAAATGTTCACACTTCTAATGATGTGACTAAACCAACTGTACATAATACAAGTCAGTTCAGAGTGCTAAAATTGCCACAAAATGTTGCACTGAATGTTGTTACGAACAATAGATGGAAACAATTTGAGAGGCAAAGGAGGAAGAGAATGTGTAAGATGTGGTGGACGAGGAGGAAGAGGATGAGGTCGAGAACATACTTTTCATTTAGAGTTGTTTTACCTTTTTTGGCTTTTGCAGTTGGACTACTGTATTTTCACAGTATGCAAGTGCTGAATATAAAGACATTCTGTACAGTTTATCTGAATTAAGAAAACACTAATCCCCATTCTCTGAACCAAATTCTCAATAGCCTAAACCAATTTGTCAAATAAATCACTCTTTCTGTAAAACATTAGAGTTTTTCTCGATTAACTACATTTCTTGAAATTATGCCTCCTTTTCTAGAAACTCTAAACACAAATCCATAACTTCTCACCTAGTTCCCCTTTCATATCAAAATGAAGCTCTGCACTCAAAACCATTTAATCTTGCTGAAAAAAAACAACTTTGCCCTCAAAAACACACACACTACAACATAGTCTTACACTAGTGAGATAAATTAAAAACACTGTTACAAAAACCTCCTTTTGGCAATCAGGTCTCATTTTACATCTCAATGTCTATTACAGTATACAACATAAAAGAGGGGTGCAGATACAGTGAAATTCAACAATTAGCTTCAAGAAAAGTTTATTTTCATTATACTTCTGTAAAGAGATCTTGCAGTAGATGAAAAGCAGTAAAAGTTGAAATAAAGAATTGAACATGAACTTGGAATTGCAATACAATACAGTATACTGTCAACTAGAGTACATAAAATATATAAATTATTAAATTAAGCTGTCACGACTAGAAACGGAGAGAAGGCAAAAGCAGGTATAATCTTGTTTATTAAACAATAAACAGTAACGGTCAGGTCCACACAAAGAGCAACACACAGGGACGGGCAAGTGACGCAGGGACCTCGATGGAACCGGACTGAAGGTGATGAATGGTGACGATGAATATCCAGGTCCAGAAAGTGCAGACGATCAACACAGAAGACACGAAGAATAATCCAGGACAGGAACATAGACCACGAGGGAAGACCAGACAGGAACAGGAACGACACCGGAACACATCACAACGACCTGACAAAGACAAGACGCAAACAGTGGGTATATATATGCACCGCTGATCAGATGCAGCTGGCGCCGTGATGATATACAGCTGGCGCCGCTGATCAGCGGCAGTGATCAGTGATCAGCGGCAGCCCATACACACACATACACAAACAATGACACGAGACAAGAAGGGCATGGTAGATTGACAAACCGTGACAGTACCCTCTCTCCTAGGAACGCCTCCTGGCGTTACCAGACGTCCTTACCTGTCGATTGTAATCATCGATAAGGGAGTGGTCCAGAATGTCCCTAGCAGGTACCCAACTTCTCTCCTCCGGACCGTAACCTTCCCAGTCCACCAGGTACTGGAATCCGCGTCCCCTCCGCCTAGAGTCCAGAATGCGATTGACCGAATATGTAGGTTCCCCATCTACGAGTCGCGGTGGAGGAGGAACCGGGGCAGGCGGATTAAAGTGAGAATGAAACACTGGTTTTAATTTAGACACATGAAAGGCGGGATGAATTCTCCTGTATGCAGGAGGGAGTTTGAGTCGGACTGCCACTGGACTAATAATCTTGGTGACAGTAAACGGGCCGATAAATTTAGGAGCTAATTTATTAGAGACGGAGTGGAGCGGAATGTTCTTAGTTGAAAGCCACACTTTTTGACCGACGACGTATACGGGAGGCTTCGACCGGTAGCGATCGGCCTTGGCCTTGGTGCGCGCCCCCACCTGGAGCAGAGTCTCTCGGGCTCTGGTCCATGTACGGTGGCACCTCTGGACGAAAGCGTGAGAGGAGGGGACCGCGACTTCGGATTCCAGACTAGGAAAAATTGGTGGCTGGTAACCTAAGCTACCCTCAAACGGAGATAGGCCCGTGGATGACACTGGTAACGAGTTATGAGCGTACTCAACCATTGAGAGTTGCTGACTCCAGGAGGAAGGATTCTTGGATACCAAACATCGCAACGTTTTCGGTTTGACCATTGCTCTAGGGGTGAAACCCAGAAGCCAGACTGACAGTCGCTCCCAGTAATAAACAAAATTCTCGCCAAATTTGGACACAAATTGGGGACCTCTGTCGGAAACCACATCAATCGGGAGGCCATGTAAGCGAAAAACGTGGTCAACGACAGTCTCCGCTGTCTCCTTGGCAGAGGGTAATTTGGGCAAGGGAATGAAATGAGCCACCTTCGAGAACCGGTCCACTACGGTCAAAATGACCGTCTTGCCCTGGGAGGGTGGGAGGGCGGTAATAAAATCTAGCGCAATGTGGGACCAGGGTCTCGAAGGGACAGACAGCGGTTGGTTGGAGTAACCCATCTGGGGGTCGATTGGAAGTCTTACCAGTAGCACAAACCGAGCAAGCCAAGATGAAACTGCGAATGCTGGAGCCATTAACGGCCACCAGAATCGTTGCTTAACCAAAAAACTGGTGCGATTAACCCCTGGATGACAAGCCACGTTAGAACAATGCCCCCATCGAATAACGTCAGACCATACTCCCTCTGGCACAAATAATCGATTCGGTGGGCTACCGGGCGGAGGCGTTACCCCTTCTAAGGCCGTCTTGACCTTCGACTCGATCTCCCATGAGAGTGTAGAGATGAATAGGGTCTCTGGTAAAATGCACTCGGGAGTGGACGGGCGTTCGGAAAGGTCAAAAATACGAGATAAAGAGTCGGGTTTGATGTTCTTGGAACCCGGGCGGTACGACAGAGAAAAATCAAAACGACCGAAAAAAAGAGCCCACCGAGCCTGCCTGGAGTTGAGTCTTTTGGCAGTGCTGATATATTCTAAGTTCTTGTGATCGGTCCAGACGATAAAAGGTACCCCCGACCCTTCTAACCAATGACGCCACTCCTCTAACGCTAGCTTGACCGCCAACAACTCTCTGTTACCAATGTCATAGTTACGTTCAGCGGGAGACAACCGATGGGAAAAAAACGCGCACGGATGCATCTTGTCGTCTGTGGAAGAGCGTTGGGAAAGAACTGCGCCTTCCCCCACCTCTGACGCGTCGACCTCCACCACGAACTGACGTGAGGGATCAGGGGCTATCAAGATGGGAGCCGAAACGAAGCGACTTTTCAGTTTGGCGATTACAGCCTCAGCTGTATCGGACCACCTGAACGTAGTTCTGGGGGAGGTCAAGTCAGTCAGAGGCGCGGCTAGTTGGCTGAGATTGCGAATGAAACCCCTGTAGAAGTTAGCAAACCTCAGAAACCTCTGTAGGGCCTTAAGGGAATCTGGACTTGGCCACTCTACCACAGCCTTAACCTTATCAGGATCCATACGCACTCCCTCAGACGAGACGATATATCCTAGAAAAGAAGCAGACTGTGCATGAAAATCGCATTTCTCCGCCTTGACAAAAAGCCCATTCTCTAGCAACCTCTGAAGCACTCGCCGGATGTGCTGCACGTGTTCCTGGAGAGAAGATGAAAAAACAGGTAGACATATATGAACTGATCTACCATATCTCGCAGCATGTCGTTGACGAGTGCCTGGAAAACCGCTGGGGAGTTGGACAGCCCAAACGGCATAACCAAATATTCAAAGTGCCCCCTGGGGGTGTTAAATGCGGTTTTCCATTCATCCCCCTCCCTAATGCGAACCAAATGATAGGCATTACGTAAGTCCAGTTTTGTGAAAATGGATGCTCCCTGTAACCTCTCGAAGGCTGAAGACATCAACGGCAAAGGATAAGTAATCTTTACCATGATGTTGTTCAACCCCCGGTAATCAATACAAGGTCGCAGAGAACCATCCTTCTTACCCACAAAAAAGAACCCCGCCCCCGCCGGTGAAGAGGAAGGCCGGATGAATTTGGATGCTAGAGAATCAGAAATATATTTCTCCATAGCTTCCCTTTCTGGAACAGAAAGCGAATAAAGTTTGCCTTTAGGCGGAGACTTACCTGGCAGTAAATCTACAGCACAGTCGTAGGGACGATGCGGAGGGAGAGAAGCAGCACGGGACTTACTGAACACTTCCTTTAGGTCCAGGTACTCAACGGGCATGTTAAGTAAATCCACCGTCTCCTCCTGAAACACAGAAACAGGTACAGACGGACAAGCAGACGTAAGACAAGACTTACATTTACGTTTATTCATTTAGCTGACACTTTTGTACAAAGCGACTTACAATTGCTATATGTCAGAGGTCGCACGCCTCTGGAGCAATTAGGAGTTAAGTGTCTTGCTCAGGGACACATTGGTGTCTTGCAGTGGATTCGAACCCGGGTCGCTCACACCAAAGGCATGTGTCTTATCCACTGCGCCATCACCACCCTATAACACTTATAACACTGAGTGCTCCACTCGGAGATGGAATGTTGACGCCAGTCTACTCGGGGTTATGTAGTGTGAGCCAGGGATGACCAAGAACTACGGGTGCTAAGGGTGAGTCCAAGAGAAGGAATGACAGAGTTTCAGAATGATTGCCAGATGTGATAAGTGTCATGGGTCTGGTGGTGAGAGCAATGTTGGGGAGTCTTTGTCCAGTAAGAGCGTTGACGGATATGCTGTGAGTGAGTGAGGTGACAGGAATGAGTAACTTCTGAGCAAGCTTACGGTCCATAAAGTTCCCCTCCGCTTCTGAGTCCAGCAAGGCGTGACAGTCGTGTGTGCCAGTAGTCCATCTTAGTCTTACCCGGGAGGAGCGTGGACGATGGTGATGAGGTCTTCTCAGCGGAGATCCCACCCGATAGTAGCCTCAGGTTTACTACCGGGCTTGGCCTTTTACCGGGCAGGTGTGTAGGAAGTGGCCCGCTTCCCCACAGTAAAGGCAGAGTCTGAGGGATCTCCGCCTCTCCTTCTCCTCCCGGGAAAGCCGAGCTCTACCCACCTGCATGGGCTCGTGGTCGAATGCAGGGCTGACCGTGTCACCGCTGCTGGTTCTGGGATCCCCCGTGCTTCCTGGAAAACGAACCGGAGGAGGACGACGTTCTCTCCTGGCCAGACGTGCATCCACCCTGAGCGCCAGGTCAACGAGACCGTTCAGAGTCGTGGGTAGATCCAGTGCGTAGATCTCGTTCTGGACACGGTCAGCCAGCCCACGCAGGAACATGTCCCACTGCGCCTCCTCGTTCCATTGGCACTCGGCCGCCAGAGTGCGAAACTCAATAGAGTAGTCCGACACCGATCGGTCCCCCTGGTGTAAATCGGCAAGAACTCTGGCTGCTTCGCGTCCCGCCATCGACCGATCGAATACACACTTCATCTCCTCAGCGAGATGGCCTTGGCGCAGCATGGGTCTTGGTTCTCCCACACATTCCCCATAATGCCGCCCTCCCAGTCAGCAGCGTCAGAACAAAAGCCACCTTCGATTGCTCACTGTTGAAGGTGCGGGGCTGAAGAGAAAAGTGCATAGAACATCTAGTTATGAAGGCTCTGCAGAAGTTTGGTTCCCCTGAGTAAGCCTCCGGGATCGGCAGACGAGGCTCTGACTGGAAGAACGACCCAGGTGATGCGGGTTGAACCGGCGGTGTGGGTGGCGCAGCGGGACTCCTCAGCTGTTGGAATTGCTGGGTGAGCTCGGACACCTGCGCCACTAAAGCTTGTACCGCCCGTCCCGTGTTTGCGATGCATTCCTCTTGCGAATCCATTCGATTGATGCTTCTAGTGATGAAATCAGTGAGACTGGTCTCAGATCCACCTGCTGCCTCCATTCTTGTGTCAGATCGTTCTGTCACGACTAGAAACGGAGAGAAGGTAAAAGCAGGTATAATCTTGTTTATTAAACAATAAACAGTAATGGTCAGGTCCACACAAAGAGCGACACACAGGGACGGGCAAGTGATGCAGGGACCTCAATGGAACCGGACTGAAGGTGATGAATGGTGACGATGAATATCCAGATCCAGAAAGTGCAGACGATCAACACAGAAGACACGAAGAATAATCCAGGGGCGGGAACATAGACCACGAGGGAAGACCAGACAGGAACAGGAACGACACCGGAACACATCACAACGATCTGACAAAGACAAGATGCAAACAGTGAGTATATATAGGCACCTCTGATCAGATGCAGCTGGCGCCGTGATGATATGCAGCTGGCGCCGCTGATCAGCGGCAGTGATCAGTGACCACGCCCATACACACACATACACAAACAATGACACGAGACAAGAAGGGCACGGTAGATTGACGAACCGTGACATAAGCATCCTCAGCCAAATTGCATTACAGTAATGGAATATGGCCATATCCGCCATACTAGAGAGGTTTCTACTGTAAGTCTTTTGGGAAAAGACTTTCTCTCCCTCCCCTTAGGCAGTCTTCTCTCAGTTCTGCAAAAGTACTAAATGTAAGAAGTACTTGGCTACAAATCAGTTTGACAATTATGAGTTTGAGGCTGTACAACATGTGCTACAGTATTTACTTTACATAGAATAGTGAAAGCTCTCCCATCTAAAGTACTGCTACTGTGTACTGTAATTATACTGTATGTGTAAGTAGTATAAAAGCCATGTAGATGAGCCTGTTGACCAACTTCCCTCATGGTCATTCCTGCAAAAGAACATGGTCAACTATAGTGCTTTGTTTTTCATCAGGAACAACTGTCCTTTGACCCTGTCCTCTTCATCTTTCTCCTCCTCTCCTCTTTCTCTTTGTCTCCCACCAGGATTCATTTTCCAAAGCACATAATTCCCCATTGAATTCCCCTATTAATATTATCCTGAGATTCTGATCCTGAGAGTTGTGCAACTGCAAAATCAAGGTCAATGAGAGATTCATTCTGCCTCAACATCACGTCTTCAAGCTTGGTCTGGCCACATCACAGACAATGTCGTCTCATGCCAGCAAAGGGAAAAACCCTCTGGTGTGCCAGAACTAGCCTCCACATCTTGCTCTTTCTCACCCTCATCCTTTGTTCACCACCACTTACATGTACTTTTCCTCCTCTCCCTCTTATATTGTTTCCATCCATTGTTGGTATCAACATTCAGTGCAACATTTTGAGTCAGTTTTTGCACTCTAAACGTTGACAACTGTGTTGTAGTTGTGTTTAACTTTTGCCTGCCTGTGTTTAGCGTTTAGAAACATAAATGCATCACAGTGCAAAATGTGTTTTAGTGAGTGAGAATGTACTAATGTTTTACATAAAGAGTGATTTATTCGCCAAATTGGTTTAGGTTATTGAGAATTTGGTTCAGAGAATGGGATTTAGTGTTTTATCAATTCAGAAAAACTGTAATACATAAACAATACTTATGTTTAGTTCCTAATTCAAAACACAGTCTAAATTTAATAATCATTTGAAATAGGAGTCAGATTAAGTAAAATTGAAATTAAAGTAAAATTGAAATCAAATTCTAATAAATTGACTGAACTTCACAAAAGCACTGAAAAGACCTACACTAAGTGGGCCTCATTTATCAATCTAACGTAGAAACAAGCGCAGATCTGAGCGCAGATATCATCTTACAAAAGGGTTCACGTGTAATTCATGAAATATTCATATGCTGCCAATCCCATCATACAAATGATCGTACATTGATAAATGTGGAGGCTGAAAACAATCGGCATTTGGATATAAGGCCCTTAAAAATTCACGGTTTAGAAGCCTTGCCCCTAGAGTTTATGACATGGAGAAACCATTTACCATTATAGTAACTCGGCCAAGAACAGGAAGTCATGAAAGAGAAATTGATCTTACTCCAAAAACACCCGTTAACCTTGTAATTGCAAACAGTTACATTAATTTATATGTAACCGGGGCAGGAATAGCCTGCTATTTGATTAATTTCCCATGTGATTCACCCTTATGTTTGCTTTGACACAGCTGCGTACGCTGTCCACTTAAAGAGTTTGTGCATGCGCAAAAGAGAGATAGAGTGTGTCTGACTGAAAGAGAGCACAGAGTTACACAGAGGGAGAAATAGTTGAATAAACTGTTAAAGAGAGAACAATTTCAGTTTGATATTGACTTGCTAATCTGTGGTGATTACAGTTGAGTGATTGTACTGAGTGTATAGTTTATTTCGCCGCTCATACGAGTGGTTCCTGCACGTGAGAGCTCTCCGGTGGGGGAGGGGAATTTGGGCCACGTTGGCGGAGATTGAGCGTGAGTTAATCTAAAATGTGTTATTAAAATTGTTAGAAGGTTAAATAACGCTGTTTATTTAATATATTTATGGAACATGCAATAATTCTTGTTCTTTATGCCATGTTAGAGGGGAGAACAACAATACGTGAAATCGCACGTGTGCCAGCTACCACGTGAGCCTTTTCTGTATGCTTCAGAGTTTCAATAAGAGTGAGTTTTGCTCATTTTATTCTCCTAAAATGTTTATATATAAGTCATGAAGAGTATTTGTACCCTGATTCAAGTGTATACCATTTCCTTGAGTCTAGTTACTGATTGATTTGAACAAAAGGGGTTAAACTGTGAATTGTAATGTATTCATGTGGTGAAATGAGCATAATTCTCATGTATGCTGTTTTATTTCTTTAATTAGGCACATACAGGCCACTACCGTTGTTTCTGCACAACCTTTATTTATTTTTGAGATTGTTTTCCAAAACTGCTTTTCTCCCTGAACAAATAAAACATTAATGGTTTGTCTAATTTGAGGCGCAGTCAGGAATAAAATAATAATTTTTCTTTAGATGTCATGGCTGTGTCTTATTCCCTGACATAACATAGAAAGACGTTGAACGGCCTTATCTAATTTTGGTGTCAGAAGTGGGATTCCGTTTTTTGTTTGGGGTTGGTTCCTTTTTGTCAAAACAGTGCTAAAGTAGTAGGGTGCAAACAACGGTAGTTTTTGACGTTCCATGACTGCATACCTTGTTTCTGGGCCGGTGAGTTTGCGACTAAGGTACATGACTGGGTGTTCCTCCTCACCAAACTGTTGGGAAAGGGCAGACCCCAGCCCGGTCTCTGATGCGTCTGTTTGAAGAAAGAATGGCTGTGAGAAGTTTGGGGCATGCAGGACTGGTTCCGAGATGAGAGCTTGCTTCAGGGTGGAAAAGGCTTTCTCCGCCTCTGCAGTCCACTGGATCTCTCTGGCTGTCCTTTCCTGTCTTTTCGCTAAGGTCCTTCTGAAAGAATGGTTCCTCAAGTATGGTGTGCCGCAGCGTCTTCACTTGGACCAGGGGAGGAACTTCAAGAGTGCAATTATTGCAGAGCTCTGTAAACTATACGGTGTAAGGAAATTCCACACTACGCCACATCACCCCCAGGGAAATGCGCAGTGTGAGACATACAATGGGCTACAGGTGCGGCATTCCCCAGGTCTAGCCACTTTTGAACCAGAAACAGCGGCAGAAGCGCTTAACCTGGGCTACAGAGAAGCAGAACTGGACTGTTGCTCAGTGGTCCAAAGTACTTTTTTCGGATGAAAGCAAATTTTGCATGTCATTCGGAAATCAAGGTGCCAGAGTCTGGAGGAAGACTGGGGAGAAGGAAATGCCAAAATGCCTGAAGTCCAGTGTCAAGTACCCACAGTCAGTGATGGTCTGGGGTGCCATGTCAGCTGCTGGTGTTGGTCCACTGTGTTTTATCAAGGGCAGGGTCAATGCAGCTAGCTATCAGGAGATTTTGGAGCACTTCATGCTTCCATCTGATTTCATTTTTCAGCACGATCTGGCACCTGCTCACAGTGCCAAAACCACTGGTAAATGGTTTACTGACCATGATATTACTGTGCTCAATTGGCCTGCCAACTCTCCTGACCTGAACCTCATAGAGAATCTGTGGGATATTGTGAAGAGAAAGTTGAGAGACGCAAGACCCAACACTCTGGATGAGCTTAAGGCCGCTATCGAAGCATCCTGGGCCTCCATAACACCTCAGCAGTGCCACAGGCTGATTGCCTCCATGCCACGCCGCATTGAAGCAGTCATTTCTGCAAAAGGATTCCCGACCAAGTATTGAGTGCATAACTGAACATAATTATTTGAAGGTTGACATTTTTTTTGTATTAAAAACACTTCTTTTATTGGTCGGATGAATTATGCTAATTTTTTGAGATAGGAATTTTGGGTTCCCTTTCGTTGTCACTCCGAGTTACGTCGGATGACGACGAATGGGGTTTCGCTTAGAAAGCCTATCAGCTTCGAGTATTACAAAACGAGCCTATGGCAAAGAAATGCCATGGGTCTGCGGAATTTGCATGACGTAACTCCGCCCCACCTCGTGGGTATAAAAGGATGAAGTCCGCAACAGCAGTTTATTTTTTCGCTTCGGAGCCAAGTTTATTCTTCTCTCCACAAGCCATCTCTGAATTGTCAGCTTCACGAACGAGTGCCTCAAGTGTTGGTGTGACGGCGATCTACGGCGAGAGCGTGCTTCCTGCTGATCTGCTGCAGTGATTTGCCAGTCGGCGCGTTTCTCCCCGGGCGCTTCAACACTTGAGTTTTCTCACTAAAAGAGCTTACACGCGGCACGTCTTTTTAAAGATGCCTCGCCCGTGTACTTCTGGTTGCGGCAGATTGGTATCGGACTCTGATGGGCACGAGCGTTGCATAGTATGTTTGGGCATTGATCATGCTAGAGCAGCGCTCGTGGATGACTCATGTTTTCTCTGTGGGAACATGACCATCACGTCATTACGGTCGAGACTCGGTGAACTCGCAAGAGTGAGAGTCCCCTCATCCACCCCCCGCCCTGCGGCTGGTGGCCAGGGTGACCTGAGGGTGACGGTCTGGAACAAGGCGCCGACTATGTGTCCGCGACCCCAGCCCCCCTCTTCAATGACGGTGCCCGCTAGTGAACTGCCGATTCCCGCGGGTCTACCCTCTGGTGGCCCGCGTGTTTCGGTTGAAGCTACAGAGGATGATGCCATGTCTGTTGCTGCATCACTAGGTGGGTTTGATTCTTCTGGAAGTGAGGGCTCGTCACAGCTGCCACCTTCCGGTGTGCATACGGCTGTGTTCGAGTCTGATCCGGAGATGACGGCCATGCTTTCCCGGGCAGCCGCGAGCATCGGGCTTGAGTGGAGGCCTCCACCCTGTCCTGAGCGCTCGCGGCTGGACGATTGGTTTTTGGGTAAGGCCGCCGACCCTCGTCCTCGGCAAACCCCAATACCTTTCTTCCCGGATGTGCATGATGAGATCTCGAAGTCCTGGAAGACCCCGTTGTCTTCCCGTGACCGCTCGTTGGTCTCATCCGCCTTTCCTCCCCTCGATGATGCAGCCGCCCGTGGGTACACTGGGCTCCCCCCGGTTGAACGCTCTGTTGCCATGCAACTATGTCCTCAGAGTGCTTCTTCTCGTGGCGAGCCTAAGCACCCATCCAAAGCCTGTAGATTTTCGTCGACCTTGGTGGCGAAGTCTTACAGAGCGGCGGGACAGGCGGCTGCGTCACTGCATGCTATGGCCACTCTGCAGGTCTACCAGGCCCAGATGCTCAGAGACATGCACGAGGGTAGGACAGACCCAGGGCTCTTCAATGAGCTGCGCGCCGCGACCGACCTTGCTCTCCGGGCGACGAAGGTTACCGCGCGCTCCCTGGGTCTGGTGATGTCCACAGCCGTGGTCCAGGAGAGACATCTCTGGCTGAACCTGGCTGACATGCGGGACGCGGAGCGGACCCGTCTGCTTAACGCCCCCTTGTCCCAGGCCGGCCTCTTCGCGGTGCGGTTGAAGACTTTGCCCAACAGTTTTCAACCGCCCAGAAACAGACCGAGGCCATAAAACACATTCTGCCCCGCCGGCCAGCTGCTGCCTCCACCCAGCCGACCGGGCAGACGCCTCGTCCTGTTTCCCGCCGAGGGCGCCCTCCTGCGGCTCCCGCCCCTCCCGCCCGGCCCACGCAGCAGCCTCCACCCCGGGCCGGTCGCGGAGGAAGCCGTAAGAAGGCGCCACAGCCCTCTCCCGCCCCGCCCCCCGCTAAACGCCGGGCCAAGCGGCGCTCCTGAGACGGGCTGCTCAGGGAAGATGGTCGTTTTTCAGGAGATGGCAGCAGGACCACTCCTTCCCCCGGTGGAGGGCCGGGGGAGAATCTTTTGTTCTCCGCTCCCCGCTGCTCACCCACGGGTGGGCAGCACCCTAAAGTGGTTAAAGACAGAAACGACCCTCTCTTCCCTGAGCTCACAGAGTTCGCGGGCGACACAGAGCGCCGCCCACAAGCCGTGCTCTCCTCGCCCCCCTCTGTCCCAGAGGCGGTTGACAAGGCGTGCCGTCCACGGACCGCGTCGCCCCTGTCCCCCTCTGTCGCCAGACCCCTGGCAGAGCAGGCCCCCGCGGGACGACCAGCCTGGTCCTCCCCTGGCCCCCTCTGTCAGGGCGCGGTTGCTAACTGTGCCCCCACACCGGGCCGCTATGCCGTCCACGTCTGGGCCAGTTACTCCGCTTCACTGCCCCTCCGGGGGGACGCCTGTCGTCCGCTTGATCCCGCTGGTTCAGTTCCTGGGAGCCTGGTTAGAGCTTCCCCGTCTGTCCCGCTGGATCGCGCGCACCATCAGGCTCGGCTATGCGATTCAGTTCGCACGGTCTCCTCCCCGCTTCAGGGGAGTCCGCTCCACTTTGGTCGGTGGCAATGCCCCTATCATGAGAGCAGAGATTGCCACCCTGCTGGCGAAGGGTGCAATCGAGACTGTCCCTCCAGCCGAGATGAGGTCCGGGTTCTACAGCCCCTACTTCATTGTCCCCAAGAAAACCGGTGGGTTACGGCCAATCCTGGACTTGCGCGTGCTGAACCGCTCCCTTCACAGGCTGCCGTTCAAGATGCTCTCCGCCAAACGCGTTCTCGAATGCTTGTGGCCCCAGGATTGGTTTGCAGCGATCGACCTGAAGGACGCCTACTTTCATGTCTCCATTCTTCCTCGACACAGACCGTTCCTACGGTTTGCTTTCGAGGGGCAGGCATACCAGTACGCGGTTCCCCCTTTCGGGCTAGCCCTGTCTCCTCGCACCTTCACGAAGGTCGTCGAGGCTGCCCTTGTTCCCCTTCGGGAACACGGGGTTCGCATCCTGAGTTATATCGACGACTGGCTGATCCTAGCTCACTCTCGAGATCAGGTTTGCGAACACAGGGACCTAGTGCTCCGGCACCTAGCTCGTCTGGGCCTTCGGGTCAACTGGGAGAAGAGCAAACTTTGCCCCGTGCAGAGGATCTCTTTTCTCGGTATGGACATCGACTCGGTCGCCATGTCCGCGCAGCTTATGAGCGAGCGCGCGCAGTCACTGCTGACTTGCCTGAGACATCTCAGGAGCAAGAATGCGGTTCCACTGAAACATTTTCAGAGGCTCCTGGGGCATATGGCATCTGCAGCCGCGGTCACGCCGCTCGGATTGCTTCATATGAGACCGCTTCAGCTTTGGCTTCGCGACCGAGTCCCGAGGTGGGCATGGCATCAAGGCACGCTCCGGGTACCAGTTACTCCGACCTGCCGTCAGTTCCTCACCCCGTGGTCGAACCTCAGTTTTCTCAGGGCGGGTGTCCCCCTGGAACGAGCTTCCCGGCATGTTGTGGTCTCCACGGATGCCTCCACCACGGGCTGGGGCGCCATGTGCAATGGACATGCTGCTGCGGGCTCCTGGACAGGACCCCAGCGGCTATGGCATGTCAATTGCCTCGAGTTGTTGGCAGTACGCCTTGCCCTGCACCGCTTCCGGGCGTTGCTCAGGGGTCAACACGTACTAGTCCGCTCAGACAATACCGCTACTGTAGCGTACATCAACCATCAAGGTGGTCTACGCTCCCGCCGTATGTCACAACTCGCCCGCCACCTCCTTCTATGGAGTCAGAAGCATCTGAGGTCGCTTCGAGCCATTTTCATTTCCGGAGCCCTGAACTGTGCAGCCGACGAGCTCTCACGGCTTCAGCCCCTCCCTGGAGAATGGCGACTCCATCCCCAGTCGGTTCAGCTGATTTGGGATCAGTTCGGTGACGCACAGATAGATCTGTTTGCCTCTCACGACTCGACCCATTGCGCCCTGTATTTTTCCCTGACCGAGGGCACGCTCGGCACGGATGCACTGGCGCACAGCTGGCCGCCGGGCCGCAAATATGCGTTTCCCCCAGTGAGCCTTCTTGCGCAGACCTTGCGCAAGGTCAGGGAGGACGAGGAGCAGGTCATTTTGGTCGCGCCGTATTGGCCCGGCCGGACCTGGTTCCCCGAACTTGCACTCCTTGCGACAGCACCTCCCTGGCCCATTCCTCTGAGGAAGGACCTTCTTTCTCAGGGACGGGGCACCCTGTGGCACCCTCGCCCCGATCTCTGGAGCCTCCACGTGTGACTCCTGGACGGCTCGAGGTAGGTTTGAGTACCCTTCCACCAGCGGTGGCGGCTACCCTCACTTCCGCTAGAGCGTCGTCCACAAGACACGTCTACGCGTTGAAGTGGAACCTCTTCGTCGTCTGGTGCTCTTCTCACCGAGAAGACCCCCGGAGATGCTCGATCAGCGTTGTGCTTTCCTTCCTTCAGCAGGGGTTGGAGCGAAGGCTGTCTCCCTCCACCCTTAAGGTCTATGTTGCCGCCATTGCCGCACACCATGACCTAGTCGAAGGTAAGTCGGTAGGGAAGCACGACCTGGTCATCAGGTTCCTGAGAGGAGCGAGGAGACTAAATCCTCCTCGCCCTCCTCTCGTTCCCTCTTGGGACCTCTCAGTGGTTCTAACTGCCCTGAAGAGTGCTCCCTTTGAGCCCCTGCAGTCAGTCGAGCTTAAGTTCCTGTCAATGAAGACAGCGCTCCTGGTTGCACTGGCCTCCATCAAGAGGGTAGGGGACCTGCACGCATTCTCCGTCGACGAAGCGTGCCTGGAATTCGGACCGGCTTTCTCTCACGTGATCCTGAGACCCCGGCCCGGATATGTGCCCAAGGTTCCTACCACTCCCTTTCGGGACCAGGTGGTGAACCTGCAAGCGCTGCCCCCGGAGGAGGCAGACCCAGCCTTGGCACTGCTCTGTCCAGTACGCGCTCTCCGCGCCTATGTAGACAGGACGCGGTGTTTCAGGACCTCAGACCAGCTCTTTGTCTGTTATGGTGGGAAGCTGAAGGGAAAGGCTCTCTCCAAGCAAAGGTTGTCTCACTGGATAGTGGACGCCATTGCCTTGGCTTACCAGCAGCAAGGTCGACCGTGCCCCCTTGGTGTGACGGCCCACTCCACCCGGAGTGTGGCATCCTCTTGGGCTCTAGCGCATGGCGCCTCGCTAACAGACATCTGCAGAGCTGCAGGCTGGGCGACACCTAACACATTCGCCAGATTCTATAATCTCCGAGTGGAGCCAGTGTCCTCTCATGTACTCGCTTCAACTAGCTAGTACCGGACCCGCTCAGGTGTCTTTGCTTGCTCGCCATTCCACTCCACGGACTGGATACGTGCGATATTCTCCTCAGGTGAGCTTCCCCGAAAGCCCTGAGTTCCTCCAGCACTCCTAACGTCGGCGCCAGTGTCTATTGCCTGCGCGTCGGCTAGGTGCCTCCCGTGTGCATGGTCCCTCCCCTGAGCGACCCCCACATGTGTATTTCCACTGTAAGCCTCTCTGAGCATGTGTCTTTCCCTTGGCAAGCCACCTTGCCACCCCTGGGGTTGAAATATTCCACCTGCGGCTGGACACCCCAGTGTTCTCCATATGTTCCTTCGGGTCATATGTGTATTCTCTAAGTCCCCCCCCTCTGGGTTGGCATTAATTGCATACTTCCCCTAGCTTGGGATATGCTTCCCAGTGTACCTTGGTATTCCTGTGTTAAATGGAGTCCTTCGTCCAGTCTCTGACAGGAATCTCGATTTACGCAGGGCACTGGAAGACAGCTGAGAAGGTGGCGTGATTAGACTGGTAACCCCATTCGTCGTCATCCGACGTAACTCGGAGTGACAACGAAAGGGAACGTCTCGGTTACGTATGTAACCCTCGTTCCCTGAGTAGGGAACGGAGACGTTACGTCTGCCTGCCACTTTCCGCTGTACCGCGGGGATCGCCTGAGCTCAGTCTTGGCTCCTCAGCGAAGAAACATAAACTGCTGTTGCGGACTTCCTCCTTTTATACCCACGAGGTGGGGCGGAGTTACGTCATGCAAATTCCGCAGACCCATGGCATTTCTTTGCCATAGGCTCGTTTTGTAATACTCGAAGCTGATAGGCTTTCTAAGCGAAACCCCATTCGTCGTCATCCGACGTAACGTCTCCGTTCCCTACTCAGGGAACGAGGGTTACATACGTAACCGAGACGTTTTCATGAGCTGTATGCCAAAATCATCAGTATTAAAACAATAAAAGACCTGAAATATTTCAGTTGGTGTGCAATGAATCTAAAATATATGAAAGTTAAATTTTTATCATTACATTATGGAAAAAATAATGAACTTTATCACAATATGCTAATTTTTTGAGAAGGACCTGTATATTTGTTTTTTTAATGCTCATGAAAAATGGTGTACTACAATTCTGGTCATCATCAGGCTGCACCTCCAGCACAGGGGTCCTCTCCTTTCTAATGGTGGGAATGTTGTGTAATGCAGCACATGCGAGAAAAATGTTGCATGTCCTGTCAGGTGCAACCCTCAGACTCTTCAGACACTGAAATCTTTCCTTTAGTTGCCCAAAGGTCATTTCAATGCGTGCCCTTGTTCTGGCTAAAGCTGCATTGTAACGTGTTTGAGGTCCAGGGAATGATATCATAAAGTAATGCTAGCAGGCATAACCCCTGTCTCCAATCAGGATCCCGTCGTAATCACCTGTATAATGGAAAAATGCAGTTCTGTTAGGCCCAGAATAAGTGTATGTAATACAGTGAGCTGGACTGCTATATTTTCCTAACCACGTTCAAATAATGTGCATAATCGTGACTCTCTAAAAATTCTCGAGTCATGCACAGATCCTGGCCATTTGGCTTCCACATTGGTGATATAGCACAGAGTCACACATCATCTAAGATATTTGATTATTATACTTGAATATGTGGTGGAAATTTTAAAACTGAATATTTAACTAACCATGTTTCTAACATCTAACCTTATCTAACATACTAACACTTTGAAACACCATGTACTAAAACATTCTGTTCTGTGTTTTTGAATGTTGCTGGCCTATGTTGCCATACCCCTGTCGAGTGTAAAAATAACATATATGGGAAATGGAACTAGACAGATGACTAGGTTAGAACCTTGAGATTAACAATGAAGTAATCATTAAAACAAAGTTTGCTTTACCTAGTAACAGAAAGGTTTGCATATGAAGAACCAATCAAATTCATGTAATTTTGCCATACCTCCCTATTCTATAAAAACTGTTGTATCCATGTTAACTGGTGGGATTCTCAATGGAATTTGTCTGAGATCCTCCAGCCTAGCTTAAAGCTTCTTCTTGGTAGAGATGCTCTGAGAACTGCTTGAGTACTCTCCTGGCCGTGATTAAAGCATTTGAAGGGCAGTTGCTGAAGTCTGTTTATCGATTATTCCTGCGCAGGAAGCAAGTTACATAGGGAGCAAGTTAATTAGCGAAACACTAGAGACCTTACCACCAAGTGATAGTGTTCAATCATTAAAATAGGGCCCAATGAGTACAGCGCTAAAAAGGAGTGGGACTACATAAGGTCTATAACGGTGCGTTCAAGTCATGTCAGAAATATCACATTTAGGAGTTGAACACCACCAAGTTGTTAATGCGATTGGGAAGCTCAGGATTTTCTTTAAGCTCGAGTTTACGAGATCAGTGAGAAATGTGGCAGAATACTACAATAGGTGTTCACATCTTCTTGTGCTTGAACGGACAGTTTCACACAAAATTATGACAAAATGCCTGTCTAGGTGAGTATCCTAGTAAACATAGTCGTTTATGTCATAAGTGAACGTAAACAGTCAAGAGAGAAAACACGTGTTATAGTATCAGTATATGAATCTGTCCATTGTCTTAAAATGACAACAGCCAAATATTCCTGCTGCTGCCTGTGTTTCTAATGTTAATCAAACAACAGACTAGCTGCAAAAAATCACTCAATGATTTTGACTGAATAACTTTTGTAACTATAATAAGGATTAATATTTATTTAATTTATAAAGTGAAAAATGCAGTTGTTTGACATTTAAGTACTTTATTCAATTTGTGTACCTAATCTACCTGTCATGATATTGAGCTGACAACTTGATGATGAACTCAGAATCTCTTTTATTTAACACAGTTGTCGAACAGCCTCACAGTCGTCTCTCTATGGCCGTCTACCTATAACCCCGCCCCTGTTGCCAAGCAACCCTGGATCCTGCAGCTAACAATCAATCTCAAACTTGTACACATATCACCACACTGCCTAATCTGTATCTAACTACTGTTGGATCTACCTGAGCACAGTTTATTTAATTTGCATCTTTGTTCTATTGTGTTTATTTGTGCTACTGCTTGTAGTTTGATTATTTGTTCTTATTTTATTACATACTGTTTACTTGAATTTAATAGTGTTTGAAATTTATATTTTATATTTATATTATATTTATGTAGAATTTTTCTCATTTGCGTTCTTGCAATCCATATAAAAAGTCTGGTGAGTAAAATAAAAAAATTACAAGCCAATGGCGACTTAAGTTTCAGTGTGTATTACATTAGCCAAGGCTGTGTAGTGGAAATTTGTCACAGTGTTGGTTTGTGTTTCCCCAGGTGTCCACTAGAGGTCTCTTTCCCTTACTGTCACCATTTATTCTGGAACTGCATTTCCCACGATCTGTTCTCATTAATCATCATTGCACGCAGCTGTTTCCTATTACATTGTTAAGTTCTGTGTATAAATACCCTGTCTATTTCAGTCCATGTCACGGAGTCAGTGTTAGATGTCCTCACACTTTATGGTTGGTTTCTTGTCTGTTCATGTTTTGTTTCTTGTTTTTGGACTGCTTGATTATTTGGATTTGACCCCTGCCTGGAAGACTACGATTTGGATTACCCTATTAAAAACTACTGCTATTGGATTTTATGCCTCCTGTGTGTGTTACGTGACAGAACGACTCCGTCACACATAATTCAGCGGTAATTTTCATTTTTTATTATTTTTGTAAGATCTCGTCACCAGTCACTATGTGGATTCCACGTAGCAAACTTTCTCCTGCTGAGAGAGAGAATGGGATCTCTTTACTAGAGTATTTTTCTAGATGTGCACAAAGACATGAGGAAATCAGGACAGCTGAAGCTTTACCACGGGTCTCATCGAGCGCTGGGACTTTGTCGATGGTTTCGTCCAGTTCAGAGTTGGCACACATCCGTCAGAAAGGACGGAGGAGGAGGAGACCTGCGTCGGCCCAGTCAGTGACTGTTCACGTCCCGTCTGTCCAGTCAGAGACTGTTCACGTCCCGTCTGCCCAGTCAGAGACTGTTCACGTCACGTCTGCCGATCCAGAGACTGTTCAAGTCACGTCTGCTGATCCAGAGACTGTTCAAGTCACGTCTGCCGATCCAGAGACTGTTCAAGTCACATCTGCCGATCCAGAGACTGTTCAAGTCCCGTCTGCCGATCCAGAAACGGTTCAGGTCACATCTGCCAAGTCGGAGACGGATCAGGAGATACCCATTCTCGTGGCCGCGAGGGCACTGGCCGACTATTTAGAACGTCTAGCCCAGATCCTGGAGATGCCTTTCAGACCTTTCGTGTCCGTTGAGCCGGAGCAAGTGTCTGCTGTTCCTGAGCCGGAGCCAGTGTCTGCTGTTCCTGAGCCGGAGCCAGTGCCTGTTCCAGAGCCGGAGCCAGTGCCTGTTGTTCCTGAGCCGGAGCAAGTGTCTGCTGTTCCTGAGCCAATGTTTGTTTCTGTGTTTGTGTCTGTCCTTGTGGCTGTTACTGTTCTGGTGTCTGTTCCTGAGCCGGTGTCTGTTCGGTGTCGCCCGAGGGGTCGTCTCCGCCGTGGCCGCCGAGGGGACGTCTTCACCGCCCTGGCCACCCGAGGGGTCTTCACCGCCCTGGCCGCCCGAGGGGTCTTCACCGCCCTGGCCGCCCGAGGGGTCTTCACCGCCCTGGCCGCCCGAGGGGGTCTTCACCGCCCTGGCCGCCCGAGGGGTCTTCACCGCCCTGGCCGCCCGAGGGGTCTTCATCGCCCTGGCCGCCCGATGGACTGTCTGCTTCGCCCTGGCCGCCGGCTAAACCATCACCCCCTGTCTCTGTTTCCTTCCATGGACCTGGCCCCCAATCCCTCCCCCTGATCCTCCACCGTTCCACCACCCTCCTGGACTCTTGTTTTGTTTGTTTTTTGTGGGTCTTGGAGCGTCTGGTAGCCGCTCCGTAGAGGGGGGGGTTATGTCACAGTGTTGGTTTGTGTTTCCCCCGGTGTCCACTAGAGGTCTCTTTCCCTTACTGTCATCATTCATTCTGGAACTGCATTTCCCACGATCCTTTGTCTGTTCTCATCACTCATCATTGCACGCAGCTGTTTCCTATTACATTGTTAAGTTCTGTGTATAAATACCCTGTCTGTTTCAGTCCATGTCACGGAGTCAGTGTTAGATGTCCTCACACTTTATGGTTGGTTTCTTGTCTGTTCATGTTTTGTTTCTTGTTTTTGGACTGCTTGATTATTTGGATTTGACCCCTGCCTGGAAGACTACGATTTGGATTACCCTATTAAAAACTACTGCTATTGGATTTTCTGCCTCCTGTGTGTGTTACGTGACAAAATTTTTATGTTTACTGATTAAGAATAGACATTGCATTGAAATGCCAAGTCCTTCACATTTATTATTATTGTGAACAAAGGGGAAAAATGTAGATGACTGACATTGACCAAGTCTGTACAGCACGACCCGACCTGACAGAAACAATTGATGACTTTGAAAATTAAGAGACCAAGCAACAGGCCTGGAGGGCAGGATACACTGTAAGACTGAGGGCCATTACCCTTCAAATGCTCTGATGAGAGAACGTGATTGTCGTTAGATTGATGCAAGAGTTGATTCATGCATCAAAAGGGGCATGGTAACAATTGCCAAATATGGCCAAAATATGGTTTACTAGGGGACAATATATGTTGGGAAAGACACTGAGCTTGACTGGGTAAAAGCATGGCAAGAAGCCATTCTTCTCCCTAACAAAATTGCTGTATTCTTCTCCATAACAAAATTGCAGGACTGTTTCAACAGGAAACACCAGGGAAGACGCAGCAGCGAGGGCCGCGAAAGAAACTATGTGTACTTCACTATCTCACAATAACCTCGAAATTTGTTTTTCTTTACATAGCATGCAGATTTTGATACAGGGAATGTGCCCAAT
The DNA here is from genome assembly GCA_026230005.1 of Gila orcuttii. Lineage (NCBI taxonomy): Eukaryota > Metazoa > Chordata > Actinopteri > Cypriniformes > Leuciscidae > Gila > Gila orcuttii. The sequence goes on along the minus strand of JAPDVR010000002.1, from coordinate 48,582,680 downwards.
AAAATAATGGCTATGGATGAATTTGGCTAACTTTCCTGGCCTGCGATATTATTGTGGCACCTGCGCAGCGCATAATGTGGGAAGGCAGAGAGCAAGCAGGCTTGCCCTGTCCACCCCACTCTTAACATTTTCCTTTTGCAGGATGTATTGAATCAAACAGAACTGATTCTGTTCCAAATGTATAAATGTTGAAACAGAGTTGAATTGGACAAGTGTTGAGAATAAACTTGAAATTCTTTATGCATATAATCAGCAAGGTAAACAAATGGTGAAAATTCCACAAGTCAAACCAAAAGGGACGACCGGCCAGACAATCGGTCACTAACAAAACCTTAAGGTCTCCATTCACAGGTCAAAGCAGGCAGGAAATGTTTCATTTCGGTCCAAGCCTCTCACCTTAGACTACATCGACAGGCCTCAACCATCATATAGAGCACAAAGTGAGGGATCAAAAGGCTCGTGCTAGTAACAGCCTCCCTAACCTACGAGGGAAAGACCAGTGCAACGACTCGCAAAGAGTCACCCTGGTGAAGACGGGATGTCCAATGGGCAAACGAGATGACCAACACACCTGGAGGAAGAGTTTAGCAAAAGAATCTGTTTTTGTGATGATTTTATTTGATTGAATCAAAATAGGGTTTAGATCCAATGATTTGATTGGTTAAGGATTGATTAGAAAATATTTCAGGTAAATTATAGGGATTATTATTGAAGAAACTTGAAGATTAGGCTTTCCATTAAGGGTAAGAAAGAAAATCTGGCTGATCGTGAAAAAAAGCCTGTATTGTAATAAGCTAAAAGACGGTCCGTAATGGAAATATTAGAGTTAATTTTGAACAACTACATTGGTTAAAAGAATGGATAAAAATATAAAACCTTTTCTGGATAGATTTTTATTAAATATGGTGTTAAATAGCAAACTGTACTACCAATTTCAATATTGTTATGTTTACCATGCATTATAATGTGTGTTTCCAGCTCAGTACCGAGACTGGTAAAAGCTTGGATGTCTGTTCAATTGGATGAACAAAATGTGATGATACGACTTAAAATTTGTTCTATTGATTTTATCATTATGATTAGGTAATCTGAATTATAAAAAAGGGAGGAATTGTAGTGGAAATTTTAATGTTTACTGATTAAGAATAGACATTGCATTGAAATGCCATGGGGTCTCTTTATTCTGTATTCTTGAGTACGAGAACAGAGAGCCTTGTTTTCTATTATTATGTTTACACAGCTGTGAAGGCATGAGTGAAGACAATCAGAAGATGGTTTTCTCCCCTCTGAGGTCTTTTCAGAGGTGAGAAAACCCCTGGGGTTAGGAGATCTAAAGGGTAGCCATAAAGTTCCTTTTGTTCCTCTTGTCTAAATAACAATTGACAAGAGATAGCTTTGAAGAGAACACTATAAGACTGCCAGCCGAATCTTTCTCTTGGTCTTTCACTCACCCTGCAGCTGGACTGTGTGGGCGACTGGGTCCTATTCTTGCAAGAATAAATACTTTTAAAATACAATTCAGATCAGAGTGTCTCTTACGCAGTGATGCTGTTTGTTTAATTATTGTTTTTGCCACAACAGCTGCAAAGCCAACTCTGTGTTACAAGTATGTTAGACCTATCACTTCTGTCACTAAAGATTGCTTTATCAATAATCTTCCTAATCAGTTTCATCATCTCAGCATCCCAGATAGCTTAGCAGAACTTGATATTGCAACAGAAACTTAACTCTCTCTTTTCCAGCACTTTAGACACAGTTGCTCCTTTGCGCTTAAAGAAGTTTAAAGAAAATAGTCCAAATAGTCCCTTAAGAGAGCAGCCAGAAAAATGAAGCGCAACTGGAAGAAAACAAAACTATAGGTATTTCACATTTCATGGAAGGAGAGCTTGATTGCTTACAGAGAGGCTTTAAAAGCTGCTAGATCTACTTATTTTTCAACCCTATTAGAAGAAAATAAACATAATCCTAGGTATTTATTTGAAAAAGTGGCTAAACTAACAAAAAAGAAAGCTTCAAGCCCAGAAGTTTCCAAGAAACACAACAGTAATGACTTTATGAACTTCTTCACTTATAAGATTGATAATATTAGGGACAAAATTATAACTATGCAAACGTCTACTACAGTATCGCATCAGGGAGTGCATTGTAGTCTCCCTGAGGTAAAATTTGATTCATTTGTTGCTATAGGAGAGAAAGAATTTTGCAAACTCGTTAATTCATCTAAATCGACAACATGTATGTTAGACCCTATACCGACTAAGCTACTGAAAGAGATGCTTCCAGATGTCATAGATCCTCTTCTTAATATAATTAATTCGTCTTTGTCTCTAGGATACGTACCAAAAACCTTTAAGCTGGCTATGATTAAACCGCTTGTCAAAAAAACAACTTGATCCTACAGAATTAGTCAATTACAGGCCGATCTCAAATCTACCTTTTCTGTCAAAGATATTAGGAAAAGCAGTATCCTCACAACTGTGTTCCTTTCTTGAAAGAAATGGTATCTGCGAGGATTTTCAGTCCGGATTTAGACCGTATCATAGTACTGAGACTGCTCTCATTAGAGTCACAAATGATTTGCTCTTATCATCCGATCGTGGTTGTATCTCTCTATTAGTGTTACTCGATCTTTGTGCTGCATTTGACACCATTGACCACAACATTATTTTAAATAGACTAGAAAACTATGTTGGCATTAGTGGAATTGCACTAGTATTTATATACTAATTGCACAATCATATTTATCTGACCGCTATCAGTTTGTAGCAGTAAATTAAGAGATGTCTTATCGATCACAAGTTCAGTATGGCATACCACAAGGCTCAGTACTAGGACCGCTGCTGTTCACTCTGTACATGCTACCTTTAGGAGATATCATTAGGAAATATGGAATTAGCTTTCACTGTTATGCTGATGATACTCAGCTGTATATTTCTTCAAAACCTAACGAAACTTACCAATTCACAAAATTAACGGAATGCATAGTTGATATAAAAAGTTGGATGACTAGTAATTTCCTACTACTAAATTCTGAGAAAACAGAGATTCTAATTATTGGACAAAAAACTTACACACGTAATAACCTAGAATACTGTCTAACACTTGATGGCTGCTCTGTTAAGTCTTCGTCATCAGTTAGGAATCTGGGTGTGCTCTTTGATACCAATATTTCATTTGAAAGTCATGTGTCTAGTATCGGTAAAACCGCATTTTTTCATCTTAAAAATATATCTAAATTACGTCATATGCTCTCATTGACAAATGCGGAACAACTAGTTCATGCGTTCATGACCTCAAGGCTAGATTATTGTAATGCTCTACTGGGTGGTTGCCCTGCACGCTTAATAAACAAACTACAGCTAGTTCAAAATGCAGCAGCTCGAGTTCTTACCAGAACCAGGAAGTATGACCATATTAGCCCGGTTCCCTTTCGAGGGAACTCAACACTGCGTCGAGAATCGACTCTTTGGGGACGCTCCCTTAGCGTGCGCCTCTGAAGTAAGAATGAAACTAATCCAATCCTGATTGGTGTTGCGTCGTGACGTAACATGTGACGGCATAACCGGATGCATAAAAGTGACGCCGACACACACACACACCAGCTTTAGCTTTAGCTCTTCAGCAAGCGCTCTCTGTGAAACTGTCTGTCTTATTTGGTGTTGTTTGTCTGTGCAAAGCTCTGTATTATGGCGAGTGAACAATACACTAAGTGTGTGCACCCCTGCCCAAGATAATATATATGCCACAGGTGGGGACACGCATCAGCTGTGTGTCTGTGTATTGTTCAGGGGCGCAGCACGCACTGTCAGCTCTCGAGAGGGCTGCCTGTGCACACTGTGAAGCACTTCCTATTAGAGTGCTGCGCTCCCCCTTGGCTATATTATTTCCTGATAACGAGACTGCTGAGGCACCTTTTCTCTCATCATCCGCAGATTCTATGACACTCGTTCACGACGCAGAAGCCCGCGATGCGGCTTCTTCTGCCCGTGACGAGTGCCCAGTGCTCGAACTATCTTTTATAAGGAAGTAGATGTGCTCAGCATAGGGAACGAGCAACATGAGTCACACTCGCCGGCTTATGTTTCTGCTTATGTAGAGCTCGTGGAGGTTGTGATGCGTGCTGTGGCCAGACTAAATAAATATATAAATAAACATATATATATATATATAAAATATATGAGCTGGCCACAAAATAAGCAGGATGATCCCCGTCAAAATGAACTAGACGAGAGATTCCTGCAGCACCGTTCACAACCTCAGAGACAGGGCTTACTGTTTTTCCCAGATCTTTATAAAAATATAAATATATATGTGTAGATACTGGGAAAAACCCCACTCTTTACGTATCTCACCACATTCATTATATGTTTATTCAAATGTGGTGGGTGCGAGAGAGTCGGGTTATGGCAAGATGCCGCAGATGGAGGGAGCTTTAGAGAAAACAAGCTACCTGTCTCCTGATCCGGCATCTTCACTTTAAGCCCCGCCGCTGCCAACAAACCGTGCGGGAACACCTCTGCACTGGTTGGCTGGGCTTATATGGTGCAGGAAATCGATGTTGCTCTTCCACCGTTTAAAAACGTTTCGGGACACATCGGTTTCCAGCGAACGCAGGCTGCACTGTCCGCCCCACATTTTTGCGGCCAGGCAGCATTCGCGTTTGCCAATCGAGAATCATTTTCGGTCCAGCCCTGCCGGAAACCCGCTTCAGGGGGTCGAGAACGGATCCCGATTAATACCCGAAGCCAGGCTCGAGAGCCTGGTTCCTTTGGTAAAATATTTAGAAAAGAAAAGGTCAGGCTGGTGCGTGCCTGCACTCTATACGATTTTGCAGGCGTACCAGGCCGATCTTCTTAAAGATCTAAGTGAGGAGCAAATATTTCCCGTTGGCCGCTCCGCTATCTCCTTCTGGCCTGTTTTCCAACGCTGTCACTACAGTCGTTGACAGGTTTCAGGAAGCGAAAAAAAAAAAAAAAAAAAAAAAAAAAAAAAAAAGAGCGTTGCCTCTAGAGCCCCTCCTGCGGGAGTTTGGCAAACAAGGGAAGCACTCTCAACCGAAGTCCTCCAGCCAGAAGGGTGACCTGAGGGCCGTCCTTCAGGCGAAGAGGTCCTAATTGTAGGACCTCTGAGGGCTGCCCCCCCCCCCCCCTGTTCTAGCAGCAGGTGCCCTCAGGGAAGAGGATGTTGTCCCGCCGTCTTTGACGCTTCGGGCCACATCGATTTCCAGCGAATGGCATTAATGGCATTAAGCCTTCGCCCCAAAAACTTGCAACAGGGCACTGACTATGGTCACAAAATCTGTATCGACTTTTTTCCTGCCGGTCCTCCGCTTCAGGAAGTCGAGAATAGTGCTCGGAAAACACCCGAGGCCAGTCTCGAGGGGCTGGTTCCCTTAGTATATTTTGTAGAAAAATGGCAACGCCTTCCGAATATATCTATATGGGTCCTGTATATTATAAAATATTATAAAATCTGGGTACAGATTGCAGTTCGGTCACCGACCTCCCTAGTTTGCTGGGGTGGTACCGACTGCAGTGATTCCAGAACAGGCTCGGGTTATGGAACAAGAGGTACAGACTCTACTGGAATTAAGGGGCCATACAATGTGTTCCCCTACCAGACAGGGAGTCTGGGTTTTACAGCCGGTACTTTATAGTTCCAAAGAAGGATGGCGGACTGAGGCCAATTTTAGATGTAGGGCTTTTGAATCGTTCTTTGAGGAGATTCAGGTTCAAAATGCTTACTATTCCCATTATCGTGAGCCATATCAGATCCGAGGACTGGTTTGTCACGATGGATCTAAAAGACGCTTATTTCATGTCTCCATCCTTCCATGTCACAGGAGGTTCCTGAGGTTGCTCTCGGGGGCGAAGCATACCAATATCGGGTTCTTCCGTTCGGCCTAGCACTCTCTCCCCGCACGTTCACAAAGTGTATGGATGCGGCTCTGGCTCCACTGAGGCTTTAGGGCATCCGTATACTGAATTACATCGACGACTGGCTCATATTGGCCCAGTCTCGAGAAATGGCAGTTCGGCATCGAGATGTCATCCTTGGCCACATTCAGAACCGGGGGTTGAGGCTCAACACTAAGAAAAATGTGTTGGACCCAGCTCAGAAGACTACTCTTCTGGGCGTGGTATAGAATTCGGTTTACGATGCGGGCACGTATGTCTCCCGCTCATATCGAATCCATCCTGGCCACGGTGTCCGGGATAAAGCTAGGCCAGGCCATCACTGTAAAGAAATTTCAAGGACTGCTGGGCCTCATAACAGCAGCATCCAACATAATTCCTTTGGGCCTGTTTCACTTGAGGCCCCTTCAGTGGTGGCTCAAAGCCAAGGGTTTTTTCCCCAAGGGGAATCCGTTCTGTATAATAAAGGTTACGCGCATATGCCTTCGTTCCCTATTAATATGGAAGAAACCTTGGTTCTTGTCCCAAGGGCTAGTGGTAGGGGCGTCATGTCGCCGGGAAACTGTTTCGACAGACGCTTCCCTCGCTGGCTGGGGCGCGGTCTCGGACGGCCGCTTTGCCAGGGGTCTGTGGCAGGACCATCATCATTCTTGGCATATAAATTGCCTAGAGATGTTGGCTGTGTTCAGGGCTCTGAGGAGCTTCCTCACAGACATCAAAGGTTACCACGTCTCAGTGGTAGCTTATCTAAACCAACAAAGGACACTCAGATCGCGCCCTCTATCCAGATTGGCGCATCAGATCATTTTATGGCCCCAAGGGAAAATATTATCTATAAGAGCAATATATGTCCCGTGGGTTCTGAATCAGGGAGCAGACATCCTGTCGAGGCAGGGGCTGAGGCCCGGGGAATTTAGACTCCATCCAGAGGTGGTGGAGTTTATATGGCAGAGGTTTGGACCAGTGGAAGTGGATCTGTTTGCGTCTCGAGGGACTTCCATCCCACTGTCCACTTTGGTTCTCCCTCACTCCTCCAGCCCCGCTGGGGTTGGATGCCATGGTACAGGCCTGGCCGAGGCTTCGCCTGTACGCTTTTTCCCCCGATCGCTCTGCTCCCGGGAGTCCTGGAGAGGGTCCGTCAGGAGGGCATCAGTCTTCTTCTGATAGCCCTGTTTTGGCCAGCCCGAGTATGGTTTTCAGACTTAATTTCACTCCTGATAGCTCCGCCATGGCAGATTCCTCAGAGGAGGGGTCTGTTGTCTCAGGCGGAGGGCACTATATTCCATCCTCATCCAGAGCTGTGGAAATTGTGGGTCTGGCCTCTGAGGGGGCTCAGTACCTAGATGCTGGTCTATCATCTGGGGTGGTCGAAACCATACTTATCTCTAGGGCTCCGTCTACTAGGAGATTATATGGCCTCAAGTGGAATATTTTTCTACTTGGTGTAGAGGACTTGAGTTAGACCCAGTTAACTGCCCAATGGCTTCAGTTCTGGAGTTTCTTCAAGATCGTTTCTCTGCGAATCTCTCCCCATCCACACGTAGGGTGTACGTGGCTGCCATTACGGCGTTCCATGCACCACTAAATGTTGGGCCTTTGGGGAGGCACCAACTGGTCATACTATTTCTCCATGGTATTGGAGGATGAGACCGACAGTCAGGTCCAGGGTTCCACCCTGGGACCTGGCGGTGGTTCTCGAAGGGCTATCCCTGGCTCCCTTCGAATACCTCCAGTTGGCTTCGCCTAGGACCTCACGTTCAAGATAGCCTTTCTCTTAGCTATTTCTTTAAAGAGACTGGGAGATCTCCAAGCCCTGGCATTATCGCCAGCTTGCTTGGGGTGTGCCCCCGGCGGAGTTAAGGCCATCCTGCATCCGAGACCCAGCTATGTGCCTTAAGTGCAATTTATCATGGCTACGTCCATGGTCCTGCAGGTATTTCATCCTCCACCTCATGTGTCGGCAAAAGGAGAGGAACCTTGCTCTGCCAGTCAGAGTTCCGAGTATTACCTTGAGAGGTCCTCTTCTTGGAGGAGGTCGGACCTACTGTAGTGTGTTTGGATCACCTATTAGGGGCTCCCGGCTATACAAACCATAAGTAGGCCTACAAGGTGCGGAATTTCCCTTCACCTTTGGCCGTTAGGGCTCATTCTACTAGAGGCATGGCGTCCTCTAGGGCCCTCCTTTCGGGAGTTCCCATCAAGGAGATCTGTGATGCAGCCGGTTGGGCTACCCCACACACTTTTGTACGGTTCTATAGTCTGCACCTCCCCAGTACGCCTGGCTCACGTGTGCTCTCGTCCTGCTGAGTGCCTAAATCAGTTTCACTCCTGGGCAGGCCTGTTTCGGTGCGTGGCCTAGTGGGCATTCGTTCCCCAAAGAGTCGATTCTCGACGCAGTGTTGAGTTCCCTCGAAAGGGAACGTCTCGGGTTATGACTATAACCCTTGTTCCCTGAGAAGGGAACGAGACACTGCGTCGTCCTGCCACGCCCCTCGAGGCCTTAGAGCGTCTTGCTTCATCGCGGAGCTGATGTGTGTGTGTGTCGGCGTCACTTTTATGCATCCGGTTATGCCGTCACATGTTACGTCACGACGCAACACCAATCAGGATTGGATTAGTTTCATTCTTACTTCAGAGGCGCACGCTAAGGGAGCGTCCCCAAAGAGTCGATTCTCGACGCAGTGTCTCGTTCCCTTCTCAGGGAACAAGGGTTATAGTCATAACCCGAGACGTTCTGTCAACACTGCATTGGCTGCCTATTAAACATTGTATAAATTTTAAAATATTGCTGATTACTTACAAAGCACTAAATGGTTTAGCTCCGCAGTACTTGAGGGAGCTCTTAACGCATTATAGTCCTTCACGTCTATTGCGATCTCAAAGTTCCGGCCAGTTGATAATACCTAGAATATCAAAATCGACTGCTGGCAGTAGATCCTTTTCCTATTTAGCACCAAAACTTTGGAACAGTCTTCCTAACATTGTCCGGGAACCAGACACAGTCTGTCAGTTCAAAGTAAGACTAAAAACACATCTCTTTGACCTAGCATTCATAGTACATAATACATTATCGACTTCTATAATTCAATATTAGGCTGCATAGATTAGGTCAGCCGGAACTGGGAACACTTCCCTTAAATCCTGATGTACTTGTTACATCATAAGAAGAATGGCATCTACGCTAATTTTAGTGTCTTCGTTTATCCCGAGGTTTTCCAGCAGCCTGCAGGATCCAGGCCGTTTCCAGATCTGACGAAGGACCTTCGCCTGGACCCGATGACAATTCAGTGCTGAAGTGAAAACTAGCCTCTCCCTATGGAGGATCCCTATACCACTCTACAGATAAAGCGTTGTGGAATTTTTGCGGTTCGCGTACCTACTCGAAGTGATAAAATAAAATAAAACTCTGCATCAAAATTTATAGACAAGACCATTAGTTTGTTTAGGCATGGTTTGTAAGGAATTACAAACCTGCACACATATATTCAAACGCACATAACTATAGAATCAATTCTTAATGCGCATGTGAACGCCATCAGCATCTATCACAGGTTCGCGTTTAAAGTCTGTTTAGAGAGAACGGTGTCGACTTAGCGGCCCCTAATTTAATAACAAACGATCATTTAGACGGAAGTGAATCAATCAAAACTAACTTTAGCTGGAAAAAACATTATTAAAGAACCACTATAAAACCAAACCAATCTCTGTTACCTTAAATTATGTTTATCTCTGTAAAGCTGCTTTGAAACAATCTACATTGTTAAAAGCGCTATATAAATGAGGATGACTTGACTTGACTTGTGTCTGTAGAGGGTTAGACCCTCATTCACTATTCCCTACATTACTCCACTAATATAGTTCACCTGAGTTAGTGAATGAAAATGAGTGAGTGAATTTGGACACTGAGTGCGCCGGAAGGGCTCCCGCTTTTGCATATAGTTTGTGCTTGCTGTTTAATAATTATTTGAAACTTAGCAAACTGGCAGCTCCAGTAGTAATGAAAAGATTTTTTGAACTCTGCATGGATATGTCACGGTCGGTGGCTTTGAAGAATTGCACGACAGATACAAACTGACTTTTAATCTAATAGTAAACTGAACACACTGGAGAAATAACAACCACGTAACCATAAACATTGAACAATGCAAGACAAGGAACTAACAGAAAGTAAAGGCTTAAATACAAGGGCAAACAAAGAAGCTAACAAGATAATTAACAAAACATACCTGAACGAAGGACTCAAAATCAATTTGTAATCAGGGAGGTGCCGGCAGCGCAGGGAGCCAAGGAGGTGCTGGCAGCTCAGGGAGCCATGGAGGCACCGGCAGCTCAGGGAGCCTGGGGCGGGTTAGTGGTCTGAAGCACAACAGACTCAGGGCCTGGAGCCGACACTGGACTGTGCTCAGGGGCTGGAGGCGACACTGAACTGTGCTCAAGGGCTGGAGCCAACACTGGAATGGACTCAGGGACTGGAGCCAATCTGTGTGTAGCCCAGACACACATAAATGCTAGAGCCATTATTGACAGTGCAACACTCTCTGGGTTAAGCTTTGGAATTTTCCTCAATGGAACGGACTCTGGAATTACACTCACTGGAACGGTCTCTGGAATCTGTTTAACTGGAACAGATTTGGGAATTTCTCTCACTTGAAAGAACATGGAGAAATAACCACGTAACCATAAAAATAAAACAATGCAAGACAAGGAACTAACAGAAAGTGAAGGCTTAAATACAAGGGCAAACAAAGGAGCTAACGAGATAATTATCGAAACATACCTGATGACTCAAATCAATCTGTAACCACAGAAACAAACAGGCAGGGAATGGAGAAAAACTAAACCAATTGGTAACACTTTACGGTAAGGGTACATGAATTATCATGAATTCATGTATAAATTCATGAATGAATTGGCATTAATTCATGCATTAATATCTCATGAATCATCAGGAACTAACACGAGTTCAACGTTTTTCATTCATGACTTCATGGATGAACAACACCTTAATTAAAACATTAACTAAGATGAGTATGAACATGAACATGTTAATCCGGTTTCGGGTTCGCTCTGTGAAGGCGCGCGCACTTTTCCATTTCAAATGTACTACACCGTCACCGACTGAAACACGGCATGTCGCAATCTATGACGAAGCAGGGAAGAGCCAATGAGCGTTTGATATCACTGCCGTAAAACATGACGTAACGTTTCTCGAGGGCGCAATTTTTGAATTTGAATTCATCACCAGCGCGGGATTTGTCGTTTACGGTCGCTGCTGAGAAATGGAGATGAAGATCACTGGATAAAAGACTGAATTTGGATCTGTTTCTTGCAAACAACGTATGGATTCTAAAGATTTGGATTACATCAAACTAATAAAATTGATGTCTTTTGTGAATTTATGTTGTGTTTTATAGGAGAAAACGCTTTTTGTGTCTCACGGTAAATAAACTATATTACAAAATGGTTAAACGAGTAAAGAAGGTATTTTTAAGGTTTTAAAGTGTAGGCCTATTCTTGTTTAACACCATGCAGGCAAAACGAGCAAAATGTTAATATTTATGAGTATTATATTAATAAATGCGACTGAAAACTTAATTGATAAGACAGTTGAATGCAATAGAGTCGTTTCTGTGTGTATAAAACGTAAATAAATGTACGTATGATAGAACTAACTTACACTTTACGTAAAAATACACACCTATTCTCATGAGATCACGTTAGAATAACGTTAAAGCATTAAAGTTAAGATCAAAGTCCATTTGTGTCCACAGTACATTGTTTGCAAAGGCTTGAACGTTCATGTTCATATTCATGTCATTTCACGTTTATGCCACCATTAATAGCACATTGTTCATCAGTGTTTCAAAGGACCAAGTCATCACTTTAGTTGAGGGGCCACACACATGATGAAGTCATTAAAATATTATGCTTAGTTGATAATGACTACTGCATTTGAATGTCAACAGAATTGATGTGCTATGAGCTGGGATTGGTCTATTTTGGGGTCTGTCCATTTACCTGCAGGCTATTATGAAGACATGAACATGCTTGGTAACTCAGATCATAATGAAAACACATTGTTTATCAGTGTTTCAAAAGACCAAGTCATCACTTTAGTTGAGGGGCCACACACATGATGAAGTCATTAAAAGATTATGCTTAGTTAATGATGAATGTATTTGAATGTTAACAGAATTCGTGTGCTATTTGCTGTGATTGGCCAATTTTGGGGTCTGTCCATTTACAGGCTATGAAGAAGACATGAACATGCTTGGAAACTCAGATCATAATTCAGAAAAACAGTTCTCACATTAATTGATATACAGTTCTAGCCTGTATGCATGCATGAGGTAATGTGGATTTTTGTATTAATAATTCGAAGAGTAGTCTTGCATGCATGAATTAATGCTTTTTTTATGCATGAGTTCATGATGATTCATGTACCATAACTGTAGCTTTATCCACAATGGATAGTAAAGACACATTTTTTTGTGAACAAAGAAAACATCATGATCATGCGTAATAAATCATAATTCATGATGATGTACTCATCTTAGTTAATGTTTTAATTAAAGGGTTAGTTCACCCAAAAATGAAAATTATGTCGTTAACGATTCACCCTCATGTCGTTCCAAGCCCGTAAGACCTCCGTTCATCTTCGGAACACAGTTTAAGATATTTTAGATTCAGTCCGAGAGCTCTCTGTCCCTCCATCGAAAATCTATGTACCGTATACTGTCCTTGTCCAGAAAGGCAATAAAGACATCATCAAAGTAGTTCATGTGACCTCAGTGGGTTAGTTAGAATTTTTTGAAGCATCGAAAATACATTTTGTTCCAAAAATAACAAAAACGACGACTTTATTCAGCATTGTATTCTCTTCCGGTTCTGTTGTCAATCCACATTCACGACGCTGCTGACGTAAGACGAGCTGACGTGTTATCTGGTGCGCCCGAGCTTCATTTACAGTCTGAGGGAGAGGCACGCTGTAAACAAAACAATCTTCGCAAACATGTCTAAGGATTTCGACACAGGGGAAGACTTGCATTTATTTTTAACCAGACATATTTATTTGAACCCGAATACACGGACGCACCAGATAACACGTCAACAGCGTCTTACGTCAGCAGCGTCACTGGACTCGTGAACGCGGATTGACAACAGAACCGGAAGAGAATACAATGCTGAATAAAGTCGTCGTTTGCAATGAAGCAATGTATTTTCGATGCTTCAAAAAATTCTAACTAACCCACTGAGGTCACATGGACTACTTTGATGATGTCTTTATTGCCTTTCTGGACAAGGACAGTATACGGTACATAGATTTTCAATGGAGGGACAGAGAGCTCTCGGACTGAATCTAAAATATCTTAAACTGTGTTCCGAAGATGAACGGAGGTCTTACGGGCTTGGAACGGCATGAGGGTGAGTCATTAATGACATAATTTTCATTTTTGGGTAAACTAACCCTTTAAGGTGTTGTTCATCCATAAAGTCATGACTGAAAAACGTTGAACTTGTGTTAGTTCCTGATGATTCATGAGATATTAATGCATGAATTAATGCCTAATTCATTCATGAATTTATACCTGAATTCATGATAATTCATGTACCCTTACCGTAAAGTGTTAACCTTGAACTCCGAGTTGGAGCAAATTCCAAATGGAAGTGAGCATCCCTATGCCCTACTCCCTTCGAAGGGCAGAGCCCTTGAAGTGGGGACTTTGGAGTGAGCAGGTCACTTGCGGGCCATTATGTAGTTGTTTGAAACGCACTTGGCGAAGAGAGCAATGAAAGACAACGTAATTTCCTCATTATCTTCACCTGGGATGTTCCCATGACAACACAGCATGATGTCCATCAGCTGATAAGCTGTTCTGACAATAGAAATGTATTATTATTGCTGTTAACAACTGTTGCAAATAAATATAAATTTTATAAAAAAAAGTTTTATAATATGCTGTATATGTATGTGTGTGAATGTATTTCGCTGCTCTCAACTTTAAAACTGCCATCTCATCTTTGAACCCTGCATTACCTAACACATTTCTAACCTATTCAAACTTATTCAAACATAACATGTCAAAAATGTGTGAAATATATCACATACAAAACAAAACAACTTGAATTGCACTGTTTGTAAGTTAACTCGAACTCTCCCGCCATCTATAGCTTTAAAATAAATCACGAGTATTTGCTGGGTCATCATAACCATAACCATAACCATGACCATAAATGATAAAATTACTTCCTTGAAGTGACCATCGCATGTACACTTCACTAACAGCCTTGTGGAAGGGCCTTTTGTGAAGGGATCCAGTTGTTCACTTTCATTTGCCCTTTAACCTGAGATGGGAGACTCTGAGTTTTCGGTTTCCGAACAGCTGAATTGAGGTAGTTCAATTCAATCAACTCTGAGTAGGTTGACTCTGAGTTAAAGCAACACCAAGTGACTTTTCCTCTGCGGCCGCCCTACAGGTTGGAAGCGGAATTGTCCATTACCGCTGTTGTAAATAATTTAGCCAACAGCAGCCTACTGTCGCACGCGCACGCACATGCTCTCTGTTTATCCAGCACCGGCTTTGGAATCAACAATGGCCACAGACAAGGTAGAGTGTGATGCATGATTTTATGAAAGTATGATGTATTGCGACATCACAAACGAGCAATTGTAGCAATTGTAACGCTTGCCGTAAAGCAAGTCAAATTAGTAGTTTTCTTATGTCTCATTAGAACTACAGAAACGCGACCCGATCTGGCAATCTTACATAGCGTGGATATATCAGATAAAGGACCGCAAAGCTGTGGCATAAGTGCAGTTCACCATGTCACGACTTGATGAACCACTGAAATGATTTTGGAAACATTATTTTAAGGTAAAAAAATCGTGCTTATTGTTGCTTTAAGCGTCTGCACCGTCAATGGTTCTTCGAAAATGCGATTCACCATGGAAACAGCACCCGACAAAAAAAGATTTCCGCATACTTCCGAGTTGATACGCAAGTTTAATTCTTAATCACTATTATATCAGAGGTGAAAACTGGCAGAACAGTATTTATTGAACTAATATTCATTTTAATGGTATCCCACAGGCAAAAAAAAAAATAATAAAAAAAATGTGGCAGCAGATAAAAATGAAGTATAAAACCATAATTGATTCAAGTAAAGTTTTAAGCATAAAAGATTCATGGGTGTAGGCTAAATTACTTTACAAACATTTGACATATTATATAAATATCATTCAGTGTCTTTTTCAAT
Organism: Gila orcuttii; assembly: GCA_026230005.1. NCBI lineage: Eukaryota > Metazoa > Chordata > Actinopteri > Cypriniformes > Leuciscidae > Gila > Gila orcuttii. The sequence goes on along the minus strand of JAPDVR010000002.1, from coordinate 48,567,507 downwards.
GTGCATCGCAGCTTTTTTCACATAGTCTAATGCTCTTTTCACATGATTAAATGTTCTCTAATCCAGCCTGTTACATTTCTTAATTAGGCTAATGAAACTGTTGCTTTTGTATTTGTAGGAAATAAAGATGACCAAATACGTGAATAATTAGTTATTTACCTGCTGTGGTGGTTGTTACGGCATATATCTCAGACTACCCTTCCATCTTGCATTCTTCCATTCCATACAATTTCATTTTCGGAAGGTGCGATGATGGGAATATGCGTGTCATAATGTATCTAACCACACTGGAAATCCTGAAGGAAATTCTAATTATTAGATTACTTCCAGAGGCCCGGCCGCAGAGAGATGTTATCAAGTGAACGTCATTTATCACTGATTTCTACACCACTGACCTAAGTCAATCTTGTGAAACTCCTGGTGGCTCTCACGGGTTTGTTCCCAGGAAACAACAGCGTGAGACAGAGGCACACTTTTCTTACCACTCTGCATACAGCAGCCTTACTATTGTTATATTAATTAAATAAATTCTGGGTTTACCGAAGAAAACCAGCTCCCAAACAGGTTAGGTTCACAGAGTAACTTTCCATGGTAACTGACTCTAAATATAAGTTACCTCTCTTTCAGAAACGGGTTTGACTTATCCTGCTTTCTCAGGTTTGACATGCCTCCCATTCTGAAACAGAAAACGTCTCGGTTACTAATGTAACCCTCGTTCCCTGAAGGAGGGAACGGGAGATATGACGTCGATGTGACGACGTAATTTTGATCCCAATTACGTCGTCACGTCGATGTCATGTCGAACGTGAGCGACTGAAAGGGAACCCAGATTTTCCCTCATTTCAAGGTACTCATAGTTTTCGATTAACATCCTTTCTGAGACAGGCCTCAGAACAGAAAAGCTAAATCAAACAATACAAAACGTGAAAACAGACTCTGACAGTATAAACCTTAATTTAACAATTTAATAATCAATTATAAAGGAATTTGTAACTATGAAATTACCCTGTACCCACAATTGACCAGCAGTTTGGAAAATGGATGGATGGATGATTCAGTCACGGGCGCTATCTTCTGGTAAAAAGCGGGAATTCATTCGGCATGAGCCTCACTGTGCATTATGGGTATTCTCTAGCCGTTGAGCTTATAATAGTTGTACACTCTGTATTGTGGTGCATTGTGGGATAACGTCCCACACCAGTGCAATCGATAACGTCTACCATGGTTTCGGACACCACTACAAATGGCTGTCCCCTCAAATAATGCCCTATCAAAGGGTATGGGGGTGATATCGGACACAGCCTCTGACACATAACTCTAACTGGAATGCGTTTAGCGGTGATCACTGGTGATCGGTTCTGCGCAGATTTTGCTCAACTCAAACAAGCCTTTTGTTTGCAGGGATAGCTGCAGGCCGGAGTAATGGGTGTGCCAAAAGGAGGCATGCCAAAAGGTGAATTGCTACAACATCCGAAATCGCATACTTTCCTACTGTATAGAAGGTGAAAAACAGTATGTGACAAAAGAAGTATGTCCGAATTCACAGTACTCATAAAAGAGTAGGCAAAAAGTACCTGGATGACCTACTTCTGTACGGAAGTAGTCCACCCCCCAAGATTATTGTTATGAACATGAGCCTCATCTGAAAAGCAAAGGGGGAGGTGTTGCTGTAATTTATAGTAATATCTTTAGTATTACTGAGAAGTCTAGTTTAAAATTTCACAAATGTGTTGGTGCTTAATGTAACACTATCTGGTGTAAATGATAAATCCCATTTGGCATATGTGCTGGCTACTGTATACAGGCATCCAGGGCATCATACAGACTTTATCAAAGAATTTGCTGATTTTCTATCAGAGTAAGTACTGGCTGCAGATAAATTCCTAATAAATTATTATCCATTTAAATCATGAAAGAAACGTATTGGGATTGGCATTTAGAGACATTCTTAACTCTATTGGAGTTAGACAACACATGTCAGGACCCACTTATTGTCTTAATCATACTTTAGACCTAATATTGTCACATGGAATCAATGTTGATGCCGTCGAAATTCTGCAGCAGAGCAATGACATCTCAGATCATTATCTAGTCTTGTGTATACTACATTTAGCCAAGGCTCCAAAGCCGACTCCCTGTTACAAATATGGTAGAACTATCACTTCTGCCACTAAAGATTGCTTTATTAATAATATTCCTTCCTGATCAGTTTCATCTCCTCAGCATCCCAGATAGCTTAGAAGAACTCGATGTTGCAACAGAAACCATTGACACTCTCTTTTCCAGCACTTTAGATACAGTTGCTCCTTTGCGCTTAAAGAAGATTAAAGAAAATAATCAAATGCTGTGGTACAACAACCATACTCTGACCCTCAAAAGAGCAGCCAGAAAAATTTATCATAGCTGGAAGAAGAGTTTTTTTTCGAGTTTTCATGGAAACAGAACACGATTGCGTACAGAAACGCCTTAAAAACTGCTAGATCAGCTTATTTTTCGTCTCTCTTAGAAGAAAACAAATACAACCCTAGGGATTTATTTGATTCAGTGGCTAAATTAACAACAAATAAAGCTTCAACTTCTGAAGTTTCCAAACAGTATAGCAGTAATGACTTTATGAACTGCTTTACTTGCAAGATTGACAATATTGGGGAGAAAATTTTAACTATGCAACCGTCTACTACAGTATCGCATCAGACTGTGCATTGTAGTGTCACTGAGGAAAAATTCCATTCATTCGTTGCTATAGGCGAGGAAGAAATATCTAAACTCTTTAAATCATCTAAACCCTATACCAACTAAGCTACTTAAAGAGATGCTTCCAGGAGTCATAGAATCTCTTCTTTAAATCATTAATTCATCTTTGTCATTAGGATATGTACTGAAAACTTTTAAGCTGGCTATTATTAAACCTCTTATTAAAAAAACGCAATTTGATCCTAGAAAATTAGTCAATTATAATTCTCAAATCTACCCTTTCTGTCAAAAATACTAGATAAGGCAGTATCCTCACGCCTATGTTTCTTTTTTTTAGAAAGAAATGGTACCTGTGAGGATTTCCAGTCAGGATTTAGACCGTATCATAGTACTGAGACTGCTTTCATTAGAGTTACAAATGATTTGCTCTTATCATCCGATCATGGTTGTATTTCTCTATTAGTGTTACTGGATCTTAGTGCTGCATTTGATAGCATCGACCACAACATTCTTTTGAATTGACTAGAAGATGATGTTGGCATTAGTGGAATTGTATTACAGTCCTTCCAGAAAAACGTTTTTTTGTGATTGTTGCGGGCAAAAATCCTTGATTACGCGGCCCGTTTTCTTTAAAAATGCGATGGAATATGCGGGATATTTATGCAATTTTATGCGATGAAATTGCGGGAACTTGCAGAAATTGCGGGAACTTGCAAAAATTGCGGGAACTTGCAAAAAATGCGGTTTGATGAAAAAGAGAAAAAAAGTGATTCCCGCAACACCCTGTTCTCACTAGGCTACTACCTTAATGTAAAGAGTAATTTCTTATTACTTCCTTTGATAAGCAAGCATACTACATCATAGAAAGTGCTGGGAATATTTAATTTCTCATCTTGTTTTATTTCAGACTGTAACGAGTGGAAATAAGGTGTGGCCCCTTTAAGAGCTGCGCGCTCCGTGTTGAACAGTCTGCAGTGTTATATTATATGTGCGCCTCGAACAACCCATGTGTGCGGGTAATATCTGTTTGATGCTACTTCTTTTGTCTTATTTTGTTTATTAAGTAACGATGTGACGGTAGAACGTGTGACAGACAGTTATACGAGTTCGATTTGTGAGATGTCAATCGCCTCCGTGAGTCTGTCTGGCCTCTGCAATAACTTTAGCTGTGAGCTATCCCGTCGCGTAATTGCGTCACTTCATAACGTTCCCATGGAAACGGGGAAATGGCTGCTCTTGTATGAAGCAAACGCAACATTTTTCAACTTTCTGCTAAGATATATGTGACTTTTTTGCAACGAAAATGCGAGGATTATGAAATCATGCAAACCCCGCATATTTTCGGAATATCTCACACGGAAATCGGCAAATTATGCGGCGAAAGTGCGGCGTATTTGAAAAAATGCGGCCCCCGCATGACTATGCAGACTTTGGCTGATTATGCATTGAATTCAGCGATCGCATAATCGCGTTTTTCTGGAGGGACTGGTATTAGCATGGTTCAAATCATACTTATCTGACAATTATCAGTTTGTAGCAGTAAATGAAGAGATGTCATTGTAGTACGGTTCAGTATGTAGGGAAGGAAGAAGACAGGGTCGGTTTGGAGACTGTGGGTTTTATTCCAAAAACAATATAACAATACACAAAGGGTTAAGTCACTTAAGACGTCTCGCACTCGGCCGGTTCACTCTCCCTCTCTCTGGATAAGATCCTTTCCCCGCGCTGCTTCAAGCGCGATCACCCACAGGTCTCCCAGTTGTCTCTACTTTGAATGATGTTTCCCCATCGCTTATATGCGGTCTCTCCACGCCAATCACTGAAACAAGACACAGGTGTTTGTCATTTACACTTGACCGACTTACGCCGCACCTGTCTCCTGATCCTCTCTCCTGTCACAGACTTCGCTAGACCACGCCCCACTTGCCACATACCTCCACCGCCCGACTCAGGCCGGGGAGCTGTGCAGCCTCCCCCTCCTCCTGGAGAGGAAATCGGCCACAGCCATCTGTGTACCCGGCCTGTGGAGCACCTGGAACTTAAAAGGCTGTAAAGCTAGGTACCAACAGGTGATCCGTGCGTTGGTATCATTCATGCGGTGGAGCCCCTGGAGGGGCACATGGTCCGAACAGAGGGTGAATTCCCATCCCAGGAGATAATAGCGGAGAGTGAGGACGGCCCATCTGATGGCTAAACATTTTTTTTCAATGTTGCTGTACTTAGTCTCTCTCTTGGAGAGCTTGCGACCAATGTATAGCACCGGCTGGTCCTCACCCTCTATCTCCTGGGACAGGACCGCTCCAAGCCCCGTGTCCGATGCGTCGGTCTGCAACAAGAGGGGGAGAGAAAAATCAGCAGAGTGTAACAGTGGGCCGCCACATAGAGCAGCCTTTACCTGGGTGAAGGCCTGCTGACACTGCTCCGTCCACTGGACTGATCTCACTGGACCTTTTTAGTGAGATCAGTCAGCGGGCTGGCGAGGTCCGAATAGTTAGGTACAAACCTTTGATAATATCCCGCCAACCCCAGGAACTGTCTCACCTCCTTTTTGGTCTTGGGTCTCGGGCAACAGCTGCGGTCTTATCAATTTGGGGACGCACCTGCCCGTGACCCAAGTGGAAGCCCAGATACCTGACCTCTACCCGCCCAACCGCACACTTCTTTGGGTTTGCCGTGAGCTCAGCCAGTCTCAGCGCTCTCAGGACAGCGCGCACATGCTCCATATGCCACTGCCAGTCATTACTATAGATGACGATGTCGTCCAAGTAGGCAGCGGCGTATGCAGTATGGGGCCGGAGAATTCGGTCGATGAGACGCTGAAACGTGGCTGGAGCCCCGAACAACCCGAACGGAAGTGTAACGAATTGGTGTATCACGAACAGCGTGGTAAAGGCTATTTTTTCTTTAGACAAAGGCGATAAGGGGATCTGCCAGTATCCTTTCGTTAAGTCCAATGTCGAATAAAAGCGAGCGGTTCCCAGCCGATAAAGAAGTCCGTCAATCCGCAGCATTGGATAGGCATCGATCTTCGACACAGCATTAACTTTGCGGTAATCCACACGGACCGAGCCGTTGGTTTTAGGCACTAAAACTATCGGGCTGGCCCAGTTACTGTGGGATTCTTCTATTACCGCCATGTCGAGCATCGCCTCTAATTCAGACTGAACCACTTTCTTTTTGTGTTCAGGTAACCTATACAGCCGGCTGCATACGACCACGCCTGGCTCCGTCTCAACATGGTACTGAATAAGATTAGTTTGACCGGATAGGGGCGAGAACACGTCGGCAAATTCTGCCTGCAACCGGACTACGTTAGCAATCTGGGACGGTGAAAGATGATCTCCTCCCGGGGCCAGTGCGTGTTCCTATCCGTTAGAAGTACCACATAATTGAGATCACCTTCGCTGTGTGACCTCAAAGGGCCCTTGCCACTTTGTGAGTAATTTAGAACTCGACGTAGGGAGCAATACAAGGACTTTATCTCCCGGTGCAAACTCTCTCAGTCGGGTTCCCCTGTTGTATGACTGGGTCTGTCTGTCCTGAGCCTGTAACAAATTCTCCATTGAGAGCCGCCCCAAGGTGTGGAGTTTTGTTCTCAGGTCCAGGACATACTAAATTTCATTACGACTCTCTGAAGGTCCCTCCTCCCAAGTTTCTTTCAGAAAGTCCAGAACGCTGCGGGGCTGACGTCCATAAAGGAGCTCGAAGGGGGAAAACCTGTGGAGGCTTGTGGGACCTCGTGCACAGCAAACAACAGGGGTTCCAAGCATTTATCCCAATTTTTGGAGTCATCGTGAACGAATTTACGAATTATGGTCTGTAACGTGCAAATAAATCGTTTGACCAGTCCGTCTGTTTGTGGGTGATAGACGCTGGTACGAATCGACTTAATGCCCAACAACTCGTAATGTTCGCGTAATGTACGTGACATAAACGCCGTGCCCTGGTCAGTGAAGATCTCTTTCCGTATCCCCAGTCGGGAGATTAAACGAAACAGTACATCCGCCCACACTCTTAGCCGAGATGGTGCGGAGAGCCACTGCCTCGGGATATCGGGTTGCATAGTCCACTATCACTAATGAGAACCGATGTCCACGTGCGGATCGTTCTAATGGCCCGATGAGGTCCATCGCAATTCTTTCGAAGGAGACCTGCATTAAAGGAAGCGGACACAATGGCGCTTTTGGGGCAGCCGGCGGATTTACCAGCTGACATTTACGACAAAACGCTCACCACCTGCACACGTTCTAACGTCCCGCGATTGGATTAGAATGAGCCGCCTGGAAAAGCATTTCCCGACGGCTTTTTGGTACCAATAATTGGGTTGTAATCTGCTTTGACTGAGTGTCTTGCGTCACTCGATACAATCTATTTTTAATAACCGCAAAATAAGGATAGGTGAGCGGACAGTTGGGTTGGAGAGACTGACCGTTGATGGTATGGACCTGTTCAAATGCGTGTTTTATTGACTCACCTCGAGACTGCTCCAGGGGAAAAGCATCACGCTCTGAGAGAATCTCCCGATTGCACTCGGTTCCCCTGAATCCAGTCTTGAGGGTCCTGGTTCAACCTCTCCCATCTGCACCGCCGCCCCTCTATCCTGGGCTTTCTGTATACAAGAGACATCCGCACATAAGCCACTCAATAATTCACGAAAAGCTGGCCAATTTGTTCCCAGGATCAGCGGATGTCGGAGGTGCGGGTTAACTGCCACCTCTATCCTATGCTTTTGACCCCTAAATTGAATCACAGCGGACATTAACGGATAATTCACCACGTCCCCGTGCACACACCAGAGGGATAGGTCGAGGGGAGGTGGTAGAGGAGGGGGAAGCTGAAAAAGAAGAAGAGAGAGAAACATTAGGGAGGGTATCGCCAAGCCTGGAGCCCGCTACCAGCTGATCCTCCGCCAGATGGATGGCCGAGTCCAGCGACGTCGGTCGGTGGCACTGGACCCACTCTGCCATCTTCTTCGGGAGACGAGCGATAAACTGCTCCAGCACCACACGGTCGATGATTTTCTCGACGTCGCTTCCCTCGGCCAGTAACCACTTGCGGCAGGAGTCCCGGAGCTGTTGGGCCATCACGAAGGGCCGGCCGTTGTCGCCCAGATCCAGCGCCCGAAATCGCTGGCGGTGATGCTCTGGACTCCGGCTGACCCGCTGCAGGATGGCCCTCTTGAGGTTGTCGAAGACCAGGAGGTTCTGGATCGGCAGTTGTTGGGTAGCCGCCTGCGTCTCCCCAGACAGCAATGGGATGAGGCGCACCGGCCAATGCTCCTTCGGCCACCCACCTACCTCTGCTGCTTTCTCGAAGAGGTCTAGGAAGACCTGCGGGTCATCCTGGGACCCCATCTTGTTCATGGACAGGTGTGAGAGCTCGCCCGGTGGTGGCGTGGCTTCGGTCCAAACCTCCCGGTCCATCCAGCTCCGGAACCTCTCGCTGGCTCTGGACGAGGAGCTCAAAACGACTTTCCATGTTGCTACTCATACCCACCAGGGCCTGATGCTGCTCGAGATGGAGGGCCGCAAGAGATGTTACGACGTCGGCAAGTGGAGACGCTGACGGCGGCTTCCATCTTCCTTCCCGGGTTTCGGCACCAGTGTAGTATGGTTCAGTAGGGAAGGAAGAGGACAGGGTCGGTTTGGGGAGACTGTGGGTTTTATTCCAAAAACAATATAAAAATACAAAGAAAAGGTGTGCACACAGCGCTGCAACATAAACTCAATTCACAAAGGGTTAAGTCACTCAAGACGTCTCGCGCTCATGCACTCGGCCGGTTCTCTCTCTCTCTCTGGATACGATCTTTTCCCCGTGCTGCTTCAAGCATGCTCACCCACAGGTCTCCCAGTTGTCTCTACTTTGAATGATGTTTCCCCGTCGCTTATATGCGGTCTCTCCACGCCAATCACTGAAACAAGACACAGGTGTTTGTCATTTGCACTTGACCCACTTACGCCGCACTTGTCTCCCGATCCTCTCTCCTGTCACAGACTTCGCTAGACCACGCCCCCTTGCCACAGTCATATCACAAGTTCAGTATGGAGTACCGCAAGGCTCAGTACTAGCGCCATTGCTTTTCACCCTGTACGTGCTACACTTGGGAGATATCATTAGGAGGCATGGAATTAGTTTTCACTGTTATGCTGATGATACTCAGCTCTTTATTTCTTTGCACCCCAATGAAACTTACAGTAAGCCCGTTTAGATCGGCCCAAAGGCGCTTTCCGTTAACGGGTGAAGGTCTCTGCGCGTTACTGTCTTGCTGCGTGTCAAAGTAATTTGATTAAATGAAATAAATGTTTTCATATGTTTTACCTCGTTATTTCATCTGACTCCATAAATGAAAAGGTTTTAATGATATCTGTGCATCATTAAATGTGAGCGAATGTTTGACTATTCTTTTTAACACTTAATGTCACTTAAAATAATGTCAGAGTCAGTTAGAATAAAATCAAATGTTTACAATTTATTATGTCAGGTAAATGTATCATGCCAATTTCATAATCTGTTAAAAGATAATAGATAGAAAACATCAAATGCTAGAGAGAAATAAAGAGAGAAGATGCTAATCTTTACATTATAAAATACATGATGCGAAGTGTTTTGCATGCACTTCACATCACGGGCTGGTCTGGGTTACAGATAGTGATGGGGACGAGACCGCCTATACCGAATCCGAGTCAAGACCGAGTCTTTGAAGTGTCGAGTCAGAGTCGAGACCGAGTCCGTTGGTTTTCAAATACAGTCGAGTCCGAGTCAAGACCAAGTCTTTGAAGGGTCAAGTCCGAGTCGAGACTGAGTCCGTTGTTTTTCAAATACAGTCGAGTCTGAGTCAAGACCGAGTCTTTGAGGAAGCAAGTCCGTGTCGAGATTTTGTCTCGACATGTCAGTTTTGATATTCATGGTTTAATATTACCCCAGTTAATAATCAACAGTTAAGCCTACAGACTAAGATAGATTGGGAATTGTTTAGAGGAGCAGTCTTAACATCTTAATATGGACTATGCTTTTACTATCATTAAAAAAATCCCTACCACATGCATCATCTTCTGCCTATTTTTCTAAAATGTTGCAACAGTGCTGCTCTGTCATCAACATGTTAAGCCCACCGTGACTTTCTTAATCATAGTTAGGACATGCAAAGCAAATTAAAATTTTCTAGTGGCATGTCTAAATTAGTAGGCTTAGCTACTTTATAACATTTTCCAATATTTCCCAATTTTAAATATTTTGACAATACACTCGAATTCAGTAACTTTTAAAAATTGATTCCCCCATAACACACACAAACATTACATAAACACAATTGCACTGTGTAATGCAGTTAATGACTATACTGACTCTTTTACACCACCCTCCCCTCCCCTCCCACAAACACACACACCCAAATACACACACATATAGTGTATATCACACTACGTCACACTGCTGTTAACAACTAAGTTCTATGTATAGTTGTAGTCCCCCCCCCCCCAAAAAAAAAAACATGAACATAAAAAAACACAGTTCTTAACACATGAACGGCATGCAGTTACAACTACAGACGAGAACAAACTGTGCCTGAGATGGGACCGATGTGGTCTCATAATGAATCCACCTCGGCTAAAAACAAGTGCAACGGGCACTGAAGACGCCGGCAGTTTCATGGCCAGCATGTGGATTTGAGGGAGACAGGTCTTGGTGTTTGCCCCAAAGTGAAGAGCATTCTCAATGTCCCCCTCCCCATTACTGGCCACTAAACCATTTCCTCAAGTCCCCACTCCCACCCTAACCCAACACCCTTTTGCAACCAAACCATTTAGCACCCCACATCCCCTGGACTCACATAGGCACACACTCTTCACTTTACTCTTCCCAGTCAAGAATTTCGTAGTTGCACTTTAGAAAAATCAGAGATGAGAGCAAGCTGTGTCTGAGACAGGACCGATGTGGTCTCATAATGAATCCAACTCGACTAAAAACACGTTCAACGGGTGCTGAAGACGCCGGCACAGACAACAGTTTCATGGCCAGCATGTGGATTTGAGGAAAACGCTCTTGGTGTTTGGCCCAAAATTGAAGAGCATTCTCAATGTCTGTGTCTTCAATAGTCTCAAAGTATTTTGCAACCTGCGTAGCAACAGATGTTTGCTGCCCTGTGCTGCGCTTTTTGAGGGATTTGTACCTCGACAGCATGCGACCACATTTCTTTGGTGGGGAGTCATCATCCTCTTCCAATGTGGCGTCCAAGTCATCTTGTTCTCTTCCGTATCTCTCAGCACATTTCTCAACCTCTGCAACCAGTGTTTCTGTGAGACATGAGGACATGAGCACGTCATATCAAATGTTATGTAGACTAGAGATTATGATCACGCTGTGTTATGTTAAACATGTTAAATGTAATCCTGGAATAATTATCACTGTTGTATGTTATTACCCTTGCACTCTGTGGTAAAATGTAATACACCCAGTTTAATATGTTCTGGTGCGCAAATATGATACGAATTTACAGTAAGTTTTCATACATCAGTTTATGTACTAACCTTTCAGTGATTTTTTCAGGTCCTCTCTGTATCGCCTCTGGTATGCTGCACCCTGCTTGCACATCACATTGAGATCCATCCAATTTAGGCCAAACTGTGGGTCCAGCATTGTGGCAAGGGTATAGATTTTGTTGTTGAATGGCTCCTCCTTCCCAGTTTTCCCAGCCATGTCAAACTGTTCAAAAATCCCCTGGAAGCGTTTTTTTTCAGTGATCCATGTAGTGCCCTTGCGATGGGTCTACACAGGATATAAGTTGTTTCACATTTTATTAAATGGGTGTTCAGGTCAAGAACAGTCGGCACAATGATGCTGATAGTTACAAATTTTTTCCCCTCTGTTAAGTTAGTAGCCTCAGCAAAAGGAGCAAGAATTGAGGTTAAGTCTCTGAGTTGGTTCCACTCACGTGGCGTGAAAACAACATCTGAAAAGTCGTTAAGACACATTTCGGTCAATGTTTTGTGATCCAGAGAAGTCAGTGCTTGTAGTTGTTTAAATGTACTATTCCATCTGGTGTTGTTCGCTGCAGGTACAGTTTTTGTTGTTCCACATGTGCTTTCAAATGTGTCTTTGAAAGCCGAGCTGGTGTGTAAGAGGGTAGAAAAGCGAGATGCTTTAGCAATGGCAAGACTAATTGATTTGACCTCTTTCATTCCATCTGAGACAACTAACTGAAGAGAATGGGCAAAACAAGAAAGCCTCTCCCCCGATAGCCCAAGTTCTGTGTCCTCATCAGTGTCCTCCCATAACTCCTCATCATTAAGATCATTCTCGCTTTCTGTGTCAGAGGCTTGCTGCAGGGGCATTTGCACTTTGAAAGCGCATTTCATGTTGGCGGCATTGTCTGTTATAATATAACAAACTTTTTGCGTGATGCCATATTCTTCAGGTATTTCCTCAAAAGCTGCAGAAATCCTCTCACCACTGTGCCGTCCTGTAAACCGCCGACATTCAAGCAGGTACGGTTCAAGCACAAAGGATCCATTAGAGCAGTGTACTGCATGCGCAGCGACGCCAAGAAAGGACCGCAGTCTGCGGTCAGACCAGATATCAACGGTTACAGAGACAGATGGTTGACTCTGCAATCTTTCAACAATAGTCTGCTTCACTTGGTTCACCAGTACTGGGATTCTTTTCTCGGAGATAGTACTTCTCGAGGTGGGGGTGTATTTTGAGTCCATTACTTTCAGAAATTTTCTAAAGTAGCAATTCTCCACCAAAGCCAGAGGCAGTCCACAGCCAATTACCAAGTCCTTAATGATGGATGCATTGATTGCTTGCTGCCGAGGGGATTTAGAACTGTAGATCAAAACATTGGAGAAGCACGCAGATACTGATGGTTGTGCAACATCAGTTTGGTCTTGTGCTGCCTTGTACTGCAGGAACCTGTAAGAGAGAGGGAACATCCACAAATTATTATATATCAGCATTTTAAAACTTCATAATGTTCTCTATTATAAACTATTCATTGCAAAACTATATACGTTGAGATCATTTATAAGTTTTAAAGGCATAAGCTCTCTTACTGTCTGTTGGAACTAGGTCACCTTCTTTTCTAATCCAAAATAGCCTAGGCCTAGCCTAATACATGCAAGGTCATTTCCACATTCCTGATGTGAAAGAAAATTACCACGGACAGCCTATTATTACTATTCAAAATTATTAATATTCAAATTTGTAACCACCCCACAACTTGTTTCACTGCAAAGCAATCTTAATGGTGGAAATTATATTAGGCTACCTACTCGAAATTATCAGCCTATGTCTACATACTGCTGAATGTTGTAACAAAGGCTTTATGTAACAATATTAATGTAGATTAACAATTAAACAAGATGCAGATGTTGTAGATGCGACTAATTTTAATCAACACTGTATGTGGACATTAGAGGAAGCAGAGTCTCTCTTGTTGTCTTACACACAGGGGCGGTTTCTTCATTAGGGCGATGCACCGCCAAAGTGTGAAAGGGACTTTTTCAATCACATTCACAATCTCATTTACCACAGAGTTGCTAGCCGTCACTGTGCCTCTGGATATAGTCCAATCAGCGTCATGTCACGTTCTGTGGAGTACCACCTCTTTTTGGGCGATTTCACTCTGGCTGAGAATCGCCCAGTGTGTTCCCATAGACTTACATTAAAAGATGTTTTTTTTTTTCGAACTGCAGGCACTGCAATGCATTCTCTATGGGTTCCGGGAGGGCTCGCACTAACGTGCTTACATCATCATACGTATCCTTGACTTGTGCAGCGATTGGTGGGAACAAACATACACTATTAAAAATCTTTAAGATTAAGTGACAAATAATATTTGAAAACAATTTTGAATTTGAACAACAAGAAAAAATGAAACACTACCTTAATATCTTTATCAAATGTGATTTAAAAAATAAAAATAAAAAAGAGAACGAGGGCGAGAGAGACTGTTGGGACATCTCGCGAGTTGAGGCCAGTTGAACTTGAACAACGTCATGGCGAACGCAGTTAATTCTATCGTGTCAGTAAAAGAAGTACCATTCAGCCGTCGTAGTAATCAGGACCAGAGCTCATTTCAGGAGCAGGAGTAAGTTAGCAACAGGAACAACAAGATCTAAAGGTCTTGGGAGAAGAAAGACAAACAGAGGCTGTCTAAGGAGGTATTTATTGCTGACCATTTAAATACTCGAGTGTTGGAAAATCTCACTTTGTTTTTACAATCAGTTTAGGAAAGGATGGTAGCAGTCTTTTTTACTCCTAGCATTGTACTTTGAAATTTGTACATTCCATTCGAACACCAACACAATCTTTATCCTACACGTCAACGATTCAGTCAACAACATTATTTGTCGCCACCTAGTGGAATCTTTAATAAAATAAACTATCTGGGTGGATTGAAAATGCATTTACTGGTCAAAAACCCTTGTCAAACTCCATTTGAGCTTGAATTTTGGTAAAATGTTAATTAACGTAACAACAACACACACACACACACACAAATCATCGCTGTCGGACGGAAGCCTTGTAACGTTATGTCCAAAACTGTTACTTTTCAGGAAACGAAAGAAAACCTGTTTTAAGTTGATTCCTGCACATCTCAAACACTAAAGTTAAATCTATTAAAAAGTCTGCATGCGATAAAGTTGATCTGAAACATTCCCCCCCCCCCCCCCCCCCCCCGAGAGATTTTGCAGGAGCCGCCACTGCTTACACACAAGCACTAAAATAACCTCCCTATGTAGCCTGATATATAATTCAAGTAATATTCAACTCGACACGACACTGAGTGCCCTATTCAAGACAACTACTAAGTGTGTAGCTCAGACGAACAACTAATGTATTTCGCCCCTGCTCTTGTGTGTGTGGCTACAGGCTCGGCAGATAGATAACGTTTCCCAAGAAAAGCAGGACGCCGAAATTCTCTTCAAAGCTTTACTTAAGACTCACTGTAAAACTGTAAAGAAGACAAACAAAATATATCTTGGTATTCGTTTCCTGAGTGCATTTAGACACATTAAAAATGAATTGAAACCAATTGGTTAGCTTAGCTAACGCCTATGGAGAAATCCATATAGATGCTAACGTGTTAGCATTCACAAAAACTAATTGAGTAGCTAAATGGCCACTTGACATTAAACATTCAACACTTCTCACTGATAAAATAGAATGTCCCTGACATCATCTAAGAGAAATTTGTTTATGGTATTCTCCTGCTTAAGCCTTTCCCCCTGACTGTGTAAATGAGACAACTTACAGTTCACATCTCTGCTCTCAAGTTGGACAACTTGGTCAAGTAGGCTAGCTAGCTATCGTATGGATAGCTCTGGGCGTCAGAAAAAGACGCCAGTGGTGGGTGGCTCTTTTGTTTTGTTTGTTTTAGCAACTCAAAATACCATCTATTCTGTCATTATGCAACATGATCTCATGAAAATGTGTGTATTTTTACGTAAAGTGTAGTTCTACCATACGTACATTTATTTACGTTTTATACACACAGAAACGTATAATACTGACGTATTTACAGCACTAAAGCGTATAACATTTACGTATTGACAGCACAAAAACGTAATTTATTTACGTATAAACTTTACCGACATACAAATTTGTACGTATTCCTATTTAACTTATGCATGTTAAAATCGTCGCATTAATGTTTTGACTCTATTGCATTCAATTATCTTATCAATTAAATTTTCAATCACATTTATTAATAGTTTAACGTTACTCATATAATAACGTTAGGCTACTCATAAATAAAAACATTTCGCTCTGTTCGTGCCTTCTGCTGCAAACTTGTTTCGGAGGATTAGCCTACATGGTGTTAAACAAGAATACACTTTAAAACCTTAAAAATACCTTCTTTAATCGTTTAACCATTTTGTAATATTTGGTTTATTTACCGTGAGACACAAAAGCGTTTTCTCCTATAGACCCATAATACACCACAACACATAAATTCACAAAAGACAATTCAGCCCTTTATCCAGTGATCTTCATCTCCATTTCTCAGCAGAGACCGTAAACGTCAAATCCCGCGCTCGTGGTGGATTCAAATTCAAAAATTGTGCCCGAAGCGTTACGACATGTTTTACTGCAGTGATATCAAACGCTCATTGGCTCTCGCATGCTTCGTCACAGATTGAGACATGCCGTGTGTGCTACATTTGAAATGGAGAAGCGCGCACGCCTTCAAAGAGCGAACAGCGAACCGAATCGACATTTTCATGGATTAATAACTTAATTCTGCTCTGTAACGTTACCTCATACAAAACTATTATATACTGCCATAGAGGACTGCGACACATCGTCATGTGAACGACTTTTGGTACCGGTTTTGACATTTTCTCAATAAATGAATTATTGTGATTATACGTGTCTGTCTGTTGCTTTCTATCTTTGATCCCTAAGGATTAACAATGAGACCAGGATTATAATGTAAAACTAAAACTAACAGCTTTATGTCAAACACACTTTCTACTCAGGCATGGTTAGGTGAAGCAAAAATATGTTAGCGAGCATAGCATAGCTCAACAAATATATTACTGCACTCACCTGTCAGGATGATTTCTTCTAACGTGGCGATGGAAGTTAGAAGTTGTGCCATAGGTTTCAGTTATCGATGTGTTGCAGAATTGGCACCGCGCAGTGTGCTTTTTCTTCAAATCTTTTCCGGTAAACAGTTTGTGGTTCTGAAAGGCGAACTTCATGATGGCAGACTCGTTGCTCATCTTGCCGCCGCTCACACCAGGCAGCAACTGAAGACACTGACGGCTCTGACGGCACGGCAGTATCTTTGCATTGCACCATGGGACGTCATTTTCAAATAATGCCCGTCAACATTGCATTTCATTATTATTGTTGTTATGTGTTGTGTGTTTTTTTTATATGAACATAAAAAAAATGCGTTGGAAAAAAAAATCTCGAGGACTCGGTCTGAAATTACGAGTCCTTCTCCTCCCACTGTGGTCCGAGTCCGAGTCAAGACCGAGTCTTTGAAGGGTCGAGTCCGAGTCAAGACCAAGTCTTTGAAGGAACAAGTCCGAGACGAGTCCGAGAAAGCAGAAATCGGTCTCGACACTCGAGACCGGACTCGAGTACTACATCACTAGTTACAGAATCGCCACAAGCCTTCTTCAGCATCTCCCTAAATACTCAGACCAAGGCAGAAACCTCTTTTCAAATGTAAACATGAGTTCACAGTGGGAATTTGCATTAATCACCATCCCAGACTTACTGGGGACACATGGGGGCACACCCACAGCAGTTAACAAGATATCTCTAAACTCTCCACACCTTTTTTGGTTTATTTCTGTGGCAATGAGACCTTTGTACCAGTCGCACGGAGACATTTCAAATGATACCAAACATGTACAATACTTCATATTAAATCATATTGATTTATGGGTGAATTCAGGTAGGGATGGGTGAAGGGAATGATGTGTGAATTGGGAGGTGATCAACTCAAGTGTGATCGTGTCTCGAATGGGGATGGTAATATGGCAAGAGAGTTCAAATGTTAATTTCCTTTGTTTTCTCAGAGTGTAGCCCTCTCTTCAAGTTCTTCCAGTTTTTCCAGTCTTACAACTTAACAATTCACAAAATTAACAGAATGCATTGCTGATATAAAAAATTGGATGTCTAGTAATTTCCTACTACTTAAACTACTCTGAAAAAAGAGAGTTTCTAATTATTAGGTGAAAAACCTCTGCACTAGAATACTATCTAACACTTGATGGCTGCTCTGTCAAGTTTTCGTCATCATTTAGGAACCTGGGTGTGCTCTTTGATTACGACATATATTTTCAATAAAAAATGCAGAACAGTTAGTTCATGCGTTCATGACCTCAAGGCTAGATTATTGTAATGCTCTTCTGGGTGGTTGCCCTGCACGCTTAATAAACAAAGTCCAGTTGGTCCAAAATGCAGCAGCTAGAATTCTTACTAGAACCAGGAAGTATGACCATATTAGCCCGGTTCTGTCAACACTGCATTGGCTCCCTATTAAACATTGTTACTTACATTACTTACAAACAGTGCTCGAAGTGGGGCGGTACTCACCGGTACGCAGTACCGGCACTTCTACATTTTACTCTTAAGCGTACCTGCACTTTTTCTTGCGTACCGCTACTTCTCGCATGTAGCCGGTACTCGACCACTGACAGAAAAAGCGCCAGTGTCACGCCCGTTGATATACTTCGTTTGCAGTGCGTATGCAGTGCGTATTTTTTCCGCACCCATGTTAACAGGTTCGAGCTTTCACACTGCACGCGCATGCGGTCCGTCAATGCGCTCCTGGTGCTGTGCGTATACAGCAGTGCAGTGATAGTTCCGAGTCTATTTTTGCTGTGCTGCACGCGCTGAATTAAAGTGACAGCTCATGGTTCGTGGTCAAAACACAGATTGACATGAAAATATAATAATCTCACCATAAATGCATTTAATTAAAATGTAGTAATCTAAATGTATTTTTGGACTTGCAGACTTGGATGAGTTCCGTTTTCGGTTGCCCGCAAGACTCACCTGTTCTATTTTCGGGAGCTAGGTAAGATCTCTCCTGTTAACTAGGTGTAGTCAGGGTTTTCTGGTTTCTTTAGCTGCCCTGCCTGTGTACTGTTATTATTTTTGTTAATCGTTGATATTGTTTATTGTCTTTTGTGTACTTGTTCGCTTGAATCTCCAATTAAAAGCGTTATGGCGTGACTGGACGTCAGAAAGAAATTAATCGTCTGTGATTTTTGATATGTTCGGTCTTTACCTTGTGTCTGTTTTAGAACGAGCTAAAGCTGGTTAAGAGCCATAACAACTTAGAATACCAAATCTATTGCAGGCGGTAGATCCTTTTTCTATTTAGCACCTAAACTTTGGAATAATCTTCCTAGCATTGTTCGAGAAGCAGACAACTCTGTCAGTTTAAATCTAGACTAAAAACAGATCTCTTTAACCTGGCATAAACATAGAACATTATAAATTTCTATTATTCAAATCAGTTAAATGATTGTAAGGCTGCATAAACTAGGTCAGCCGGAACTGGGAACACTTCCTATAACACCTGATGTACTTCTTACATCATAAGAAGAATGGCATTTACGCTAATGTTAGGGGCTGTTTACACAATACCATTTTCAACTAAAAACGTAAAACTTTTTATGTGTTTTGGCCATTCATTTGCCTGAAAACACAAAGTTTTGAAAACGGGTTTCAAAGTGCAAGTTATTGAAAACGGTCTCCGTGTAAACAGTAAAAACGTGAATCTTTGAAGACGATGACGTCGTGCCAGCGTTTTTAGTCGTTTTTGCGAATCCGTGTGAATGGAGATCGTTTTGACAATGGTGTCGTCTGTACGTGGAAAACTCAAAGGAAAAACTTCTCCGTTTTAAGCATTTCGTTGTTGTGTAAATGTACTTTTTGTCTTTGTTTATTCCGAGGTTTACTGTAGTCAGCTGGATCCAGGCCGTATCCAGATCAGATGGAGGACCTCCGTCTAGACATGACCACAATGCATCCCTGAAGTATCAGCAGAGATTCTGACTACTAGATTCTCCCCTATGAAGGCCTCATCGACACGACAGTCATCGGCACTGATCCTCAACAAACTTGTCTCCATACTGGCGCGATAACTCCGATCTTCAACCAGATGGAACTGGATAAATATTCTGAATGTTCCGATCCAATCTGACTTCTAACCTGTTATGCTGCCTGAATCATAATCATACACTGTTCGTTCATGGCCCCCCGACTGAGTCTGGTTTGTGGTTTCTCCCAAGGTGTGTGCGAGCAGGATGATGCCAAGGGCCGTGAGAGAACGGCGCGAGGCAGGTGTCGTGATTACTGATGAGCGCCACCTGCGCGACGCACCGGTCTAGTAACTCTCACGGAGAAGCATAAGAGGAGCGACGACAGTGAAGGACAAGAGAGGACAGGCCTGGACTTTATGTTGTGTTATGTTTCTGTTTTATTATATATGGAAGCAGTGGTCCTTGAGGGGCTGCTGCCTTTACTTTCGTTTTGTTGTTTATTGATTTTACGTTATTAAAGTCCTTAAATGTTCGCCGGTTCCCGCCTCCTTAGTTCTTCCCATAACAACGAACTGTGTTACACAAGGTTTTTTTTTCTTTCTCTCCATTCTGTCACCTGATGGAGTTTTGGTTCTCTTGGCATGACATCAAAGCATCAGAGCGTCCGTTAAAGACGCAATTATGACGAAGTAGTAGTCCAAGACGCGCCGCTCCACCCTCTCTGCCGGTTCACATTGAAAATGAATAACTTCCGGCCACTTGTAACGTCAGTCAGAGAGTTTGAAGTCAGCCCAGATGAAGAATAGGAATGAAGGGGGTGGATTGGAATCCACTGCTGCTTCAATGTATATGTAATGAGTGATTATAATCAAGGTATTAATCAATATTTTTCCTTCTAAATATCAAATGAGTTGAATGACTTCTCTGGAGATTTTACTTTGTTATAGAAGTTACCAGTGTGATTACTGAAATGTTCTTTTCATGTATTCTTTAATGTCTGTATTTGATATCTGAATGCAGTAGCAGTGCTTGCTTATTTAGCCCAGCTTCCAGAAATGAAATATTTACTTGTTTTGTGATTGAGAAAGGTCTTCAACGTGTTAAAACATATAGGGGTCATTGAAGCCAATAGTTTAAGGGACCATTTCTTTGTTAAAGCCTTACTTTCCTGTTAGACTAAAGTTTAGCTCTCCTTGAGAGAAAGAACGCATTATCTTGATGTTTTGAGAGGACTCTCTTGTTTATAGTTAGAGCCTGGCCAAATCCAACCTTGGAAAAGCTGTGTGTCGGTGTGTGTGTTAGTCTTTTTGGTTACAGGTTAAGGAACCACTGGCATTATTTGAGATTGACTGAGTTGTTGTTCTGGGCATGCTGGCGCCCAGCAACCCAAATCTGCGACCTGGAAGGTCATGACGTGTCTAACTTCAGGGTCCGAGTGTCAGCTGCATAATCCATGGAGATATGCTTCAGTCTATCTGTATATGTGTGGAAAATTACTGTTTATCTATTTCTTAGCCAATGAGAAACATTCAACCTGTAAGCAATGACGTAGCTTAGACCTTGGAAATGGTATAACTGCTGTGATCTTTGTAACTGTAAGCAGGGAGGCCTACGAACTCCTGTGTGAGTATTGAAGCTGACTTCTGCTGATGAAACTGCAAACTATCTTCAGTAAAACTTTTCTTTAATTTATTATAATTCTGACTCTGGGTATTCATTCTTCATATCTGGTTCTGGGTCTTTGACTGTAAATCCCCTTACAGGAAATAAGCATTCTCACTCTCACTGTGCGTGCGTGCCTGCTCACATAAGAACAGCACGCATACAATAACGTACGCCATAGAAGAAGTCATCTTAAATGCATATCAACATTCATGTCATGAACAATACTTAAAGGGGAACTTGGCAACTGTTTCAACTTAATAAAACCGTTTAGAAATCATTTGGATGGTTAAATAACCTGTTCTGGTGAGAATGGTGACTTTCCCCGCTCCCCCAATGTTCCGAGGTGGAAAACCAACCTTGCAACATGGGGACTAACGTCCCGGTAAGTTGGAAATAGGAAGGGTGTTTCTCAAAACTAAGAATGCAAAGAATGGACTTGTGTTCTTGGGGAGAACGCTCTTGCTAGTTGTTCTTGGAATAATGAACTTACAAGGTGACGAGCACACAGAACGCTGCTGACAGTTTGAGACGATGATTCTGTGGGCCGGTTGGCTCGCTAGCTAACGTTACACCCGCAGGCGCTTATGGAGATTCTCACTTCGAAAACGTTTGAGCACATTTTCGATTTGCCATAAATTTTCGTAAAAATGCCAATATTTGAAATCTACACAGTTGATTTCTCGCATCAAATGTTCTCAGAAGTGATTTTAGCGTACGAAATCATAGAAAAATGACTTACTAACCTGCCTCTCTCTGCTTCCCGCTCCTTCCTCGAATGCCGATAATAACAAATGCACATGAGCAGCGGTTGAAAGGGGGAGGAGGGTGCCACTGTTTTACAACAGTGTTGTGAAATATACGCCCCACAGCTGTAGGGGGAGCTCGTTGAGACAATATGCGACAACAAAAGTGAAAATCAGCGAAGAAATGGCTAGAGTTGCCAAGTTCCCCTTTAACACTAGGTGGCAGTTTGTTGCCAACTTAGCGCCTTTGTCGATATTTTAGCAACTTTTCAGACCCCTTTAGCGACATTTTTACAAAAAAGCGACTAACAACAAATCTAGTGACTTTTTAGAGAAACCTCAGTAACCTCCAGATGTTGCCAGTACTGTTCTGCGAGCGCGAGCTCTTGCTTTCTCCCTGCCGTCACTCTCTCTAACTGCATCTACCTTGTTCAGTGAATGGCTGAGACGACCAGCAGCACATTCATGTGTTGAGCGCGCGGCGTTTTTTTGTTTTTCCACAGACTTGTCACTTATCTGCTTCTCTTTTGTTTTATATGTAAAGAGTTTTGTTTGGTCATTTTAATTTCCTTTCTTTTGCTTATTACTTGTAATACTCAATATCACAGAGCTTTCACCCAGTTTCCGGACTCTCTCAATTCAGTTAATTTTACACATATAAAAAAATGTAGTCATTCACTATATTATAGCTACTTGTTCTATTGTGTGACAAAAATAATATAGGAAATGAGAACAGCTTTATTGGACATTCGGCTATATTATATTATATTATATTAAAATACAGAGTGTGAGCATGAATTTAGAGAGAAAACACATTAGGCAGGCAGAACGCAAGTACGACGCGATGACGTCATGAATATGCTAATTGACGTATGACGTAATCTAGCGAGATTTATCGACTTGTAAGGCTTTAACTACTTTCTTTTGAAAATAGTTGGCAACACTACTAGGTGGCCGTTACACACTTTGACGGTGCTGATCCACTTCTCCGTGCGACACTTCTGTCGCGCCGCACTCCACTTTATTCCTATCGGTGCTGATCCACTTGTCCGACACGACTGTTGCGTGGTGTTGCGATGCCTCCCCCACATTTGTACGTTGATGGGCGTTCATCTGTTTACCGCTATGGGCGTGGTTTTGACCGAGCGGGAAATGTTGCGTATCAGAACAGAAGACCTGCGAGAGACTTCCCCCCGTCTCCATATGCTCTACTATTGGATAGACGCGTCGCGTTCAACGGACTTCATTTGCATAAAGATGGGCATCGGCCAGCTTTTTGACGCGCAACAATTTTCAAAATGAAGCGCCGCCTTCCCGGAATGCTTTGCGGGCGCGACAAAGTCGCTTGGCGTCACCCATTGGAATAAAGTGGAGTGCGGCGCGACAGAAGTGTCGCACGGACAAGTGGATCAGCACCGTATCGGTGTATATGCCCATCTTTATGCAAATGAAGTCCGTTGAACGCGACGCGTCTATCCAATAGAAGTAGAGCATATAGAGACGGAGGGAAGTCTCTCACAGGTCCTCTGTTCTGATACGCAACATTAGGCTTGTTTGAGATGCGCCTTGCCTGAAATGTAGTCGAGAGTAGGCGGCTGCAGTGAGGGGAGAAGTGAAAAAAGCGCAGGCAAGCCGGACAGTTCTCTCTTCTCGCAGTGGATCTGACACCTGCGAGATCAATGATAGATATCGCGGGATTCACGCTCGTGCACAGTGTTGCTAATAAACTGGATGTAATTTAAGTTCTGTTGCTTTTATATGAAAATAAATATAATGAACAAGACACCCAAAGTACTTGTTATTTAATTCCATTCCAAATCAGTGTTTATCAATCATTTTTTCTTTAATACAGACGTAGGCTATGTGTGTTTTTAATATATAATAAAATGACATTGCATAACCCATAGAGATCGCACTGTCCGAGAGTTTGGGAATATTCACACATAACATATACACATAAAACGTGATATCCGAGTTTTAAAATCAAACATTTTAAAAGAGAACAATACATAACGGTTGTTTAAACCAATCAACATTAAGCTGTGTCGTCAGCAAGCCGTTTCCCATCATGCTTTTGATCAGCGCAGTCGGTGGAGAGCAACTGCGTGCGACTGCAGAATGCGCCTTGCGGTCGCAAGAGTTTTTTGACACACGTCAGCATGACATCAGAGCAAGGCGGACCGCACTCGGACACATTTCTAACCGGCATGCATTACGCGCTGATCACCGGTGATCGGTTCTGCGCAGATTTTGCTCATCTCAAACAAGCCTATTTCCCGCTCGGTCAATACCACGCCCATAGCGGTAAACAGAGGAACGCCCATCAACGTACAAATGTGGGGGAGGCGTTGCGACACCATGCGACAGTCGTGTCGGACAAGTGGATCAGCACCGTATGAGTGGGGTGCGAACCACCGGCGCCCGATCTAGTCGCTGACTCAATCATCAATCAATAGGCTTGTTTGAGATGCGCCTTGCCTCGCCTGAAATGTAGGTGAGAGTAGTCGGCTGCAGTGAGGGGAGGAGTGAAAAAAGCGCAGGCAAGACGGACAGATCACTCTTCTCGCAGTGGATCCAAGGGGGTAATCCATCAGCCGGAAGTTGAAGCCTCGCGGGAGCCGCCATTGTAGCAGAACTTCACCAGCATTCCATTGACTCCCATTCATTTTGGCGTCACTTTGACAGCGAATAACTTTACATCTGAGGCGTCCAAAGACTTAATTTGTGCATTATTTATTTCTAAATAAACACGAAAATGTATAAAAGGCTCCATTACTTTGTATCTTACGTTATGGCCCCGTAGAAGCCGTTTTTGTTAAAACAGGCTAACGATTGCGTCATAACCACGCGACTTTATGTCGCACAATAGAGACATTACCGTATAGACAGGAGGAGAAGCTCGCAGGCAATCGGGGGGGCGTTCCGTCAAGGGAGAAGCCCATAGATAATGAGTCCATAAAAGCAACGGGACAAAATATTTCAACAACGTTTTTGGGGAATTGGAAATAATTCGGTATGTGGCAAGTGAATAAATATGAAGTGATTAACGTTGGCAATTTTCACGCACAGCTACTAGAAGATGTACGTCTGTCAGACAGGTTGCTCACGTCATCAAGCTTAGTTTGAGTCGGTTTGAGTCTGCGCGTCAGGAACGGAAGTGCTCAAAAATCGCTAAAAATGGGCTTCAACTGTCTCAACTGAGTTCCAATGAGATGGCTCTGTCCACTTCTTATACTGTCTATGAGTGGATCAGACAACTGTGAGATCAAAGGCGGATATCGCAGGATTCACGCTCGTGCACGGTGTTGCTAATAAACTGGATGTATTTTAAGTTCTGTTGCTTTTATATGAAAATAAATACAATGAACAAGACACCCAAAGTACTTGTTATTTAATTCCATTCCAAATATGTGTTTATCAATTATTTTTTCTTTAATACAGACATGTGTTTATCATTTTTTTTAAAAAATGACATCACATAACCCATATCGCACTGTCAGAGAGTTTATTCACACATAACGTACATATACACATAAAACATGATACCAGAGTTTTAAAATCAAACATTTTAAAAAAGAACAATTCATCACGGTTGTTTAAACCAATGAGCATTAAGCTGTGTTGTAAGCAAGTCGTTTCCCATCATGCTTTTGATCAGCGCAGTCGGTGGAGAGTAACCGCGCGGCTGCAGAATCTGACACGTGCGCCTTGCGGTCGCGAGAGTTCTCTTACGAGAGTATCTCTCGTACTGCGTAATATCTTACGCTATGGGGAAAACCTCTTTTCCACGAGATATTGAAGCCAAAAATTATCCTTAATTTTGAATTAATGTAAAACGCTGTGCAGCAGCATGCAGACATAGGCAGGACAGCTCGCGCGTATATTGGCTGCCCTGCGGCAACAGCAGCAGCCTATCGAGAGAGGCGCTGCGTGACACATATCCAATGGGGGCATTTCGCGCCCATTTCGTCACGTCCCGCCAGAAAAGGCGTGGTCTCGCCCTGTAAATATTGCTCGATAAGGCTGGTACACTGATTTTCATCTCTTCAGCGAAGCATCATGCATCGCTGGATCCGGAGTGAGAAGCCACGCCGTCTGAGGAAAAGCACACAGCGGGACGAGCCATTGAGTCTGAAGCCGCTGGCATCGCCGCCTTTAGCCGCCGTACCTGCTACGCTTTCCGGCGTTATATCCTTTTCAAACTGTGTGTGTGTGTGTTCGCCGCTGCGACACACATTTTTTCACTGTCTCTCTCTCTCTCTGCTAAAAGAGCTGCGTCTTTTGCAAGATGCAAAGATCCTGCGGCTCGTGCCGAGCCACACTCAGCGACGGGGACTGTCATGTTATCTGCGTTTCCTGCCTGGGTGAGGATCATGCGGCTCTCGCTCTCGTTGACGGCGGATGCCCTCACTGTGAGCTACTGCCTATGGTGACTCTGAGGACTCGCCTGGCATCCTTCTCAGAGCCTGCACTTCAGCCCGCTGTAGCGCCGCGCTGTAAAAAGCGCCGTGCTCAGCGCGCTCCCGAGCCTTCTCCTGCCCGCCAAAGCTCGCCGGTTCGCCCGCCAGCTTCGCCGGCATCGCTCGAGTCCCTCACCGACGGACAGCGGCCGCCGTCTGCCGCCGCTTCCTCCATTGAGGTCGACGAAACAGCCCCGAGCCTTCTCCAGCCCGTGATAGCTCGCCGGTTCGCCCGCCAGCTTCACCAGCTTCACTCGAGTCGCTCGCTGACGGACAACGGCCGCCGCGCGCCGCCGCTTCCGCCATTAATGACGACGAGATAGCTGCATATGTAGAGAAGGCCAGCTTCAAAACCGCGGCTAGCTTTCTTTACGTTATAAGAAAGCTACCCCGCCCCCCGTGGGCATGCGTCACCGGCGAAATGAGGAAAGAGTGTGTTTTTAGTCCCGCCGAGGCCGGACCAATCTCCATTTCTCAAACATTTCTCAGCTCCTCTTAGTTTGAGTGGCTGAAAATGTCAATATTGCAGCAATGAGCCTGTTGTATTACACGCACGCCTGCAAACAAACGACGACACACACAAAACTGTAATGACGCTCTTTATCCGCTCGGGCTATTTTAAGCTTCTGTCGTTTCCCCCTGTGGCTCAGTGGCGAAACCCAAAGGCTTCGCACGGGAGACCCGTGTTCGAGCCCAGCTCTCGCAGCGGATAAAAATTTAGTCTCGCCGCAGCCAGACTTACACCCAAACTTTTCACTCGTTCAGTTCCGAGAAAATGCGACTGTTCCAGTGTATTTTGCAGTAAACTAGCCGGTACCATGGCCCGCTTGCCTGCACACAAATGCCGTTTCCACGGCGACCCAGAAAAATCATGTAAGCAGTGTATTTTCTGGTATTCCGGCCACACCCGATG
Organism: Gila orcuttii; assembly: GCA_026230005.1. NCBI lineage: Eukaryota > Metazoa > Chordata > Actinopteri > Cypriniformes > Leuciscidae > Gila > Gila orcuttii. Next base: position 48,540,518 of record JAPDVR010000002.1, on the reverse strand, counting down.
GTGTTATGAGTGTATTAAAAATGCCACAGCCCAGTGTTCATTTCTACACACAAACACAGCCCGCCAAAGTGCAGGGCTCGCACAAATGAGTTCGACTCATGTCAATTGTGCATTATTTATAGTGAATGTGCCCACAACCCAGTGCCCACAAACACTACACACTGCATGTGCCACGTTTTCTGTAAAAGAAACCAACACACATACAGTCAGCTAAGGCCCACAGTGTTTAAGTCTAGCCGCGGCCAGACTCTACCGAAACTTCTCGCTCGTTCAGTTCCAAACAATGTGACTGTTCCAGTGTATTTTGCAGTAAACAAGCTGGTACCACAGCCCGCTTGCCTGCACACAAACGCCAGTTTTAAGGCGACCCAGATAAATCCCAAAAAGAGTGTATTTTCTGGAATTCCGGCCATGGCCGATGGTGTTATGAGTGTTGTAAGAATGCCCACGTCTCAGTGCCCATTCCCACACTCAGACACAGCCCGCCACAATACAGGGCTAGCACAAATAAAATCGACTCATGTTGATTGTGCAATAAATGTAGTGTACGTGCCCACAACACAGTGCCCACAACACGAAGCATGTCCCACGGTTTCTGTAAAAACGAAACCAACACATTTTCAGTTGGCGCGAGCCGACAGTGTTCTCAGTGCAGCGAGTGTGCCCGCTATCCCGCGCCCACTTTCCCTCACAGACATGCCGAACCCCACGGGGCTCGTCCCGCTTACCTTCTCTCCACAACCCGTCAGAGAGAAGCTGAGCGCGGTCGGGCTGCCCGCTGTGATCAGCGCACCCCCCGCCTCGCACACTACAAACACAGTGTCTATTTCTCAGCACACCGGAGCTCTCCGGCCGCCGCTATACCACGGCCAGAGCCCAGATTTCATTCTACCTCTAGCTATTCATGCAGATGCGTGGGCAAAGCTTCCCGGGGTATCAGAATGGGTGCTGAACACTATAAAAAGAGGCTATTCGCTGCAGTTCGCTCGACGCCCCCGCCTTTGCGCGGCGCGAGTCGAAACGACGGTAAAAAACGAAGTATCTCATCTACTTCGAGCCGAGATAGCGAAACTACTGAGCAAAGGGGCTATAGAACCTTTATCTCAGGCTCAGAGCGAAGGGGGTCTATACAGCAGGTATTTTCTGGTACCGAAAAAAGACGGGGGTCTCAGACCCATTCTAGATCTGCGACGGCTGAACAAAACGCTCACAAAGCGCCAGTTCAGAATGATTACAACCAGGAAAATCCTCGCGCAAGTGCGCCAAAGAGACTGGTTCATGTCAATAGATCTGAAGGACACTTATTTTCAAATACAAATAGCGTTACGTCACAGGCAATTCTTGAGATTCGCCTTCGAGGGCCAGGCATACCAATACAAAGTCCTGCCGTTCGGCCTGTCCCTGGCACCCCGTACTTTTACGAAGTGCATGGACGCGGCTCTCGCACCCCTGAGACTTCAGGGCATGCGAATTTTGAACTACTTGGACGATTGGCTGATTCTAGCTCGATCACAATCAGAGCTCATTGAACACAGGGCCACATTACTCGAACATCTCGAGAATCTGGGTCTCACAGTCAATTGGGGGAAGAGCTCGCTGTCTCCCAGCCAGAAAATATCTTTTCTGGGAACAGTGCTGAACTCGCTATCTATGACAGCGCATCTGTCGCGAGAGCGCACACGGGACATTCAGCGCGCCGTGAAATCTTTTCGCCGCGGCTCGACTGTCCAGCTCAAGAGGTTTCAGAAAATGCTGGGTCTCATGGCCTCAGTAGCTTCAGTGCTCCAGCTGGGTCTGCTTCGCATGCGCCCACTGCAGCTGTGGCTGAAAGCGCGGGTTCCGACCAGGGCATGGACCGCTGGTCGGTTTCGCCTCCGGGTCGATCTGAAATGCGTCTCAGCTTTGGAGCCTTGGAAGAAAACCGACTGGTACCAGTCAGGTGTGAGTCTGGGGACTCCCTCGAGCGTGAAGGTGGTGTCCACGGACGCCTTCACCTCGGGATGGGGAGCGCTGCTCGAGGGCAGACCGTTCTTTGGCCAGTGGTCAGAACGGGAAAAGCTCCTACATATAAACTGTCTGGAAATGATGGCAGTTGACAACGCGCTGCGGCGCTTCTGTCCCCAGATAAGGGGTCACCACGTCTTGGTCCGGTCGGACAACATGTCAGTGGTGGCATACATAAATCACCAGGGCGGCATCAAGTCCCGAAACCTTTACAGGCTAACAGAGTGCCTCCTGGTCTGGGCTCAGCACAACCTGCTTTCACTAAGAGCAGCGCATGTGCCTGGTCACCTGAATCTGGGACCAGACAGGCTGTCCAGAGACAATGTCCCAGCAGGGGAATGGTCGCTGCACCCGCAGACTGTTCGCGTCCCGCGAGAACGCTCACTGTCCGAAATATTTCTCCAAGAGCAAGGACGCGCTGGCCCACGTTTGGCCCCGCTGTCCCCTCTATGCTTTTCCCCCCATCTCGCTCCTGCCTCAAGTGCTGGAACGGATCAGGGAAAATGGATGCCCAGTGCTGCTTGTGGCTCCGCTCTGGACAAACCAGGCGTGGTTTCCAGTCCTGATGCGGCTGACCAGCACTGCCCCGTGGCCAATACCATTGAGGAGAGACCTCCTCTCCCAGGCCAAGGGCTCGATTTGGCATCCTCGCCCGCAACTATGGTCCCTACACGCATTGGCCATCAACGGGTACCCGCTATCCTCCCGGAGGGAGTGCTAAACACGATCACGCAGGCAAGGGCCCCATCTACAAGACGGCTCTACTCCTCGAAATGGTCTGTGTTCTCTGCCTGGTGTCAAGCTCAGGGCTTTTCACCTGTAGACTGCGGGGTCACGGAAGTACTTTCCTTCCTTCAAGAGCTGCTGGATAAGGGCAGGACCCCATCCACGCTCAAAGTGTACGTGGCGGCTATAGCAACGTTTACAAAACCTGTGTCTGGCCAGTCACTGGGGAAGAACGACCTAGTCGTGCGATTCCTCAAGGGAGCTCGGAGGTTGAACCCTCCTAGACCTCCTTCAGTCCCGGTGTGGGACCTTTCTACGGTTTTGGAAGCCATGAAAGGTGCCCCGTTCGAGCCAATCCATTTGTCAGACAGGAAGAATCTGTCTTTCAAAACGGTGTTTCTTTTGGCTCTCGCTTCAGTGAAGCGCATAGGGGACTTACAAGCGCTTTCAGTAAGCGCATCATGTATGGAGTTTGGGCCTAATGAGTCAAAAGTCATACTCAAACCGAGGCACGGGTACGTGCCCAAATCCCTCAACACACCGTTCAGGGCCCAGGTGATTTCCCTGTGCGCTCTCTCGGTTCAAGAAGAGGAGGAGGATGCGAGTCTCCTTTGCCCTGTCAGGGCACTGAGAGCTTATGTGTCCCGCTCGTCTGCCTTCAGGCAGACCGAGCAGCTCTTCGTTTTGTTTGGCGGACGTTCCAAGGGACTGGCCGCATCAAAACAGAGCCTATCCAGATGGATAGTCGACGCCATAGCACTGGCTTACACTTCTAAGGGCCTGCAGTGTCCTTTGGGTGTCAGAGCGCACTCCACGAGAGGCGTGGCCTCGTCGTGGGCATGGTATAGTGGCGTTACCTTGCAAGATATCTGTACGGCTGCGGGCTGGGCCTCGCCGTCTACATTTATAAGGTTTTATAACCTAGAGGTTCCCGCCTTACAAGCCAAGCTTCTGTCGGTATAGAATTCAGTGTTATCTGCCCCGCTGTGCCGGCCCAGATGCTGAGTTTTGCTTGTGCATCGCTCACTGAGCGATAACACGGCTCCATGGGTGTTGAATAACAGTTCAGGCTGAACACGCTCAACATAACTAGCTCCTATAGGATGCTATTTCATGGGGAATGATGCTTGCAGCCTCTCTTCTCCGACTCTCTGTGAGTCTATGGTGATTACGCACTACATGAGCCCCGGGCTACTGCCCTTGGGACTTTGGTGTCGGATCCCAGTACGCACGGCGTTTTGTATTGTGTTCCCCATAGCGTAAGATATTACGCAGTACGAAGAGCCGGATTAACGCAAAGGCAAACTAGGCACGTGCCTAGGGCCCGATTGGTGGAATGGGGCCCAGACAGAAGGACAAAAATAAAAAAATAAAAAAATGTACAAATGTCCTATCTACAATTTATTTCAATATTTATTAATTAACTAAAAATAGTGACGATGTTTATCTTAACCATAGACTGTTGCATTACGTCACATTAACGCCAGCCCATCAGGTGCTGCGAAGCAAAAGTCTAAATAGGCACGCAAAGAGGCACAGCTCCTAATGCAGGTGTGTGCGTTGTCGTCATCTATTTTGGAGTGATTGCAATGTATTCTAAATATAAACTTGTACTGTAGATCAGCGTCATTTCTGGAAAAAATCATTGACCGCTTTATTACGAGTTTAAAAGAGCGCGAGCGTGTTTAACGTGCCCAGACGCGACGCTTTGAATTTGCGCGTACAATGAATAACATCGCGTCGGGAGCTGACTAAAAACGCTGCAAAAGTAGGCTAAAACGTCCTGTTTGTATTCAAAGTTAAAAAGCCAACACACTACAACATTTTAAATGTTTCAAATAAAGGATCTCATGGGTCTATCTTCTAAATTCTGCTGATGATTAGATTATACCCTGTCTGACATCAGCCTACTTACGCCAATAATATTAGTTTAGAATTTTTTTTTCTAATCAGTAGCGATCGTGTCTTTCTCTTCCACTTGATTTGTGTATAGCATATTTAAGCTAGCAATGCAATGCATAATATCATATTACTTATATTAATAATATGACATTATCTGCAGTCAATATTGATTAAATGGGAGGGGAAAATCCTGCCCATACCGCAGCTATGAAAAAAAGATGATAAAAGCATATATCACTGAAAGTGAAGTGGTATTCTGGAACTGTGAATAAATTGAATAAAACAGCAAAATAACAATAACAATAACATCTTCATTAAACAAAAAAGAGATTACCTTAGATGAAGTTTGATTAATATGTACATACAGTAGCCTACTGGTAAAAAGTCTGGACCAATTACTATTTTTAATGTTTTTGAAATAAGTTTTTTATTATGCTCTACAAGCCTGCATTTATTTGATCAAAAATACAAACAAAAAAAAACAGGAATGTTCAGCAAGGATGTGTTAAATATATAAAAAGTGATAGTGAAGACTTTTTTAAAACAACTTTTTAATAATAAAAAAAAAATCCTGAAAAAAAGTATCACAGGTTATAAAATAAATATTAAGCACCATTTCTAACATTTGATAATAAATCAGAATATTATAAAGTTTTCTGAAGGATCACATGACACTAAATTCAGCTTTGCATCACAGAAATATATTTTAAAGTATAGTAAAATAGGAAAACCATTATTTTAAATTTTAATAATATTTCAATAGGCCTATATATTATTTTTCTGTATTTTTGATCAAATAAATCCAGGCTTGATGAGCATAAGAGACTTCTTTTTAAAAAACATTAAAAATAGTAATGTGTCCAAACGTATGTACTGTGTAAGTAAAAACATTTAAAATTAAACGTTGTATAAATTAAAAGGTTAGGAATCATATTTGTTTCAAGAGTTTTTTGTTGGGGGTGGGGGCCTCCAACATGAATATTGCCTAGGGCCTCCAAATGTCTAGAACCGGCCCTGAGTATGAGAGATACTCTCGTAAGAGAACGTACTCGGTTACTAACGTAACCTCGGTTCTCTCTAGAGAGGGAACGAGTACTGCGTATCTTGCCGTGCATACACAGCTCTGGTTCGCTTCGGCGATGAAAACCAGTGTACCAGCCTTATCGAGCAATATTTACAGGGCGAGACCACACCTTTTCTGGCGGGACGTGACGAAATGGGCGCGAAATGCCCCCATTGGATATGTGTCACGCAGCGCCTCTCTCGATAGGCTGCTGCTGTTGCCGCAGGGCAGCCAATAGGCGCGCGAGCTGTCCTGCCTATGTCTGCATGCTGCTGTACAGCGTTTTACATTAATTCAAAATTAAGGATAATTTTTGGCTTCAATATCTCGTGGAAAAGAGGTTTTCCCCATAGCGTAAGATATTACGCAGTACTCGTTCCCTCTCTAGAGAAAACCGAGGTTACGTTAGTAACCGAGTACGTTTTTTGACATACGTCAGCATGACAACAGAGCAAGGCGGACCGCTCTCGGACACATTTCTAACCGGCATGCATCTCCCGTTGATCACCGGTGATCGGTTCTGCGCAGATTTTGCTCATCTCAAACAAGCCTAATGATAAAAATGTACAACCCATTTGAATCCTTTTGAGAATGGTGTAAACGCTACGGAGAAAGTCAAACATCACCTAAAACATACACTAAAAAGACTGGTGAAAAGAGGGAAAAACATCATCCTGCACTAACATTAGAAAGCTTTTTTAGCTACGCATGACCACATTAACTAGAATTTATCACGCTCCATTGTATTTATTGTGGTAAATTTTGACTTGTTGTAGAATTTATAATAGATAGTATGTTATTACCAACCAACTTTGCATGTGGACCATTTTGCAAAAGACCATTTTATAAAAATAAATAAACAAACAAACAAACAAACAAACAAACAAATAAATAAACCTCACGAGGGAGCATCCCCTGAGACACAACTAAACAACTGTCAAAATAGATGGTTTGAAATTGCAACATGATTGTTTTGAAAAAGTTCCAATTATTCATATAATTTCATAACTTGTGATAGGATATGAAGTAGGAATGAGAGTAGTGTCTGTCGTCTCAGCAACTATGTGTACATCATCCTCAGAAATGAGTAGAGTCTTTCTAGTAGGGTTGCCACCCGTCCCTTAAAATACGGAATCGTCCCGTATTTGTGAGATAAACAGCGCGTCCCGTTTTGAATCAATACGGGACGCGGTTTGTCCCGTATTTCCGAGTTGTCTTAAACGCATCATCCAAAATCATTCCACCCGCATTCTGTGAAGACTCGTCCTATTCTACCCTTGATTGGGTAATACTCGCTGCCATTGTTGGTTTGATTGGTTTGTTTAATACCATCAGGTTCAGGGCCAATCAGAGTCAGAGGAGGGCGGGTCTTTTGGCAGAGGGTTGATAGCAATGCTAGAGTTTAGAGAAATCAAAGCACCGTCTCACAGTCGTTCATACCTCAAGCATCTCCCGAATCAGATAGTGTAGCCTAATGACAGTTTTTTAATCAGCTCAATAATGTTCTGATTGATTACGTTTTCATATGCTGCCTATGCCCATTTGTTAAGAAATAATGTTACAATGTAAATGAATTATATCCATACATTATGGTATGATTTGTTTATTATGGTTAATGTACACAGTCAGACACATGCATTTTTTAAATAAGAGAGAGATATATTTAATACATATTTAATAATAAAAATGTGGATGTGTGAAGAAAATGACTTATGCTTAACAAATCTAGAGAATTTCATCCTTTAATACTATATAATTAACAATAGGTCTGAATACATAAATAAATAAACACATAAATAGATTTTCTTACCAATAATAAAAATAGTGTTATAAGTAAATTGAGAAATGTTTGTAGATTATAGGTTATTTATGTGTGGTATCACTGTTTGGATGGTGTTACATGTTTGAAAGAAACAGCTACTCAGTGCTGCACGGAGTGACAAGAAGTACACTTAACGCTTAACATAGTCCAATACTGCACAGTACTACTGGTCTAATGATGTTTTTGATGTTCAACATCCTTTGCTAAAGTCAAAGTTTTTTCCAATCAAATTTAGTATTTGTTTGAGTATCAACGCATTTGTTTAATTTATAGTGAATAAGTTATGGATCTGTTAATTCAATAAGTTAATAAAGTATGGTTAACATCTCACATACAACTCAGACGAAAGGCAATTTTTTTTTGGTCTCATTGTCACACTTTGTTAACGTTGTTTGTGATAGAGAGTGATTGCATATATTCACACTGATTTCAATAGCAGATAGCTGATTATAATGTCCATAGGTACTGATCTTATTACTTTCCTGAAAATATGTTTTCAGTTATGATATAACCACCCCAATGGTATACCGTCGGGCCTGTGGTCATTGTGGCCCCGAGGGCTTTGGTATGGGATCAAATTCCCGCCAAATGTATTGCGGCCACGGATCAAAATATAATAAGTGTGAATCAAAAAATAACAAGCATGAAAAAAAACTTTAAACACATTAAAAAATATTTTTTACAAAACTTAAACTTGTGTTCATGCTTTCTTTAAAATTATGTTTTCTTGGTTTTATTACTCTGTATTTTGCGCTCTCTTTCATTTTCTGCTCATAATTTATTTTTTTGTACGCTTGCGCTGTTTTTCTCTTTGCTCTTCTTTCCATGTTCTGCGCTTGCTCTTCCAAATGTTGCAGTTCGAGTGTCATGTAAATTAGGGCGGGCTTAAGCGTCACCATTGGTCCACTAGTTCTAGATTGACAGCTCCTCCTCTAGCCAATCAAACGAAGAGGGGAGTTGATGTCACTCCAATGCCACTCGCGCTACTGATGTTCTCTCGTAGCTACCAGGTAGCTACAGGTGAAGATAACCATTAGCTCAGCTGGCAAAAATCTTTTCGTGGCAGGACACCGTTAAACTGTATGTGTGCCTGCAACTCGACCTGTTACGTCTACCTGGCGATCCTTTATCGTTAAATTCGTCACCCTAACGACGACGATCTGTTGTGTCGTCAGTTGTCCCTGTCTGACGATCCATCATATTCACCTTTAATGCCCTGGCCGAACCTTGCACTGTGAGCGTCGATCTCCTGCGAGCCACACAACAGTGTTTCATTAAAGAATTCCTGATTTGAACGAGAAGTTTGAATGAATGACTCACTCATAAAGACAGTAACTTGCCACCACCTACTGGCCGTTTTACTTTCATATTTAATCTATGACATGGAAGGGCAATGTCGGTCCTCCTGGGTGCAGAGTTTAGCTCCTCCAACCCTAATTAAACACACCTGAACCAGCTAATCATCATCTTTAGGATAATTAACACTGCTAGGATTTTATCGGATTTGACGCTAAACTCTGTAGGACAGCGGCACTCCAGAAACGACGTTACCTATCCCTGATCTTTTCAATAATTTTCATGTTGCTGTATTAAAAATTGAAGCTATATTTAAAACAGTAATCCTAAAGTAATATGCAATTATGTAGCTATGTAAATTAACACAATAACTATAATAAATCACTTCATATCAAATCCACCTGGTTTCTGTAATCTCCTGTACACTATCATTTTCATTAATCTTTTGTCAAATGGTACATCTAGTCTAGAATTAATTTACCAGGCTAGGCTATATGATCGCTTCACAACAACAATTAAGAAAATATTTCAGGATGGCGTATTTAACTGTAACGGATCACCAGGTAGGCTGTGCGTTTTTTTTTTTTTTTTTTTTTTTTTTTTTACAAAGGCTACAGGTTTATTTTAAATTTTAGTTGTTGTTGTTGTTGTTTGTTTTACATACTCAGAACTGTACCACAAATGCCTTTGTATTTGTCTTGTACTTTCTGCACTGTATGCCTTGTCTGTATTGGAACTAAATAATATATATATATATATATATATATATATATATATATATATATATATATATATATATATTGAATATATAAAATGGCCGTTTTTAACTTAATTTTTGCAAAGAAATATAGTGTTTCAAAACTGCATGATGTTTTAGAGCTGCCTTAGCATATTAACATCATGAGCCAAGTATTGTTTAACACCAATTACCAGTGTGCCCATTAAAATGTAGGCTACCTCAAAAAAGAGGAATTTAATTATTTGTATATGTTCAGAGTTCAGATAGCTTTACTGCTTAAAAGTCCTTGTAAAGTTTAAAATAAACTGTTGTCTTCCCCTGTACGAGTGAGCATCAGTAGCGCGAGTCGCATTGGAGTGACATCAACTCCCCTCTTCGTTTGATTGGCTAGAGGAGGAGCTGTCAATCTAGAACTAGTGGACCAATGGTGACGCTTAAGCCCGCCCTAATTTACATGAAACTCGAACTGCAACATTTGGAAGAGCAAGCGCAGAACATGGAAAGAAGAGCGAAGAGAAAAACAACACAAGCGTACAAAAAAATAAATTATGAGCAGAAAATGAAAGAGAGCGCAAAGTACAGAGTAATAAAACCAAGGAAAACAATTTTAAAGAAAGCATGAACACAAGTTAAAGTTTTGTGAAAAATATTTTTTTACGTGTTTAAAGTTTTTATTCATGCTTGTTATTTTTTGATTCACGCTATTATATTTTGATCCGTGGCCGCAATACATTTGGCGGGAATTTGATCCCATACTTTGGCCCCCGCTGCGGCCGCCGGCAGGCGTCCCTTATTTATTTTTTTGTATTGAAGGTGGCAACCCTACTTTCTTGTGTCCTTCAGTTTTACAAAACACTACAAGCAAAGAAAAATTGGGTGTCGTAAACCGATCTGGCGCAACAGCTGCCAATGAACACTAGGTGGCGGTCATGTTCCAAATGAGTGAGCGGCCATTAAACACGAAGAAGATGAAAAGCCAATCAGCAGTAAAGGTCGGCAACGCCGGAGGTTCGGGAGCAGACTTCCGGCGCGTGGCGGACATTCAAGGAAGCGAACGTGTCAAACAATTGAAGGCGGTAGGAGTTGACTTGAATTGGCGGATTGCATAAACTGTTCATTGAATGTAGTAACATGGCTTCTACATCAGGAGGAAATAGTGGTAATGAGATGGAGTGGATGATTTCAAAATCATCACGAATGAAAAGAATGATTAGGAAGAGACAAGAAAGGGCAAGAAATTGGTCGGAAGAAAGCGAGGCAAGAGCAGAAGTTAGCAAAAGGACAAAAACAAATGAACGGGCGAGTTCACGAGAAATGGATGACTTAAACATAGAAGAGGAATATAAATTAATGGTGGAATTTAAGGAGGAGGGTGGATTTATTCACCCGATAAAGATGACTAAAGCAATAGAGGAAGAAATAGGGAAAATCAAAATGGCTAGAATCATGAACAACAGAAAAGTGCTAATTCATGCTGTCAGTGAATTACAACAACAGAAGATATTAAACATGAAAACCTTGATGGGGGAAAGGATTAAAACATATATCCCAGGAGCTATAGCAAGGTTGAGGGGAGTGATTTCAGGAGTTCCAATCGAAATGACAATGGAGGATGTGAAAAAATAAATTAGAGGAGGGAAAATAACAGACGCCACCAGGATTAAAAGTAAAAGAGATGGGGAACTTAAAGATACAATGGCAGTGATTCTTCAATTTGAAAATACCATGCCAGAAAATATCCAGTTAGGATATATGAATTATAGAGTTAGAGACTACATCCCTAAACCACTCAGATGTTATACCTGCCAGAGAATGGGACACATTGCAAAGGAATGTAAAGGAAAAGCTAGATGTGCACGATGTGGAGGACCACATGAATTTGGTAAATGTGATAAAGATACTAAGGTCAAATGTTGTAATTGCGGAGGAGAACACAGCGCAGCATATGGTGGATGTGTTGTGCAAAGGGAAGCCAGAGAAGCGCAAAGAATTAAAATAACAGAAAGAGTTTCATATGCTGAAGCTTTAAAAAGAGTGAGGAAAGATAGCACAGGAGGAATGAGATTGGGAGAAGTAGGTCAAAGAATCTCGGCTGGGAATACAAAGCAAAGGCAGATGTATCAAAGACAAACCTTGGTACCTACAACAAATATTCAAAACACATGTTTGCATAAATGTGGATGAAAACACAATGGTGGTGAAAAAAAGAAAACTTTATAGCATTCATGTGTCATATTGTTAATATCACAGTACAAATGAAGAAGAAAAGTGACAAAATCAAAGAAATTGTAACAGCAGCTGGAAGGTTTTTAGATATGAAAGAAATTCAAGCAGAACAGATCCATACCATTTTGAGTAACACTGAAATAATAGAGAATGGTCAGGATTAGGATCCTAGCTGTTATCATGGTTTTACACATTCTTCAATGGAACGCCAGAAGTTTAATAGCCAATGGACAAGAATTTAAAAAGTATGTTTATGAATTAGAAATAATTCCAGATATAATATGCATTCAAGAAACATGGTTAAAACCTAATTTAGAATTTAAGATTCCTGGATATAGTATAGAAAGACAGGATAGAAGTAATGGTAGTGGAGGAGGATGTGCTATTTTTATTAAAGATGGAATAGCTTATAAGAAAAATACCATGAATAAAGAAATAGAATGTGTTATTATAGAAATATTTAATGTAAGGAAATATGGAAATATTTAAATTATTAATTATTATAATCCATGTAAAAATCTTGATAGTGATATATTTAGGGAGATAGCAGGGAAAATACATAGAAGAGAAATATGGTGTGGTGACTTTAATGCCCATAATAGCCTTTGGGGTAGCAGGAAGACCGATCATAATGGTAGCATAGTGGAAGAAATAATGGATGAAAGGTCATTAGTTTGTCTTAATAATGGAAAAGGTACAAGAATAAATATACATAAAAATACAGTTTCATGCCTTGATATTACATAATAATAATAATAATTTGTTACTTTTATATAGCGCTTTTTCTGGGACCTCAAAGCGCTTTACATAGAAGGGGGAATCTGCTCAACCACCACCAATGTGCAGCATCCAGCTGGATGATGCGACGGCAGCCATATTGTGCCAGAACGCCCACCACACACCAGCTTACTGGTGGAGAGGAGACAGTGATGAAGCCAATCAGTATATGGGGATGATTAGGAGGCCATGATCGACAGAGGCCAAGGGGCAAATTTGGCCAGGATGTCGGGGTTACATCCCTACTCTTTATCGAAGGACATCCTGGGATTTTTTATGACCACAGAGAGTCAGGACTGGTTTTCTCAGGAGGTCTCCCATCCAGGTACTAACCAGGCTCAGCCCTGCTTAGCTTCAGTGGGCAACCAGTCTTGGGCTACAGGGTGATATGGCTGCTGGCTATATATATTAATATCTGATTGTCTTGTTAGTTCATGTAAATGGGATGTCAACAGGGAGTCTACAGTAGGAAGTGATCATTTTACAGTGAGTACAATAATTGATGACAATATAAACAGGCAAGAAGATTTCATATTAACAAGATGGTGCTTTAATAAAGCTAATTGGCAAAAATTTAAAATTAAGTGTGAGGAAACCAGTCATATGGTTACATTAAAAGGCAATATTGAAGAATGTGCAAGGGAGATAACAGAACATATTTTAAATGCAGCAAGTTGTAGCATACCAAGGAAAAGAAACATAAAAGGTAAGAAAAAGGTAGTTCCTTGGTGGAATGATGAATGTAGCAAAGTGGTTAAGGAGCGTAACAAGGCATTTAAAATATTACAGAAAAATTTAACAACCGAAAACCTTATTGAATATAAAAGGAAAAGAGCAATGGTTCGTAAAACTATTAAGGTAGCAAAAAAGAAAACATGGAGAGAATATTGTTCCTCAATAGGTTCAGAAATAAAATTACAGAATGTTTGGTCAATGTTTAGGAAAATGACGGGGAAAAGGAATGATGTTAAAATACCAGCGTTAGTTAGAGATCAGGAGATAGTAGTTTTAAATCAAGAAAAGGCAGATTTATTAGGCGAGACATTCATAATGGCGATCATCTTACAGACATGCATAGAAGGCAGAAGCTACAAAAACTTGGAAATCATAAAAATATATTGGGAAAATGTAAAAAATGTATATCAACATTAGACATGAATATAAATATGAAAGAAATTAAAACAGTATTGAAAGGGACAGGATATTTAGCTCCAGGGGAGGATCAATTATGCTATGCTATGTTTCGACAGATACCAGAAGTAACATTGAAATTAATATTAAAATTATTCAATAAAATATGGAAAGAAGGTTCAATACCAAATAGTTGGAAAAGGGCAATAATTTTACCATTTAATAAACCAGGGAAAGATCCTAGCAGTCCAAATAATTATAGACCAATAGCTTTAACTTCTCATTTAAGTAAATGGATGGAGAAAATAGTGGTCAGTAGATTAGGGTTTGTTCTTGAACATAAGAAATTAATTAATGGATACCAGTGTGGATTTAGAACAGGGAGATCAACGATGGATGCAATAATTAGTATCAGTAATGAAATAGAGAAAGCACTAAAAATGAAGGAGATAATGATTGTAGTATTTTTTGATATAGAAAAAGCATATGATTCATTATGGAGAGAAGGATTACTTATACAAATAAAGCAGATGGGAATAGGTGGGAAGATATATAATTGGATAGCAAATTTTTTGATGGATAGGAAAATAAGGGTGAAGATGGGGAATGATTATTCAAAAGAATTTAATGTGGAAAATGGAATACCTCAAGGTAGTGTAATAAGTCCAATATTATTTAATATCATGATTAATGAAATATTTTCAGATACTGATAAATGTATTAAATCTGCATTATATGCAGATGATGGGGCCATATGGATGAGAGGAAAGAATATAAAACATGTAATAGGAAATATTAAGAAAGCAATTAATAAAGTAGAAAAATGGTCTTATGAATGGGGCTTTAAATTATCAGCAAGCAAGTCTTGTTTCATGGTATTCACAAATAAGATAAATATTGATATAGGAACAATAACATTACATGGACAACCGTTGGAAAGGGTTACAGAATTTAAATACCTAGGATTATGGTTAGATAGCTCTTATACATGGAAAACACATATAGATAATTTGGAAACTAAATGTAAGAAAGTTATAAGTCTCCTAAAGGCTGTGGCTGGAAATAACTGGGGTGCAGATAGACAGTCATTATTAAACATATATAGGGCTCTTATGAGATCAATAATAGATTATGGCAGTTTTATTTATGGAGCAGCAGCTAAAACAACATTACAAAGAATAGATAGATTACAGAGTAGAGTTTTACGTATATGTACAGGAGTAGTGAAAACAACACCTATCAATGCTCTTTTAGTAGAGACTGGAGAAACTCCACTGGAAATGAGAAGAATGAAATTAGGTTTAGTATATTGGATGAAAATTAAAAGTAATATGGATGAAAATGTAACCTCAACAAATCTAAAAACTTGTTGGGAATATGCAAAGTTCCATAATAATGGATTTGGATGGGCTATAAGCAAATTGATTAAAGAGTTTGGATTAGAGGATAAGGAAATAGCACAGTTTAATCCAATTAGTGTTATTCCTCCATGGGTATTTCCTGAGATAAATGTAGACATGAGACTTCTTAAAATGAAAAATGAATGGAATTTAAACGAAATAGGGATACAGACTGATATATACTTAAGAAACTCCTTAAAATTTATTCAGATGGGTCTAAGAATTTAAAAGGGTGTGTGGGAATAGGAATATATGTACCAGAGTTTAAAATACACATTTCTAAAAGAATGTCAGATCAACTATCTGTTTTCACAGCAGAGATGGTGGCAGGTATACTGAGTTTACAATGGGTTGAGGAGGTCAGACCAGACAGGGTGGTGGTATGCACGGATTCCAAAGCAGTTTTAGAAAGTATTCAGGGAGAAGGAAATAATAGGAAAGATTTAGTATTAGAAATTCAGCACAGTTTATTTAGATTATACAGGGGTGGCATTGATATTTGGTTTTGTTGGGTACCAGCACATGAAGGGGTAAAAGGAAATGAAAAGGCAGATAAATTAGCAAAAAGGGCTTTAGAGGAGGCAATAAAAATTACAATTCCTTTAGGGAAAGGGGAAGGAAAATCATTTATTAAGAGGAAAGAAATTGAAAATTGGCAAAAAAGGTGGAATGAAGATAAAAAAGGAAGAAGATTATATAAAGTACAAAAGTCAGTATTAAATAGAAATATTAATGAGAGAAACCGAAGGGAAGAAATAATAATGTTCAGATTAAGAGTAGGTCATACTTATTTAAATGACAGTTTATATTTAATAGGGAGGAAAAATAATGATAAATGTGAAGGATGTAGAGAGATAGAAAATGTAGAACACGTATTGATGAACTGTAAAACATATGAACCTGAAAGGGAGAAATTGAGAAGAGTAGTTGAAAGGTCAGGCCAAGAATGGAGTCTTAAAGGATTATTGGGAAATAAAGGAAATATAAAGGATATTTATAGATTAAGGAAAGCATTATTTATTTATCTTAAGAATACAAAAAAAAATAGAATTTAATAGATGTGAAACAATGTTACTACACACTCATGAACAGTAGGTGGCGGTATGCACCTTAAAGTTGCTTGCAATCCGACATGATAGAAAAGAAGAAGAAGAAGAAGAACCCAATCAGCGGCGACTCTCAGTTTGAATGCGAGCGGTTTATTATCATGGTGATTGCTAACGTTACTGTTCATTGTTTCTGTAATAGAAGACTTTTTATTTTTTAATTATACTAATAGAGTAATTAAGTAGTCTCGAGAAGGGATCTGCATGTCGATAACACATCGAGGTAAATTCAGTTGTCAAAATAACGCTTTTCATTTTTAAAATATGCGAATTGGTTTCATGTAAGTGGTTTGTCCGCGTATTCAGTCTTTCGTGTTTTCGAGAATCGAGAACAGTGACAGGTTTCATGTTTATTGTCTACTTGTTTTGTTTGATACGTTTTTTTTTTTTTTTTTTTTTTTTTTTTTAATATTAGTACACAAACTATGTCAGGAGATTTTTAGAATAAAAAGCAGATTCATATACAATTATCTAGGAAATGTACAATACAAATAAGTCTAAAACATCTCTTGTAACTGTTAGTCAGTCAAATAATGCTAACGTTACTTAAATTTGTATTGACTTTAACAGATGTTAAATCATCTCCATCTGTAAAGATTAACGTTACTGTCCAGTAAGTCAAATCAAAAGTACAATAAAATGCAAATACAGATTTTGCAGAGGTCATGGACTGGGAAACTTGAACATTATTAATGAAGTTTTACAAATTAAACACTTTGTTGTCTTCACAATTATATGCTCATTAGCATAGCAAAGGGGTTTCATTCAAAACCATGACCTTGCCGTTGCTATAATTTGCTTTACTGTTACAGGTTCTAAAAAGAGTTATGTTGGGTCTACATTCTTATATAATAATAATAATAATATTTGAACAATTATACACTGTAGTAAAGATCCAAGATGAACGCAAGAGGAAAAAATGGGCCGGTGTTTATCAAGACATACAGTAAACGAATGCGAAAGGTGGAGCCTTGGTTTTCCCCTGACATGAAGAAAGCAGCTTTCTCTTTTTCAAGCACTCCTTCATCAGATCAGTCCATACCAGAGGTGACACAGCCCAAGAAACGGTAAAACATGCTCACCCACTTATTCAATTTCATTGCCATTTTATATTGCAAAACTGTGGTTTGACTTTTTTATAGTCAAGCTGTTATTATCCATGCCAGTTTATCATTCCTTTCTCTGTTCTAAGGAGAAGAAGAGAAACAGCCTCTCGCCCTGCTAAGAGCAAAGGCATGACTGCTATAAAGGAGAACATGAGTGATGAGGAAAACTATGCTCCAACCTCACCATTCAGGTAAGGACTGAGACAAAATGCCACACCAGAACACATATTTTATTCACTTTGTGCGGAACAAAGGAAATGTCCTCACAGAGAATGTTATTTGACTGCGAAGTTTTGTCAACTTCCAATGATGTTTGATGAATTAGGCTAGCATTACAGAACTGCAAAATTCCATTATTTATTTATTTGTACCATTTTTGAAACACAGTTAATGTTCCTTGAATTTAACCCCTAATCTTATTTGACTTATTGAAGATTCTAAAACCCATTAAAATGGACTGAACAGTTATATTTTCCTTCACTGTTCTGTATGGCTGTTTCTCTGCAGAAAGAAGACAAATGCAAAACCAGTAAGGACTACAGCTGTGAGAAAGACTCGAACAAGAAATAAGGCTAAAATATATAAACAATTAATACTCAGCAACAGCAGTGAAAATGATGATGAGTCCTTTACGATGAAAAAAGTCCATGCAAAAACGTCTGCTGGTGAATGTGCTGGGTAAGTTTTATTATACATTTTGTAAAAAAATCAGAATGTCGTAACTGTTGCTTGAGTCCTTATGAGTGAAATGGTTTGTATCTCTGTAGTTCCAGGGAAGTGTTAGACCCTCCCCATTTGGGCAGGTTTGTCACTCATCGCAAAAGACCAGCACCACCCATCCGAACTAAGCAAATTGTAAGTAACAGTATTTATTTTTTTATTTTTTGTGTAACATGAGAAAATGTTGATGGATTGTCATTGTCAAAATCAGTGTTTTTGCTTCTCCCCTTCTTCTCTTTTCACCTAGTCTGTTGTTCTTCACCGCACGCTAAATTCCTCAGATGATTTCCTCCCTTTGTTCTCCCAAAACACTCGCAAGAAGCCGTTCTACATGGAACACCGTGACTCAAATAATCATGCTGCTAACAAGAACCACAAACGCACACAGAACCATGCGGCTCTGGCTGAGGTCTCTTTCAATGATAGTGATGACCAGCAGTTTCCAAGTAAACGTCCCCTGCTGTCCAGCACCCCATCACTGGTCTCCAGAAAGCCCCAAATCTTACCGGAGCCCTCCATCAGTGAGATCTCCTCCCTCAGCTTTGATGAACTTCACCAACCTACTGAAAACAACAACAGCGCACATAGTTTGAAGAAAGTTAAAGACTGTGACCACACGCCACGAGAGAAGACAAGTCAGCAGCTCCCAAACCCAGACATCTCCTCTGGAGAGAGAGTGGAGGGTGAAGAGGATGCAGTTGTGGAAGAGAGAGCTGGGTATGGAGAGAGGGATCCGAGAAAAGAAAGATCTGAAGCAGAGGCCACGTCTGCACAGGCAAACAGAGGTTTTGGATGTGTGTTAACCCCGTCACACCTAGAATCCTTAGCAGAGGACCTAAAGGAGAGGTGAGTAATGACTGCTAATTTACAGAGAGAGAAATGTAAAAAATGTATGTAAAAATTGTCCCGTTTTTATTTAAATAAAAAGTTCCAATTAATTTCTGTCTATGTTGATATAGATGTCGCACAGTGGATGTAGCCTTAGCGCTCGATAGAATAGATGTCTCAGACCATCTGTCGGCACAAAGCTGCAGCAGGAAACGAGAAGAGAAGATTGCCTCAAACTGTTTGGAGTCCTCCATGGCAACTAGACAGAACAGCCAAAACTATGTAACTGCATCATCCAGCTGCTCTTCACTATCCAAACTGTCCC
This sequence comes from Gila orcuttii, assembly GCA_026230005.1. Classification (NCBI taxonomy): domain Eukaryota; kingdom Metazoa; phylum Chordata; class Actinopteri; order Cypriniformes; family Leuciscidae; genus Gila; species Gila orcuttii. Next base: position 48,521,347 of record JAPDVR010000002.1, on the reverse strand, counting down.
TCTATATCTCCTCCTCTAAGTCTCTTAACACTTCTTCTTCAACTGAAGCAATTTGCTCAAATCTGTCCCTTCTTGACCGTCTTAAAGCTGAATGTCTGTTATCTTCCCTCACTGTCTGCATTCACCGTCTTGACTTGGTTGCGTACCCTTTTGTCCACCAGGGGGCAACAAAAGCTCCCTGCGCTGACTCGCCACACATACTCCCCATCAATCGCAGGGAAATTGCCAGCTCTCCACCATTTAAGGGGACAGGGAATGATCTCCCAAACAGTCCAATAAATCACAGGACTCCCAGTAATGCTGAAGCGGATGTTCGACACTTGTCTGCATCATTCCAACCACCTCCAGTCTCTCCACCTGCCTCTGCATCTCATAGCAAAACACGACAGCCTGCTGTGCCTAAGGAACGCACAGGTGCTGGTACTGGGACCGGTCGTAAAGTTTGTGTGAGTGGACTGAATGTCAGCCGCTGGTCAAAGAGGGGTACTGGAGAGTTCAATGAAAAACGGAGGAAAAAGGAAGGACGAACAAAGGCTGTGTCAGGAGACTACAGTTCTGGGTGCAGCATGTTATCTGCTGGAGCAGACACTTATACAGCGGTCAGTTATCATTGTCAAGAATACATTCATGTGCTTATTATTTTGCTATAATATTTACTTTTACAATATTCATTTTCTCGCATTCTTTGAGAAGTAATTAAAACTGTTTATTTATGTATAATTGTCTTTCATTGGAATATAGTTCACAGCAATCCACTTTACAAATTTTTTCGTACTTAAACCATTTACTCATAATATGTTCTTGCATCCCATCTGTAATTCAATTTGGAATTGCTTATTTCAAATCTTTATTACAAAATGTATGCATGGTCAAGACAAGAGGAATGTATTTTTAGTATTCACTTTTTTTTTTAAAATAATGATTTCGTTATTTCATAAATATATTAATCACACTAAATTAATGTTAAGCCTACAGACCATTATTAATTGTGTAACCATAGCTTTATGCAATTTTTGTCAACTTAATTAATCTTATATGTCTCTTTTATTTTATGAATATTTATATGGGCATTATTATTATTATAATACAATAAGCAACATTTATTTATTTATTTATTTATCCCAGACCAACATCTGACTACCCAGAAATATGCTCTTCCTCTTTGAGATTCAGTGTTTTTATTAGTATGTAAGTCACCCCTACACCACAGGGTGTGTGTTTGTATTTAGTAAATAAAATCTAAAAGTATTTTGACTTTCAATTCTGCAGGGTGTTATTTTTCAGGGGGAAGGAAAATGCCATTGTTTTGCAGAAACAATTAATTGTAACAATGTTTCAGCTGCTTGTCTTTTTTCTGTGCGTTCATGCAGGAAACATGTGGCTGGCTGCAGGGCACCAGTGGGATTGGTCTGGCTGTGACACCTATCAGAATGGCACAAATGAATCTCTCCTCCATCCTGGCCAACTTCACTCCTGATACACTCACGACACACTCTTGGGGCCGACTTAAGGCAGCACTGTCCCTACATAAGAAGAAAACTGGTATGTGTTTACAACAGACCAGATAAAGCCAGCAGACACAAACAAAAGGTCTTTGATTCATATACCAAACTGCCCAAAGTTTGCAACTTTGAGAATGGTCAAACCATCATGAGAATGGTTCATGATGGTTGATTTTTAGTGCCACCTTTGTTCTATTACCTCTCCCTTAAAAAAAACTTGAAAGCATGTAAAATGGCCTTACGTTCTTGTCACCTTTCCTAAAATGTTGTATAAATGTGTGTACTGCAGCATTTCCGACTCCACGGCGCTTTGCACAGTCTCATCTGAAGTCCCCAGGCTCTGGTTTTCCAGCTGACACCACCAGTCTAGACCTGTTTGCTTCCCCTCTCTTCACACCATCCAGAGTCACACCTTTACGCATGCTCCGGTCCACCATGAACACCCCCATGGTAAAGAGACAGAGATTTTTGTTCACTCCTTAAATCTAATGAATAGTTATTTAAATAAACGTCTCCTTTAATTCAAGGAACTGTATCCCTAATAAATATATACAGTTTGTGTGCTTCATTCAAATTTCAGAAATGCTGAAATAATTCGATTTCTTTTAGTTTTGCATTTGTCTCAAAAGAGAATTGAGTTTGGTTCATAATGCATAGTTTTGGTTGTTTCCACCATGAAATACAAAACGTTTTTTTCCCCCTCATAATTACGAGATATGATCTTGCAATTCTAAGAAAAAGTCAGATTTGTGAGAGAAAAAGTCAGTTACCTTTTTAATTTTTTATTCTGTGGCAGAAGCAAGCTTCCATACTAAACCTCTTTTGAACCATTTTTTTTAAATTATTTGTTTAATTTTTCTTTTTACGATGTATATACATTTACACACACAGAATTTTTTTAATGTAATTGCATGCTTGTGTATGTTAAAGGATTTGTTCACTTCAAAATGAAATTTCTGTCATCATTTACTCATCCTCAAGTTGTTTCAAACCTGTATGTATTTGTTTCTTCTGTTGAAAGCAAAAGAAGATATTTTGAAGAATGTCAGGAACCAAACAGTTGATTTCCCCCATTGATATCCATAGTATTTTTTTTTCCTATGGAAATGAATGGGGTACATCAACTGTTTGGTTACCGACATTCTTCAAAATATCTTCTTTTGTGTTCAGCAGAAGAAAGAAATTCATACTGGTTTGAAACAACGTCTGTTTATTCCAGTTATTTCTCTATTACAGCTAATCTCTATGATGTCTCTTTTCTCCCATTTTTTTACTCTGCCTTTGTGTTCCAGACTTCATATGATGAGGATATCAGCGATGCAGAAAAAGTCTATCAGGAATGTCAGCAGAGCGGCCCACTTTCCTTTAGTGACTGTATCCCTCCAGCTCGCATGAAGCACTGTAACAAGATTGGCGAAGGGACATTTGGAGAGGTCTTCTCAACTATAAACGATTCCAATGAGACCGTCGCTCTCAAAGTATGTGCTCAATTTATCCATATACAATTACATTGTAGAAGTATAATATTTACTCTTACACATCACAGGGTGACTTAATGCAAACGCATAATATTTCAAATACATTTTGAACTTATATGTATATGTAAATAGATGTTTAGTCACTGATTTGTAAGCAGAATTGTTTCTTAAACATACAAAAATGACTGAAGTGATGTTTAAATGTCATTTCTATAGATCATCCCAGTAGAAGGCAGTCAGCAGGTCAATGGTGAACACCAGAAAGCATTTTGTGAAATCCTCCATGAAATCATCATTTCCAAGTAGGATCTCTGGCACATCTCAACAAATATGTTATACATTTGAATGAATGGTGTGTAAATATTCAACACATCTTCAATGTTCCTACAGAGAGCTGAGCAGTCTTAACCTAAAGGAGATTAACAAGACAGATGGTTTCATTGGGCTCAACAAGTATGCTTCTACTTTTTCTTTTTTTATATAGCTTATATAAGTGTAAAACGAGGTGATTGGAAGTTTGCATGTTATATTTCTAAGAATGCACACACAAAGAAAGAAATTTTGTTTTGAAATAAATAGTTTTTCTATAATTTTGCCTTGGGTGAACGATTCGTTTACTTTTTAGTTTACATTGTGTCCGTGGACGTTATCCTGAAGCTCTGCTTAAAGCCTGGGACAAGTTTGACCGTCAGAAGGGATCAGAGAATGACAGACCTGGTAAGCTAAATGTGTAAACCATTTATGTTTTTAAATAGTTTTATATTTAGTGACCATTAATGTATTGCTTCTGTTGGCACAGATTTCTTTGATGACGAGCAGCTGTTTTTAATCCTGGAGTTTGAGTTTGGAGGGAGTGATCTAGAGAACATTAATGGAAAGGTACTCACGCACAGGTTTCCATATTTATACAGGTTTGTCTATTCCAAGTCCACTGAACTCCTTTGGGATGAATTCAGGCCCCTTCACTTTAGTGACTGACCTCACTGATGCTTTTGTCATTGTATGGTTTAACACAAATTGATTTTGAGTTATTTCACCCAAAAATTAACATTGTTACTCATATAACTTGCTTTAATTTTCGAAACACAAATTAAGATATTTTTAATGAAACCACTGAAAGTCCATTCCACCAAAAGTTCAAAAAGGATAATAAAAGAAATTCATATGAATTGAGTAATTTAAACCAAATCTTTTGAAGAGACAATAACTTTTGATCAACGCACATATGCAGAGCACAACAAATATGGTAAACTGACGCTTAACCTTATTTGCTTAATGCACGAGAACAAACCTCATTGGATCTTGCATAAGCTCAAATGTGCTTGAGTGAGGCATGAAAACAAACTTCACTGGTTCTCGCACATCAGTAAAGCATAGTTGAGCTTCCTTTTGCCATATTTGATGTTTTAATGAACTTTGTGTTCAAAAAAGTTTTGGTGGACTGGCATAAATATCTTAATTTGTGTTTTGACGAACAACAAAAATCTTACGGTTTGGAATGGCACAAGGATGAGTAAACGATAACAATTTTCCTTTAAGAATCACTGTAATATCTAAACCTGTTAATTAGAAGCGATTGTCCATATACTTTGAGCTATATTGTATCATTATGACAACTTAAAAGTTTGTTTGTGTACCATTGCAGCTAACTTCCATGGCCCAGGCCAAGAGTGTTCTTCATCAAGTCACGGCAGCTTTGGCTGTAGCTGAGCAAGCCCTGTGCTTTGAACACAGGTAACAAGTTTGAAGCTGAAATTTAAATTGACAGCATATACAGAAATTTGTATGCATTTATGTGTAAGCTGATGTAAGTGGTGTGTGCTGATGTTTCAGAGATCTTCATTGGGGGAACATCCTGGTGAAGAATGTTAAGCACAAGCACAATGAGTTCATTCTGAATGGAACAGTGCATTCCATAGAGACGCGAGGGGTTCATGTCAATATTATTGACTACTCGCTCTCACGCCTGGAAATCGGTCAGTCCAATGCAAAACTCTTTTCTCACTTCTTTTGGCACAAATATTTTTCAGTCTCATAAATTTAGTTTTTAAGGTGTTAGAGTTGCAAATCCCATGTTTATGAACTATTAATTTAACATGTATCCCCCTAGCCTTACTCTTAAAATGGTGACTTCAGAGGCCTTCCTTGACCTTCTCAACTGCAACTCATCTAACAATTAAAATCATACATTATTTTGAGATTCAATGAACGGTTTGAATCTTAAATGAGTCTTTAATTAACTTTTATTTTATTTTTATAAATGTTGTTGATTTGCATTTGTAAAGCTAAACCATCCCAACCATTCCAAGAAAAATTATTGAAATAAACGTACATTTCCCATAAATTAACTACAAGTCAATATTTGGTCCCAAACTAGCTAGCCATTAGCATACATGAAAATCACTCACCTTTCGGTGAAATTCGCCATTTTGAAACCAAAATAGGTGACCTACGTGAATCGTGTAGATTCGATGAGAAAATGTTTAGAGAGGGGAGGGGAGGTATACTATATGAAGCCATACTATAGTATAATGTGAGATAGAAATAAATATTTAAGTCATTAAAGGTGCTATATGTAGCTTTTCTTCTAAAATGGATCCTTTTTTTATTGCCTGTGTGTGAAGGGGTTGTAATCACACATTACAATGATCCACTTGTCGGGTTTTGCTTTTACCTCTGAAGGCCAGTATTCCTATTTCTATGTGAAGGCTCCGGGTTGGAATTACCGCAAAATCCATCGGATGTGACGTGCATGCGCGCTCCCGAGAAAAAAACGACCTGCCTCCAGCACAACACAGAATCCAACACAAACTCCACATAAATATAAAAAAACAAAAAAAAGTTTTATCTGCTGAAGCTCGTCAGGCCAAACGTGAATCGGATCAACTTCGGACGAAAACACGGATCAACATCGGCAGAATTATGAATTATTTGAATTATGTAGAGACCTCTGCTTTGTTTTAGGTATAGGTATATATTTAGGTATAAAAACAGACCCGGAGTTGGCTTTCATCCCTATTGTGATATTTCTCCCCCGGAGTTGGCTTTCATCCCTATTGTGATATTTCTCCGGTGTGTTGAAAGTCTCAGTGTGGCCGTTAACATGAGTGCTCGCTCTTGAGTTCGAGCAAGCGCTCTTGTAAAAATTGGCTGCAATCTGAAACATCACCGCTAGAGGCCGCTAAAAACTACACATAGCCCCTTTAAATTCAAGTTCACGTAAACATTTCCCTCCGCTGCGGCTGTCAGTCATTCTCCATTCACTATTCAAATAGCGCGTCACGTTCGGTTACGACAGTCAACGATGAAACTCTCCAAGATGATTCAATGTTACTATTATTATACTTTATCTGTAGATAAAGCTCTATGGTTTCGCATAAAATGACTATCTTGCTGGACTGTATTGCTGTACCTTAATCATGTTCCTTTCTACCGTGTGTCTGTTAGATCACAACTAGGGTTGGCACCCGTCCCGGTTTTCCCGGGATTGTCCCGTTTTTTAACAACCTGTCCCGGGAAATTTATACACTCTCCCGGGACACTGAATGCCCCGATTTTCATATGGCTATGTGAATGTCTTGGTTTTCTAAAGGCTACCATGAATATGTCCCGGTTTTCGCAAGTCTACGTGAATATGTAGGCCTATGTTCAAACAGCGCGCACACGATAGAGAGGGAGAGAGCGAGAGACCTTGCGCGTGTGTGCCTCATGAAGCGCATGTAAGACAGCATTGCCTAAAGCCAGTCGCACCAAATATAATAACTGATCTTTCTGATTTTTATCTTGTTTTTCATGAATGTATTTTACAACAAAACAAAGAGCAATGTGTAACGTTTTACCAGATTTAGTGCTACACTTATTGTCTCTTTGTTCCCCACTAAATAATGTTTTTTTCACTAAATGTATAGATTTTATACAATTATTGTTTTTCTAGACTAAATTTTACTGAGTTATCCACTAATCTAGTTTATAATATAATTTTTGTCATAGGTTATGATCATATTTTTTTTTATTTGTTGTTTTTCTTTATCAGAGGTGTCAATTCCAGGGGTCAGAAAGTAAAAGTCCTGCCATATGTTTATTCCACCCATTAACTCAGCCAGCTGATTTCACTAATTAGTTCTATCTCCTGGCTGAAAAACTGTGCTAATTAGCAAATCCAGGTGATTGGAACAAAATACTGAGGAGGAATTTTACTTACTGAACCTGGACTTGACACCTCTGTTCTTTATAATGAAGTTGTCTGTATTAAGTAGATTGTGTTTAACACACAAAAGAGTGATTATCAGTTCAACACACAGAGTTATAGAAATTCTACTTGATTTAAAAAAAAAAAAACTGCGCTAGTATTGGTTTCGGCCGATACTCCGAATTTTTGATATCGGATTGGATCGTTTCAGAAAAAATGGTAACGGGACATGGACATCCCTAATATTTTCTGGTAGGCTATATCTAAGTTACCCAGGAGCTCTGTTGACATAGGCTTAGCTTGATGAATTGAGTCGTTGAACACAGCAGGAGAGAACGCAACGTTAGGCAGCTAGCTAAGCTCCGGTGGAAAATATAATATTTTTGACTCATGGCTGAAGTTAAGTTTCTCCAGCTCTCCCCAGGTTGGTAAAAAATGCATCTCAAAATGCATCAGATTGATGCTTTAAAATATGGAATATTTAAAATTTTCTTCCGGGGTGGGGGGGCATGCCGCCGGACCCCCCTAGATGGGAAATATCCTTCTCACCTTTTTCACCCCTGACCCGTTTTCATGCCTGCATTAGTAAAGGACAAATTCGACAATTTTGTAACCAGCTTTGTACTGTTACGATGTCGGTACTGGTAGTATATTTAAATGAGCAATATGTACTTTTTCTTCCAGTTACCTGCATGCTGGACTTGTTGACAAATAAAATGTCTTGGTGACTGTAACATGGAGAGAGAGTACACATTTGTAGGATTATCCGTGAACATACTACAGTCATTGTAACAACACAAAAACTGGTCGAAAATGTATGATTGCATCCTTTAAGAGAAATTCATTTAGTCAAAATTAAAAATGTAGTAAAACTGATACACGTGAATTGTAAAATGTTCTAAATGCTTAAACACTTTTCTCTCTCAGATGGACTGACAGTGTCATGCGATATCTCTTCTGATGAAGAGTTGTTTATGGGACAGGGAGATTACCAGTTTGAAGTCTACCGCCTAATGAAGAAAGAAAACAAGTGTGTGCTTCAGCCTCAGACAGAAAGATATTTAAAATTCTTGATTGATTATTCTCATTGTTCTTTTTTCATTCTCTGTTTCTCAGTAACTGCTGGTCCATGTATAATCCCCATTCCAATGTGTTGTGGCTGCACTATCTGGCTGATAAGCTTTTGTGTATGAACTACAAGAACAAAGCCAAGTCCAACCAGCAGAAGACACTGAAGAGTGCCCTCAAATCTTTCCAGTCAGAGATCCTGAATTATCCATCAGCTACAGAAGCTCTTATGAACTGCACATTCTTTCAGTGAAACTTTAGTTTTAATTAACACAATATATATATATATATATATATATATATATATATATACTTGTATATTTAGATTTACCAGTCCAGGGCAAGTAAAATGTTCTATAAAAAATGATATTAAAAACAAATAAAGAAAAGCGGCTATCATTCAATTTAAAAAACAAAAATGTGTAATTTATTGATACTCATTAATTATCTTGAGATGGTTAGAGTTTTGGCATAGTATGGCGAAACCAGCTATTCTTGCATTTTTTTGTTTAAGAGAAGTCTCAACATTCCACACCATATTTCCAACAATCCAAACTTGGCAGTTCATTTTATTAATTAATAGAGGTCCATGTAGGATTTGGTGCAGAACTGTTCATATAATTTTTTTCTTTTAGACCTTGATACATCCATTTGCTGGGAGAGACCACACATGAAGCATCAATGGAGGAAGCCTCTACACAGGAATATTCTCTTCTTTCAGCTCTTTGATATGTCCACTCTCTTTATGACCTTAGTGTCCTGTTGTCCTTCATTGTTTATGACCGAATGCATAATCTCTTTATTTTTGTAACAATTTAAGACATTGGGTCTGTGTGCTGCATTTTGTTGAACAGGTTAATAGTGAGATGTGTCCTGTAGAAAAGCTTATTTGGTGTTTAGCTTGCAGTTGAGTGTAATTATGACTTTGGTGATCCTGTTCTCAATATGTTGGGACGGATACAGCCAAATGTTCAGTGGGACCTCAAAAAGAGAAATATTTGGTGAACCACTCCTGTTTTTGAGGGTCTTGACCATCAGGCCCTGTTTCAATAACCCTCTGTTCAACAGGAGTCCTGAAACACAAGCACAAGATTAGAACTAGAAATGTAGATATGACATTGTGGGAGGAAAAAAAAGGTTTTAACATTGAACCAGGAACAGTTAAGTGTTAACTTGATGTTTTTTTTTTTTTACATCAAGACAAGGTTATAATTTATGCACCTAATTTTTAACATATGTATGTGGTAACACTTTACAATAAAGTCCCATTAGTTAACGTAAGTTAATGTATTAACTAACAATGCAACAAAATTGTTACCGTGTTTATTATTCTCCGTTAACGTTAGTAAATAAAAATACAGCAGATCATTGTTAGTTCATGTCAGCTCGGGTCAACAACTTTGGATTTGAATTATGTATTTGTAAATGTTAAAATTAACATGATCTTAGATTAATAATTGCTTTACAAGTTTTTTTTTTATTGTACGTTACTGCTGTTGTGTACTGCACATTTTTGCCAATATACTGTAGTTAGCTATTCCATACTTATATTTTATAATGGTATGTTCACTTTTTTACTGTGGAAGAGTTCAATGCTGCTTCTTGCATTGTACAAAAGGCATACAAATTAAATAGAGACTAAAACAAAGTATTTGACTTTTTAGTCTATAGGGTATATATATTTATATTATAAGTTTTAATTTTAGTGTAAGTTTTGGTTACACTATTTTAAGGTCACATTGTAAGTACTGAGTAATATTAATTAACTACAAGTACTTACTATAGAGTTAGGATTTGGTTTAGTTACTTGTAATTATGCATAATCTACTGTTACTACTATGTACATGTAGTAACGTAACTATGTTACCATTAAATAAAGTGTTACCTAAGTTTTAGTAATATTATGTTTTTAGCTTTATTAAAAATGATTTTTTATAGTTTTAGTTAACAATAATAACAGGTTTTGAATGGTTATTGGGATGTTTTATGTCACAGACCTAGCTAACCTGAATTACACTAAAAAATATATATATATATTTTGTAGGCAATTTCCATCCATGCTGTACATGCAATATAAGGTGTTTTTCCTTGCAATAGAAAAGGCACTACATACAGAGAATCTTTAAGTTTGAATAAAAGCAACTGTTTAAGTATGCCATTCCTGTAGCTCAAACAGCAAGGCATAGTGCTAACAACGCTGAGGTCATGGCTTCGATACCTGGTGAATGTATGAACTGATGACCTATATTTTGAATGCAATGTAGGTTGCTTTGGATAAATGAGTCTACATAATTGCATATTATTCATCACATAATGGATTTGGCATTTTCATGAAATTAAATAATTCTCAATAAGAACAAACTTCATATGTTGAGATATGTATTAATCTACCTCAAAAAGGTTTTTAAAAAGCAAAGTAGATTACGTTCAGGATTGGCTAGTTAGATCTAGGACTGCTGGTATGCGGGACATTACCTGATGTGCTGGTTGTAGTTCATTTTAAGCTGGGGCTGATGTCGCACCTCTTGTGAAGGTGGGCGGCTGTGTCTGATAGAGGCTCTGTGTTCAGTATGAGGGGAGGTGGGGGTGTGTGTCCTTGTTAGGGGGGTCCCTCGCCCGCTCTGTTCCACGCTGGGTAATCCACGCTCAATAACTGGTGAGCATTTGGCCTTGGGTGACCCCCCATCATATGAGCAGAGGTTCGGGATGCTAGTTTCCTCAACCCCCTTTTTCTATATACAGAAGACAGATTAAATCCTGAGCTTCAATAAACATCCTCTCAGTTATTATGTGATACTTGATGAATTGTTTTTTGAAATTCAGTGTTGTGTGGGGTTTGGGGCAGTGTGTATGTGTGCTACCTTCATAGTAGGTGTGAGGGTTCCTGCTTGTGTCCTGGAGTCATAAGGCTTCAATATTTCATCGCTGCAGAGCGTTGGATGCTGGGATAGCTGGTGGAGGTCCTCCTGAAATAGAAAGAGAAATGAATTCAAGAGAGATGAAGAGACACAAGAGTATGAGTATCCTGTATCTCCCATGTGTACATGCATGTCTAACCACTAGACTTTTGATGAGTTGGTCTCTCTCGCTTAGCTTGTCCTGTAGTTTAGCAATGGTGTGCAGGTCTTCTACTCTTCTCTTTCCTCTTTCTTCCCTTTCTCTCAACCTACAAACATAAAATACAAGCACACAAAACAGACATACAAAGATTAAATAAATGCAACAACAACATTAATATATTAAATATATGGCTTGAATACAACTGTGTTTTACTAAAATATATCAAAGAAAAAAAAGCTAAAATTTTGAGAAAAAAATCAGGCCAAAATGTTTATTCTACTTTATTTATTCAATACATTACATCTTTATTCTTCTCATTTTATGAATATTCACAAAAATGATGTCTTTATTTTCATGTTAAGTTTATATTTTAAATCCTATTTTAGATTTTAATTTGGCAGCAAAACACTGTCATACTTACATAAAGACTTGCATAATATGACATTCTAATATAGATAATATTAATAATTTGAACAGAACCTTGTATTTGTATTAGTACTGTATTTGTACAAGTTATAGCAGCACTTTTTCACATCAGCAATAATGAGTCTGTAATGTGATACTGTGTTAGGCGTGGTAAAATATAGTAAAATGTGTTAAATGGACAGGTCACAGGTACTACAATTTTATAGCTAAAATTATTATTAAATTAGCCATTATATTTAATAAATTAGCATTAAAGGTGTAGAGGATGTGTGAAACTTTGACAAATTCTGTAGAAATCTGCAGAAAATCCTAGTCGAGCCATCCTCATATATGGTCATGCTTGGGTTAATTCTGTATGTAAGTGTGGTTTGCGTTTTGCATTATTGATGTGGGAGGAGTAGGTACTCTGTTTCCAAGGCAACTATGCGGGCCTGTAATCGTGTTTGGGCGGTGCTGAAGTCTGATATTATGGTCTGGATCTCCATTCTGTGCTCTCTCTTCACACTCTCCATGCTATTCCTATGATCCGACCCATCCGCTTTACCAGCTGCATCTCGTTCCTCTGGGAAACTGCAAGTCAGATCCAAATACATCAACATCACACATTTTCTGCTTTGCATGCAGAGCTATATCAGATATTAGATTTACGCGCCCCTTAATGTCACGAAAAAATGAAGTTGGTCATTCACGTTCAGGCATCTTTGTTCTATTTAAAATCACTTTTCCACCAAAAACGTGCAGGTGTTTGTGGGTAGAGCAGGTGCTCAGTTGGCAGATCTGCAAACTCTCATAACTGGCTGAGTGAACAATGATGTAAGTGTTACTACAGTACATACCCTGCCTACAAACTTTATTTACAAGTCCTTCGAGTTTTGAAAACAGGTTTAAATCCAGGTAATTTAATTCAGCTTCTTTATGCCATGATGCGACAGCCAGTAGTTTTCAAATAAAATTAATTTAAATCAATTCAACATGGCATTTAATTAAATAAAATCATGTTATTTTAGATAATAACAGGATAACGGACAGAAACTGCCCAGAGCCACAGTGCAGAGCGACATACACATCAACAAGATCTACGGAATGCACATCTTATCTCTGCATCCCACACTTCAAGTGTAGAGTGCCCAAGTTTTGCCAGGCCAAGTTGTTATTGTTCAGAAAACAACGTGATGAGGACATTCATGTTAGTGTTTCCAGGTTTGACACCAGCAGGTTCAAAGGCATAGTTTACCCAACAATGAAAATTCTGTCATTATTTTGTTACATCATATTGTTCCAAACCCATCAAACTTTTGTTCATCTTTGAAACACAAGTTAAGATACTTTTAATAAAACCTGAGTGATTTCTGTCCCTCCATTGAATGGCCATTCCACTAATATTTTGATGTTTCATAAATACATTGTTAAAGAAATCCATATGAATCGATAGTTTTAATCCAAGTCTTCTGAAGAGACTCAATCGCTTTATATGATGATCAGATTTTATTAAGGCTTTTATTCACATATGAACATTGATCAACGCACATACGTGGTCAACGGAAGATGAACGGAAGTCTTATCAGTTTTTAAACGACATGAGGGTGAGTAATTGATGACAGAATTTTAATCTTTAGCTGAACTTTGAGAAGAGCTGATTTTCTGTAGTGTAACATGTATGGAACAGTTCCAAATCCATTTTCAGTGGAAATGGGAATAAATAAGCAGTTCTCCACCCGAATAAGCAGCAATGTGGACAAGATTTTTTGCAGACAGGCAACAATCAGTTCTCATCACTGACTGCTGTGTGAGTATGCTTGTGGTTATCTTGTTATTGACCTCCTGTCTGTGTGCGTGTTTGAGGTCATCTTGTTACTGACCTTCTGTGTGTGATTTTGCTTGTTGTCATCTTAGTACTGACCTCTTGAGTTTATGATTGTGGTCATCTTGCTCCTCTCTTTGTGCACTCATTGCACTTATCCGTTCTTTCAGGTCTTCATTCTCTCTCTTTAGCTCCTGAACCTCGCTGCTCTTCTCATCCAGTTGTCTCTCTAGTGACTGTAAGCGGTTTTGCTGCTTCAGATCCTGAGGAGGAGGCGGGGAGAGAGAGAAGCGATGCACCCCTTGAAACAGTGTAATGGTGTGTGTGTGTGTGTGTGTGTTTGGGTTGTGTGTGTACCTGCTGCAGGGCCATCATTTGTGTGTGTGTGTGTATTTCGTTCTGAAGGTCTTCGATCTGCTGCATGTGTCTCTGGGTGACCTGTCTCACCCACTCTGTGTGCTGCTGGGTCAGCTCTGCCTTCTGCTTGTCTATACACACACACACACACACACACACACACACACACACACACACACGGACACAGTCGATAGATACATTAGATCAGACATGCTTACAAAGGTATGCGCCGTCTTTAGTCCTGCTCTACTTTAGGAGTCGTGGCACAAGATGGTGCTGTTGTGCAAAATGCAATGCATGATCATCAATTAATTTTAAGGAATAATATTATTTTTCACACAAACTTGTTTTATAAACATTTCACATTATGACAGCAGTTTTGTTGCTGTTGTTATTGTTTACAGGCACATAATTTTCTAATTAACATTCACATATACCTGGTAAAGTGAGAGTGTAGAGCTATGGGAATATTATCAGCATAATATGAATAAACCTTTTAACAGACCAAGATATCTTGCTTTTCTTTTCTGCCTGTACTTTCCATTTATCATGCTCCATTTTAGTCCTTTAATTAACATTCATTTTCATTTCATGCCCCTAATGATAGCAGATAAGGCTAAAGGATGAGTTAGATAATATCCGTATACAAAAATAAAATAAAACCTTTGATAAAACAAAAATGTAAATTAAATGCCACAAGTCAAAAGATTTGACCCTGCCAAGGATTCAAAATTCAAGTTTATCATTGACTGCCAAATCTTGACAAAAATAAATCTGACGAAATTTACACATATGATAAATTATTGCACATCTGTGATTTTTTATGCTCATTTAATTCTAATATGTTTCTGATTATCTGTATGTAGTGCAACATATTTAGTATCTGTCATTTTGTTATATTTTGTTCAAGTTAGTTGTGTTAGACAATATGCTCTGCCTTAGGAGGCCAGTGGTCCTCAACCTTTTTGACTCCAAGGCCCCCCAGTGTCAAAGACAATATTTGAAGGCCCACAAAGATATTTCTGGTATTTCTGCTATGAAAACAGAGATGCTCTTATTTTCATACTCCTATTCCACCACATCCCAAAGGTGCTCTATGGGATTGATATCTGGTGAATTGAGTATAGTGAATTCAGCGTCATGCTCAAGAAACCAGTTTGAGATGATTTGAGCTTTGTGACATGGCACATTATCTTGCTGGAAGTAGCCATCAGAAGATGGTACACTGTGGTCATACAGGGCTGGACATACAGTAGTCAGCAGCAATACTCAGGCAGGCTGTGGTGTTTAAACAATGCTCAATTAATTAATTCAAATGAAAGCTTAATACTAAGGGGCCCAAAGTGTGGCAATAAAATATCCCCTACATCATTACACCTGAACCGTTGATACAAGGCAGGATGGATCCCTACCATCTGAATGTTGCAGCAGGAATCAAGGCCCATCAGACCAGGCAACGTTTTTCTTTCTTCTCTAGGCAATCTTCTCTAATCCAGTTTTGGGGAGTCAGTGCAAACTGTAGCATCAGTTTCCTGTTCTTAACTGACAGGAGTGGCACCCGGTTTGGTCTTCTGCTACTGTAGCCAATCTGCTTCAAGGTTTGACATGTTCAGAGATACTGCATACCTCGGTTGTAACGAGCGATTAAGTTACTGTTGTCTTTCTATCAGCTCAAACCAGTCTGGCCATTCTACTCTTGACGTCTGGCATCAACAAGGCATCTTTACCCACAGAACTGCCGCTTTCTCTTTTTCAGACCATTCTCTGTAAACTCTAGATATGGTTGTGCGTGAAAATCCAAGTAGGATCACTCTTGCCTGTCTTCAAAACTTGAGAACCCTGTATATATATATACACATATCCGATTGAAATCCGATCAGATTTAGCTAGTGTGAACAGCAAAAAAAAAAATTTAATGATTTTTTACAAATCCGTTTCAAGCTTTCAATCCATATGTGGGTTTGAAATCCTATTCAAATTGCATTTCTGGAAATCCGTTTCAGTCTGACTGATCTGATCGAATTTCACGTGGTTAATGTGACTTTCTCACGCCACGTAAAATGTAAATGTCAGACGTTGTTACAGGAAACAATGCTGTGTTGTTGCAAAGTGCTGGATGAACAGAAAATGACAATATAATGGAGACATGTTTTTAAACCGGCGGAGAAGACAGCGCAGAAAAAAGCTGTTGCATAACAGCCTACTACGGTTCTGCCACTGCCTCATAAGACGCAGTAGTCCAGTATGGCGACTACACATTGGCTGCGTCCGAAAACTGATAAATGCTGCCTTAGGAAGACGCATTCCAAGGTCTGAAGCCATCAAGGCTTGTCCGAATCCAATGTTAGCTTCACTTCATGTCTCCTGAGATAACTTCATCTGATCGGTTTTTGAAGGCAGCATAGATGTATCCTTCACTGCCTTTGATATCCCAGAAAATAAAAATGGCGTCTGAAAGTTGTGGCTGGTCGTAAGTTTGTGCATAAATGTACATTTTTGATCAACGTTTTCCACTTATGATGTCATTTCTATTGAGAAACTACTATTGTAGTAATTAAATATTCACTTAGTTTCAAGCTCGCTCTATTTTGCTGTAGATCATTAAACCGTTACGCTGCCTCAGAAGTCTGTCTGAAATCAGTTTCATAAGGTACCCCCGTGCGCAGACGCTGCCTGCAAAGTCATTGCATGATAGTGTAGCATGGTAACAAGTCAGCTGCCTAAGTTTTCGGACGCTGCCTCCGAAATCTGTCCAAAATCAAATTTAGTGAGGCACCTTACTGCGCAAACGCTGCCTACAAAGTTATTGCCTGATAAGGCAGCGAGGCAACAAATCACTGCCAACGTTTTCGGAAGCAGCCTACATAGCAACTATGTATAATATGACTTAAGATTTTAAAAATTTTCAAGACTTTTCTACATCTAGAAATCAAAGTTATTTTAAAAATCTCTCATACAGTATATCCAAGTTGTCTAAGATAATGAGAACCCTGGTTCTTAAATAAAAATGGCAGGTGTTAAGAGAACAAATTAAAATAAGAAATACGATTTCAGCTTACATCTAGATTTTTAGCTGTTTTTGCTTATTTTAAACCTTGTTTTGTCTTATCTTAAATAATTTCAAGCTAATCTTGCGCCCCCCTCTGTAGTGTGATAAGTGGGTACCAGCTCCCTGAATGAGAACCAGAACCAGAGTTTTGCTTGATATAAAAAAGATTGTTCTTGTCCCTTTGGTGTGATAGAATCTCTCTTAGTAAGTTTTATACCAAAAATTTAACTTTGAGGTTTGCAAAAAACATTCTGTATGAGGTGTGATGGTTACCCAGCTGTAGTTTGTGCTGAGTGAGTAAGCGTTGTCTCTCTGACTGAAGTTCTTCATTGGCTTGTGTTTCCAGGGCCTGAACAGCACGCTGATGATTTAACCTCTCCACACGCAACAACTCCTCCTCTCGTTCACGCCACCTCCACTTCTCCCTCTCCTCTTCCCTCTCTCCTGTAGCCTTTCCATCCTCCTCATCCTCATCTTCCTCTTTTACCACCTACAGTACACAGATACAAAGACAACACAAAATTAACAACATGAAGAGTTCTTTCCACAGTTGTGTGTGTTCTGTCATAATTCCAACTGTTTTTGTCCACACAATATCAGTCAATGGGGTCCAAAACATCATTAGACCTCATTTACTTTAATTATACAGAAAAAGAAAACAAAAAAACCTAGGCATTTTTCAAAACATCCTCTTTTGTGTTCCAATGAATGGAAACCCCTTTAACATAAATCTCTGTTATAATAATGATGATAATTATATTATTAATCATGAGAAATATTTTAATATCCTGACATCACTAGTGTATACGCACCTGTAACTGCTGCCTTATCAGTCTCTCTTTCTCCTGAATGGTGGAGTGAAGCTGAGATCTGAGTGAACTGTTCATATCTCTTGTCTTTTGGATCTCTTGCTTCATTCCTTCCATCTCTCCATTGGCGTAACGTCTCTCTCTCTCTCCTTCCAACTTCTCAGAGAGTGCTCTCCTCTCCTCCAACTACACACAGAGATGGAGAAAATAATGTGTGAATGACGGGTCTGACGGTCTGAGAAAACGTCTCGGTTACGTATGTAACCCTCGTTCCCTGAAGGAGGGAACGGAGACGTAGTCAACGTGTCGACTGATTGGGATCACGCTTAGGGAGCTTGTCATCTTCGAGTACTGTTACAACGAGCCAATGCAAATTGGCGTGCGAGATCTGCATCTAACACTTCGCTCCGTGGCGCGGGTATAAATACGGAAGTGGATACACGCACCAGTTGTTTTTTGCTGAGGAGCCGAGCCAGCAGCGGTAGTCCAGCAATAGTGGCGACGGGACTACATGTCTGTTCCCTCCTTCAGGGAACGAGGGTTACATACGTAACCGAGACGTTCCCTTTCAGTCGCTCACGTTTGACGTAGTCGATGTGTCGACTGATTAGGATCCCATTTAAAACGCCACTAGAGCTGCCACCTTCCAGTGCCTAGACAAAAGCCTTCTGATCCCCCCGCATTATTTGAGGCTGAGATGGGACAGGGCTTAGGCCAGGGAAGTCACTGCTGTTCCACAAGACCACTGGGAAAGCATTCTCTTTCATTGGAAAGGAATACACGGCGGAAGCCACATCCTGCCCGTAGGGAGGTAACGTGTGGAGGATAGACATATGGACTGGGCGGATTACCAGGCAGTACAACATATGGAATGTCACTGGGGTGGCTCCAGCCTATAACAGGGGGGAGACTCAACTTGGTTCTGCCAAGGGAAGACATGGGCTCGCCGCAGGGAGCGTACCGTGGATGAATACACATATGGGATCGCCGTAGGGATCACAACATATGGACCCAGCCTAACACAGGTTCCACCAGTTGCATACGCATAACAGGCCTGGCTTCGGACGGTCCGTCACATCCATAGCCGAAGGGTATGGACGAATTCGACAGGGTTTGGCTAAAGAGGAACTTTACTGGAGCAATAATTGCCCACATATCCAGTCCATAGGAGAGAATGGCGCAGCAAACTGACACTTCGAACTGGGCTTACAGTGAAACTGGCTTCATGAGAAGGGAGCCCACAGGAAGCAGCGGTTCGACGTGTAGGCTATTTGTCTAGTGTATGTGAAAGGTGTCGCCCAGCCCCCAGATCTAAAGCATCTGTCAGCGAGGCACTCAACGTCTAGACAGGAGCTATACTCTCTCTTTGGAGGAGCTCACTACCCAGGGGGGCACGTGCACCTTGGGATAACACACCAAGATGATGGCAACCACTATGCAGTGGGCCAACCTCTGCATGGAAACAGCCTTTCCTTTCTGCTGGTCTCAGACAATAGGTGGTCTGAGGTCCTGAGGCTTTGCATTCTGTCCAGTTATAACCGCAAGGAGCGGAAAGGGCAGAGAAAAGCCAGGACTGGGTCTGCCTCCTCTGGGGCAGCGCTTGCAGGCTCACCACCTGGTCCCATTTTCAAGGGAGAGGTAGGAACCTTGGGCACATATCCAGGCAGGGGTCTCAGGATATCGTGAGAGTTGGCCGGCCCGAATTCCAGGCACGATTCGTTGACCGAAAATGCGTGCAGGTTCCCTACCCTCTTGATAGAGGCCAAACAAGCAGGAGAACTGCTCTTTTAAAAACAGGTTTTTAACTCAGCTGCCTGTAGTGGCTCAAGGGAAAGTCTCTGCAGTGCAGTAGCACCAAAAATAAGTCCCAAGAGGGTATAAAGTGGTCCCAGAACAGCTGGACCCCTGGGGATGGAGTATCCAGTCTCCCTGGGCCATAAGCTGTCATGAGGCCTTGTCGGTGGCATGATTGAGCAGGCCAGAACCATAAGTGGAATGAAGCGACCTCAGAAGCTTCTGACCCCATAGAAGGAGGTGGCGGGCGAGTTGCAACATGCGAGGGAAGAATAGCTCAACGGTCGCAGTGTTTGTACAGACCAGTACAAGCTTTCTGAGCAGCGGTGTCTCAAAGCAAGGTGTACTGCCGGCAACTCGACGCAGTTGATGCCAATGCAGTCGGAGGTCCACACATACCCCTGTTACTGCATGCCCGTTGTACGTGGCCCCTTAGCCGGTGGTTGGTGGACTCTTGTTCTTGGGGCGGCTGTCCAGGAGAAACAAAGGTCTGATCACGGGCTGAGGGTTTGGCGGCAGGCCAGGTGATTGTCACACAGAGCATGCCACTCTGCCACGGCCACCTCGGGACTCGGCCGTGAAGCCAGTGCTGAAGCGGTCATCATATGGAGGAAGCCATTGCGGCTGTGTCTGCCATATGCCCCAGGAGCCTCTGAAAAGGTTTCAGTGGGACCCTTTCTCACTTCTGAAAGCACCGACCAGATACATTCCTGCGGTGAGGCGTGTTAGAACGAATCCAGCTCCTTACAGGAAAAAAAGATCCTCAGCCCGTGGGCGAGTTTACTCTTTTCCTAGTTGACCTGAAAACCCAACTGGCTATGTAGAACTCGAAGGGTAGTATTTGTACAGAGACTTCGAACCCTCAAACGCAAAAACGAAAAGTACGCGTCCTTCAGGTCGAACGCTGTAGACCAATCTCGGGTACGGAGCATTCGAAAATGCATCTCTTTATTAGCAACTTGAACAGAGGCTTGTATAGGGCCCGAATCAAGAGCCGCAGGTCCGAGATTGGCCTTAACCCACCACCTTTCTTGGGTACAACGAAGTACGAGCTATAGAAGCTGGTCTTCATATTGGCTGGAGGAACCGTTCAATCACATCCTTAGCCAGTAGGAGTGCACTTCGCTCAACACCGAAGTGTAATGAACAGCACTGAACTTGGGCGGACGCCGGGGGTGAACTGAATCGTACAGCCTAGTCTGATGGTATGGAGGAGCTGACTGGACCGGTTCGGAAGCACTTTCCAGGCTTCTGCAAACCGGGGCAGGGAACCAGAGGTACCACAGGTACTTGGCCTTACGTTTGCCACCTGGATTGGCAGCGTCTGACACAGGCTGAGGCCTGGGTGGAGGGTGCTGCGGAGGCCCAGCAGGAGCGGCGGCAGGGGGACACCCTCGGTGACGAGCAGGCAGAGGAACTGTCACTGGCGGCGGGGTGGAGGCAGCAGCGGGCCTCCGGGGCAGGCTGTGCCAGATGGCCTCTGTCTGCACTTGGGCGGCAGAGAATTGTTAGGCGCAGTTCTCCATCGCATTACCGAACTCCACAAGAGGGATAGCCTCGTAACCCACCACCGCTCCTCCGTCAAGGATAGTGAGGGGGGAGAAGCTACTCAGGCAGTTTCTGGCAGAGAAAGGTGCCGTCCACGACCTGGTAAGCTCTCCATGCCCTTTGGGAAAGAAAGGCACTGGGGCGGCGAGCTGAGAACCAGCGCGGCCCGCCTCGAGATACCAATCATTGGAGATTCCACGGTGGAGATTCCACTCGAGCCCAACAGCCTCGGGGGCCCGTTTCAGCATGGCTGACATTTCTGGATCTGGCTCGGTCAACGTTACACTCCCAGAGGGAGATAACGCAGCCGAGTCATCAATTCCAGAGTTCAGCTCACCCTCCAATGCTGCAAAAAATTTTTTTATATATATATATTAGGGGTGGGAATCTCTAGGCACCTCACGATTCGATTACGATTCAGAGGGCTGCGATTCGATGCTAAAGCGATTATCGATTATCTGAATCTTTTTGTGTGTGTGTGTGAATATAAATACTTTGCTTTAAAAGTACAAAGTAATGACCAATAAAGAATTAACGTACAATATATTTTATTAACATTGCAAAGAACCAACAGGAAAATAAATGTGTGCCTGAACTAGCAGCATACTTGTAGTAAATTAATAATATAACAACGACCAGCGTTCTGACGATTCATGCTACCCATCGAGATGTGCTACTTACTGGTTATGCGTATGTGCAGACTCATTTTCCTTCTGCTTACCACGCCCATAAATCTATGCATCCTTGCTGTGGAGACTTGTAGGAAACTTTGAC
Source organism: Gila orcuttii (assembly GCA_026230005.1). NCBI lineage: Eukaryota > Metazoa > Chordata > Actinopteri > Cypriniformes > Leuciscidae > Gila > Gila orcuttii. The sequence goes on along the minus strand of JAPDVR010000002.1, from coordinate 48,499,492 downwards.
AGGTCAAAGATGAATATTTGATGATAATTTTTACTTTTCACACCGTTTTAAAAATGAAAACAGTACAGTATACTGTACACTTAACTTCAAATTTTATTATAATTGTATTTCATATAATAATGTCATTTTTACTTGTTATATCAAATGTGATAATTGCTAGTTCATTTAAAATATCAAAATATGCTCCTCATACACTTACCCTAATTTAAATGAAATAACGATGTCATAATATTGTGAGATTTACACCATTATGGAAACAATAGAGAATGAATCAACATTCTCTGTGATCGATTCGCGCTTGGGTAACGTTACAGTCTGTATCCAGCCTCTCACGGAGACTTCAGAGTCCCCAACACCTGCGATGAGACGACTCGACGCCTGTGAAGTGACGACTCAACGCCGGCGATATGTTATGCCCTAAATTAATACATGATGATTAACTAACTGTATTTTTTACGTACATTTCTGGAATGCACTTTCTGTAAAGCTGCTTTGAAACAATATGTATTGTGAAAAGCGCTATACAAATAAATTTGAATTGAATTGAATTGAATTAACGTTAGGATTTTTCGACAAGGCAGCACAAAGCCGAGTGTTTTTCCACAAAGCCGAGTTTTATTCTACAAAGCTTACAACTAGTATGGCTCTTGTCCACCTCATTTCCCCCTTCAACTTCACAGAAGCCAAAATATTTCCACACGTCAGCTTTTAACGAGGAGGGTGTTTGGATTTCGCGCTCAGCCTTCGCGTCTCTGTTATGTGCACACGCCACAGACGGTCCGGGCACTGCACTTCCGCGCTTCAGAGTTCCGTCTTTTGCGTTCCGTCAATATTACGTTATTATAAATATATATCTAAAAAAAAAAAATTTTTTTTTTGAAAATCGATTTTTGACATTTTTGAATCGATTCAGAATCGTCCACGTCCGCATCGCGATGCATCTAAGAATCGATTTTTTCCCCCACCCCTAATATATATATATATTTTTTTTTTTAAACACGTGATGCAACCATTGTGACCGTCAGAGGGGGACAGGGAACGACCGCATCCAGAAATGCACGGATGGAATGACATCTTGAAAAAGACGCAAACGCACCCCTGTTGTCCTTTCACGAAATGGGACCCGTCACCAGTGCCGGAGTACACAGGGGAATGACCACGGCAACACTAAACTGAAACAGTGAAGCACTCATTTCTTTGCCCTCTAACCAACCGTCAACAAACACACAGAAATTATGCTGTTAAAATAGCAGTTGAGAGCTCAGAAGCTCGCGATCACCGTGGCACTCGCGTTGTAGAACCACCAGATGACAGGCTCCCTAAGCGTGATCCCAATCAGTCGACACATCGACTACGTTGAACGTGAGCGACTGAAAGGGAACTAACATTGTGTGTTACCTGTGTTTGCAGTTCTTCTACTCTGTGTTCCCACTGTTGGTTCAGCTTTCTGATCTCTTCTTCTCTTTCTCTCTTCAGTTCCACGATCTGATCAGAGAACTGCTTCTCAAACTGTAGCCTACACACACACACACACACACACACACACACACACACACAAACAAACAAACAAACATTCTAATAAATAAAACAACACCCTTTACCAGTGGTGTAGTCCTAACAAAAGAGTGGTTTCCTATATTTTGGAGGTCCTTGGCATCAAACAGTTTTAAAAACCACTGATCTGTAGACCGCGCGTTCTGTCTTTTTCTCCAGCTCTCTCTCCCACACACAATGAGACATTGAAGTCATTTTTACCTGGCATTGCTTAAGCGTGAGATTGTCTCCTCTCACTGACAAGCTTCTGCCAAGCGACAATCTGACGCGGTAAACTACGGTAAGTTGTTAAGGGCGGGGAAACGTAGAATGATAGAAGTGATAATGCACCGATTATGACAAAGAATCGCGAGTTTCACAAAACATCATGGGATAAAGTTAAAGGGGAAGCTACACAACCATAGACTATGGACTTTTAGAGCAGCTAAACAAGAGGGTATAGAGATACGTGCATATGGCTTTGACTACACCACTGCCCTTTTTACACAATTATTTACACACAATGATACAGCCTTTCAAAAGTTTGAGATCAGTAAGATTTTTATTGAAGGAAATTAATCTTCTATTTAGCAAATATGTATTAAATTGATCAAAAGTGAGAGTAAAGACTTTTGAAATTGTTACAAAAGATTTCTATTTCAAATAAATACTGTTCTTTCAAATTTTCTATTCATCGAATAATCCTGAAAAATTGATCACGGTTTTTATAAAAAATTTAATCACACCAGTGTGATTAGAACATTCTGTGTGTCACGTTATCAACCACTAAATTCAAAGCTGCATTTGCTCTTTAGCAGGCGCTGAGCCAGAGACAGACCCGTTTAACGCTTCTCGTATATCACAACTGTTCAGTGTTTTCAACCATATGTTTATTTTAAGCTTCAAACATTTAAATACAGACAAGTAGCTATAATTTGACGAGGGGTTTTATTGATATCACATATTGCACATTGCGTAGGTAACTATAACGTTTATTTGAATCTTACAATATTGTTGGTACAAATAGTGCCCCAAAATTGTCGAATTTCTTAGCTTTGATGCTACACGTCACATAGCCTAGGCGATTCGTGCAGAACGATCGATTTTTTGCGTGCGGGTGGTTGGGGAAATCCGTCCAAAATGTTACAAAATATTAAATTTTAGCCTTCTGTTAAAATGACTTTTACTGATCGATCGACTTCAAAGAGGACTTCAAAGAACAGCCGCTGATTCACAAAAAGCGCTGTGCAACGCTGAGATGCAGTTGCAGAGGTGCAGTTGCTTATATGCTTTAAATTCGTTTGTTTCACATAATAAAAATTGATCAATTAAATATTTTAATTGACTGAAATTATCTTGTCTCATTGTCATTCAGACACACCTGATTCTCTCCTCTATACCATGATTGGACTGTTGTAGAATCTCTCTCTCTTGCTGCAGAGCAGAAATCTCTGCCTGTAACACTTCCTTCTGTGCAGCAAACTCCTCCTGTGGGACACATAAAAAGAAAGGTGGACAAGGATAGATGGATTCATGGATGGAAGGAAAGATCCATGGATTAAGGGAGAAAAAGAAGTAGATTGGTTGCTAGGTGAATGTTGATGTCTTTTTTTCCTTTGGGCAGCACAGATCTGCTGAGATCAGCAGAACCTAGTGCTGCCATAAGGGATTTTCAGATCTGTGTGTGCTTGTGAATATGTGTGATAGAGCGGTGCAGTAATGGAAAGGGACATCACTGACACTTTGTCCTCATGTCAGATGGAAGTGTGTGTTGAGCAAACTGGAGCGAGAACCTGTATTTGCTGCATACTCCTGTGCATGTTTTCCAGTTCTTCTTTCACTCGTACACACTCCAGGCCATATGCTGACTGCCGCTCCACCTCTGCGCACGCCTTCTCTCTCTCTTTTGCCCTTTCCTCCTCTTCTCTTTCTTTCTCCAGTGTTTGTATCACCCCCTGCACTTTCGCCATCTGCAAGCCAAGAAAACTCAGATCAGGAAACATCCGAAAGAACCATATGAGCATGTGGAAACCACTCAGGTGTGAGCCATACAAAGATAATCAAATTCAGTTAGAATAGAATAATAGAATCTTTATCTAGAGCAACACGAGGTTAAGAGTCTTTCACAAGAGAATAAAATGGGGATTGTTATAGGGTGTTATTTCAATCTGATTTCTAGTTCAGTAGTAAGAGTAAATTGGTTTCCCACTACACTCAATTACCAGTAATGTTGTCGCAAAAATACATTTATAAAGACATCTTTTTTTTCTGTGATTTGTAATTATCTTATACTACCATTAAAAAGTTTGGGGTCCATAAGATTTTGTCTATTTTTTTTTTAAAGAAATATTTTTTTTGCATGTAAATTGATTTATGTTATAATGTATTTTTATATCAAACAAATGCTGTTCTTTTGACCTTGAAAGGATCCTGAAAACAGTTTCTGTGATAATATATATATATATTTTTTAATTGAGCAGCAAATCAGCATATTAGAATGATTTCTGAAGGATCATGTGACACTGAAAACTGGAGTAATGATGCTAAAAAAAAAAAATTCAGGAAAGAAAATCCTTTGCCATTACAGCAATAAATTACAGAAAACAGTTCATTTAAACTGAAAACATATTACACAATATTATGTTTTTAGTGTATTTTGAACAAATAAACTTGTGGAAATAAGAGACTTCTTTCAAACATAAAACATTTTTTGACCCCAAACTTTTAAACGGTAGTGTACAAAACTAGTGTGTATTACAGTGAAAAAATATTACAAACGTATTATATATGAATTGCAGTAGTAGTGTCTGAATGCTATTAACGCCACTGTATGTACATTATCTCTTTGGTGTAGTAAAAAATGCAGGGCAAGCACATATTTCACTGTACATTGTAAAAGCTACAACAAAGAAGCCTGATGGCCCGTTTAGGGATCTTGTTGATAAATACCAACTACATTTTAATAAGCTCAATAAGGTGTAACAGGAAATTGAGTCATCTGTGTGTAGCAGTGATTCTCAGTTACTGGGTCATGTCCCATTCTTGTCCCCATAGGGTTGTGGATTGCAGGTCCAACAAAAGAGAACCGCCAGTTAAACAATAAGCAATATTGAAGCGATTGAAACAGGAGGACATAAATTGTTTGAATCACAGCAATGAGAACTGTTAGTTCATTTCTAATAAAACAATTGCTTATGAGGATAACCTATTATCACTTTAATGTCAGCAGTTAAGCAGTACTGTCACATGTGTTCTTCATTCTCAAAGTTTTGCCAAAGTGACAGCATGGTGTCAGAGCGTGAATCAGATTACCCGCCTTTCAGTACTGTTAATTTGCTCACAAAGTTAACATTTGTGAAATGGCCTTCAGGATTCATAAATCACTTTGCAGGTGCAATTTAATCGGCATTGGTGCCATTGAAGTCTATGGCAGCCCGTAGAACCATATGGTAAAACATTTTCAAACAGATAGAGGACAGTCTGAACATTAACCAAATTTTGGAGTCTCTAACTCAATCCATCTAGCACCACCAACTGTCCAAATTTGCACTCATGTATCTTTTGAACAGTATGGGCTAAAAACAAAATACATTTTTTCCTGATAATTCAATTGTACCCTATGATGTCATTTCCATCATGAATTTTTAATTTTTTCCAACAAACCTACTTTTTAGAACATACCGTTTGTTCGATTTTCATGAAAATTGAACCAGATCATCTTCAGACTGTCACGTGTCAGTGTTTTTATGGACTTTCAGTTTGTATTTTGATTGGTTCCTGTTCTCCTTTGTTCTTTACCCGCCACTCCTGCGTATCCATGGTTACTGTCATTATAGGTTCAGTTGTGTCACCTGTTTAATCATCATCGTCATCTGTATCACCTGTGTTCTATTAATCAGTGTCATCTGTGTTTGTATTTAAGTTCCATCTGTTCAGTCAGTGTTTGTCTGATCTCCGTTATATTTAGTGTGTGTTGCTGCCTGTTCTGCTGTCCTGAGTTTAATTACCATGAAACCGTCGTTTTGGAAAATATCCTTGTCTCCGTCTACCTTCCTGCAACCAACCGTGACAGAAGATTGGACCAGCCCGTATGGATGACAGGGCTATATTTGTCGCCATAGCTCAGGAGAACACAGAATTTTTCTCCTTTGTGGAGAACTTTGTTTGTCGAGCTGTCACTAGCCCCCTCGACGATGAAACCTTCAAGCTGCTTTTCTGGATCGGGGCCAATTTCCACCAGGCCATCGACCTCCCAAACACCGATGGACTAAGCTGGAGGGAAGCCATCGCCAGGTGTTTGGTGAGCGCCGCGTCCCGATCCAGAGAACAACTACCATCACCAGCAGCCGCCGAGATCAGCCTTCCAGAGACTGTTCACGTCATGCCTGCCGATCCAGAGACTGTTCACGTCATGCCTGGCGATCCAGAGACTGTTCACGCCAGGTCAGCCATGCCGGTGTATTCGGACAAGATGGCCGCTGCGCCTGATTGCGAGCCCTCGGCAAAGATGGCTCGGCAAAGACGCCAGAGCCCTCACCAAAGATGACCGCCGCCTCGCCACCAGAGTCCTCAGCCACGATGGCTGCCCATGCCACACCACCTGAGCCCTCTGCCAGGATGACTGCCGCCAAGACAGAGTCTGTTCCTGTCCCAAGACCTGTGTCTGTCCCCGAGCCTGAATCTGTCCCCGACCCTCCCTCTCCCACCTCCTCCAATCATCCCTTCCTCAACCACGCTGTCGCCACCTCCTGCTAGCCCCACAGCTCACCCACATGCCACCTTCAGTGAGGTGAAGGTGTACCTGCAGGTCTACCTGTGTTCAGCTCCAGCATGGTTGGTGGATCCCCGGTCTCCACCTCCGGCCTTCGCGACCAGGACTTCACCTCGGCCCGACGGTCCATTAGATCAACCTAGACTCCTACCTCCCTCATCTCCACCATGGCCCATCAGTACACCAGCTCGGCCGGGCTCCCTCGTCCCTCCGGCTCCGCCTTGGTCGTTCGTCGACCTGCCCTCGCCTCGGGACTACACTCATCTGGCTTCGCCTCGTCCCTTCGTCCCTCTAGCTCTGTTGGGCTCCTCACTCGCTCCAGCTTCACCTTGGTCCTCTGTTGCTCCACCGTGGCCTTCTGGATCCCCGCCTGCGCCTCGGTCGCCTGAGTCGTAGGCATCGCCATGTCCCTCGGGATCCTCTGCATCGCCCTGGCTCGTCGGCTCTCCACTTCCACCTGCTTCGCCTCCGTCAGTTGGCCCCCTGTAGTCGTCAGCCCTTTCTCTACCATGGCTCCTCCCTCCGTCGTCTCCGCCAAGGCCGCCTGCATGGTCGTCTCCACCCTGGCCGGCTGCACAGCCTGCTCCGCCCTAGTCCCTCCTACCTTCTGTCTGCCCTTAACCTGATCTTCGTCCTTCTCCTGAATCCCCTCCCTCTGCAGTTGGTCTGTCTACGGCGCGAGGTCACGCCTTCCGGGAGGGGGAGGTACGGTCACGTGTCAGTGTTTGTTTGGACTTCCAGTTTGTAAGCTGATTCCAAGCTATCACTTATCATTCCATCTCATTCCAAGCTATCACTTATCAAGTGGCTTATCAAGGCCCTCTGCCTTGGGCACTGCAAATGTTCTTTTTGTTTTCTCATTTATCATGGTCATGTGGAGTGCTCTGGGCCTCTTAGTCTGTCTCTGTGTATTTAAGCAGAAGGACTGTTCCCTTTGCCTTAGCCTCAAACCACTTTCAAAGAGCTTGAAATGTATATAGTTCAAGTTATTTGTGGTGACCTGATTCATTAGTAGGTCAGCAATATTATGCAAACATATCTAAGACTGTTTTGGTTTTTGAGAGGATAAAAGAAAAAGGACCAAAAATGTTCTGTGTTAATCTTTGTAATAATTTACATCTGTTTTGGACAGCTGTAGTTGGTTGCGTAGCTCGTCCCTCTCCGTCTCTAAAGCCTTTCTCTCTTCTTCTTCGGTTTGCATCTGCTCCTCAGCCTGCATTCAAATCAACACAATAAAAAACTATTATCTCATTATTTCATAATTAACAAAAATATCAGATCATACATCAGATCTTTTAAATACTACTTTTATTAGTTACTTGTTCTGTTTTAAAGGGGGCAAATAGTCCACATCTTTGTCTACATCAAATTTTTTCCTTCCCTGAAGTCCACTTACCATGTATGCATTTTTTAGAAGCTTTCATCCAAAATGACTTCCATTGCATTTAAGTTATACATTTTTCTCAGTTCATGCAATCCCTGGAAGTTGAACCCATGAACTTAGTGTTGCAACATTCATGCACTACTTTTTCGGCTAAAGAAACACTTGTACACAATTAGGAACTTTATAGAAAAACACTTTCTTGTAACAAAATAATTATAATATAGAATTAATTAAATATTACATAACCATTTTCCACTTTCTCTAACTCTTAGAATTAGTTCTCCCAAAAAGAACATTTATTTCATGTCATTCTAAACCTTCTTCCTTGCTTCTGCGGAACACATAAGGAGATGTTTCTCTTTTCCAGAGAGTTGAATGTTGCGAAAGTTGCTCTTTTTTCCATAAAACAAAAGACAACTTAAATTTCAGTCTATGGCTTCAGATAGAATATAGTGCATGAGTTTTATGGACTTTTGCCATTTTTATTGTGCTATTTTTTTTCTTTTTGGTGCTTGAAAGCCCCTGGTTCTCATCCACTTTAATTACATGAAACAGAGTAGTGTGTTTCATGGAAGAAAAAAAGTCATGTGGGAATAACATGATAGTGAATAAATGATGAAAGAAGTTTTATTTACGAGTCAACTAAACCTTTAAATATAAGCGTTTTTTAGTTTCTGTACCTTTAAGAGTTTTTATGCAACTGACTTGTTATGATATGATGGCTAATCTCTGTTCATAAGGGTGGGCCAAGTTTTTGAATGCTGAATATGCGTCATATGTTAATGTGGTTCTGATTTTGAAATGACCCATTTTTGCAGCTTAGTTTACACAATTTGTCTAAATGGACTGGGTTTGGAGCTTTGCATTATGAATAATGATTTATGTCTATATACACAGCAACAAAGGAAATTATTTTTATGTCCCCTATAACAGTAAAGACACTAGTATAAAAAGACAGATTATGTTGGTTATATACTTTCTCAAGACATTTTTTAAATCCTATAGTCAATCTTTTAATCACCTTTTTTATTGGAAAAATGAACGTAAACACATTGGCCATTTAAATATTGCAAACAATATAATTGCCATTATATTGCCAAACAATATAGACCTTATGTAGCCCCGCCCCTTTTCAGCGCTGCACTCATTGTCTTTTGTCTTCCGGTCTGTAATTTTACAGCGATCCTGCGTATTTATAAATGAACGGCTCGTTTTAAAATCTTCCCTGTCTACTGACATTTGTTAAGACATCTCCTTTAAACATTACAATCCTCATGATAACTTTTGTTAACTTTACATTAAGTAAATCCACTTCAAAAGCTAATTAGTCCTGGACAGCAATGCCATAGAAATATAAAGAGCGACCGCAAAAATGGAAGTTCAAAGACAATATTCTAAAGATGGCTGTGCCCTCGTTTCTCTGGCGCATAAGGTCTATAAAATCAACATCAAATTGAGAATCAAATTAAGAGAGGAATCAAACCAGAAAGTCAGTACTGATACAGCCCTTCACACTAGCAGCAACAGGAGCAAATGGGAAGGTATGAAATTATTCCCCAAGCTAATGCATCAAGATTTCTGTCATGAAAAGTTTCCATAATAACAGCAGCAGAAATCTGTTGTTGTACCTGCTGTGTCTTCTTCTTCTCTGCATCCAGCATCGCGTGCGCATGCCGCAGCTCACTGGCATGTTTGCGTATCACTTCTTCCAGTGCTTTCCGAAGCTGTTCTTTAAGCCTTACTTTCTCTTCTTCCATCTTCTGCTGCACCTGCTTCTTCTCTTCTTCCAGTTCCTGTCTGTCATTCTTTCTTTCATTCTCCACCTCCTGCTGAAGGCGTCTGATCTCCTCAGTGTGAGCACGCTGCAGCTCCAGACGCATAGAGGATAGAGCATCTGCATGCTGAAACCCACACACAACGCTTAATGATATAAAATTGTAATCCTGTAGTTTCAAAAGAATGACAAAAAAAGAGGTGTCAGTTTTGATGTTTTAAGATGTTCTAAAGGTTTGGCTGTTTCTGTGCATACTAACTAATGCTTTTAAAACAACATTTTAAAGTGTGTTTGATGGAGAGCCTGTGGAGTAGTTTCCCAGTGTTTATACTGTTCTTATGTAATGTTTTAAATATTAGGTGGGGTTCTCTGTTTTATTTCCAGTAAGGAAAGGCCTATAAGGTAGCGCAAAACTGAAGGGGACTGCTCATTTTAGCTATTTATGGAAATGTTTGTGCAAATCTATGTTGGTTCTATCTACTTGCTGATTTATTTTAACTCTTGTTCTTAAAGGGTTAGTTAACCCAAAAAAGAAATGATCCCATGGTTTACTCACCCTCTAGCCATCGAAGGTGTATATGACTTTCTTCAGCCAAACACAATCAGAGTTACATTAAAAATATATAAAAAATATCATCGCTCTTCAAGCTTTATAATGGGCGTGAATAGAGTTTTTGAAGCTCCAAAAAGCGCATCCATTCATCATAAAAGTAATCCATACGGCTCCAGGGGGTTAATAAAGGCCTTCTGAAATGAAGCGATATGTTTTTGTAAGAAAATATTCATATTTCTAACTTTATAAACTATAATCACTGGCTTCTGGTAACGGCTGTACGCAAGTCAAGTTCCGGCCGAAGAGTGACCTCTGACCCGACATATGACATAGGATGTAGGAGTAGCGTAAGCTTAGGTGAGAGTAGATGCAAATAGGGCTGGGCAACAAACTCAAGCTCCTGTGACATTTTTCTTTAAAAATTCTCATTTTAGACTTCTAATTTGTGACCGGGGTTTTGTTTTGCTCTATCCTCTCCGCTTCCACATTCGTCAATTGCCGGACCTAGACTCACGTACGGCTGTTACCGAAAGCCAGTGATTATAGGTTATAAAGTTAAAAATATGGATACTCGCTTCGTTTCAGAAGGCCTTTATTAATCCCATGGAGCTGTATGGATTTACTTTTTACACCTAGGATGGCACCTAAAAAATGAAAAAGCTTTACCAGGCACAAATAGTCCTCACTTTAGATGAGCTCACAAAAATAGTTAACTGACAACTACTAAATGTTTTATAACTATCTGAATTAATCATGAATCACAGTAGGAATACGTGTTAATAAAGCATTTATTAACACACTGAGTAACTATTACTATATGTCTAAATAATAAGATAAGATGTATAAATGTAAATTTAAATAGTTTATTAATCATTTACTTGCACTTAATGATCTTTAACTATTTACTAATGCTTAACTAATGATTCATAGCATGCAGTTAGTATAAAGTGTTACCCTTTTATCTTTTTTATAAAACAATTTAGTTAGTATTTTTTTATATTTCTAATTAGCTTTAATTTATTTTTTATTTCAATTTTAGTCATTTTAGTACTTAATCTTATTTCAGTTAGTTTCATCTAATATTTATATATATATATATTTTTTTTCTATTACTGAAAATGATTTTTTAGTTTTAGTTTTAGTTAACTTTATCATCATTGCTGACACGCCTCCAAACTCAAAGAAAATCCTGAGTTTCCCCACTTGCAATTATGACACTTGGTGCCGTTCATGTGCATTCAACTCATAAATATAATCTTTCCAACATGACTTGAATGCAACATTAAAAGCGTGTGGGCATGGCTTGCCTGTTTGAGCATGCGGGCGTGGTCATTAGATCGGCCATTGTTCTGAAGCTCCAGCTCTTTGTTTCGAATCTTGAGACGACTGAGTTGAGACCTCATCTCTTCCACTTCAGCAGAGACCCTCACCTGAGATGAACTCTGACTCATTAACTCCTCTGCAGAAATGAAAAAGATGATGATTAGATCAAAGGAAGTAGAACAATCAGTGAAGAAGCTTGTAATCACAACAGTCATATGACAAAGACAATAATTTCAACAGAGATGAAAAAAAAAAAATCAAACAGACTGTAAACGATGAGTGCTGACAGGAAACTATCAGCTTATTTAATACTGAAATGCAGTAGATGTTTTTCACGATAATTAAGGCTGTTAACTTAATGTTAAATTAGTACAATTAATTATATATAAAATAATGCATTAAACATTATGCATTTAATCATGCAATGTAATCCTATGTTTAATTTCTGTAAAAATGGATTACCCTACACTCAGAGCAATTCAAGCTTGAAGTACCACAATTATGCTTTTGCTTTGATTCGTGAGATGCAGACAGACGCAGCGCAAATGGAATGGAACAGAATTCTAAGAACTAGAGATACATTTTCAAATTTGAACTTGACAGCGAAAACCACTGAAAAAAGGGATGTATTTTTTTTACAGTCTATGGATGTGACACAACATGCAAAGAGGCCATCTGATACAAGTCTACATAAACCAACAATTATAAAACAATACTGACAAAACACTGAAAATGCTTCTTGTGTGAAGGTCACATAAGTTTACCTTAGACAGACTGACAAACTCGATTTCAAAATGAACGTCTGTGGACTGTAAACTTCTGTTTAATTATATGGAAATAACAAAACAAACAAAACAAACCTATAGATATACTAACTTTGTAAAGCATCTTTTAATATAGACTATTTAATGATTTACCAGGATGTCTTTAAAATATCTTTATTTAGCGGCAGTAAATACTAATTTAAGTAATCATTTGATAATAATTATTCAGCATATGCAAATAATTTGATCAATAATGATAAGAAAATAGATACACAACATGCCTTCCACTGTGCATGTGTACCTGACTTGCTCTGTAGCTCATTCTCTTGCAGTAATAAGCGTTCTTTGGCAACAGCTAACTCCTCCTCTGCTTTCTTTGCTACAACCTCAGCCTCAGCCACCCGGCGTCGCCCATCCTCCAACTGCTCCTCCATGTCCTGGAAGAGAAATGAATAACTGAATAAGCATAACTATTACAATTGCTTATAATTAGGTTTAGAGCATGCCCTAACCCGAAGTATTAATTTTCAATATTACTTGTACTGTTTGTGATATGGACATGAATGATACTTCAAATCATGAGGCTCATTGAGGAAAAAATATATAACTTGTACTGAAGGAAGCAGATTTAATAAACATTCTAAAGAATACAATTATTATTATCTGCTATTTTCTTGTTTTTAACTTAAGAATAAAGTTAAGAATATTTTGTGCACCCAATTTCTTTAGAGTGTTCTTATCTTTATTCTTAAGATTTTCTTACACCCCAATGACGCTTTGCAAGAATTATAGTTATAACTTCCGTTAAACTACAAACAATCAGCGAAAGGCAATAATAAGCATTTTCAAAAACTGGGTACAATGAGATGATATTATTGTACTCACCCTTCAACCATCGAACATTAAAAGGAAATATTTAAAAGTGATTTCTCTCATATTGAGAGATTTACCTGCCTAAGAAACATTCCAGTAAACACTGATAATAGGGATTAGAAGTGACAGGAGGAGACAATTTAAAAAAAATGTCTTTGTTGTTTATGTATTTTATGTACCCTATATGGCATGTTTCTGGAGTATGTTATTTTGGGGTTTTTGAGATATTTTGTAATTAACTTGATTCAGTCATACACATTTATATATTTGTTATTGTAATTTAGCTCTTTCTTTCATTTCATAATTAGTTTCTTTTTTCTTTGTTGTTCAGTTGGAGGCTTTAAATAAGTCCTTTTGGGTTTTCTGCCTCTCCTTGCACAGTATATGGATTGTACTTTCTTGTTTTTATGGTATATATTTTATATTCGTGCAAAATAAATAAACTAAAAACTTAAGGATTTGGGGAGAAAAACAAGAGATTCTTAGTGCATTCCAGTGAATTATTGATGGGATATCGTAAATTAAATCGGGAGAGCAACAGAACAAAAATGGAAAAAAAGAAAATAATCAGGAGGAAGAGAATGCAGCGTATGAAAAGAGCTTCACATAGATATTCTTGTTTTACCATGTCACATTAAAATACCAATTGTTACATTATTCTCCTGACATCTGAAAATAGAGCATGAAGGACAATCATAAGCACATGTTGATTGCTTGCTGTTCATTGATTTGAGTAACTTTTTTACATTTGGGTATAAAGTGTTTTAATTCTACAATATATGGTGTAAAAACGTCTGAGTGCTGCCCTCCTCAGGTTGAACGGTGGCTACTGCAGTTGAATTTTCCTATTGGATGTTTGCGGTGGTACGTGACATAGCGGTTGCAGGTGACGTTAGCAGGTTCCAGCTCAACACGCCCTTGGTACGAGCTACCACGCCCTTGGCAGTATAAAAACCATCTTGTTTAGTCAAAACCACTGTAGCGAGTCAGGAGTTGGAATTGCCTGGAAATGCATCGATCCGGTGTTTTCCAAAATTTTTTTGGAGTTCTTAAATGGTCTAGTGGTAGATCTTTTGCCAAGCATGTCAGAGATTACGGGTTCTAATCCGCACTCGTATAGTTTTTTTTAGGGCTGGGCAAGTTAACGCGTTATTATCGCGTTAACGCATTTATTAATTAATGCCGACAATTTTTTTATCGCACGTTAACGCAGTTTTTTTTTATTATTATTTTGAAAGTCCGTAGCTCACTGGCTCTGAATAAACATAGGCCTACAGTCAAACCATGATCACAGGAGGGGTGGGATGTTGGTCAGCCAGCAAATAACCCACCCAAACAAGCAGTGGAGAGAGGCAGGTTCTCTCTGGTGAACAGTTAAAGGGTTGCGCTCCGCGAGTGAATGACAGGCGCTCTATGGATAGTACCTATAAAACCTATAGCCTAGATAATAACTATTTAGATTCTGGAAACTCACTAACAGCGAGCCGAGGATGAGTCTCTCTTCTAATGATTTGTGCTGCGCGTCCTTTATAAAAAGTTATAGACAATTCAACTTCGGCAACGAGCGGGCGCGGGCGCGTGCGTGAGGCGAGCATGACCGCAACAGTTTCACAGGAACGCACCCGCTTGTCGCTGCACCTTGTGCTCGACCACTTCATCTCACTCTTGGCTGATTTATACTTCTGCTTCGGACTTACGCCGAAGACTATACGCTATAGACTACGTGTTGGTTTTCATTTATATCTCTGCGTCGTTGTCCGCGTTGACGCGCAATTACACATGCAGAGGGAGCATGTGAAACCCGGGGAGCGGTTCTAGCAATCACAGCGCTTGCGGTACGCGTAGAATTGACGTTACATTTTTGGAGAGGTGCACGTCAGTGTACGCCGAAGTGTACGCGCGCTACACAGCCACGGCGTGAGTATAAAGTATACATTGTTTTTTTACTCGGTTTAATGTTATCTTACTTGGGAAACCATGGCATGACCAAACCTAAGCTACTATAAGTAACGTTGGTCGACTTATATCTGTAGTAGTGATCATGACCTCTGACTACTACATAGACTGTTTCTGCTGCTCCCTGATAAAAGATACCTGTTGATACCTGTTCAGAAAAAAAACCAAGAAAACTGGACTCGTTTTAACAAACTAGATAAAAGGTAATGCCCTGGCAGTGGCAAATAGCTTTGTTTAAATATTTGATTTGATTACATTAATGTTTAAGTTGAGATTTGAGATTACTGTGTAAAGGGAATACTGCTGGTATAAAAGCACCTTATTTGTTTAAAGTTATTGCACTTTTGTGTATATAGCAGTACATTTAAATCAAAAGTGCGCAATACACTACTTTAGAAGTCATTATTCAATTTTGCGCATAACAATGCGATTAATCGCAAGAAAATCATGCGATTGATCGCGATTAAAAATTTTAATCGTTGCCCAGCACTAGTTTTTTTTTCTCTCATCATAACTGAATATGTTCATCAGTGATTACGGTCTATATCAAGCAGGGACACGTTTGTGTGCATTTTATTTTGTGATTTCAGTCTCCGGCTCCGCAACGGCGATAGATTGAAGAGCGCGTCCGAGTGAAGACTAAGTGAGCCACAAGAGAACACTGTATCCATGACACTGATAGCAGCGGCAAACGAGCGCTCAGCTTCATTTCAAAAACAACACATTTTAGCGCTAGATCTCTTATTTAATAGCGAACTAAATGACTGCTCTGGTAGTTAACTGGAGATGTTTTATTTATTTGTATTAGGTACATCCGTGTCTTAATGTTTCCGCTCAGCCCCGCCCTCGGTTCGTCCCCTCTATCTCCGCTGGGCTTTTCCAGCATTTTTCAAATATTGCCAGTGGGTGGAGTCAGGCTCTGACCAGGGGTTTAGTTACCCTTTAATGGAACTTCCCCAAACCGGAAGTGCTGAGCGCAAATTAATGCAACAGACTGCTCCATCTTGAGACAGGTACTTTAAAAACAACTATTTAAAATACATACCTCATTACAAAACATGACTCAAGAGTACTGTACTCCTGTCAATCCAGTCACAATGGTAAAAGTGTGTGTGTTTAATTTATTATGATTATTATGAGTGGCAAGGGGGGCGTGGTTTAGCGAAGTCTGTGACGGGAGAGAGGATCAGGAGACAGGTGCGGCGTAAGTGGGTTAAGAGTGAATGACAAACACCTGTCTTGTTTCAGTAATTGGGGTGGAGAGACCGGATAAAAGCCACTGGGAAATGAGACCAAGAGGAGAGAGACGTGGAGATCATGTGGGTCTACGTGTGGGTCCAAAGAAACGCCAAAAGATTGTGTATAGAGAGACTGTGCCAAGGAGAAAGCCCAGAGAGGGTGCCAGAACGATTCCTTTTCGAGAGGTCTCTCGTATTGCGTAAGTTAGCTTACGCAATGGGGAAAACACCTTTTCTCGAGAATATTGAAGCCAAATTTTTAAAACGCAGAGCAGCTGCACAGCAGACATATAGCTGAGCGTCTAGCGTGCTCATTGGCTGTGCTGCGGCAAATGCACGAACCTATGGCGAGTCGGCCAAGATGCGCGAACCAATCAGGTCGCTTCGCGCCAGAGCGCGTCAAAGCCCGCCAGTATGGGAGTGGCTTATAGCTATATAAGCCCCCATTTTCGCCATAGAACTCAGATTTAACCTCCTTCAGCAAGTTACCACTTCGCTGACCTCTGGTTGAGAAGCCTTCACCGCCGCCGTCGAAAAGCCTTCAGCGGAACAAGCCACCTGCTAAGCAGTTCTGAGGATGCCGGTTTCCTGGTTTTCACTGGACGCTGCCTTCAGCCCGCTGTTCTGCTGTGCCATCCGGCGCGCATATATCCTTTTAAGCAAAACTTAGTGTGTTCGCCGATGCGACTCACTATCTAAAAGAGCATGACCACGCTGAAGCTGCACTCTCCGCCACCCTGCGGACTCGATTGGCCAGCTTTGCCGACGACGACCCCGCGCCTTCTGATTTTCCTTTGCTCGGGCCGTGCAAGAAGAAGCGCTGTGGACAAAGAATGCCAGAACGGACAGATGCGAGCGAGCACACGCGGGCCCAGTCCCCGGTCTCTTCTCTTTTGGGGGATCGGATGAGGAGGAAGAGAAGGATGACAGCCTTTCCCTTGCTGCATCCGAATGTGAGGGATGGATGGGCTCCATGACCGACCCCGCATCCTCAACACAAGCCAGCGCTAGCAGCGTGAGAGCCAGCCTTGACTCTGAACTTCTCCGCGTGCTAACTAAGGCCGTTGAAGATCTCGGGCTCGATTGGTCTTTGCACGAGGAACCCAAGCGAAGCAGACTGGACGAATGGTTCCTGCAAGGGCGTCAACAGGCCCCTAAGCAGAGACGCGCCCCTCTCTTTCCTGAGGTACACGACGAGCTAACGAAGTCGTGGAAAGCGCCACATTCAGCTCGTCTCAAACCCTCAACGTTCTCGACTGTCGATGGCGCTGTGGAGAAAGGATATAAGAAAATTCCCCCCCTTGAAGAGACAGTGGCCGCGCACCTTCGCCCGCCCTCTCAGCCCTGCCCAGCAGCTGAAGTCCATCTATTTTCACATTCAGATAACACCCTATCACAGGCCATTCTTGAGATTCGCCTTCGAGGGGCAGGCTTATCAGTACACAGTCCTACCATTCGGTCTATCCATAGCACACCGCAGTCCCGGCGCCATGGGCGGGCATTGGGGGGCCTGGCCCGCCCTGTGAGTCACTAGTGCCCGCCCTGAGCGAGTCTCTCCCTTCACCAACTCCACTTCAAGTCCCACCAGTCCTTGCTTGTTTGCACAATATCTTTTTTTATCAATAGGCTACTGTTATCAAAAGTTATCCTTTTGAATATACATAACTCCTGAATAAAAATAAAAATGTGTTTGATCTGATTTTTTTTAAATTGTAAACGGATTGATTGGTTTGTCGATAGTGAGCGCGGAAATGCATGTGATAGCGGTCTTATTAAGCGAGTCTTTGAGTCATTCATTCAAACGTTTCGTTCAAACGCCATAGAGAAATGCACATTTCATACGGATTACATGAGCAGGGAGCAGTCTATAGTCTGTTTTCTTTCGTTTTGAATTGTTCTGTTTAAAAGTAGACATGTCTGTGAGGCGAGTAGGCTACCTTATAGGCCTACACTGAGTTTCGGTTCAATTGCGACGAGCTCCAGTTCACGCGCTGGCGCCTCCGGTTCCTCATTATCGTCTGCTATATTTACTTCTTATTTATTAAATCCAGGTAATTGGTTGATGAAATATTGATTAAAATTAAGATACAATTAATACAAAACGAAATTCACTTTAAAGAAAGGTTTTGCTTTTGTTCGATGTCTCTGTGAAAGTTTTAAAGCATCTTTTAGTGCCGCTTTCAGAGCGCTCACGTCCGTAACATTGTTTTTTCCTCATAAATGCGAACACGAAAAATAAAATGAAATAAGTATTTTATGCTCTGTGGAGACTACTGTTAGCCTACTCATAATTTGTATTCTGAATACGTAATACGTTGTATTACTTTGAATCAGAGCCGATCCGCCCTATACGCTCACTACGCAAGCTGCGTAGGGCCCCGCAAATTACTCAAGGCCCCGCCTCCCCCTTGTGCCATAGGGCGTCAATTAATGTTTACAACATCCATCGCGTGTGTTATCATGCGTTCATATGCGCGCGCACGAAATGAAACGCGCATTTTTCAAGCAGAAATATATGTGGAGACCACGACCAGACATACTGTACAATATATGGGCGTGAATGATGGCACTCCTCATCAAAGTACACATTATACAGTATATACTTTTAAAACAAGACACTGATTATCTAGTCTCAGTCAATGTGTAGTTAAAAACTCTAAACAACTGCACTAATTATACAAGATGGAAAGCAATGTATTGACAATTTGACTACTGATTTATTGGCTATATTGAATTTTAAATGTTGAATAGCTAGCTGGACATACTGGTCAATATGGATGGACATCCCTCAGTAAATATTCATCATAAATCAAAAATTGCTTCAACATGCATAATAAAAAAAACCTTTAACATGCAATGGCAAGCCATTTTAGATTTTATTCATTTACAGTTCATGCATTTTTGATATCAAGAATTTTTTTTTTACTATTTGCAATGTGAATTCTTGATTATTTTTTACTATAGGCCCCTTAGTTACATTTTTATCTACCAATGTCTATTTTTGATATCAGGAATTACATGTTCACTTGTACAAAAGTTAATTTTTGATATCAATGATGTCATCACTCACAGGGATTATTGATATCTGCATCACTAGTTCACTAGTTAAATATTACAAGAGCCAAGCCATAGTATTAATAGTATTTTATATTTGAAAATGAATAAAAGTAAATTGGGAGCCAGTTTGAATGGGTCTGATGCAGCTTATAAAATGAGTTATCTATAATTTGCAGGTGCTATGCTTAAGTTTGTCAGTAGAGGAGATGCTGGATCATCAGCCAATATTCTATAGAAATACTATATTCAATAAATATTGTTTGTTTGAACCTCATTCTGTTCTATATTTTTGTACTTATTCTTTGACTGTTTTGTTTAAAGGAGGGAGGATTGTATTGGGAGCACTGAAGTGTCAGGTGTGACTGTGTGGAAATGGCAATCGGTTTACATAGCTTTTGCCAAGTAAGACATGGTCCTGGATCAACATATTTTGTTGATCCTGGATCAACATTCCTGTCCCAAAATGTAGTCCTTACCCAATCCCTACCCTTAAACCTAACCCTACCCACAACTTTTCCCTAAAATCAGAGGGTAATGATCAGTGAATAACACTGATGTTTAAGGACTTCACCCTGGTTCTAAGCCTAAACTTGACATAAACTGTAAACTTGTCCCTCAAATCTGATTGGTTGATTGGAAAGTTGATCCAGGATCAACAAAGATGTTGATCCAGGAACATGTGGTACTTGGTGAAATCACATTCACCCACGGGGTCAGGTAGAGGGCCCCTTAGCAGAATTTTGCTTAGGGCCCCAGGGAGGTCAGGATCGGCACTGCTTTGAATGAGTGTTTATGCTTTCGAGGTTTTTAAATAAGCTTGATATGTGTTTGGGAAGATGTTTATGTTTTGTTGACATGTCGAGTGTTTTCGGTATTATATTTCGTTTTTTTGGCTAAACAGCACTAGACTTTAATTAAGTAACGTTAGCCATTCTGTTTGTGCTGCGTGATTTAAAGAAAAGTGCGCTCTTGCTCACACGATCAGCATGGTGATCTTGTGTTTTCTCCTAAATAAAAGCTCAAGGGTTTATTTCTTACAAGTGAAGAAATTAGGACAAAAGTAGTGTAATTTTCCTATTCTATAGCTTAATATAAAATACAATGTAATGTAGACTGAGACTATAATTAACAAGATGTTTGAGCCCTCTTTAGGTACAAGTCAATGCTTTTTCTTTGTTCAATGTGCACAGTTCATGGGCCGAAGCCGGTTGAAGCTCTTAATTTTGAGCTCTGAATGTGCACCAGATTGATGCATTTAAACTTAAAATGTACAAAATTTCCTTGCGGGGGAGAATGCCCCCGAACCCCCCTCGGGACAGAGGTCCACACAACATGCCCAATTTTTTTTTTAAATAATAATTCACAGCACCCACTGATCACAATTACTTCCAGCAGCCCTGAAAACACCTCTCAAACCTACTTAAAAAAATTGTTTATGACGGACGAAATTTGCGGAGGCAGTGTGTAAACGTGATTGACACAACTTGAGGTCGTAGCCTATTTTATATGTGAGAATTTCGGACTGCAAGATCGAACCTTTAGCGTCAGTAGCCTATTATATAATTATTATGCTCTATCGATCATTGCATAGTATCATAATCGATTCTGTTATGATGCAATGAGGTTGTTTTCATTTGTGCCCCCCTGAAAAAAAAAGAATACCCGTCCGTGAATTTGTGTCTGGCGCCGGGTCTGGCACACCGTACGTTACGAAGTGCACGTGCCAGGCATTCTGAACCAGGGTGCGGATATGCTATCCAGAGACAATGTCCCCCCGGGGGAATGGTCTCTTCACCCGAAAACGGTTCAGCTGATATGGAGCATCTTCGGCGAGGCAGAGGTCGACCTCTTTGCCTCAGAAGACAACGCTTGTTGCCAAACATTTTTCTCCAAAGACAGGGATGCGCTGGCCCAGAACTGGCCAAGCAGCCTGCTGTATGCATTCCCTCCGGTCACGATGCTACCTCAGGTCATCGAACGGATCAGGGAAAGCAAGTGTGCAGTGCTCTTGGTAGCCCCGCTGTGGAGGAACCAGCTATAGTTCTCCGAGTTGACTCAGCTGCTGGAATCAGCCCCATGGCCGATACCGCTGAGGAGAGACCTCCTCACGCAGGCTAACGGGACGATCTGGCATCCCCGTCCCGACTTGTGGGCCCTCCATATATGGCCCCTCAACGGGTATTCGGGAACCTTCCGGAAAGGGTGTGAAATACCTTTACTGAAGCAAGAGGGCCTTCAACCTGGCGTCTTTATGCTCTAAAATGGTCAGTTTTCTCCGGCTGGTGGACAGCGCGGAGCCTGGACCCCTACTCATGCGGAGTGACAGAGGTACTTTCCTTTCTACAAGAGCTTTTGGACGCGGGTCGCACCCTCTCCACGCTCAAAGTATATGTGGCGGCCATAGCAGCCAAATCAATGGGAAGAAACGACCAAGTCATTCGCTTCCTCAAGGGGGCCAGAAGGCTAACCCCCCTTCTGTACCTATCTGGGACCTCTCCACAGTCCTGGAGGCCATGAAAGGGGCCCCTTACGCTCAAAACTGCTCTCTTGCTAGCACTGGCATCAGTCAAGCGAGTGGGTGATTTGCAAGCACTCTCAGTGAGCGCTTCCTGCCTTGAATTCGGGGCCAACTACTCCAGAGTCGTCCTTAAGCCAAGGCACAGGTATGTTCCTAAAGTGCTCTCTACTCCGTTCAGAGCGCAAGTCATTTCGCTGTCAGCTCTTCCCTCGTCAGAAGATTTCTACACGAATCTACTTTGCCCTGTGAGGGCTCTCAGAGTCTATTTGGAGCATTCTGCCCCCTTCAGGCAGTCAGAACAGCTCTTCGTATGCTTCGGTGGCTGCACCAGAGGTTTCGCGGTCACGAAGCAGAGGCTGTCACGTTGGATAGTTGATGCTATCTCGCTGGCTTATGAGTCTAAGGGCCTCCGTTGTCCCATAGGCATCAGAGCTCATTCCATAAGAGGCATGGCCTCGTCATGGGCATGGTCAAGTGGAATACCAATTGAAGATATTTGTGCGGTGGCCGGCTGGTCCTCACCGTCCACATTTATGAGGTTTTATAACCTGGAAGTTCCCGGAAGCAATGGTTCTTTCCGTATAAATTCGATTTATTCGATTTACAGCTGATTTAACCTGAATTCTATGGTGAAAATGGGGGCTTATATAGCTAGAAGCCACGCCCAAACTGGCGGGCTCTCACGCGCACTGGCGCGAAGCGACCAGATTGGTTCACGCATCTTAGCCGACTCGCCATGGGTCCATGCAGTTGCCGCAGCACAAGCAAACAGTAAGTTGTTCTTAAGAAAATATTTGAGAATTCAATAATTGCACTTAGGAACAATCTTATGAACTTTAAAAAATGTCTAAATATTCTAAACATTTATATGATTATCTTAGAAATTTCTTAATTTTTTTTCTTATTTTAGAATAAATTTTCGTGAATCTGATCTCAGAATATCACTTTTGGGTAGGATCTTTTAACTAGGAGCAGTACTGATCCACAATGTGATTTCTGACTTGATGCAGCCTGAATCATAAAAACACAGTGTTCATTTGTTGGCCATATGGGAATTGGCCCCCTGACAGTGCCTGGTTTCTCCCAAGGTTTTTTTCTCCATTCTGTCACCTGATGAAGTTTAGGTTCCTTGCCACCGTCACTTAGGGGTCACTTAGGTGGCTTAGTCAGTTGGGGACACTTAATATTCAACAATATTATTGATCTGACACTACTGACGCTGTTGTATTAGACCTGAACTGAGATAGACAATGACATCACTGCTTTCCGCAGAGCTGGTTTATAGATTAAATTAACTAATTTAATAATTGGTGATCTTTACAATGGAACTGAATGACACTATTTTCTTTTAACATCTTTTAGCATTCATTTGCATCAATTAATCATTTTTCTGTAATCGCTGTAAAGCTGAAACAATCTGTATTGTATAAAGCGCTTTATAAATAAAAGTGACTTGACTTGAGCAGTAAGCAACTACCCAGGACACCCTAGCAACCACAAAGCAACACATTAAAAAACACTCTGAACACCCTAGCAACAACCTGACAACCACCAAAACACCACTCACATCTTCTTGATAAACAAAAAAAATCTAGTTGTCCGTTATCCTGCTGGATCATCTTATTGGATCACCTCATAGCAGAGATGAACAACCAAAACTGCATCATCTGTCAGGCCCATGAAGTCCAAAATGATATTAATCAGCCAATTCTGACCACCCCATGAACACTTTGGCCAAATTCCAAATGGAAGAGAGCATCCCTATGGCCTACTCCCTTCAAAGGGAAGAGCCCTTGAAGAGGGGACTTTGCCATTTTGTAGCCGTTTGGAACGCATCTGGTGAAGGGAGTAACGAAAGACAACGTAATTTCCTCATTATCTTCACCTGTGATATTCCCATGACAACTCAGCACGATGTCCATCAGCTGAGTAGCTGTTTCTTACGACAGAAATGTCTTATTATTGCTGTTAACATAACTGTTGCAAATATATATACATTCGATTTTATACAAAAAAAAGGTTGTAAAATATGCGTTATATATCTGTGTGTGAGTGTATTTCGTTGCTCTCGACTTTAAAACTTGCCGTCTCTTCTTTGGATCCTATATTACCTAACACATTTCTTACCTATGAAACCTGTTTAAACATAACATAACATAACAAATATGTGTGAAATACCACGAACAAAACAAAACAACCTGAATTGCTGTGTTTGTAAATTAACTCGCACACTCCCGCCATTTAGCTTTAAAATGAACCACGAGTATCGCTGGGTCACATGACCATAAATGATTAAATTACTTCCTTGAAGGGACCTCCGCATGTACCCTTCGCTAACGGCCTTGTGGAAGGGCCCTTCATGAAGGGATCTAGTTGTTCACTTTCGTTTGGAACACCCCTACAAATGGCGTCCCCTTCCCGAAGGACCCTTTAAGGGCGCAAAAATGCCGTTTGGAATTTGCCCTTTGAGCCTACGACTCTTTGATTACATCACAGCAGCTGCTCTGAGTTTGCAGATCTGAGGTGCCTCTGAATAATTTTCTCTGAAGGATGTCAAGCCAAAGCAGAGAAGAGAGGGTGTTACTCATCTCACTCTGTCTAGCATTTTAAGTCACGTCTAATGCGCATTAGCCGCAGTGTATGTAAAAAGCTGTGTCAGAGATGGTGGAGGCAATGTTGCATGCCTAGCAACTCTTACTTATTTAATCACTTGGGTTTATCCTGTTCTAAATACAAAGTGTAATGACTTACTTTTGGGTCCCACATAAAAAAGCCTATGTTATTTTTATTTTCTGCAGGTTCTGTGCAGACTTCACTGTAGAAAAACTGGCTGTAGATCAGTGGGGTATTGTCACAGACTGTTTAAGTCGGGTATGCCATCTGTTTCTGCACAGCTGTGTGTGTCTGAGTGACGGTAATTGTGGGTGTTTGTCTGATCCCTCTAATCTCTGTCTCAATTAGATTCGGAAGTGTCAGTCACAACGGTAATTACTGCTCCCTTACAATGAGACGAACACCCCGCTGAAAGGTCAGTTACACATGGCCACTGAACTAAATTTATGTGAACTGGCTTGTAAAGCAATTCTGATTTGTTTGTACACAATGATTTTTTCCCCTCTATCCACCATATAAATATCCATGAATTACCAGGCCTGGAAGACACAATTTCCAGTTTTTGATAAGGCTTGTTTTTGAAATGTAAAAAGAAAACATGAAAATCTCACAAGACAGCAATAGTACTCGACAGCCCTGATAAATCTAACAAACATAAAATACCATAACTAAAATTACTCTCAATTTCGGCTGGTCCCATCAGGGATCTCCACAGCACGCAGCTCCATCATCCACATATTTATTTGGCATGTTTTACGCAGGAAAACTAAACACCCAAAAAAACTAATGGTCATATATTACAAACAAACTAAATTGGTTAAATTGGTTTTAAATTCATTAAAATTAATAATAATAATAATAATGATAATAATAATAATAATAATAATAATAATAATAATAATAAATACATTAATAATAATAAAATATAATGACATTTTTTCTGTGGCCAGGACTAGTATTTAAAAAAAATAACTGTTATTCTTTAGTCTATTATGGGGGAAAAAGACTTCCAATGTTAATAATTAAATAACAATTTCTTAAAAAAATACAGTAAATAAAAATAATGCTTAATACCCCAAAATGAACACAAAGACAGTAGAAAGGAAAAACATTCAAGATAAGAAATATCTAAGGGTGTAAGATTGTCTCAATTCACCTGGCATGGGCAGATGTGTCAAAAATTGAATTTTGGACCCTGTGTTTGGGTATTCATGTGTACCTCTACTCTCTCCTGAAGTTTGCCGCAGTGTCTGTTGCTCTCATTCAACCTCTGTTCTCGAACCTCCAAGTCCGTCTCTGCTTTTCTCAGCCTCTGCTGAAGTGTTGCATTCTGGGACTTGCGGTTTTCTTGCTCTCTCTGGTGCCACTGGTTGATGTGTTCATTAAGGCTCTGTTGTAGTGTCTTCTTGGCTGCCTCCTGCTCCTCCCTCCTCTCTTCCTCCACGTCTTTCACTCTCTTCTTCCACTCCTCCAAATCTCTCTTCCATTCCTTCTCCACTCTCTCCTTCTCCTCCCTCAGAACCTGTAGCTCCTTTCTCACTGTTTTCAACCTTTCTTCACACTCATCCTCTACTCTTTTTCTCTCCCGTGACTCTCTATTCCTCTCTTCTGTTTCTCTATTCCTCTCCTCGATCTCTCTCTTCCTCTCCTCCTCCTCTCTATGCATCTTCTCCTCCTCTCTCTTTCTCTCTTCATCTCTGGCTCTGCGTAGCTCTTGGCACTCGTTCTCTAAGCACTTGTTTTCTTCTTGAGTTTGTTGCAGTAATTTGTGTTGGTTGTCTCTATCTGTCAGCAGATTCTGGTAGTCTCTGCGCAGATCAGATGTCTCTTGGGTTAGCATAGCTATCCGCTCCGCAAACTCTATTTCAGTCCTCTGTTCACGCTCCTCCACCTGAAATGGACACACATTCACACATCCTAAGAAAATGAAGTGATTCAATCCAAGTTGTATTTAATATACATATAACAAATCCATAAACAGAAGATATGTGTATGTTTAACCACTTATGATTATACTTCCTCTACGGTGGCCTGCAGCTCTAGAAGGCGTGTCCTCAGGATAGATGCTGACTCCTCCTCTTCCTCATCCTGACCTGTGGTTGGCTGGAGGCTGCCCTGTGTCTCCGTGGCAACGCGGCGTAACGATTGCAGAGTTGCCTCTTGCTCCTCATTCTTAGTGTTCAAAGAATAAATGACCTATACAAAAACAAACACCCATAAATATTATTAAGATACAGTTACAATGGCAGAACAGCACAGACTTTTTTTATCCACATTGTGGATTGCTGTGCCTGTATTCCAGGTGTACAGTGCTAAGCTAACAGTCTTGTTTTTGCTGATGAAATCTTCTATCTCTCTGATCCAATCAGTTGTACACCCACAGTCTGCAGTTTATCTAGTACATGTGTGTCTGTTATAATGCGCAGATGTCTGTTTTAACCTTGGTTGTGCACAGCTGTTCGAATGTGTTTGGCAAGTTTTTGTTGTGAGAATGTCTAGATATGTTAGATAAACTATTTTCATAATATAAAATTAAAACAACATGAAAAGAAGTAAGTTTTAAGATATCTGCATCACTCCCTTAAATTGAGGATTTTAAGATCTGTTGAACTGATATTTAATCTATTATAGTAAGAAACTACAATTCCCAATCCCACCCAGTCTCAAACTCCCATATTTTCCCACATTAGAAAAAAGTAACATTCCATTAAGTTGTGACACCCAAGAAGAAGCATAATTTGAACCCTTTCTACACTATGCTGGTAAGACAAGTAAATAATTTAATTAGAAATACAGTGTGATGACTGTATTCTTGAATTGTATTCTCTAAATCGTTCAATCCGTTATTGTAAGAAAAAATATTTAAATATTTTTCTTTCATTTATGGAAAATTGAATTTTATCAATTACAAACATAAAACATTTGGTCCCCAAACAGCTCATGAGTGGTAATTTCATTTAGGCTAAATTTGCAACCATGTTTTCCATTCTGCATAGTTTTATTTTTAGTTCAATTTAATGATTGTTTCATTAATTTATTTAATGATTAATGTTGTAAAAACACAAAATTTATTTTGAATGGCATTATTTTTTATTCACGTTTGAAAAAACTCCTGAAAAAAAAAAAAACAGAAAAAAGTTAGTATTTAGTTATCAATTAGTTACCCTATTTGTGGAAAGTGCATTTGTATATTTGAGTCTGAATGTGTAGGCAGCATATGAGAGAGGCCTAATATTATGTGTCACTTTGGCTCTTCATCAATGTGTCCTACCCACAAGTCCCCATGCCTGGGGTGTCATCAGATTCCCAACGTCTCACTCATCCCTCCAGCGGGTCGTGTGTTACCATGACGCCTCACTGTCTGTCGTTAATCGTCACTGCAGGAGAGCTGGACATTCCGTATGATAAACTGCCAGGAAGTCACTCTATCCTTTTCACTCGCCCGTTTGGCCGTCTCTCTCTTTCACTATCTCTTTTCCTGGCCCCCAGTGTTTCTGTAAGCCAACCACCTTCTCTCTCTCTCTCTCTCTCTCTCTCTGTCTCTCCCCTGACTCCACTTTATAACTTTCATTCTCTGTCTATTTCTCCCTCTCTTTCTCTCTCAGTCCTTGAATATGAACTCTCATGTTTTGCGGTGCACAGAATTAAAGGGAGAGTAATGGCGTCTGTACGACTGAAATGTCTGCTAGCTTTATATAGAGTGACAGCACTCATAACTTAACTTGCAGACTGGAATGGAAAGAGAGAAAATTAGGATAAAGAGCAGATTGAAGGAGGAGAGTGAATGATTTTTGTGTACATAAATTAAATTGAACATAGAAAATGCTGAAATACCTGTCTCTCTCTATATATTTGTCCCTGTTTTCATTCTCTGTAAATGTGGCACCTTGCCAGACTAAGGTCCATGCTAATGAAACCTGATACACGCGGTCTTATTTTCCTTCACCCTCCTTAACAGACACAACTGACAGAAGCACATGCGTTTCTCTATCCATTTGTTAGCATTTCAAAAACTTTATATAACAGCCATTTCTGGCCCAGCAAGTGAAAATAATGAGTCTATGCAAGTGTGTTTGTTTGTGTGTTAGTGTAAAGGCTCATTAACATCAAAACTGATAACTATAAAGATAACTATAAAAGCACTTATATTTTGTTTATTATAAGCGTGTGCTGCAATTGCAGTTATGCAGTTATGTCATCTGCTGTATTAAATGCTCAGGCTCTTTAATGCAGAGTGGATTCTGATTGGCTATTAATGTTTTTATCAATCATCAGCCAGAAAAAAATTATGTTATCATTAAATCTGTGGTGTGGACTTCCCTATTCTCATATAGCCTAATTATTGTTATAGGCAAGTTATCATCTGTAACACTGGTAATGTGGTGCGGTAGAAGCACGGGAAGGAGGCTGGATCCAAACGCAGTGTACAGGCTTTATTTAGACAAACTACAAACTTAGACAAAGACTCAGACTGGAATGCAGGACTCGGAATCAGAAGCGACCAACGTTGACATCAAACATTCAACAACTCACAAGGACAGGGCAAAAACACAGGGCTTAAATGATCATAGACAAACGAGCTAACAGGATAACAAGGGGGCGTGGATAATAAGAAACACCTGGGATAACTAATAAACAGGTCAGGGAACCACTGAACATGAACAAAGACAAGACACAAAACCCACATCATGACATAACCCCCCCCCCCTTAAGGGCGGCTCCTGACGCCCAACAAAACCAAAAAAAAAAACAAGAAAGTTCAGGAGGGCGGTGAAGCACAGGCGGTCTTGGGGGAGGGATGGAGGGCCAGGCCCATGCAGGGGAACGGACCCTGGACATAGACCAGGCGGGCCTGGGCCGTGGAGCGTGGGCGGGCCTGACTGAACAGGTGGCCAGGGCGGAGCAAGACGAAGCGGAGGCCAGGGCGGAGCAGGACGAGGCGAAGGCCAGGGCGGAGCAGGACGAGGCGAAGGCCAGGGCGGAGCAGGACGAGGCGAAGGCCAGGGCGGAGCAGGACGAGGCGAAGGCCAGGGCGGAGCAGGACGAGGCGAAGGCCAGGGTGGTGAAGCCCCTGCAGACGACCATGGCAGCGCAGCCTTCATGATCTCCTCACCGGACCCTTGGCCCCCCCCCAAAAAAATACTTGGGGAAATCCACGGGTTTAGGAAAGGCCTCCCGGAGCTTAAAGGACGCAGGCAGGGCGAGGCGCAGAGGCGGGGCCGGCAGAGCGAGGAGTCTGGGTACGCTCACTGGAGCCTGAGTAGCCGAGCGAGTCCTCCTTCTCCTTCTGCGACGGCGCTTCACTGGGCTTGACTCAGTAGACTAACTTGACTCAGTAGACTCACTTGACTCAGTAGACTCACTTGACGATGCACTCGACGATGCACTCGACGATGCACTCGACTCACTAGATTCACTTGACTCGGCATTTGACTCACTGGATTCGGCAGGGCTCACATGAGGCGCAGGCTCGGCGGGGCAGACGAGAAGTGCGGGCTCGTCTGGGCTCACGTGAAGCTCAGGTTCGTCAAGGCAGACGTTAAACTCAGGTCCGTCAAGGCTGACGCGAAG
The DNA here is from genome assembly GCA_026230005.1 of Gila orcuttii. Classification (NCBI taxonomy): domain Eukaryota; kingdom Metazoa; phylum Chordata; class Actinopteri; order Cypriniformes; family Leuciscidae; genus Gila; species Gila orcuttii. Next base: position 48,469,564 of record JAPDVR010000002.1, on the reverse strand, counting down.
CTCGGGTTCGTCAGGGCTGACGTGGAGCGCGGGCTCGGCTGGACTGTTGCGAGGTGCAGGCTCGTCAGGGCTCACGTGAAATGCATGCTCGTCGGGGCTCACGTGAAATGCATGCTCGTCGGGGCTCACGTGAAATGCATGCTCGTCGGGGCTCACGTGAAATGCATGCTCGTCGGGGCTCACGTGAAATGCATGCTCGTCGGGGCTCACGTGAAGCTCGGGTTCTTCGAGGCTGACGTGAAGCACCGGCTTGTCGAGGCTGACGAGGAGCTCGGGTTCGTCAGGGCTGCAGTGAAGAGTGAGTTCGTCTGCGCTGCAGTGAAGAGCGGGCTCGGCAGGGCTGGACCGGACCAGCGGCGAAGACGACGACGAGGGCTTCGCGGGTAATGTGAACTCAGGAGGTGTCGAGTAGAACAAGCCTGTAATGGAGAAGAGGTCTTCCAAGGAACAAGCCTGAGCGATATACCGGTCAAGAGTCCAGTTGGTAAGGTCCCGCGGCATCCATCGAGCGATGTCATAATCCAGCCCGTTCCAAAACAGGCCCATGAGCTGGATATCATCTAGCGCTCCCAGATGGCAAATGGACAGAAAATCCTTCGCGTACCTTTGGACGGACTGGCCCTCTTGCAATAACGTCGACAGGTATTCTCCCAGAGCCCGGTTGCTGACAACTGCTGGATCCATATCGTGGTGAGTTGTTCTGTAACACTGGTAATGTGGTGCGGTAGAAGCACGGGAAGGAGGCTGGATCCAAACGCAGTGTACAGGCTTTATTTAGACAAACTACAAACTTAGACAAAGACTCAGACTGGAATGCAGGACTCAGAATCAGAAGCGACCAACGTTGACATCAAACATTCAACAACTCACAAGGACAGGGCAAAAACACAGGGCTTAAATGATCATAGACAAACGAGCTAACAGGATAACAAGGGGGCGTGGATAATAAGAAACACCTGGGATAACTAATAAACAGGTCAGGGAACCACTGAACATGAAAAAAGACAAGACACAAAACCCACATCATGACATCATCATCATTGATGTGAATGACCCTTAATGCTACTGAAAAGTCAAATAAACATGGCTGTGTACTGTTGCTAATATGAGTAACCAGATTTTCTATGTCTAAGGTTTTCAGTTATTTTTGTTTGATTATGAGTGTGAGTTGCCTTGCCTAGCCAGATATGGGACATAATCTGGCCAAGAACACTCCAAGAGGCCATCTAATATGTAAAGTGACCAACCAAACCTATGGAAGATTGTTTCCTACGAGATATAAAATCAGAATTGCAAGAAAAAAGTCAGAATTTCTTGAATTTTCAAGTTTAGAATTGGCGGATATAAACTCGCAATTGCGAGTTATAATGTCAGAATTGTGGGATAAACTTGAAATTCAGACTTTTTTACTCACAATTGTGAGTTTATATCTCGCAATTCTAAAATTGAAAATTCAAGAGTTGTGAGATAAAAAGTCACAATTATGTTTTAAATTTTTTTAAAATGTTTTATGTTTTGTTTCTTTTATTCCGTGCATGTGTAATTGCGCGTCAACGCGGACAACGACGCAGAAGTGTAAATGAAAACCAATGCGTAGTGCATAGCGTAGAGGCTCCGGCGTAGGTCCGACGCAGAAGTATAAATCAGCCTTAAGCGATGTTGGGTGAAATCAGTTCTTGTTGACGTTCGAAGTAATGTCAAACAAAACGGATTCTAGCTAGACCCTCCCTCCTCCTCATCCGCGCACTAACCCCCCAAATCCTTCTTGTCGGTTATTGGCTGGAACAGTTTGTTATGTTTCGTGGTGCAGGTTAGCCCAGTTTGTTTTTGTTGCCGTTTGTGGAGCCTGGGGTGTCTGCAGAGACCACATTTTTTACAGTGTGTTCAGGGTTACAGATGTTCAACAAACATCACAAACATTTTACAAATTCAGTAATTAGTTATTCCTCACAAATGTTCATAATGTCTACCTGATACTTTTTAAACAATTTTGTTTCCTGGAAGAATTAGAAAAAGACTAAATGTTAGGTCGCAGTCACTCAAAGCAAACAATGCTGTCACGAAAGCATTGTTAGCCAACTATGGTTGCAAATTCCAACATTACCAAGATTGTTAAATGATTATTGGTTTCCAAAAACCATACTTCCAACGCAACACAAACAGCAATGCAAACTTATGTAGTTGAAGTTACAGCTCTCGACCTGTTAGAAGCATAATTTCTTGTTAGTATGACACATGAACTTAAATAGATCCTATTCTTGAGCAAAATAAGCAATCTAACATGCAGTACATTTTTCATTTCATTTAAATGTACTTTTCAATCTATATATTTTAATCCACAAACAATAAGCGGCCTTTTGAAGAGTGTGCCAGTGCACAAGGGAATGCCAGGATTAATTAAACATTAAAGAAGGCAAAACGACAGGAAACATGTTCGTCACAGCAGTGATTCGAAGAAATTATGTTGAGGAGAAAAAACAGCTTTCTGTTGTTCATCTAAATTAACTATAATAATCTCACATTAACTGCGACCTCGATTCAATTACTTGAATTACTAGCAAAAGTTATTACTCCACCTCCTGCACGTGATGTCATTAATGACAGTCCCATTTAAACCAACATGGTTGAAATGATGGAGGTGTGATCATGCTACTACGGTTTTGGGAAACAGATAACAGCTAGTTCATTTCTCCAACGATGCATCAGTGTTTAAGCAGCGAGTTATGTCATTGTACAGGAAACACACCCCATTCGTAGATCAAATCTCCTACACTCCTGATCGGTAAAAATAGTGTGCCTTGTTGTGTAGCATTACTAAGCGTCACAAATCTGAGCTGAATGTAGAGAGGGTATGACTCAAACATCTGTTCTTATAGACACACACACACACACACACACAGCTAAAGATAACTAGTAGGAGTATGTTTACATGATGATAGAAAGCGGGATTCCACACAGCTGTGACATTCAAGCTCACAGGCATACTCTCACATACACATGCATACATACACACACAATTTCGAGTCCTGGCCTATTTTGTTCAGTAACAGTGCTGCCATTTCAAAGTTTCTAACCTCAATGGACCTTAGTCACGGCAGATGCTATTTTTTTTATTTGACAAGAATATAAACAAGGCTTTGAGGGACAGTCCGTTCAATAACTTGCACTGCTGTATACCTGGGTATAAAATATTACAAAAACTGCTTTCCAAAATCAATTCCAGAGGAAAACAGCCCATAGAATCGGCTTACATCCCTCACAGCCTTGTTTTCATTTTCAGTAAATATGGCATCTTTCCTGACTTGGGTCCATATTAATAAAACCTGATACACACTCTCTTTAGTTTCCTTCTCCCACCTCAACAGACTCAAATGACTGTGTATGCATTAGCCATTAATAGTGTGTTGATATTACAGCTTTTAACCTCTATATTTTCAAAGTTACACTTCATAATTGTCCAAGGGGATTCATTTTTCACACAATGACAGATATAGTTATGGCCATTGATTTTATCATACATCATCAAGGTGCAGTTTATATAACGCATAATTCAAACTGAAACTCCAGTGTTCGACAATAAAGTGTGTAAATGTGTTTGCTTCTATTAGGGAGTTTTGCTGATAAAATAAAATGTTGTGCTGATTTACATTTCATTTCACGTGTTGTGATTGTGAAAAGCGTGGAGGCTAAACTTTAGGCTGTTTGGTCACTGTTATTGTAACATATGGTTTTAATCCACTGTGACAAACAGTATCATAAATATGTGCTTTATTCCAAGAGCATAGAGAATATGAGCCTTTTAAGCCTTATTTTAAGATTTTTTTTCTTTTATTGTCCTATAGTTTAACCTCCTTAATATTATGGTTTTTGGTTTCATAGTTATACTTCATAGTTGGCCAAGTCAATTTTCACAGTGTCATTTTTCACAGTGTCAGACATACACTGCCCGGCCAAAAATATATACTTAAGAGTCTATGATTGGATCATTATTGCAATGATTATTATGTTTCTAGCATGTTATATGTTTGGGAACAGTTCTTTTAACCCTAATTGATGGAGCGTGTAGCTTTTCATTTCTTAAACAACTATATAGGAAGACACATCATGGCCATATTTCAGGATGATAATGTCAACTGTTTACGTTCACTTAAAAACATAACTGAATGAGTTTACGTGAATATTCACCAAGATCAGCATTTTGACATTTTGTGTGTATTTGACTGTTTAAGGTCAATAAGCACTGAAAAATAACTCAATTTATACTGAGAGTCAAAAAACTTTGTACTTTGGAATGAATTCAGGAATTAATAAAATGATGCGCAATACGGACAATCCCAAACCAAAATTTAAGCCTTGTAACATCAACAACATTCATCCAGAGCATATGAAACGAGTGAGTGAAGGGAGGTGGGTTTGTGTGTCAACTCGCTGACGGAGAGATAAGAGAGTGAGAAAGCGCAGCTGGTATCTATTCTGTGGAAAATAAGTATTGGAAGCATTTTAGATATTTCAATATCAATATGTATCGAAAAATTATATTTTTAACAACACTACATTGCACTTAGTTTATTATTTCAGCTGCCTTTTTAAAAGACTACAATTGAAAAATGTATATATTATATATAAAATTCAACTGGCCAAAGTGGCTAGTTGGACAGTAGGAGTGACTGCGTTACACGCCACTGCTGAAATCCACCCGCATTTGGCGAGTTGGCGGGTGTTAAATGTCAAACCCTGGCCTTGATGTGTCTTCCTATATGGTTGGTTAAGAAATGAAAAGCTACACACGTTATCAATTAGGGTTAGAAGTACTGTTGCCAAACATTCAACATAATAATCACTGCAATAATGATCCAATCATAGACACTTAAGCATTTGCTTATTAAAATCCAAACAGCGACTTTTTTTTATTTTGATTTTTTTGATTGATTTTATCATACATAACCTAGTTGCAGTTTAATCAAAAAATACATAAATAACTGAAACTCCAGAGTTCGACAACCTGACAAAGTATGTAAGTTGTAATTTATTGATGTTTTTTTCATTTTTTTTTCACATAAGCCTATATTTAATGTCATGTGTTGTGAAAAGTGTTGTTTGGTCACTTGTTATTTTACCAGATGGATTATATCCAAAGTTACAAACAGAGGTGTAATTGTATTTGTAAGTGCTTTGTTTCAATGGCACAATGTGTACGGCAGGAGGGGTATCCCAACAACTGTTCAGATTTTCCATATCAAAATTCAAACAAACAACATGTGTTCACTTCACATTCACAACACCTTGGCTAGGTCTACCCTGCCACTAGAATGCATTTCTGGCCTGTCTAATGGAAACGTAATAAGCCTACATCTAAAACAATCTAATATTAATAACACTATTTACAGGATTAGTTTACCCAAAAAAATTTATTCTGTCAATTACTTAAAATAACTCTTCAATTACCCTCATGCCATGTCATGCCATTTCAGACCTGTATGACTTTATTTCCTCTGAAGAACACAAAAGAAGACATTTTAAAAAATGTTGGTAAACAAACTATTTGGGTTATAACATTAACATCCATTGTAAGGACCACTTAGTCATTTCTCAAAATATCTTCTTTAACATTCCCTCTACAGCCTATTTATAAATCTAAATACATTTCTATAATGCATTCAGATCCAATGGATATGAGTTATTTAAGCCTAAATGGTTCTATTACAGTCTTAGTAAATATAAGTACAAAGAACATTAGAAAAAAAAGTACTAAGGTGTCATCAGATAGCCTAGTAACATCATAGGCAATAACACAATATAGGCCTATATACTGAATGGTTATAATATTAATGTACTGTCAATTTTGATTATTTACTTGGCATATATGGTATAACAAACATTACCACTGCACTACAGTATGTCCTAACAAACATAATAATTCCAGCGTGCTTTGCAAGTGGAACAAACAAAACTAACAAATGTATTAGAGAAATGTCTTTTGCCAGGCTGAACAAGTCAGTTACGTTTGCCTTAACCATATTATAAGCTTCTATGGGTCATAACAACTGGATGCTGCTTGTGAAGGGGTGGTTCTTAGAACACACACACACACACACACACACACACACACACACACACCTAACCCTGTTAATAGATAACCGCACATTTTTGTTGCCAGTGATCACCCACGGGTCAGATTATTTTAGATGAGCCATTCGTAGTGTGAACTTCAGTAGCCCCCTCTGAACTATATAAACTCAATGAAAGCGCGTTTGATACCATACAACATCACAAACGTGATGTGTCTTATACCTTCTGCCTGCTTCTTCTGCATCACCTGTGATGGAAAAAGAGATGGAAATGCGACGCTGAGAGCATTAAAACCCTGTTGCATTCCAGTGCCAGTGGGTTAGGGAGCATACAATACTGATATGTGTCAATAATGTATATTTACAGACTGTCTTGTCTGTCACGTAAAGGATGTAATGGTTATAGCGTACAATTTGCGCAGTAGGCTACTAGAAAGGGGTATTATTAGCATACATATAAATACAATCATACATACGAACACACACCTCTGCGGCACGTTAAGTGAATGGATATCCAGGAAACAGTTAAGTAAATGAGTCCCGTTAGTTTAGTAAAATTACGCGCTTACCTTTGTCAGCTGCGCTATTTTCTTGCACATTTTCGTGTGCATTTGATAATCATACATTTCCTTCTCTACAATCACATTGGGGATGTCCGCAATAGCGGTCCCGTTACATGCACAGCTACCGCCGTGGGACTGGTTCATCTTCCCAGAGCTGGAAGCCATAATAACCAGTTAGATCACGCTAATCAATCACAAACTGGGCTGCGCAACACACTGGTCGCCTGTACGTGATCCTGAAGGTAGAGTCCTTACGACAGCCGAAAGCATTCTGCATGCTGCAACAGCGAGCGGCGAACACCCTCCCGCTCCGCCGTGAAGCTGCCCCCGGTGAGAGCACTGCTCACAAGATAATGCCATCGGTACACGACTCACTGACACTGACGGCATGCGCCCCCAGCCCGCCCGGACACCTGTCTCTCACCCGGGGCGTGACTACAGTCTTACACGGGTACTGCAGTGTAATTTTAGCCCCTCCCATGAACACCAACACGCCCAACAGCACAACAAACATAAACTCGCGCAATTTCCAAGCGTCAATTTCTTTGATAACCCGTATACTCCCCCTTTGATATGTTAGTGTGTAACGATTTAAATCGTTTTATATGAACAATTCTCAACAACAAAACTACAGGCAAGTCTACTTACTAAATAAATAAAAAAAACATAATTGATTTTAGTCCCCAACATGTTGAGAGCGTTAGAGGACCAGGTAAATTAAGGTAGGCTACAATCCTTGAGGATTATTTCAAATAAATGTGAATTGGTGAAATCACCTGGACCATATTTCGAAGTCTGAACCATATAACCGTATCGTTATAACCGTAATATAGCCTACATATTGGTTATTTTCAGAAAATGCATTACTGGCAATCAGGGCTGTAGGCAGGGTTTTATAAGCAAAGAGGTCCAAAATTTGAGCTAGGGGGGTTTGGGGGCACGCACCCCAGAGAAAGATTATCTGCAGTAGATTATCTGTCAATATATGCTCTCTCCATAATCTCTATCTCTCAGTCTCCTTATCTTGCACTGTCTCTTTCCCTCATAAAGTTGAGCATTTGCTTATGTCAGTGAAGAAAGTAAACATAGGTTCAACTTATATTTAGCCTATGTTTTTTTAAGCATTTTCTTAGACAAGTTAATTTACTGAAGGCTACGAACACTAGGTAGGTAAACAAGTTTATTAAATTCATTCACTTCACAATATGTACACATCCATTATATTAATCTTATGCCTAATATGATGAAAACGGCTCGTGTTTTCTTGTCCTTTCACACTGACAGTTACTAATTATTACATTAGCTTACATGAATCATGTAAATTAGGCTATAGGCCTATTTTTAATTAAAATAGGCGAAATTAGACAAAAGTTTATTAGTTTGCCTGATTCTTTTTATCTGTCGTTTATCGTTGTCTATCTATCGTTGTGTAATGTTTATCTATCTGAACATTTCTATCCTAAAACAGCTGTCAAATATAAAATAGGCCTTAGTTTAGCTTTTTTTTTTTAGACTTTACTTTTTTATTTCACTGGAAACGTGTAATCACGCCTCGGACTTATCATTCATTCGATCCGCAAGAAATTGCACCAGAAATAATATAATAATAATAAAAAATAATAATAAAAAAAAATCAATATCCTATCTGTTAGCAGCTAACGTTATTACCTTTCGCAGAGCTTAAGTTAAATGTGGACCAATCAGAGCTGTTCGTGATTAAGGATAAATAAGGCATTTTATTGAATTATTGTAGGCCTAAAGATATTTTAACTTATATGTCAGACTCAAAAACTTAAAATTAATAAAGTTAAACAAAACACGTCTTGAGATAAGGGGGTCCATATTCAAAGCTGCAGTTACTAAGCCTCTCAGCGCCCCCTGAAGGAAACCTCATAGTATTGTCCGTTACAAACATGATTGACAGCCAGGGACGGAAGGAGGCGGTTCAACGTAACTCTCGCGAGAGCACATTTTAAAAAGTGGCGCTTTCACCGTTGGTCAAGATAGAAGCCTATTTTTTACAGTCTATGATAGAAGCCTCTTAAAGATTTCTTTCAGGTAAGTTACGTCGCGGATTAAATAACATTTTGATAAAACATTTACATTTAAGCAAGGATGACTGTTCTGGTAAATTTCTATTTGTTAAAATGATAATTATTAGTTAGTTCGTCATGTTTTTGTGTTGTTGCTAACTGTCGGGGCTAACTTAGCAGTTTATCGAGGCGATGTCGCTCATTTTATACGCACAAATAAAGTTACCAGTTTTACTAAGGTAATTTGAATTGTAATCCAACCATTTCATCAGTGCTCTTTTTCATGCGTTTGGTTTATTGTGGGATAACATACTTCGTGCTGTGTCGTATATGCTATCTTATTTAATGAATAACTTTTTATTTAGATCACTAAAAGTGTCCAATGGGTGGAGGAAAGATCAGGTAACGATTATGTCGTGCTAAGTTAACGTTAACTTACCCGACATTTGTTGTGACTAACTATCTTTAACCTGTGAACTGTTATTAACAGGTAACTCTAAAACAACTAAAAAACAAAATACATGTTTAAGCGGATGTCCTCAATATGCGGTGTACCACCATGGGTGTTTTGGATTTGTAAACGTATATCAAATACCATTCATTCACATGCAGGCTGTTATGTAATTTGTGTCTCAGCAACCTCAACATGCCTGGAGACGCTGATCTGGAGATTGAAGAGGCTTTCCGTCGCGCACAGAAAGCTCATAATAACAAGGCGAAACTTGTTGCCAGTTTGAAGACCAGATATAATAAGGTGCAGCATAATTACGTGAATTTTATAATGTACACTATCGTTCAAAAGTTTGCAGTCAGTATTTGACAACTGAATACTTTTATTCAGGAAGAATGCATTAAATTGATTAAATAAAAAGTTCTATTTCAAAAAAATGCTATTGTTTTTCATCGTTACATTCATCAAATAAACCTGAAAAAAAGCTATAATGGTTTCCTCAAAAATATTGAGCAGCATAACTGTTTTCATCATTGGTAATAATATTTGACACCAAATCAGAATTTTAGAATGTTTTCTGGAGGATCATGTGACACTGAAAACTGGAGTAATGGCTGCTAAAAAAATCCACTTTCCCATCACAGGAATAAATAACATTTTAAAATATACTAAAACAGAAAATTTTATTATTTTAAATTAAAATAATGGTTCACAATATTACATTTTTACTGAATTTGACCAAAATGCAGCCTTGGTGGTTAAGTGAGCGTTCAATAAAGGGACAGGTCACCCAAAACTGAAAATTCTGTCATCTTTTACTCACCCTCATGTCCCTACAAACCTTTAAGACTTTCGTTCATCTTCACAACACAAATGAAGATCTTTTTGATGAAATCTGAGTGCTTTCTGTCTCTCCATAGACGGCTACTCAACTGAAACTTTGACACTTCGAAAAGTTCATAAAGAGATTGTAAAACGAATCCATATGGATTGAGCGGTTTAGTCCAAATTTTCTGATGAGACTTGTCTTGATCGCTTTTTAGTCTTTTTTATTCACATATAAACATTGATCAGCAAACCATAAACAGAAGCTGAACCGAACCTGCTTGACCCGAGTGAACAAACCTTAACTTAACCTTAAGCTCAAATGTGCTGCGTAACACACGAGAATAAACCTCTTTGGTTCTTGCACGTAAAGCAAACATGCTTGAGCTTCTGTTTACCACAACTTATGTGTGAGGTGATGTTTATTTGTGAATAAAAGCCTAAATTCAATCTGATCATATAAAGCTATTGTCTTCTCAGAAAATTTGAACTAAACCGCTCAATTCATATGGATTAGTTTTATGAACTTGTTGAAGCTTCATAGTTTGTATAGCTGTCAATGGAGGGACAGAAATGTCTGATTTTATTAAAAGTATCATCATTTGTGTTCTGAAGAGGAACAAAAGTCTTACACATTTGGAACAACATGAGGGTAATTAATTACAGAATTTTCATTTTTGAGTGAACTAATCCTATAACATTATAAAATCTTACCAACCCCAAACTTTTGAAAGGTAGTGTAGGGTGCATGGGAAATTTTTCTAACATGTTGTCTGACACATCAAACAATCTTCTAAATGAGGTCATTTTGAATTCTGTGTAGTTGGAAGATAAGTCCGAATTCCATGAGGAGTTCATCCGATGCCTGAAGTATGCCATGATCATTTACACCCGAGAGCCTGCAGTGGAGAATGTCATTGATTTTGTCACTAAGTTTGCTGCAAGTTTCGAAACGCCTGTTAATGAGGAGACTGAGGAGGAGGAGGAGGAAGATGATGACACTGGTTTTTTGAACTTTCTGTTCAACTTCCTGTTGGAGGTAGTGTCACTCATGCAGACATTTGGGTTGGGGAAAAAGAGCCGGCAAAAAAAAAATCGTACCTCAACGTGTACCTTTGTTTTCATTCGATTTCTTATCCATCTCTTTACCATCTTTCTCTCAGTCTCACGGTGCAAGCAGCCATGCTGTGCGGTTTCGTGTTTGTCAGCTGGCGAATAAGTTGCTGGGCAGTCTGAGTGAGAATGCTCAGATCGATGATGATCTGTGTGATAGGATCCATGAAGCCATGCTGGTCAGAGTAACAGACAAATACCCTAATGTCAGGATTCAGGCAGCACTGGCCTTGGCCAGACTTCAGGACCCCAATGACTCAGACTGCCCCACTATTAAAGGTACTCTGAATGCTCATACTTTCACTCACAGACTTTGAGCTACAATCCCTACTTAACATGTTAACGTTCAAAATTGATCCATGAATTTCCAAGGAATTTAAATAAGGTAAATGATTAATTCTGTGTGTTTGTAGCTTATATTCTGCTTTTGGAAAATGACTCTAACCCGGAGGTTCGACGTGCTGTGCTGTCTTGCATCGCTCCCTCGGCTGCTACACTCTCTAAAATCTACAAGCGCACCCGAGACGTCAAAGAGAAAGTCAGGAAACTTGCTTATCAGGTAAAAATGTCTAAGAAAATACCAAATTGACTAATCTGCAATGAAAGTTAACAATTAGTAAATAGTGGGGTTTTTTTTCTTATGTAAAAGTCTTTACTCTCAGTTTTGATCAATTTAATGAATCCTTGCTGAATAATAAAGGTATTAAATTGATTAAATATGATGCGCTTATGTATGTGCCTCAGGTACTGGCAGAGAAAGTGCATATTCGAGCTCTGAGCATCGCTCAGAGAGTGAGTCTATTGCATGAAGGCCTCAGTGACACTGCAGGTAAGAACATTGTGGTGTTTGTTGATCAAAATGTCTCCAATTGTAAACAACTAGGGCTGTGTATCACCAACAATGTCACGATACGCATCACGATACTAAAGCCACGATACAATACGTATCACGATATGGATCAATTTGGAATTTAAATTTCTTTTGAGCAGAGTTTAGTAGCAGTAATATCTTTATTGAATAAACAGTGTTATAACAGTTGTGATAACTGAAAAACTATTTAGTTTTTGTCATTAAAAAACAATGAGAGTTCAATTAAATAAGTGTTGGAATGTGCACCAAACACAGTAATTTCTTTACATTACGTTGAAATCATTTTAAACAAATAAATACAATAGAATAAAGATAGCCTACCAATAAAGAGAAAAGTTTTTGAATAGGTCTAGCACTAGTATTCAGAAATACTACAGAAACTTAAAGTAATTAAATGTAAAATAACATTGGGTAGTATTTTAGTTCTGACTAAATTAAATACATTGGCTATAAATCCAGATTCCTTATAATTAAAGCTATCTTTTGTTGTTTTGACGACAATATTAATGACAGACACATATGGCTGCTGTCACTTTAAGAGCTAGTGCACGGATCCTGTTTTCATTATACTGTCACAGGCACTAACCGACTGTGTTGGATACTCACCAAGACCGTCAATTTTTGACATCATTTTGCTTGTTTTTGTCCGTAAAAGCGATATAATCCGTGAAAAAGAACTTTTGTTACTCACAGGCTGTTTGTGAGGCGGCTTTACTCCATGTATGCATGCAGAGAAAACCATCTCTCAGAGAGCGTGCGAGCACTGAATAGTTTAAAATCGCTTGAATGTTTTGCGTGGTAAGACTTAAAAAGACGAGAGAATGGTAAACTTAAGTGACAATGCAATACTGGCCCGAATATGCAAGTGAATATTCCGTCATGTCCCAACTCCCAAAAAACGAGAGTGTATCGCCGCCTTCAGCGCGTTTGACGCTTGCCTTAAGCAACCCATTTTGAGAGACAGAGACTGAAGACGCGGCACAGCTGGACACTCACGCTGTTTGTGAAATTGTGTCTTGCAGAATGTTTTAAAATGACTAATTCGATGTTATAAACTGTATGGATTAATCATTATAAGTGGGAGACCTGCGGGAATGGTTAGAATAATGCGTAATACTCGCAATTCCGTGCTGAAATTCGAGCTCTGAATTGGCTACATTCAAAAGCACAACAGTATCGATACAGCAGTTGCTGTATCGATACGCGCATCGTCAGGAGTTCATGACGATGTATCGTCGTATCGATATTCTGAGCACAGCCCTAAACTACACATGTATTAGTTCATGTGCATTGTCTCCTAACAACAAAGTCCTCTAAGTCTAGGCACAAACAAGTTGTTTTTTAGGTGACAAGTGGGTCATTAAAGACTCACACACAGGTTTCTACTATTAAGGAAAACACCTCATTATGTCTGCCCTTTCAAATCATTTTTACTATCAAACATATCTTACTGAACTGCAGTGCCTATGATAATATCAGACAACAAACATGTTTATTAAAAATATTTGCAAAGTATTGCCTGAATGCATCTCAATTTTTGTCTTGTATTAAGCTTATACTTGATTATCTTATATTTTTGTAAGTTGTTTATCTTATATTATATTACATTTACTGCTGACAGGGCAGTATAAATCAATAAACAAATCATGTCCATCTCCCTTAGACTCAGTGAAGGAGGTCATCAAGACCCATTTGCTGCCTGCTTGGCTTCGCTTGCTGCAGGGAGATGTTTTGCAATTGCTGCACAAACTGGATGTTGAGAACTGTGCAGAAACCGCAGTGACTACCTTACATACCATCTTTTCCATGGCAACAAACCCTGATGAACTCCTGCAGAACGGTATCAGGCTGGATGAGAGGTCAGTTACTTGAATCTAAACACCAGAACAAGCATACTTGTTACAAGCATACATACTACGCTCACTGCAGTTTTGTGTCATAATTCAAGTCACCAAAATTTAAAAACATGTACACATGCCCTGCCCTTTGTATGTCCATTTGACATCTTGGAAAAGGTTTATTGCAATTTTTTTATTATTATTATTTTCATTGTGCTTTGCTTTCAGCTCTCAGTAGAAGCATAGTACTTTCAGCTGCATTCAAGCAACAGGGTTTCCGTGGGGCGTTAAGTCATTAAATAGATTTTGCGAAAAAATTAAGGCCTTAAGGCGAGACACGGCAGGCAAAAACATCGTTTTTTTTTTTTCACTGGTCAATTTTGAGATTTTGGGATATTTGTCTTCAATAACATGTCTTCTTTCAGACTTGTGGTGAAAAAAAGTCCGAAATACACATTTAGGTCTTTATTTTACTAAACTTTGTCTGTTTGCGTCTGTAGATTTCTCATAAATTCATCAAAAGTTGTCGTTATAAATCATCATGCTGATCCGCGATCTGCACCCTGTCATCACACACACCGTTAGAAAGCTCTCTCTCTCCTGAACAAGACTGCCGGATCCAAATATGGTCATTTCCTTTTCATCAGCAACCAATCGCGAAAGTAAAAGGGGGGATTTTACTCTAAATGCGCAATCTCATTGGCTGATGCTAAATCTTTAAAGCCCGTTTTCTCAAAATGACTTTTCTGTCATACTCCAAGTCCGAAATCTCCACTTCAGTAGCACCTATATACACCAAACTTTCCAGTCTTGTACCTAGTTATATTATGAAGACATTTACTGAGGGATTTGTAAATATATTATTCCTAGCCTGATTTATATAACATTTTATTCCCAAAAACATGGCGAAAATCATTTTTTTAAGGCTATTGGCAGTATATTCTGATTTACAGGATAACAAAAGTAGATATCCATAAATCCCTCTGTAATTTTTTCCCCATCTGATATGTGAACACAATGAAAAAATAATTTTGAACCTGGCTTTGTCCAATACTCAGATTTCGTTTTTTAAAATATATGCAAAATAGCGCCTATTTAATTAGACAATGCCTCTTTTGCATATTTAAACATTAAATTACAGAAAACTTGTAATACATTTTTTTTCTCATCTTAATGTAGGTAATCAACTGGCAAAGTTTCATGGTGATATCTGATAGTTAAAAAAATTACCCTATTCACCTGTAGTGTCTCGCCTTAAATGGCATTAAAAAGCATTACATTTTAATCCTACAGGCATTAAAAATTTAGATATAGTTTTAAAGAATTTTATATTATCAATTTATTTGAATATAGCCTTCATAATTAATAATTTTTATTTGCTATCGCAAAATATGTACGTTAGTGTGATAAACGCAGAACCAGTTTGGTAATTGCTTCCAGCCGAACTAAAATTGCTGTGATACAGGCATTTTGTACAGCAGGAATAACGGGAATAAAACTAGACCAGAAAAATGGGAAAGTGCGAATTCCAGCAGAAGTGGCTGGAATACAGTTTAACGCGTTAAAATATTTAAAATATACGCAGCATCCGTAAGTTTGTCATCCTTTGGCTAGTTTTACATTATATGATCCCGCTCTTATTCATGCAAATGCTTTTAAACAATTCAAGCGCGGCAAGAGAAAAGAGACCGTGCTGCCTGTGAATGTTCTGTCTAAGTACAGAAAGATGCGCGCCAGAATACAGTTCTCTTTTGCGCTTAAACCTGGCTTGAACCAGCAGTAACACACATTTATGGCAAATGTCCATAATTTGGATCCAGACATCAATAGCTGTATTAGTATCAGTGATACTGACCTTACTTCATAAAAATATGCGATTAAACAAGTATTTGAAATATACTGTATGTTGGTTCTACATTAATTTGGAGATTAACTGTGAAATTAATAAATTGTAAAATATTTAAACTAAATATAAACCTACAAAAATATTTTTAATTGCGGTTAATCACAGAAAAAAATTTTATTAATCGAGTTAATTTTTTAATCGATTGACAGCATAAAAAAAAAAATATATATATATATCTGTGGTTAGTCATTAGGGGTGTCGAAATTAATCGTTTCTACAATGCATCGCGATGCAGAGGAGGACAATTCGGTATCGTTCAGTAATAGACCATAACCGATTATAATGTACTGACGCTTTTCTGACATCATTTATCGTGTATGTGCTTTGTCGCGATAGCATACAATGGCAGAGGGAGGCGAGACGCAAGTGCGAGTAATTAAACATGCTCCAACTACTTTAAAAGCCTACATCTGGGCACATTTCGGCTTTTATGAACAACCTGGTAAGCACGACCTGGAGAAGATGCACTGTGCGCGCTCATGTCATGCACAAATAGAATATGCAGGAGGTAATACCTTGATAAACCACGTTAGCCGTTTTCACCCTGAGCTGTTAACGCCTGGCAGAGTCTGACTGCTTTAGAGTAAGCGGATGAGCTCCAACGTCACCCGAATCCGCAGCCAAAAACAAATCATCTACCCGCCCCAATCATTTTCTCTGATTTAAGTATCCGCACCCGATGGTCAAATTACAATTATTCTGTGTTACGCGTAATTATAAATGGATGATCGTCTTCAACAGCGGACTCGGCGACGGTTGATGCGCGCATCTCTAGGGTAACATTATACACTGATGAATGAGCGCTGCTTTTAAATGAACATTTCTTTAAAACAAAATTGATTTGACAATTTAATTTTCTTAATGGCATAAACAGACTTTACTAGTGATCGACCGATATTGATTTTTTATAACCGATACCGATTATTTGCACGTTTATGTGCCCGATAACCGATATGAAGAACCGATATTTATTTACTGTTATACTTCTGTTTTTGACACAATTATTACACAAATGAACTGAACAAACCATTTTATTTAAAACAATCACTCCCTCCTATATAATATATAAATATAAAACTTTATATTTATACACAAATAAATAGAGGGGTCTGAGTTAAAAAAATAAAGTGCCTTTGTTTAAAAATAAAAGCTTTGATGAGGTAAAAAATAAAGCACAAAAATTATTCTAAAATACTGGGGGGAAAAATATAAATTACATGAATTTTAGTAGCTATTTTAGTAGTGTAACTTAATACTCCCAGTTAAGCAGAACTAGGTTGTAGTGTAGAAAAGTCTTTCAGCATTCTGCTCTGTAAGCCTGCTTCGTTTGTTTTCATAAATGGTAAATAAATCAAATTACAATAAAAACATTTATATTACATTATATAATTTATATCTAAATTATACTTATAATTTATAAGCATCAGCAGCAACAATGTTAACAATAGGCAAAATAAATGTTAAAAGTCTAATGTTTTCATATGGAGAAAATAATTGACAGGGGAGTCATATCACCTTTGCAGAAATGTAATTCATTTTAAACAGTAGAAGGTTTATGTGCCGTTTAATAGGTTTAAGCTAAGAGTAAGGAATAATTCACTGGGTAATATTAATTCACTGAATAATATTAGCTAGAATATAACATTGTCAAGAAAGTAACAAACAAAACAGCATATACATCATTGCATTTTCCAACTAGTATGTTATTAATTATTAATAATATTTTTGTAGGTCTAGATCATGAAATGCTTTCTGACAAAGTGCTGTTTATCTATGCATTGTGCAATGAGCATTCCTGATCATCAACCCAGTGAGTGCTCAGCAATATGAACGAACTTTTTTTCGAGACTAATGGTGAGCAAATACAACAGATAAACAATTCAATTCAGCGCTTTTGTTCAACATGCACTCATTCATGTCTGTTTTATTTAATTCATGTAAAGTTACGTCTTTATTGGGGCAGGACATGACGGATTACGCTACGTGACTCCATGAGTTCGTCTCAATTTTTTAGAACCAAGCTGCATAAACTATATCAGGCATTTATGTCTCAAACATAATTTCTGCATGCCTGTTATGTTAAATAAAGTTGAATAATTAAAGCAAAGCAAGTAGAACATATACTTTACGTGTGCACAGAGTTGTTTTTGACTGATCTCCTCAGACGCGGGCTGCAATGGCGGAATTCTCAAAACGGCCAAAAGATGGCGCCGTTTATCGGCAAATCCGATATTACAAAACCGATACCCGATTATGGGAAAATGCTTAAATATCGGGAAAAATATCGGTAAACCGATACATCGGTTGATCACTAGACTTTACTCCCTTGAAACTTAAACTGGAATGTCTCTGTTTCTGTCACTGCGACTTCCCGAACAGGCGAACACACGCACACACACACACATCACTTTTGAATTAAAATTGAAAATTGAGGATGCAGTGAATCGTAATGCATCGAGATATCGAGTTGAACCGAATCGATGACATGATAATCGTTATCGAACCAAACCGTGAGACCAGTGTAAGTTCACACCCTTATTAGTCATGGTCATAGTCAAAAAAAAAAAAGCATTACATTTAATTTGAAGATACCTGCAGAAACCCTGAAGCAAATGGTGCCATACATTTTCTGCTAGTTTTTCCCATATTTGACATAAGAAATTTGAAAAGTGTGAAGATCCATTGTGGCCCTGCCAGTCACTAATGGCAGAAGTAGTGGTAAACTGTACTGGATATCTAAAAACCCATATCAGATAAGCTTTTAGATATGTATTTTACTCAATATATATATACAAAATATCCTAATAAATATTTGCTATTTACTGACTAAAATGTCTGTTAACCGATTATTACATTTAATAATGTAATGTGTAGTTATTACATTATGCTTTAAGTTACGAGTTGCTACACACTGCCTGCTAGTATTTGTTTGGGCAATCTTCAACATTAGTCTAATTTCTTAAATGTGTATGTCTTTCTGTACAGGAAACTAATTACTGTGAACTCCCTAACATGTGAAAGTGTGTTGTACTGGAGAGCGTTGTGTGAGTTTGTCAAGAGTAAAGGGAATGAGGGTGAGGAATTACTGGAGAAGTTACTCCCTGAGGCGGCTATCTTTGCAGAGTATCTATACAGGTGAATATGCCCTACACTTTTGTTTCTTGTATTTCTTTTAGTTGGGTTAATTATTCTTCCATGTTTAATTTTCTTTTTGAATTCAGTTAAACACTTAACATTTGCAAATGATAACCCAGCTAAATAAGTAAGCCTTTTTGTTTCAGTTATCTAAAGAGCATTACTCCGCTGTCTGAGGAGCAAAGAGCTGATATGACACAGCTTGAGATGGTGATGACCCAAGAGTTTGTTGGAGAGCAGCTGATTCTGCTAGTCGGGTGTCTTGACACTTCTGAAGAGGGCGGCAGGTCTGATCAATGCAGATGAAACATTTTAGACTATTATCTTCAGTTTTTGATGATCCGTTTCCTCCCTTTATGTCTGTATAACTTAAACACCCTTAAAAGTCTGTTGTATTTTTTAACTGCAAATTTAGTTATTAAAGTTTTAATCTTCCCATGAACTGTTCTAGAAAGCGCATGGTAGCAGTGCTACAGGATATTCTCGTGATGCCCAACACACCCACGTCTCTGATTGGTTTGCTGGTGGAGAAACTGATTGGCATTCTACGAGATGACGCACAGAAAATTCAGATGGTCAGTCCTTGTGAGAACATCATACTCTTTAAAAAAAAATAAAAAAAATAAACTTGTTTGTGGCAGCCATTCTTTTTAAGAATGAAATGTATTTTATTCAGAAAATTTAATTCAAAAATATTACAAAAAACGACGGTAATCAAATTAATGCGTAAAACTAAAATTTTAAATTAATGTTTTAAAATGTAATCAAACGAAAAGTGCTGCACAACAAAGATTTGATCAATTAAAACAGACCAAAAAAATTATATTCCTTGTTGTTGTTGTTGTTGTTGTTGCAATAGTAACATTTCTTCATAGTACTTTAAGGGATAGTGCACCCAAAAATGAAAATTGGCCCATGATTTACTCACCCTCAAGTCATCCTAGGTGTATATGACATTCTTCTTTCAAGCGAATGCAATCGGTAAAAAAAATTTCTGGCTCTTCCAAGCTTTATAATGGGAGCTAATGGCGATTTCTGTTTTAAAGTCCATAAAAGTGCATCTATCCATCATAAAAGTGCTCCACACGGCTTCGGGGGGTTAATAAAGGCCTTCTGAAGCGTAGCGATGAGTTTGTGTATGAAAAATATTTTACGTTATATTATAATGTAAAATAACTAGCTTCTGGCTAAACAAACAATACGGATTCCACTTAACGCCTAAAACACAACTTGTGTGGAGCACTTTTATGATGGATAGATGCACTTTTATGGACTTAAAAAACAGAAACGGCCATTCACTCCTATTATAAACAGGGGTCTTAAAAAGCCTTAAAAGCATTGAATTTATGAATTTGGAAATAATACCTTAAAAAGTCTTTAAAAAGTCTTGAATTTTGATGTCTGGGTCTTAAAAATTGTGTTGTATGTAAGTGTTCATTTAATTGACTAAAATAATAACTTTTCTTCAACGACATTTTTCACTGACGAAAACGAGACGCTACCTAAATAAAACCTAGTTTTGAATGTCAAAAACTATGACGAAAATCTATTTACATTTTCGTCAACGAACAAAAACTAGATGAAAATGTTAGATGGTGTCGATCTGGGAAGCGATCCAGTCAGAACTGATGTCCTGCATGTGTGGTAGATGCACACATTTGTACTGTAACGTGCTGATATACCCCACGGTCTCATAAAATGTTAAAAATGTAAACCAACCACGCACCAACCCGAAGCGTGGAGCCATGCACATATTCACCTATACAGCGCGCGGGTACTGCACTGAGCTCTTTCGTGTCTGAATGGACAAAAACACAACATTATGTCTAAATGTCCGGTTTGGAGAGTATTCATGTAAACTATGTTGGTTATGTCTTAAACAGTTGAATCGGGTGTGCAACAGTGCAATCGTATCCGCATGTCATTGGACATGATCCGATGTCTTAAAGTGACAATAAACACAATGCGGTCTGTGTCCTTAATTTTGATCAAGCAACAAAAGAAAAAGAGAAAAGCATTTACTGTTTGTTAATAGCTTTAATAAGGATTAATTATATTTAATTCATACAAATAATTGTCTGCTTGAAAGAATAAAGAATTATGTATGTAAGTTGTTATAAAGAATGCATATAGCCTATCATTCATTGAAAAGAAGACTGTCTTTTACTTTAGGAAAAGTGGTTTTATTTAATTTTAAGATAAATTTTTTTTAAGTCACAGTAGTTAAATCTGTATCTGTATTGCTTGTTGAAACTTAAAAATCATTCATATTAATAGGTTAATATATGTTTTCTCCGGGAGTATATGGGTTTGGAAATTTTAGAGAAATTCTAAATTAACACATTACAATTTACCTAAACCCATTATATTTTAGTCGACTAAATCTACTGTAGATTTAGTTTACAGTAGATTTCGAATATCTAAAAAAATTAAAATCACTAAAATCTTATTGTATTTCGTCAACTAAAACTAGACTAAAACTAAAACATTTCAGATGACTAAAATATGATTAAAATTAGTTTGTCATATTTTTAGTCAAAAGACTGAGACTAAAACTAAATCAAAATTTGCTGTCAAAATTAACACTGCTTTATGTAACTTCTCTGTATTGTATTTTTCCTCAAAAGTTTCATTTGTCAACCACGATTATTATTATTATTTTCGATGTTTATTGTTCAGGGGTCTCTCAGTTCCCCATATTCCCAGCATAGAATAAGTAGCTAGCTAATGTTAAAACACAACTTAACATTGTTCGGCAAACTTTCTTTTGGCCTACTGAAATGTTTTTATTTTTCACACCTGCTTGGCTTATCATCTTAGGGGGGGGGGGGGACTGCTAGTGTTGCGGAGCGGGCGTGTTACGGATACGTGGTGTATTTGTTTTTTATTATTAATTGAAATCATGTACTATGAATCATTAAACTTATACAACATTTTTTTTTAATATATATATATATATATATGGAAAAAAAATTCACACTAATTCTGTGTTGTGTTTTTTCTGGTAATAAAATGAAGACATAAAACACAAATTTTAGCATTTATCATAAATTTTAATCATATGAAATTAAATAAACTTTTTGTTAAATAACTGGCTGCACAATGAGCTTTAGCCTAACTGTTCAAATTAAAACATGGATTATTCCTTAATTTCAGTTTTGATGATGATTTATTTGGATTAGTGTTAGTGTATTATTACATTGGGATATATCTAAATTCTAATGTACAACAGTAATATATTTCTGTCAAGTTAAACCGAACTTTTATTTTGACGGGTTGCCGTGAAGACCTTTTGAGGTTCTGTGTGTTTGTCATGATGATAGTTTTTCTCAAATGAAGCGGTGAAATGATCACGAAGTGACTTTCAGAGTGGATCTAGAGCCTGGAGAGGAAGTTCATGCATTTGTGCCTTCATATAGGCCAAATAACAGCGCAAGCGTCACACGTGCTTCAGTGTGTGTGTGTGGTAAATTAAACTGCGCGTCGGGGCACCATTCATTCACACAGAACATGCAGGATTCGTATTTAAATAGTCTTTGTGTTTTAATATTCGCACACACTAGTCTACATCGCGATTTGATTTCAAGTGTACTGAACTGCTTTCTATTTTTTCCTCAAATTTACAAATTCCGTGAAATTCCGCGTTTTACACTAAATTCCTTTTTTATGACTGTATTTCGTCAGCATTTTAGGGGGGGCGGGGGGTCGTTTTGCGGGGGCGGGCCGCCCCCCCAAAACAATGGTAGGGGAAACACTGACCTAGGATGACTTGAGGGTGAGCAAATCATGGGCAATTTTTTATTTTTGGGTGAACTATCCCTTTAATTTCTTTAAGTTAAACTGAACTTTTATTTTGATGTGTTTTAGTGAAGAGCAAATTTGACTTTTTTTTTTCAAATAAAATTATAGTGCTCATTAAGTGTTCTCTCAGAGCAGCTATGGATATGTTCATGTGTTCTCGTCCACATTATTGTGAGATGGCAGATGCTGAAAACACCATGAGGTCTTCACGCATACTTGAGTATGTAGTAGACGAAACTGCGCAGCTCATTCACACAGAGACACGCAGAACAATCAGATTATAGCATTCTTTTTGCTCTTTAATATCCACAGACCATGTCGCGATTTAATGTATTGCACATCTCTACTTTTGGTTTATTCATCCGTCCATCAATTCATGTGTTTTGTGACATCTGCGTTATACTGTAAATCCCATTTTCACGACTGGATTAAGGGGTTTCCCTCTGCATTGTGGAAATCATACGACCTTAAGTTATTAATGGGACATACCTTTATCTGTACTGAGGGATGGAATATAGGAGAACATGTTCATGTTTCCTCTTTTTGCAGCCACTTGCATCCACTTTTTTTTTTTCAAAATTAGATGTCTATCCGTAAGGACAACCACGCGTTTGTTTTTTCTGTATCCAAAGTATTTCCATACTGCACATTTTAACTTATTTTTTGACGGGGATAGAGATTAGAAATAACAGCCTCAATCTCTGATATTTTTTCTGCCCCACGTGTGGGTGGAGCAAGTTCAGTCTAAGCAGTCAGGTGGAAAGAATTTGCTTATGCGTTGGTGAGATTCTCAGTCTAATTAATTATTTTCCCCCAATACCGTAGATAAACAAATGTGCACGATATGATAACCATATACCGTGATATTATCATCAAAGTTACAACCATAATCAGTGTAATCCTCTCAGATGGAGTATGTCCTTTTCTTTTGTCTGTCTGTTGAAACTGGCCTAAATTGGGTCCCACAAAAAATCTGATTTAAGTGCTTTTCAAACATGCAACAAGAATTATCGTGGCAGTTGGCTGAAAAAATGTAATTGGTTGACTATGTAAATGTGGCCTTTGAGATCTGCTGATTAATGTAGTCAAGTGTCTCTACAGCAGTTCACTGAAGGTTTAATTTTGTATGTGTGCTGTTATTTCAATCAGGTTGCTGAAATAATCTCTGATGTGAGAGAGCCCATTTTTCCCATCTCTGAACCTGTGGATGAGAATGAGAAACGCAGAAAGCAAGTTAGAGTGAGTAAAACTTCATAATCCACTGATGCTTAATGGCAACAACCTACTGCATTAGATTGGCATCATTTTAAAATATTTTTTTATAGTTAGCTGAGATGCGAGTGCAGATAATGGAGGCCAAGCAGACTTTAGAAGATTGCATCAGCTGTCAGGACTTCAGTCGTGCAGCTGAGCTGAAAGACTCCATCTCTCAGCTGGAAGAGCTCAAGAACCAGCTCGCCCTGGAGGCTTCACAGCCTGCTGAAAATATCAAGGAGCAGCGTGTGGAGAAGGTACTAATTTACAAAGACACTCACATACATTAAAAAAATAAAATAATACATTTATTCAGGAAGCATACATTTTAATAAGTTACAGTAAATACATTTATAATGTTTCAAATAAATGTTCTTTTGAACTTTTTTTATTCAAAGAATTCAATGGACAAATTAAGCATTAGTTTCCACAAAAACATTTAGTTGCACATCTGTTTTCAGCTGTTTTTATTAAAGGGTTAGTTCACCCAAAAATTATCCCATGATTTACTCACCCTCAAGCCATCCTAGGTGTATATGACTTTCTTCTTTCAGATGAACACAATCAGAATTATATAAAAAAAAAAAAAACAGAATTGCTCTTCCAAGCTTTATAATGGCGTTCCAGATTTTGTCCAAAAGTCCAAAAAAGCGCATTCATCCATCATAAAAGTAATCCAAACGATCCAGGAGGTTGATAAAGGCCTTCTAAAGCAAAGCATTGGGTTTTTGTAAGAAAAATATCCATATTTAATACTTTAAAAACTAAAATAACTAGCTTCCGGCAGGAGGCCTACGCAGGTCGACTTACGCCAAAAGAGTAACCCCTTACGCAATGTAGGAGTAGTGCAAGTTTTGATGTCTCTCATGGTTCAAACTAATTAAGGTTGGGCAACAAACTCAAGCTCATCTTCTCTTATATCGAAATCCTCTGACATTTCTCTTTAAAATTTCTTGTTTTAGACTTCTAAATTAGGGGTCGACCGATATGTGATTTTCAGGGCCGATACCGATTATTACAGATCAAGTAGACCGATAACCAATATTTTAAAACCGATATATAGCCTATGTCTGGTGTAAAAATGTAAGTTAATGTCAAAATTAAGAATAACAAAGAGTTTTGACAAATACTTTCTTTAAATTATTTTAAACATATCTTTAAATCTGAGAACTGTTAATAATAACATTATTATTATTATTATTATTATTAATAATAATAATAACAAAAATAGCACCCAGCAGCATTCTGTAAAACTTAAAGACTCTATTTTAATGGTTAAATTAAATTTTAGTAATCAAAAAGCATTTCTAATTAATTTAAATCATCAAACTTATTCAATTTATTTACAGTTTAACAAAAATTACATGTTTAGGGCCCTATGAAAAAACAAACTTTTATTTTGACGGGTTGCCGTGGAGATCTTTGAGTTTCTGTGTGTTTATGATATGACGATAACTTTTCTCAGTTGAAGCTTTAAAAAGCTCATGAAGTGACTAAGCGGTTCTGGAGATGATGTTTATGCAATCATGTCCTCATATAATGATGCGGCTGAGGCTGAAAACAGCGCAAGCGTCACGCGTGCTCCAGTGTGTGTGTGTGTGTGGTAAATGAAATCACGCGTCTGCACCATTCATTTAGAGACACGCAGGATTCATATTTAAATAGTCTTTTTGCGGTTTGAAATTTGATTTGTACTGACCTGCTTTTTATTAATTCATCAAGAAGTTGACAAATTCCGTGACATTCCGCTTTATACAGTAAATTCCGTTTTTATGACTGGATTCCGCGATTCGGTACGTGTTTTTTGCATCGCGGACATCACAGGACCCTATTATATTGAGGTGTTTTGCAACTTCAGTGTAGTAATTTATTGCTACTTCAGTAAAGTCTGCTGCTGCCTTAACTTTGAGAGACAAGACAACTGATGCGTGATCAGTGCAGCAGTTCCAGTCAGCGAGTGCTGTCGGTGTGAGTGTTAGCAACTTTCAGTGCCTTCAGCTTTCCGCATTGATTGGCCGGATTCGTGACTCCCAACAAATCAGATGTGCGGGACATTGCATTGGTCTAGTCCACAGAGTGGTGAGTTCCGACAGAGGTGGCTGCATCAGAGCCAAATATAGCGCATTTCAAAATTAAATTATTTTATCGGCAAATCGGTTTTGAAAATGGCCGATACCGATAACCATAAAAATGCTCAATATCGGCGCCGATAATCGGTCGACCCCTATTCTAAATCATGACCTTCTGAATCAGAAATCGTGTTTTGTTTTGCTCTATCCTCTGCGCTTCCACGTTCGTCAATGCATCAGTTTAGGGGTTACTCTTTCACTGTAAATCGATGCGTAGGGCCGTCTGCCAGAAACTAGTTGTTTTAGCTTTATAACATTTTAAATATGGACATTTACTTACACAAATGCATTGCTTCGCTTCAGAAGGCCATTATTAAAGCAACACTACGTAGTTTTTCAACCTTCATTATATATTTCCAAGACCCTTGAGATGGTACATCAACTTACAATAGGTTGAATGACACGTCTGCCGTAGCCTGACAGTGTCTGTATCGCTTTTACTGGCACTATGTAACTTCGGGTTTCGGGTAGTAACCCGAGCACAAAAAAAACCTACAAAATTCTACTGCTTTACGGCATACGTCACTTCCCCCACCACCCCAACTTCCTCAAATTCTCAAAGGCTGAATAACATGGCCTAGCCATGTTACGGAATCTATCTGGTCCTCCATTTATCTTCATGAATCAAGTAATTCTAGTAGAGTAGCGAATTATCAATCTGGTAGCTACACTAACATGCTAGTTTACGATGGTTATAATAAATAATCTTTCAGGATAACTATCCTAATGTCTGCAGGCTGATAATCATGTTTGTTTATTTATTTTTCTGGTGAAAGTGTCTTGCCTCAGGCTATAATGCAAATCGATTTTCAAATTTGCAGATTCATCTATGGTAGCTTGATATTATAATATTGACGATATATGGCTATTACCTACCACACAAACATTGAATTGAATTAGCATATCCGTTATGTAAAACAGTAGACAATAGGCTACTATAATGACGCTGGCTTGTAAACGTGAGCTACGCGATCTTTTGACGTTTGAAAAAAATAAAACCATATGACATGCTGAAATATATGCCAATGTACCTGGGATGAAGACATTTCACACGCAACGCTGGCAGTCTGCCCGCGAGAACTCAAGACAGTATCGGCTTGTCAACAAATGCACACGTGTATCGCCTGGTGTAACCATGACAGATTTTACGACAGTAGTAGAAGACAATACTGTTTCCCAACTGTAGGGGGACCCCGAGACCAAAAAACGGCATAGTGTTGCTTTAACCCCCCGGAGCCATGTGGAGCACTTTTATGATGGATGGATGTGCTTTTTTGGAAGTCAAAATCTGGTCCTTCATTCACTGCCATTATAAAGCTGGAAGAGCTAGGACATTTTTCAATATCTCCGATTGTATTTGTCTGAAAGAAAAGTCATATACACCTAGGATGCCTTGAGGGTGAGTAAATCATGGGCTAATTGTCATTTTTGGGTGAACTATCCCTTTAATAAGAATCTTATTTGAGCACCAATTCACCATATTAGAATGATTTCTGAAGAGTCATTTGAGTGCAGAGGAATAATGATGCTGAAAATTCAGCTTTGCCATCATGGTAATAAATTATATTTTAAAATATAGGTTTTCCAACAAATATCTGCTGATTAGATAATTGTCAATTTTAATTTTGTCTATAACTATGCTGTCAGTCACAGTATACATGAATTGTTTTTTTGGAATTGTTTTTGTGGATAGTTGTATTAAAATTTGTTCAACTTGTATCATATGAGCATAAGTTAGTTAGTGAATTGCTCGATCAGTGTCATAAATGAACATATTACAAGACGAAGTGTGAAAACAAATGTCGTGTGAATGGCCTGAGTCTTGTCACATTTTAGGTGAACACTATGGCATAGTTTACACCATTAATGTGCATGTACATATTAAGCCTTACATTTAAGTGCTTAAGTTAAATATCTCACACAGTATAATCACATGTCATGTGTGTATTTTCCCCAGAATGATCCAGAGACTTTGTTGAAATGTCTTACGATGTGTGCCGAGTTGTTCAAGCAAATGAACATCAAGAGAGGAATCTGCCCTACCATGAATGCTCTGATAGAGTCACTGGTACTCATACTCATTCATAAAAGCACTCATATTAATAACCATTTCCTGTTTTTCTGCAGTATAGGAAAAAGTTGGGTCTGCAATGGTGCTTTTATCACAAGCCACTTTGGTTACTGGACTCTGTACACAAATCAGTGTAGTGCTCAACTGGAGCTGCAGTTATGAGAATATAACTTCAAAGTGCTTTCTCATTCCTAGATACTGCCAAGTGTGTCCAACCCTAACCCTGCTGTGCGCAACATGGCTGTCATCTGTTTGGGAACTGCTGCTCTCCATAGTAAAGACCTCGCCAACACACACCTTGTGCTGCTCTTGCAGGTATTTAAACATTTGTGTTAAAGATGACCAAATTCAGTTTATCTTGAAAGCCTGGAGATTAGTGTGTGTCTGTGTGTGTGTTTTAGATCACACAGCTAGACGAGCCTAAAATCAGGATCAGTGCTCTCCGAGCTCTCATTGACCAGCTCCTGCTCAATGGCCTTAACATCCTGCAAGACAAGTCTGCTCCTACCTCCCAGGCACCTGACTCTCCAGACAATAACGGACAACCTGACCAACAAGTTGAAGAGGAGAGTACCGTCCAGGGCATTCTGAGGATGCTTTCAGAATTCCTTGATAGTGAGGTACTGCATATCCATCACTTTAGGCACTTTCACATGTTAAAGGTACACTATTGGAACTTAGGCATCGCTGTCACCAGTAAAATCTAACCCAACAGCTGAAAATCATTATTTGGAAGCCTATTGTAATAAACAGAGTTAGGCAAAAAAAAGTTTGAGTAATTGACAGAGTACATTTTTAATTTTGTTGAACTTTTTAAGTTCTCACTCTGTGTGAACGCGCATACTCGCTGATTCCGGAAAATCACTGGCAGTGTGAATGAACCTAAATCAAACGAACCCGGGTCAAATCTCAGGTCACTTTATCTGTGTATTTTCCGGAATCTCTGTGTGAAAGGGGCTTTAGTTTCATTCACATGTTGAACTATGCTGTGATTTTCTGCCAGCTCATTAAAGGGGTGGTAAAACACATTTTTTCAAAGGCTTGATTGTGTTTGTGGGGTGCACTGTAACATGTCTTCATTTTAAAAAAATTCCATTTTTTTTTTATATATTTTACCTTTATTCTACACTGCTCTGTCCCTCCTTGTAAAAACGGTCTGATGGTTTCCGGGTTCTATGAAGCCACTCCCTCAAAACTATGCAATGGGCTCAGATTGGTTAGCTGGCCCAGTGTGTTGTGATTCGCTAACCGACTAGTGCACGTTTTCCGGAAACGTCACGCACCGTACCTTTACCGGTAGCCTAGTTTGTGCTTTGGTGTATAATAAACGATGGCGTCAATAAAACCATACCAATTTGAGCCCGAATCAGACCCAGAGAATGTTAGTGAAGATGATCGAGCAGAACCGGTTCAAGAACGGCTGTTAAACGACGTTTCAGAAACGCCATTTTTGTTGTCTCATTACCTTTTAGATGCGCTGTTATTTAATTATACTAATTATTATAGTATTACAAAAAAAATAAGCTTCATAAACAAGAATTTCATATAATCGTTCTAACAAATTATACTACAGTCCTCAAAGGGATTTTTTTTTGAGTAAAGACTGCGGATCTATAGTGATCGTTACTGACTGTATGGCACGGTTACTTTTGTATTTTCAGAACGATTGTAGCCAAATATCTGTCGACAGAACTATTAACCCAAAACGAACACTGCTTTACTGCAGTAGCCAAATCAAACACAGAACCATGTTTAGTGTGCCTGTAGATAAACAAGCGATAAACAATACATAAAAGCTCTAATCAAAGAATAATTTACTCTAATTCCAAGTTTGCTGTTGAGATTTAAAAATAGTTTGTAATGTTAGGTGTTTGTCGGATAACGTTAAGTATGAATGAGCATTTAACAAGCTGGTTTGCAGAGCCAAACAGCGTTGTCATTTGTTTACTTCCTTGCTACAACGTACAATTAACAATACAAACTATTACAGGAAAACACATCGATGAAAAATAAATCATACTTACAGATTGTGGTCCGTAAACAAAAGCTTCTGTTCTTAAAGTTGGAACTGCTCCATCTTTCAGCACAAGCCGTTGTGCGAATCCTGCATTGAACTCGCCAAGATTGTGGAAGCTTTCCTCCGTAAAATGTGCAGCACAGAGAGAGAGATTTGGGTAATAATTAACCATTGATCCCTAACTCCTGCGACCCTAGGAAGGCTGAACAAAGTGGACCTGTAATCCGGGCACTGATGAAAATAACAGCGTTTCAACGACATTGCGGCGGCAACAACACTCCTATACCACAATAACTCTTCTCCAACGCAATATAAAATGGCCTCGCCCCCCTTATTTAGTATTCTCGGAGGAGGGGTTTATTGGGGTTGCTGACGTCAGCAACCCTGGAGGAATGTCGTGTAGTCCAAAACCGGCTGTTTGATGTAGTCCTTAGAAATTGATTTCTTTAAAAGCAAATATCTCCGTTTGCTTTGAACTTTGAGCGCTGTAACTTTGCAGATGTTGTTTGTGCTCAAACAGCAACATTACACACTAACTAAAGTTAGAAAAGTGAAATCGTGTTTTACCACCCCTTTAAGCTAGCAACTTGCTGGAGCTGATTGGCAGGCATTTTGACAATGTGCTCTGTTTATACATGATGTCTAGATTGTGTAAATGTACTGCAAATGCTGTAGCAAATGAAACCTATTTGAAATTTGTCAGATCTGTGAGCTCCGCACAGAGACGGCAGAGGGTCTGGCCAAGCTGATGTACTGTGGGAGAATCCTAAGTCCAAAGATGCTGTCCCGTCTGGTGCTATTGTGGTACAATCCTGTAACGGAGGATGACCAAAGACTACGGCATTGCCTGGGGGTATTCTTACAGTTATATGCCCGGGCCAGCAGGTATACATGTAGGGAGATCTGCTTAAACTGAACAAAAATCATGTAAATGCTTCGAATAATTAAAGCGGTAGTTAACACAAAAATGAAAATTGTATTTTACTCACCCTCCTGTTTTTCTAAACCAATGTGACTTTCTAGAATTTTTAGTCCCTCTAATGAAAATCCATTCCACCAAAACTTTATTTTTTTTCAAAGGGTAATAAAGAGATTGTAAAAGTAATCCATATGAAGGAAGATGTTTAATACAAGTCTTCTGAAGAAACATGACTGCTTCATATGGTGAACGGGTTTAATTTAGCAAATATCAGAATTTTCATCTTTGGGTGATCTAACCCTATAATGTAACATGTATATCTGAATTACAATAATGGTGCCATTTAACATTAAAGACTGTTGTAACGGCACAGCCAGATATTTACAGTTGTTCCTGTAATTGTTGTACACTAGAGCAAATCAAGAGTGTGTGGAGGAGAGTTTTCTGCCAACCATGAGAACTCTGTTCAATGCTCCTGTGACCTCTCCATTGTCTGAAGTAGACGCATGCAACGTGGCTGAATTGTTTGTTGAACTAACACGACCCAGTGCTCTTGTGCAACCTGCTGCCGTACAGGTACACTTGAACTTGCATGCACGCTTACAGAAACCACAGTAATGGGTATTTTTTAAAGCACTTTAATATGTTAATATGCAAGTGATCAAACATCTCTTTTGCAGGCTGTGTCTGTACATGACTCCCTGGCAGTGCGTGTTTGTAATGAGATCTTGAGAGACGTTTCTGCTCCTGAGGTGCGTCTCTACTGTAAAACTCTCGACTGGCTGGAGATTAACACTGAACCTGGACCTGCCAACAATGAATTGCAACAACTGTTAAAAGACATTTTACAGGTACTGCTGGAGTTAGATCACTTTTGTGAGCATGTAAATGTTGTTTTTTGCTTTTATCCTTAATCTCTCTAACCAGATCAAGCAGAAATGCATGAGAAATGAATGCCAATCTAACTGATGGGATATTTCATTAATGTATGCAATTATTATGATCCATCAAATGATCACTGTTTTTCCATATTGTGTGTTACAGGAAGTGAAAGATAAGTACTGTACAAGGGTTATTGAAAAGCTTCGTAACCAGCTAAATGGGGATCGTTCCAAATCAGGCAGTAACCAGGACACAACTTTGCTTAACTTGGATGACAATACTGGAGGTACTAGCAAGCAAGCTAAGCATTCTGTCACTTGGTTCAGAAATGTATAATGGCTGAGGAATACAAAAAAAATGTTTTTATTAGTATAATTTTATTTATCCATCTAACATTGTTCTTAGTCCTATCTAGTTTTATTTATGTAAGGGTTGATGGTTGAGCTAATATTAGTTAATTTGATTAATTTAGTTGTAATTGTTCAGATTCATAATTTTCAGTTGATTCCGTTTAAATCTTTTCAAGTACACTCTGACTTTTTGCCTTCTAGCGCAGTGGTTCTCAACCTTTTTTGGGCCAGCCCCTAAGGCCCCCCCCCCCCCCCCACACACACACACACACACACACACACACACACACACACACACACCCACCACCACAAAAAAAGGGCTAAATGTCTTTATTGAATGTATGCTGATAATCATTCTGTTTTAATAATAATAATGTGTATTATTCACGTCCTTATTTTCTTCTTCTTATTATTATTATTAAATCTGTAACTTTCTGTATTTAAAATGTACAACATTTATGTAATGAGCGAGGACATCATGAATCCATTTTCCAAACTGTGTTTTTGTCTTATCCTGAATCACTAAGGTACACCTATAAAAAGTGTTTATATTGGGACTATTTTAAGGGCCGCGCCGCTTTCTCCTTGTTTCCACAAGCGCTCCCGTAGCGTCTGTCGTTGCTATGCAACCATGAACTGCGCTCTCCATGACATGATAACGAGGAAGTATCAACAAAGAATTAATTGATTTCTAGCCCTTACATTAGCTTTCCTACTAGGTATATTTATGGAGATGAGAAATAAAAACCCACCCTGTACAGCTATGATCAGCTGTACGGCCCAGCTTTCGATGTTACGGAAAGGCCGAAGCTGATCGTTGTTTTTTGTCACATGACCTGCTGTGCGCTTGCAGCATTCTGAAAAGTTGAGATGTTTTCAACTGACCGCGTCGCATCTATTATGAGCTGTATAAATATATATTATATAAAGAGCTTTATAATTAATTATATAAAGAGCTATATAATTAATTATATAAAGAGCTATATAATTAAAAGCATTTCACTAAAAGCCTAATAACAAATTTTATTTGACTGAACAGTGGCAATATTATCAGTTTCCCAGAGAGCAAAAAAAGTCATCTGAAGTAGAAATAGCGTGTATATCATTGTTAACGAAATGCAACAGTTACAAATTTGACATTCAAAATTTAATTGTGGCTTATCGCAAATAGCAGCCAATCAGTGAGGAGCAGCCAAAATATGCAACGGTTACAAATTTGACATTCAAAATTTAATTAACTGCAGCTGTACAGCGAACAGCCAGTCAGCAAACAAGAAGCATTCTTATAAATTATTTTCAAAGGAGAACATTAACAGGGAAAAAGCAGAATGATTTATTTGAACTTTCGAACTCAATTAGAGGTGTGAACCTACACTGGTCTCACGGTTCGATTACGATTATCATGTGTTGTAAACCTTTTTTCTTCTTAAGTGTAGGAGACTCAGAAGTGAAGAACCAGGAGACGTTGGTCGTATCTTCAGCAGGATTCTTTATTGAGAACACGAGCTGTCGGTAGCTGTAGTCACCAAGTCTAACTAAGGGAACTTTACATTGTAGTTTATATACATTTCAAGGGGGAGGGATTACATTGTGATGAACAAAGCATGTAAATGAGCTGAGACATGAGAACAGAACGGTGCTGGACTTCTCGCACTGAGACGAGAACTCCAAGACAAACAGTCTCAGTAATAAAATAGCAGGTGTTCAAACTTGCTCAGCATGAGTTTCACCCGGTGAGACACGAGAACAGGAAAGGCATAGACTTCTCGTGCTGAGATGATAACTCCAAGACAAACGGTCTCAGTAATAAAATAGCAGATGTATTAGAAGTCTAAATTAAACATTTAAATAAAATTTGTAATCCTACACGTCATCGATTCGGTTCAATTCGATATCGCGATGCACCGCATCCTCAATTTTCAATTTTACTTCAAAAGTGATGTGCGCGTGTGTTCGCCTGTTCGGGAAGTCGCAGTGACAAAAACAGAGACATTCCAGTTTGAGTTTCATGGGACTAAAGCCTGTTTATGCCATTAAGAAAATGAAATTCTGTCAAATCAATTTTGTTTTAAAGAAATGTTCATTTAAAAGCTGCGCTCATTCATCAGTGTATAATGTTACCCTGGAGACGCGCGCATCAACCGTCACCGAGTCCACTGTTGAAGACGATCATCCATTTATAATCACGCGTAACAACACAATGGTAATTTGACCATCGGGTGCGGAAGGGTTGCCATCTGTCTCGGTTTGTCCCGATTTATCTTTTAATAACCTGTCCCGGGAAATGTATCCACTCTCCCGAAAGGCTACGTGAATGTATGTTCAAACCGTGTAGCGCGCGCACAGCAGAGAGGGCGAGGGCGAGACCTTGCGTGTGTGTGCCTCAAGAAGCGCATGTAATGTATGTATGTAAATGTATGTAAGAAAGAATGTTTAATTCGCACTCGCGTCTCGCCTCCCTCTGCCAGTGTATGCTACCGGCTACCGCGACAAAGCACATGCGCGATAAATGACGTCAGAAAAGCGTCAGTACATTATAACCGGTTATGGTCTATTACTGAACCGATACCGAATCGTCCTCGTCTGCATCGCGGTGCATCGTAGAAACGATTAATTTCGACACCCCTAGCGCTGATGGCTTACACCCAAGTAGAATCGGGGCAGATCTTCTGTCGGATAACATCTCCAAGATGTTAAATACCGTTTGACTAGTAACCAAAAATCCAAATCACAGTCTCTACTGCACCAATTTAATTGATATTAATACTAGTGTAGAACATTGCATAGAAACTGTGTCTATTCCTCGTTTACTAAGATCAAATAATAAATCTACTGCGGGATCTAGAAAAAATCTAATTGTTATTAAAACAAAAAATCTCGCTGTTCAATCGGTGTCAAGCAATCTTCGATGTTCTGTGCCTTACTGAAACCTGGCTTAAACCAAATGATTATTTCGGTCTAAATGAGTCTACTCCGCCAGGATACTGTTATAAGCATGAGCCCCGTCTGATCGGTCGTGGCGGCGGTGTTGCAACAATCTACAGAGATATCCTTAGTGTTACTCAGAAAACTCGTCATAGGTTTAATTCGTTTGAAGTGCTTGTGCTAAATGTTACGCTCTTAGATGTAAGAAATAAATCCCTATTATCTCTAGCATTGGCTACCGTATATAGACCTCCAGGGCCTTACGGCAATTTCCTAAAAGAGTTTGCTGACTTTCTATCAGATCTTTTGGTCAACGTCGATAAAGCATTAATTGTTGGAGATTTTAACATACATGTAGATAATTTAAATGATGCGTTAGGGGCTGCGTTTACAGATTTATTAAACTCCTTCGGGGTCAAGCAAAACGTCACCGGACCAACTCATCGTCTTAATTATACACTCGATTTAATTATATCATATGGAACCGATCCAACCGATATAGATATCATTCCACAAAGTGATGATGTCACTGACCACTACTTGGTAACTTGCATATTATGCACTGCTGTAATATGTCATGCTGCGCCACGTTATCGACCAGGTAGAACAATTCGTCCATCCACCATAGATCATTTCTCAAATAGCTTATCTGATCTGTCTCAGCTGCTGCCTGAACCCAAACAAACAGATGAATTAGACGAACTAACTAGCACTATGAGCACCATTCTCTCTAGAACATTGGATATTGTTGCACCCATTAGATTAAAAAAGGTCAGAGAAAAAAGTATAGCACCATGGTACAATAATACTACGTAAGTTTTAAAGAGTGAAACCCGTAATTTAGACCGTAAATGGAACAAAACTAATTTAGAGGTCTTTAGAATCGCGTGGAAAGACAGTATGTCACTTTATAAAAAGGCACTTAAAACGGCCAGGGCTGAGCACCTCAGCAAATTAATAGAAAACAACCGAAATAATCCCAGGTTTTTATTTAATACCGTGGCTAGACTAACAAATAAACAGACATCGTCTGAACAAAATACCTCGTTACAGTTTAGTAGTAATGATTTCATGCTCGCGCCTTATAATTCGGCCGCAATTATCACCCCGCAAGAACAATTACAATGCTTTACAACCATAGAACAAAAAGAGTTAAATAAACTTATCACTTCATCTAAAACAACAACATGTTTATTAGATCCTATACCAACTGAACTACTGAAAGAAGTGTTACCTATAGTGGAAGAGCCTCTTCTCAATATTATTAACTCATCTTTATCTTTATGTCATGTTCCAAGAACGTTCAAGCTGGCAGTTATAAAACCTCTTATTAAGAAACCACAATTAGATCCAAATAACATCTGGGTGTTACATTAGACTAACCTGTCTTTTGAAAAGCATATTTCATATGTTACAAAAACTGCCTTTTTCCACCTTAGAAACATTGCTGAGCTACGTAATATGCTATCAGTCTCTGATGCAGAAAAGTTAGTTCATGCATTCATGACCTCGAGACTAGATTACTGTAATGCTTTATTAGCTGGTTGTCCTGCATCTTCAATAAACAAGCTACAGTTAGTCCGAAATGCAGCCGCTAGAGTTCTTACTAGATCAAGAAAATATGATCATATAACACAGATTTTATCATCACTTCATTGGTTATTTATAAAGTTCCGTATTAAATACAAGGTATTGCTTTTGACTTATAAAGCTCTAAATGGTTTAGCTCCAGTCTATTTAACGGATCTTCTATCGCCTTACAATCCATCGCGCTCTTTAAGATCACTAAATTCGAGGCTTCCTAGGATATCCAGATCCACCAAAGGAGGCAGAGCATTTTCACATTTAGCTCCGAAGCTCTGGAATAGCCTTCCTGAAATTGTTCGTAGCTCAGACTCGCTCTCCCAGTTTAAAACTAGATTGAAGACGCATCTATTTAGCCAGGCATTCATATAAATTTTTTATCTTACAGTTACTGTAAATTCGGCCTCTAGTTCATAAACGCCAGAGGAGAACTGGCCCCCGACTGAGCCTGGGTTCTCCCAAGGTTTTTTTTTTTCTCCATTGGGTCATCTGATGGGGTGTTAGGACACCATTAGGTCACTGGATGGAGTTTTTCGGTTCCTTGCCACTGTTGCCTTTGGCTTGCTCGGTTGGGGATATTCAAATTAATTAACCAATCATACCATTGATCAGCTCTACCAAACTTGGATGTCTTTTTTCCAGTAATAAACAAACATTAAGTTGTTTTGATTGATACTGTGAAGCAGCTTTGATACAATCTGTATTGTGAAAAGCGCTATATAAATATATTTGACTTGACTTGACTTCGTTCAGTTTCTCAAAGTCTGCGAGCTACATGTTGCAGCGGCTGGATAACACCTTTTCCCCGAGAGCTCCATCACCTTCCTCCAGGAACTCAACGTTGCTGTCAAACAGCTCACAAAAACGAGCAAGGCAGTTTCCTTTGAGAGCCAGCAGACATATGGAGAAGAAGCCGAAACTCAAAAGTTTCATCATTTTCCTGACACAGCTGTTGGAACAGCCTGTCATTCAGTGCATGGGCTTTTATTTTGTTTATTGCTTTGACTGCAACATGGAGAGACTCATGGAGAACTGGATTGTTGCATTTGGCCACAAGGTTGTGGCGGTGCACAAAACCGTGGACTGAGGATATGCGGCACCTGCTCCTTCTGCAGAGCGGTGAACCCACTGTACCTGCCAACCATAGCGGGGGCATCATCAGTGGCACATCAGCAGACCGTTGTTGTCAGCGGTGGTTGTCTCGTCCAGCTGAAGGCTGAATGTAGAGTCCCGCAGGATGGCACATAGCTGCTCCTCTGTATCTGCACCCATTTCATTTATCCTGCGTGCCACGGTGTCATTGCTGAAAGGGATAGATTTCAGCACATGTGTGGGATCCCGCTCCATCACGGTAGAGATTACCTCTTTGATGGCAGGAAGAACTGACTTTTCTCCAATTTTGAACGGATGTCCACATTTGGTGATCAGCAGTATATGACGCTATTAGCCCACTTTCATTTTGGCTGGTATTCTTAGCGAAGAGACTGCTGATGGTTCTCCTACCGTGTTAATCTTTTAAGGCCTGGAAGAATGGACGGTCCTTATCTGCTTTGTCTGGGTGGATCTTCATAAGGTGCTCTTTCAGATGTGAAGGTTTCATGGATTTATTTGAAAAAACTTTACATAATAAACACATTGGAAGCAGTGCATTGGTGGGAGAAGGTGTGAAACCACAATTAAGGTATTCAATGGAATACTGTCAGCTTTTTTTTCTTGTTCGGTAGCGTCATTTTGCTCAATTGCTTTTATGATAGTGTATTTGCCCGTGCAAAAGTGGACAAATCTTTTATTTTAAATGCACGGTTTGTGGACTCTGATTTTGAACTGATAAGTGACTAAATGTTACGGAGGCTATTATGTATGGAAGACAAGGAATGTAGGATTTGTTGACACCTTATAAACCGAAAGAATAAGGAATAGTATTAATCAATTTAATTAAAACAAAGTAAATTAATAAATCATTTTAAAATGGACACATGAGTTAGACATTTAAAATTGTTGTGCAATTCTTGTTTTGTTAAATTTGATTATTCATGTTAAATGTGAATGTTAAATAAAATAGAACATTAAATTAATAAATAGTAGACCTATATAAAAAATAAATAGACATATGAGACTGTTTATTCACGTTTAAAACATAGTTTAATAAAGCCAACATTCAAAAACATTTTGGCTGTTTTTTTTTGTTTTTTTTATCCATTTGAAAATCTTGTTAAAATGTGCCATTATAAACTCGTTGGGGCAACAAATGAACTTCCGACTCTGTCCCATGCCACTCAAAGTAGATATAATTTGGGCTGTCATTGGACAGTAAAAACAACCGTAGGCTATACGGTCATTAAAGTGGTAATGTTTCCACTTAGGTTTTACGCATTTAGGGGAGTAAAAATAAATACAATCATGATTTTTTCATGAAGAATTGTAGGCCTAAAATACCTTGGTATCAGCTTGTTTTCATCAATGGTATAAATAATACAATTATAATTCATTGGTTTGTCATGATTAATTTGTTCATAATCAGAAAAAAAATCTTCTAACAAGAATAAAAACATGAATTAAATTATTATTGTATTAACTATGTTTAACTATCTTGAAACTATCCAAGCTTTTGATTGCATCGCTCCAATATGACGGCGATATTAATACATAACCAAAATGTGATTACAGAATATATTTAAATTATCCATCAAATTGTCTTTTTGGCATTAGTTAATGGCATTAAAGTTTTACCTTAAACAATTTAGTTTAATTTTAAAATTCGTTGCCGGAGTGAATGGGAACATGATTTATTGAAAATATTTGAAAATATATAAGTGGTTCTTAAGTCAATACGTTTTTAATGGCTTGTCAACTTTCCATTCCTCCGCTGTTGATTCTAGTCAGTGCTGGATTCTAGCCACCAACAGATTGTTCTCAGCGTGAAACACAATTTTGAGCATGTGAATGCTGATTCTTGTCAGCGCTGGATTCTGTTCAGTGCTGGTCTATGACTGGAAAAATAAAAAAGAAATGAAACATAGCTTACATGTCACATTAAACTGGCATATTTTAGAATGTTAATGTTAAGTAATTACATGTTTAATCTTGTCTTGCCGGGGCATTGGAAGCAATATTTTGTTCAGGTGTTAATGGGGGGCGTTCACAAGTTTACACCAAAGATCCAGGCAAGACAAGATTAAAGATGTAATTACTTGCAAAATAAGTGCCTGAACGCCCCCGTTGAGAACCACTACTCTAGCGGTTAAACAAAATTGCATGCATTGAGGAAGAACAATCGTATTGGTTGTGCTTCGGCTCTCCATGACTGTGTGGATAAACATGGTTCTGTCTTATAACTAAAACAAGAGAGGGATTATCCCACTGCTCAAAAAAACATGGACAAAAAACTTGAAAACACAGTGCTTAAACTAGAAAAATAAATAATTAATGCTTTACAATGAACTATGTTAGAGAGCTACATATGGCAATTGATCTGCTCAGTAAAATACCTTACTCACCTGTTGAGTAGTATAAACTGAATTCCCCCTATCGCTAATTCTCCCTATTGTTATCCCTATAACATTTTAAATCCCTCAGTTCTAGCCATCTCTGAAAAGACAAGCCAATGTTGATTCATATTTATTTGCGAGTTCTGTTGTGTTTTCTTTTTGGCAGCAGACTTTTCCTTTTATTCAATGTTTTTAAACAAACGGGTGATTGCCCAGAGGTTTGAGATTTAGGGCTCTATTAGGAGCCTTTAAAATGGCATAATTGGGGCACTTTAAACTTTTGCAATTAATCCGCGAATCACATGCGTTCCGAACCGGAACCAATCAACTACGATCCCTATACTTGGCATCACACATCTTGCGATGTGACTATTTAAATTAATTTTGAACAAAAGTTACACGGTGTCACTAAGTATTTACATTTGTTTTCATTTATACATTTATGTAATTTATGATTTAATTTATATAACAAATATAGAATTTTTCAGTTGTAGTTCATTCTTGATTAATTGAATTAAAGTACTCTAAATGGACAGTACACTGTAGTGACAGTAAAAATGCCCTTTAAAATCCACTCCTGGTTGCAAATATTGACGTGATGCGTAATACCTGTAGTAAATAAAGTAGCTGTTACATTAACAAACCTATCTGTATCCTTGCAGAGGTGTTGAACAAAGATGAGACTAAACCTAAACGTGCAAAACGAGGTACAGTCTAATTTAATTTGATAAAATGGAATTTTTTGTTTTGTTTTTTGGTGTAGCTTTTATGATGGTTGTATTTAGCTCTGTCTGTTGTTTTTCAGGCCAGAAAAAAACTTCCACTGCAAAAAATGGGAAGAAAACCAGTAAAGCTGAGTTATCCTCTGATGAAAGGTTTGTTCCACATCTTGCCTTTTTTTGTTTTGTTTTGTTAATAGCCTATACAAAATGGGGGGAAAAAAATATTTTTTGTTATTTTTTCTATAGTGATGAAGAGAATGTTCCAGAAGTGCCTCCATCAGTGCGACCAAGTCGCCGTGCCAAGATGGCTTCTCTGGATAAAACCAAGCAGGATCTGACTGCCCTCATGAACCAGGAGGCCAATGGTTCATAGAGTGGATTAGTTATGAAGTTGTCCTTCCTATAGCAGTCACTTCAGATCTACCTGAGTAATTACATACTGCTTAATTTTTATTATACTTTCTCAAGGAATCTTGACTCTTCAGTCTCTCAACCTGATGTCAAAATTGTCTTTGTTAGAATGCAGCATCTGCAGGACCTCTCAAGAGGTTGTCCTTGGGAAGGAGTCATGTTAACATTTATTTACTTGTTTGAGGCTGTTCTTTTAAAAATGCACAGTGGACCAAACTTACTATTAAGAAAATTATGATCCTATTAAGAACTAAATGTTGTGAATTTGGCATGTCAATAACAGCTAATATTTGAAAGTTGGTTGAGAAGCTGGCTCATATTTCCATATAAAGTGTTTACTTGCATTTGTATACATTTTTTTTAACCTGAATAAAATGTTTTAAACTAACACAATTACTGCCAGGACAAAATCTGTTTGCAAGAGATTTATTGTTCTAGTGATTGAGACATCTTCTTTAAAGGCAAGTATAAAAACACAAAGAGAAAATACAATGTATGTTTATGTACAACAGCTAGCACCAGGTAACAAGTTTACAGTGGCCAAAACTTTTAAATGGCATATTTGAATATTGTAATACTATACAGAAGGCCTCCTGACAATCCCCATTACAAGCTCCTACTCCAGCATATGGTTGGCATAGGTATAGAGATATAATGCATCATTTTAACTCTGTTGTCTGCACTTTTGCCACAAGTTTTAAATGACTCCATTAGTTCGAATGGTTGAGGCCCTAAAGTAGTTGATGGATGGAGTGTCTTATTTCAGCAGTTTCAGAAGACCAGTATCTATGGATTAAATCTTGTAGCTTGAAATGGACATCTAGTTTATGCTACATGTAAAAAACCTTTATCAAAGTACATATCAAATTAAACATCTGAAGTGGTCTCAGTGTAGCACTGACTAAACTTATTGCAGAAATGCTAGCCAGTCTTGTTACAGGGAGCCTAAATGAATTCAGGTGACTGTCAACAAAACCTAAAACCACAGTAGGGCAACAACAACCTTTTACATACTCAAGGGGCAGGACTGCAGGCTGCTAACAAACAGATGTAAAGAGCTACCAAACAAAGTATTTAAGTAACTAAACATACAGGCTATATAACCAGTTAAAATGTTTTTGGTAGAGGCGTAAATTAATGACATGGTTACAACAATGGGTAATCAGTTTAGGCTGCTACTATGCCTTACCAGTAGATTTCAGGAGAGGTAGGTGTCACATACTGCTATAGATCACAAATAAATTTTTTTTTTTTTTTTGTACAAATTTTATATTCAAGAAATATGTGGAGCATTGCCTCTGGGTGATCTTAAAAGCTTTTAATTTAAAAGAAAGAAAAACAGAATCTTTATATATTCTTCAGAGTAAAACATTGCACCAAAAATACACTGTACATTATAACAATGGTTGTTAAAAATAAGACTACAAAATGGGTTGCGTAGTGCAACGAACATAAACCTGGATGTAAATTAATGCTTAAATGATTTTCCACAACTTGAAAAACAATGTAAATTCACAGAAGTTGTAAGAAATGTTTCCATAAATACAGGGTAAAAGGACACTACATACACTTTGAGAATAAAATAAGTGTAAAAGAAGTACTATCACTTTCAAATTTCAGAATGCACCGAGTACAAGTTTTGAGTGGGCCGTTTTTGTCACAAGTTTACTGAATAACAGCACATAAAAAGACTAAATCGGAAACATTTCAAACTTTAAAATATCTACATTGTTAAAAAAACAAATAGATTTTTTTGAAGTATCCCTGTTATAATACAAAAGATTGCAAATGTCAAGAAATGTGAAATTAACTGATCTCCTCCAGAATTACATAAGTTAGCCTTC
This sequence comes from Gila orcuttii, assembly GCA_026230005.1. NCBI lineage: Eukaryota > Metazoa > Chordata > Actinopteri > Cypriniformes > Leuciscidae > Gila > Gila orcuttii. The sequence continues at coordinate 48,426,364 of JAPDVR010000002.1, read as the reverse complement.
AATTTTAACTCCGCTATGAGACTCCAAAATCATGGGTTGAGCAAACCAATCAACATACTGCCCATTTAACATTTGATACTCCATGCAACTAGAAGACATTTACTTCTCTAAGTCTGCACCAAAAGTAAAATTCAAACAAAATTTCAAAAGAAAAATAATTTTAGAAACATAAAAACAAAATAATATTAAATAGTGCAACAAGTGTCTTAAAGTTTTTTTTTTCTTTGCTACATGATGCTTGCCGAGGTTGCGTGTCATAATGCTTTGTGATACTCATCCAGACCACTGTTGAAAGGCACCTTATGTTAGAGCTCAAGAAAATGTCTTGCACAAAACTGCTCCCAAGTTATTTCAATGACCCTGTGAAGCACAAATTGGAGACATTGAGAATTGAGTTCCTTTACCTACCTACAAATTTTATGCCAGAATGCAGACGGGAGCCTTTGTTCAACATGTAGTCCGAACATATTTGACGTGATGTTGCACTGGTCTACTAAATCTCAGTATACGAATGAGTTATTCAGTTACAGCTGTAATAGAAATTATTCAACCCCCATTGCAAATAAGGTGTATTGGCATAAAAGCAAAAAGGTGTTATACTAAGTACTAAAGATGCTTGCCATGAAGGTGTTGAATAATTTTGAGACAGCAGAAGTCATTAAAAGTTGCATTTTGAATTTGGGGAAACCACTTGAAACATTTGTTGTTGAGCTATTTCAGTTACTTTTGTTTGATGTGTTCATTGCAAACAGCTAAAAGTCTGTACATTTTGCCAATAAACCTGATTTGCAATGGGGGTTGAATAATTTCGATTACAACTGTAATTATGACTTAGAATGATGCTCTTCAAACTTGCACTGCCATGATGCTCAAATCTAACGCCTGTTTCACACATACTCCATTTGCGGTGCGTATTTCTTTCCGTACCCATTTCAACAGGTTACTGTACGTTCACACCGCCGCCGACTTACCGGCGGAAGCTACCGGAAGTCATTCATTTTCAATGGAAGCTGGCTTCTCTCAGCTGCAAGGAGCGTCAAATCCATCAGCGTCGCGTTTTGAGCGTCAATCGGAAAGTTGAAAGTAGCTCAACTTTATGGTAATGAGCTATGACGCGGTTCAGTGGCAAAACGGCAGCAACCAATCGGAATATAGAAGTCCTTCGTGCTGGCCGATTACGAAGAAACATACGATGTAAACTTTCGTTCCTACCAAAACATTAGTTCCGAGAAAATGGAGGAGAAGCTAATCATCACCGTTGCTGGGTTTCCTATCATTTATGATATGACGTTGTTTGCATATAGATAACGGTCCTGGAGGGTCATGAACCCAAAATCTCAGAGTCCGACGTCTTCTCCGCAAATACAATACAGCAGCACCAAACACAACAACTTTGCGATGATCCATAATGATCCAGTGATACACATTTGAGGATGAGCGCAACTTTTATTGGAAATATTTACGAACACTCGTTTTAAGCGGGAATGCAATTCATTTGCTCACTGTAACATCGATGTGACCAATTGCACTAGATGCAAATAATAATTTTTTATTTTTTCGACCAAATGTGACCAAAACGGTTACAAAAATGCTGCCATTATAAAAAGTTTCTAGTGTCAATGTATTGCTTGTTTTTTGTTTACATTTCATGTTGTGACACTTCTCTTCTCTCGAACATATAATGCTGCTACGTCAGAGCGGCCAAAGCGTCAACAAGCTTCCCCGTACTTTGACAAGCATCCTTGACAGGGTGGCCAGAGCTTCTTTGCTCAAGTCCGCGGCGGTGTGTACGTAGTTACGGTGCTGATCCACTTGTCCGACACGACTGTCACGTGGTGTCGTGACGCCTCACCCACATTTGTATGTTGATGGGCGTTCCTCTGTTTACCGCTATGGGCGTGGTTTTAACCGAGCGGGAAATGTTGCGTATTAGAACAGAGGACCTGCGAGAGACTCCGCCCGTCTCCATATGCTCTACTTCTATTGGATAGTCATGTCGCGTTCAACGGAATTCATTTGCATAAAGATGGGCATCGGCCAGCTTTTTGACGCGCAGCAGTTTTTCAAATGAAGCGCCGCCTTCCCGGAATGCTTTGTGGGCGCGTTAAAGTCGCTTGACGTCACCCATAGGAATAAAGCGGAGTGCGGGGCGACAGAAGTGTCGCACGGACAAGTGGATCAGCACCGTTAGAGGTTTCACACTGCACACGGATGCGGTGCGTATACAGCAGTGCAGCGATCATTTCCACACAGAGTCTATTTTTGCTGTGCTGCACGCGCAGAATTAAAGTGACAGCGCATGGTTCGTGGTCAGAATGAACACAGATTGACATGAAATTATAGTAATCTGACCATAAATGCATTTAATTAAATTATACTACTATTTTTCATTCATTTTCTTTTTAACTTTAAGCCCAGGGTAATTAAAGCAAGGAAAACTAAACAGTACCTCAACAACGCGACATAATGGATGTACTCCTCTCTTCGTGGAGGTGGAAAAACAAGTTATTTGTGACCCACAATGTTTCTTGTAAAAAAGATTTAAATGCAAAAAAAAAGGTATGAGAGAGCTGTTTTTGTCAATTGTATGTTTTAATTTAAGATGTTTGCGATGTTAACATAAGTAGGCCTACATGTTTAAATGTGTTGCCACTTGCTTGAGCAACTTACTATATAAATCTATATAGAAGTAATGCCTTGAATAATACGTTTTTTTTAAGTGTATTAAGTTTAAACGTGAATACATCTGTGAAAGAGTGTAGACCTATAACTACCGTGTAAAAATAGAATCGCAATGCTGAAACTTTTATATTATTTTATAAAAGTCGCTGATAATAAAAATATTGATTTGAAATAAAAAAAGAGAATACATGAGTTTGTGGTACAGCCGTAGATCAGTTGTGCACTGCAAACGCAGCATATGTGAAAGCACAATAGCGCGTGCTGCTCCTGTGCCACATAGGCACTGCACACAGAGTATGTATGAAACAGGCGTTAAGTCTGTGCAGCTACAACACACCATTGTTTGCGTACTTGCATAAAGTATGCTTCAGGAGTAAAGAGAAATAATGATTAAAGACTTACCGAGCACAAAGTCACACCACCTTGCTCCCAGAACACCCCTGCTGCTCCTTGATTGTCTGAGCATTTTTGTTGGGGGAGATAGATTTGTGCTGCAACTTTTCCTTTTGCCTCTTTTTCTTCCTCCCTTGCTCTGGCTTTTCAGGGTTGAGGGCAGCTGCACTGGAGAGTTGAGTGTCTCTTCCACCATAACATCTTCATTCTCCTCTTGATCCGAGACATCATAGAGCTTTACTGTGCAAATGTTACAGTCCTCAGTCGTTGACTTTGTGTTTGGGGAGTTGATCTTTTTCAGAAACACCCTGCACTCCTTTAAAGACTCTGGACTCCAAGCTTTGGAGCAGATTCTGTTCTGCTTTGAAATTTTGGCAATCCCAATCATTTTCTGAGGAGTTTTGACTAGAAGCTTTAATGCATTTTGAACTTTCATGACTGGTCTTGATGTTTTGTCTACCCAGTTAGGCATTTCTTTCAATAATTCTAGAGTCTTAGCACCTGAAGTCATTGTCCTCATCTGCTCACAAAATACTTTTTGTGCCGTATCTAATGTTATCCTGGGCCTGGTTTTAAACTTTAGCCTTGCTCTTAGCAGAGTTGTTCTGTAGATAACCCATGCGGTACTAGATCTGGACATTTGCTGCCTAACGTCATGCCTCAGTTTAAGTGATGTGTGAAAAAGCTTTCTCTTGACTTTTGACCTCATTGATTTGGACAGCAATTTTTGTGCTTGTTTGTGCATTGATGGACTCTTTGGGACAACCGTAGCAAATTTTTTGACATGTTTTCTGAGCCGCTCTGCTTGTGGACTTGGGCAAACATTCACTTTGCAATTAGGTCTGCTGAGGTTGTAATGAAAGACGTCCTTGGGATTTCTTGCAGTGGCCTTCTTTACAATTGCAAGGGACTGAGTTTCTGTGGACTGCATAAACCAGGTACAGAGCTTCTCCATATTATAGTTTTTCTCAAAAAGCATTTTAATGGCAGAAGCAGACTTCTTAGCAGAACCATTAAGCTTCTCACAAGTTTTTGGTTTAGGGTCAGTTTTAATCTCTCCTGACTTGGCCTCAAGGACATCTGATACCCATGTACTGGATATCAGTCTGATCCTCCTAGCTAACTCTTCATTTAAGGTCTCAGGTGATGCTGAGGTGGGCCACCACCTGAAACCCTCATTTGATGAGAAAATGGAGTCCACTGAAACTGCGGAAAAACGACTGGCACAACTGACATTCTTGGTCTTTATGGAAAGTGCATTGTCTGGGGGCTTATCCTCTTGTCTTTTCTTTGTATGCTGGCTGGCCTCACAGCTAGCCTTATTCAACAGTAGTTTCCGTGACCTGCGAACCAATGCACAGGATCTGGCAGTAGCGACAGAATGGAGTAAATGAATGGAGGGTTTCCGCTCTCTAACAGAATGTCTCACTGGTATGAGCTGCCCTCTGGTATTCCGATTATTTTCTTCCGGTGGATCCACTCTATCCTTGTGAATGTCAGTAGGAATGCTGATTTTCTTCTGCTCTTTGGAAGGATGAAATTCAACAAGAAGAGTCCTTCTGAGCAGATGTGAATCTTTTGCGTCCCTTTTCATGTGTATCTTTCTTTGTCTTGGTGATCCTGTGGTGACGGTTACAGAGATCCCAGAAATTTTTACTTTGGGAGGTCTTCCTGGTTTTCTTGACACCGCTGTATCACTCAGTCTTTGACATTTTATGTTGCTGCTAGAATGGACACATTTCCTGTCTTCAATAGGCATAACAAAATGAAGATCTTTATGATGATCTTTGGTCATTTGATCACTACTTGTCTTTCCAGAACATTTACATTTACTGTACATGCCTCCATTACTTACTTCATAAACGTGTTGCTGTGCTGGGAAATTACCCAAATCTTCAGAAACTACTCTTCTTGCCCTTCTTGATCTTCCATACACTATAGTGATTTTTAGATTTTTGTTTCCATCATCCTTACAAGACATTTCTGTCGTTCTATGATTCAATGCGTTGCAATTGGTTGCGTTACCTGTTGAAAAACTTAAGTCTGTTGGTTTGGATTTTGGAGGTCTACCAATGGGACGTTTCACAGACTTAACAATATGTGGTCCTATTTTTTTGGGGCGCCCAGGTCGCCTTTTTACTGGAATTGTATCATGTACAGTTGGTAGTGTTTCTTGGTTTTCACCTTCGTTGTTTGAACAACTGGGCAATAATGCATCAAGTGAAACCACTTTTGGTGAAGTGCACTTGTTCCCACCACACTCAACAGTTCTCCCCAATGCAGATCCAAGGACTGAATCCTGGAAATGTTCATCTATGGCACTGCCTGCCCATGAGGATTCCACACATGGATCAAACATCTCTCGATGTGAATTTGAGCCAGATGCAGCTGCTTTTAGTGTATATTTTACACCATCTTTACCCGCCACAGAGGAGACAAACATGAGCTTTATCGGACTATCATATTTCAGTCCAGACGGGCTTGCTTTAGCCTGTTGTGCACACTCAGTGGTAGTCAAGTTAGACATAGTTTCAGTAGGACTGTGTGAGTCAGTGTTTAGACTGTTGGTTCTAAGGCGTTTAGATCTTTTTGATGGTGAGGTGGAATTCTGGCATGGTTTCCTTTTTCTTGCACTCCCTTTATCAGGATTCCTTACATTATTCTTGTGCTCAAAGAGTGGCTCATTTTTGGGTAAAATCGCATATTCTTGTGAAGCCATGTTCTGTGGCACAACACAATCTTCTTGTTTATCCACAGTTTCAAATGACTGATAGTCACATTTATCACTTGGCCAGGCAATTTCTTCTGTGAAGCCAAGTGCTGTTGAGGTACTGTCTTTAGGGGAATGCTTGGTGAATATACTCTCTGAAAAACAGGCAGCAAAATACATCTTTCGTGGCTCAGTGACATAGGAAGAGAAACGCTGTGGTGGTACAATATTTCGTCTGGACCTTCCAACTTGAACTGCCAGATTGTTCTCTCTATGGATTTTTGCTTTCACCTTCTGGTCACTATCGGTTGTTTGTAATTGCACCGTTTTATCTGAAGGAAGTGGTTCCTCAAGACATACATGTTGGGGTTGAGCTTCTTGGATCTCTTGATTATTTGGTGTCTTTTCACTTTGTGGATGCGTTGTCAGATTTTCTATGGTATCTTTTACAGGCTCTGTGTAAACTCTGTCCAACTTTCTGCATGTGATCTGCAAAGGTTTAACAGTTTTTAAGCAGCCATCTCTCTCAAAGCCTATATTCCTCTTAAAATATGATGGACTAAGTCTGGCCAGATCTCTTTTGATTTGTAGGCTTTGTCTTCTTGATGATGGAAGGTCAGGTGACTTGCTCATGGCAACTAAAGTTTCCAATCGCTTACGGGAACGTGTCTGAGGGGATTGCTGTTCTGTGGCCACATGCTGTTGCAAAAGCTCATTAAGGTTGTAATCTTTGTCACTACTGTTGTGTAGCACAGTTGTTATAATCTCAGTCAAATGAGAGTCATCTCTTGTCTCTGAGATTTGACTAGCATGGGTAAGAAGATTTTGTTCCTTCTCTGAGGGTTGGATACTCTTGAGCTTTTCAGTGACTCTATCCATTAGATCTCCTATAAAAGATCCACACTGGTGGTCACTCTCTTTCTCTGCTTGTGTATGCAATGTTACAACCTCTTTGCAGCATTCATCAGGAGATCCAACACATAGAGGAGTGTTAGAGTGCAAAGCAGTATCTTCATCCTCGGTTCTGTGAGGTAGGAGAGAAGGAGGTGCCATGTTCAGGGCCTTGCAGTCCTGAATGTGCAAGACACTGGACTTGACAGCTATTTTACAGTCCAGGTCCACAGGTTTTGGTGAGAGTGGTGGAGGGGAGGGGCTCCGGCTTCCTTTGCATCTAATATGAGAGTTACAATCACCTTGGGGGGTGATTAGGGCACCACTTGTATGAGAAATGTAGGTATGATCACAATGCTGCCAGGAGGGTAGTTTTGAGTGACTACAACAAACAGTGGTGTTAGAACAGATGACTTGGCCAACACATGCCATGGATGTATTTTGGCAGCAATGGCCATTAATATTCCTTATACAGATGGATAGAGGAGAAAATGCACATGTTGGAAGCCTACTAGCTGTTCTGCAACAAATGTCAGCAGTTACTGAGCAGTCACTTAATGAAAGTGTTGGGGCTTCATTAAGCATTTTTTTATCAGCATGGCAGCAAAGCAATCCGGCCTTAAACTTTTGATTGTGAGCATCCCGCATAGTTAAAGAGATGTTGTAATCTTCCTGCACATCCTTTAAAATGTGATAGAGTAGCAGTCTATGACGGGAACAAAGCAAAGACAGGACCTTCTCCAACACAGTGACTCTCCAGACCTCTGGAGCTTTAGGATAATCTTCCTTCCCCAGCCTGGACTGGTCTTCCACACTTGGTCCTAAGGAACTACATAAATAAATTAGGTTAAGTTATTACTCAATCACTGACATAATTTTTATGAATGTGACCTGAGCTAACCCTCTCACCTTGTTTAACTCTGTTGTGATGATTAATATATTTCGATTGGTTTAAAGGAATGTTAAATCCTACTATAAATATATATTGCATAATTATAAAACTGGCATAGCTGTATTTAAAATCTTGTTAAAGCCAACACATAACATTGCATTGTAAGGGTGTTATATCTATACATGCAGAATTACAAATGTGTAAAAGGCACAGAAAAAAAGTACCAGAAAGTTGTACATGGAACAATTTTTTATTGGTAACTTGAAGGCAAAGGATGGCGATTGTAGTAACGCTTACACAGGAAAACTATGTATATAGACAATTACTTTAATCAAACCTGAATAATTTTGTTTCCTGATAAATCAATGTGTCTCCTGACAAATCCAATTACAAACCAACATTTGCAGGCAATATGTTGTCTTTTGAAAGCAAAATACAACTACCCCAAAAGGTACTATAGATTTGTTAAGGGATGGAGAAAAAGAATAGAGAGTGTTTGAATTTTTTTTATAAATTTTTTTTTTTCAATGTAGGATATTTAAAAACTTATTGGAGTAATATGCCTTCAGTATTCCATCTTATTACAATCAATTCAATTCTCGCTTTGATTAGCCTTGTCCTAATCCTGAAATGTTAAAAAATAGACCACACCAAATATAAATATTTCAGACACAAATAAATGCTTAAAAGGACCAGTTTTCCCCCCATTTTAAGTTGATCAAAAAGTCATAACGATTAAATGTATATTAACCTGCCTGGGGTAAAAACAAAACGTTGAGTAACATTACAGGACAAGGGACTAAATTAGGCATGCAAGTGCAGTAAAGCATTTCACATATCAATGTGCAAGAGCATCAAAGTGCTTCAATACAAAACACAATTCTTCAACCCAAAACACAATGTTTAAACTTCATTTTCTGATTACATCGAAAGAAATAACACACAATACAATTATATATTAGAATTAGAGGGAATATTACAAAAAAATCAAATCTTAGTGCAGCAGATATATGCATAAATAACTGATTGCAAAATTATTAATATCTGAACCCGTTATGAATATGAAATTACACATACTTAGAAAGGCCTAAACCGGTGATATTGATCCATTTAATGATCCATCTATAAATCAAGCCAAACTGTTCCGGGGGGAAATAAATATTTCAATTTATATTTTGCCTTTCTGATGAATAACCTCTGCTGAACATGCTGTCCCCATAATATGGGAGAAAACAAATTAGCTTTGGATGAACCATATTTGGCTCTATAACAGAATCCTAAGGGCCCTTATTTTGATATAAAATAACCGTTCTAACACAATCATGCTGTTTTTTTTAGGATTGTTGTTACCCTGAGAATACTAATGTAATGTTTTTGGACAAATTATACAGGACACTAATAGGATGTTAGAACAGCAATGTGAAATAATGGGGACCAACATTCTCCATTAGGAGCCTAAAAGTATCCCATATAATGAAAATATGAGAGTGCAGCCACTGACAATACATGTATATGATTTAAAGGAATCTGTATGATATTAACACTTACATGACCACCCTTTACATTAAAAGTAAAAACTGTGCCAGTAACATATCTATCCCCGAGAAATAGAACAGAAAAATTTAACAGTTACATTGGTAACGGTATATAAATCCCCAAAACAGATTTTATATACGATCCACAGAAGTATATAAATACGTGTATTTTTTAAAAAGATTTATGTAAAACGAATGTAAAAACTACTGGCCTACAGAATAACTGAGTCGTAGCTGTAAGAGCAGGCACTGTGTTAATTTTAAGAGCCCGTGAAAAACATTCAGGGTTATTTGATAAATGCTTCTAAATCAGAGGTAAATTTAAGAATATATCAGTAAATCTGTTTTTTTTTTTTTTTTTTTTTGGGTGGAGGGGAATTTAACTTCAAAGAACAGGAGGTAAACGATTTACAGAACACTCAACACAACGATAAACACATTAACATTGCATATGGAAATTTCCAAAGCTTCAATCACAAAATTCACATGCTTCAGCTACACTTCGCAAAGCACTACAAGTATACTTGTGAATCAGATATCAGAACTATGCTAAAAAGATGCCATTGAAGGTCAGTATATGGCCATATCCTTCATCACAGGTATGCAACAATAACCTGTATCACAAGTATGTGTGCATCTTTTGTAAAGTGCAACTGAATCTTATATTCCAATTATACAAGCTTCTAAACTCATTAAAAAAACAGGTCCATGCTATAAAGAAGGACTCAGTTAAATTACCAGTATCATAAAGTGAAACAGTTGAATAATAGGTCATTAAAAGCTATAGTAATCATTAACATGAGAGAAAAAAAACAACACAAAGCAAGAGCAGCATAACTATAGAAACTGGACATATAAACAAAGCTTTTCAGAGTAGCACTTGGATCAGCCTTTCGATTTCTGTCCCATGAGAAGTCCATCATGGAATATGGACATGGAAAAATTCTGATCAAAGATCAGCAGCACCCTACTCTGAACTACTTTGTTCATGGCGTGTGTAAGTGGAGTGGCAAAATGACCCTGAACTGTTTTGGTTACAGCAGACAGATAATGCTAGGATGTCTCTAGTGTAAGGAAAAACACAAGATTATAGAGTATAATTCAAATCAGCAAAGAGAATATGGAGTGAGGATTTCAGTAGTTCTGATTACTGAAAAAAGTAATAAATATTATTCTATTATTCAGGGTAAAACAAACATTCAGTGAGACTGTCCATCAAGGTTTTTTTTCCCTGTGCACCATTCTGACATGCATTGCGTTGCATTTCCAACTTACCCCGTACAATTTGCTGAGCAGATATGCAGGGAAAAAATGGAAAGGGGCAAGACATATATATAATGTTGTGTGTATAGAATTCTAAGCATCTTAACTTATAAATAAACAAAATAACAAAATCACTATCAGTGCAGGATGTGAGAAGTCTCATCCACAAAAAGCCTGAGATGGTCCAAGCTTTCACTCCAAAGATCTGGCAACAGTCCTGATTAATGTACTTCATTAATACTTCATGAAACTGATATAATTACCTCTTTTATACAACAAAACGTACCAATAAGTATTAAGTCCAAAAATATTTACATAGTGTTGTTCCTTTGCTGGAGTGGAAACTTGTACCTATATCTACCCATTGCATATATGGCTAGACATCTCCCACTGGTGAGTTAAATGAGATGTTAGTCATGCTGTCACCAGATTTGCCACACAGACACCATAAAATACTGTTGATAGACGTAAAATGAAATGACCAGTCGCTACAAAGACTAATCGGTGTGAAAGCTGCATACAACAATCATTAAGCTGAGATTAGCTTATGTATTAACAAAACCTGAATATTTCCTAGTTTTAAAACTGTAATTAACTTAAATGCAACAGTGCTTTACAATATTTTAAATATATATTCATAGAGATATCCACAGTGAAAACCCTGAATAGATTTTTTTAAAGGCATGTTTTGTGACTTGATAAAATGTACCATTTAACCTGTGGTTGAGGATTCAAGTGTATCTTTCAAGTCTGAATGAGGTCCTGACTGCATGTTGAAGTTAAAAAAAAAACACCTTCTGTTGGCTGTAGTTTAAGCGATGTTTTAGTTACAACCATCTCTAGGAAATAGTTGAGGTTTTGGTTTTGAGTTAAGACTGTTTGTAGGCAGTAGATGAGGCATTGGTTGTTGTCCCTGACTTTCCAGAGCCTGAGGTTGCCGCTTCAACAAGGCGGAGCTTCTTTTTTGGTGGGGTCTTGAGCATGCCTGTTCGCTCTTTGACTTTGTACTCAAGGGTGCTGTGTGGAACCCCATAGACACCCTGGGCTTTTGACACACTCATCTTCCCACTAATCACCATGGCTATGGCCTCCTCCAGGATATCGTGGTCATATTGCCGATAACGGCCCCGCTTTTTCCGTGGCTGCTTGTCTCGACGGTCATCATCTCCAGTGTCAACCAGACTTCCAGTGACGCTACCGGTAACACTCCCATTCTTTATGTTCAGACACAATGGTGGCACGTCACCCTGGAGTAGACGTGACTCAAGGCCTGAGTGGCTTTCGACCAAGCCCTGTTTAGGGAGAATGGTCTTCAGCTTGTGGAAAGCAGTGGAGCCATCAGAGCCTTTGTTGGCCTGGTACACAGCATCCACCAGGCCAGCCAGATCCAGCTGGGCTTTGGGCTGAGCACTAAAGCGTACCTGAGGGATTCGGATGTGCACAGCTGCCCCAATGGCAGGACTCTGAGGAGATGTGGCTGGCTCGGTGCTGGCGAGAGACCCGCCGTTCTGCTCCCGTAGCTGCGAGACCATCCTCTGCAAGGTTAAGTGGTGAAGGTATGACGAGGCAGTCACAGCTGCAGGGAATTTCAGCTCAGTGTGCTCTGGAGACGTAAATTTACATTTTGTTACTTCGGATTGCTCTGACTGCGAGCGAGCCCATGCTGCTACCTTCTGCAGGATGAGTCGAGTGTCGTTGGTTGGCCAAACCGACTCTGTCTTCGGTGATAAGGCCTCTGTCTGGAGCTGTAAGGTTTTCTGAGGTATCCCGTATAGTATGGCTGCTTTGTGAATGTCCAGTGATCCAGAACGAATATCTTTCAAGGCTTTAGAGAGCAAACCCTCTGCAAACTCAGAGCTGCGATCCAAATAGTCCGCTCTGATTGGTCTCCTAAGGGGAGGTGGGTGGGAGGATGAGAAACGAACGGGTGAGCTGACCAATGACAGGACGCACTCAGGGTCCACTCCTTTACTGCCTTGTCTTTTGGTAACATCACTCGCTTCTCAATTGTCTGTATAACACAAAGCCTTTGTAAACACTTTGTTTTTGGCCTTAGGTTGCAAACGATACTTCTTGGAAGGACAGTCTCGTCAATTGTGTGGAGAAAGACAAGCGTCTATGGGAATACTTCCAGTATCTTTGCAATGCAGATGCATTTTGTAAGACTCAGGTATTTACATCTCACGTGAAAATACTGCATAAATCAACGAATAGATAAATAAACAAATAAATACAGGCGGCACAAAGGAACAAGTAATGCCCCTGACTGCTGGCAAACGTGACGTTACCTTCCAACAAGTTAGAAAAGAGTCAACCCTTTGGCAGTGCAACAAAACAACCACAAAATTATACATTAAAAACATCAAATGTATGAGGAATAAAATTTGTTCACACAAAATGATCAGATAGGATACAAATGAAACAAAGACTCAAAAAATATTTTTTTGAAAATGAAAAAAAAATGTTTACTGGGTCAATTTGACCAGTTGAAAGACCATTTCGGAACCAAAATTGTCTTTGGCTTTGTTAGGAAAAGGACAACCAGTCAAACACACCACTTGGTAAACAAAACAGGAAAAGGAGAAGTACTCACCCTGAAACTTTACGTTGAGTGGTTTCATTTTCTGAAGATGTGTTTTTCTTAGAGAGGTCAAGTACTCCATCTACTATGAGAAGTAATCCATGAAAAATAGCAATTAATACATTTTGAGAACACATGCACAAAATCATCAAATATTTGCACACTCTGTAAATTCTGATCTACTATTGCAGAGCTACGAACTCTTGAATTTGTATGAACATGGCAGTGTGCTGGTCTCGAAGTGAAAACAGTTGTGATTTAAATTACACCAGTATTTGATTACACAAGTAATGAGGATTCATTTTTGGTGCTTACCTTGCAAGGCCTGAGAATCTCGGCTGACGGTGAGGTCCAGGGGCCCATCAGTATCTGGATGTTTAGGGAGAAGCTCATTGTTGTCACTCAGGTCCTCATGAGCCTGGCTTTTACATGCATACTCTAAGGCAAACCGCTGAATCATCTTGCGCATCAACTCTTGCGCTGCCAATGGTATACTGGAATCGCAGCTCTGAGGGAATTCTGGGAAATTGATAACCACAGGACTAGTTGAAGATCTCATGCACTTGAAAAACATGTTCCTCATGTAAAAACATCAAAACTACCTTCACTACATATTTTTTCTTAAAACATAACATTAAAATATTTGAAAATCATGGTGCAAAAAAGTACGAATTCTTGAAATGTGTGCATTTTTTAGATTTGAAAGAAGAAAATCTGCAAAGATTCTCTTTGAGTGATACAACCAGATTTCATAATCATTTAAATTTAAAAACCCCTGTAGTCTGAGCCCAGCTTAAGTCAAATGTTCTTTTACCTTGCATAACTTTGTTCATGGACTTTGACGATGGGGGTACATTAACCTGCCCGTGTTGGCATCAGCCTAATTTGGCATGACAGCCTCTGCATTTTGCCTAGTTACTATTAAGTCACAATTTACAACACAATACTGCAGACAGAGTTTGAATTAATGCATGGCCACTGACATCAAAATATGAAAAGTATTATCTACTTCCTTTTAAATGTCAGGGGTCAACGCTAAGTATTTATTCTACTAGCCCAGTCAGGCCAGTGGTTCAAATTTTCACTTGCCCCACCATAAAAAAATGTAAATAGGCTTATAAAAAAAAAAATAGGTCTAGTCCCGAGCGTCATTCACGCTGGCTCCGGGCCATCAGGCAGGCAGTCCTTATTGTCGAGCCCTGAATGTAGAGAAGCCTTTTCATTTTCCCATCTTACCTCTACAAGTTTATATGGATTGTGATTTATATTTTTGGATCATGACTGGGGCTTTCCATCACCAAGAATCGGGCGATACAATGTGTATCATGATACAGGGGTTACGATACAATATATTCCAATTCTGTAAGAAAGGAGATATATTGCGATATTTCTTGTTTTTTAGGAAGATCTAATTTATATTTAAAAAAAACTCCACATTGCTATGATCAGATGCTTTCTTGTGTTCTCACCGCAGTCCTTTTTGTTGTTATTGAGAGAAAAGCGTGCAGCACTACACTCAGCAGCGCCTTAGATTTAATGCATTTCCCGAGTATTGTATTTTGGCATGGTTTATTTTGCAAACAACATGACTCGTCGATCTCCTTAGTGGTTTCATTATAGTGGAAGAAAAAGGAGTCCACACTATAATCAATAGTCCACACTATAATTCTATCATGTTTAGGGCTGTAACGATTCCTCGATTAAAGTCGAGTACTCAATTTAAAAAAATCCTAGATTGCAATTTACCCGTGTCGAAAAAAAAGGCAAAATACCGGAAGTGGCGCATTCCACAGACAAGAATCCATGAACTGCATTATTACACTGTTTTCTAAAGCTACGCGATCTATTTAAAACCATTTACAATCATAATAAAGCATAGTCCTATCATGAAATCACAAAGGCTGCGAATCAGTTTTAAAAAAATATGCGCCGTTTTTTTCCCCCACAGAGAAGCACGAACCTTTAATTATTTACATGCGGGCAGATTGTGTTAAAAGTACCTCAGCTCCGTTCACAGTAAACACTGCTCCACACATACTCAGTCTCTGCATGTGCTGGAACGCAAAACCTCTGACGCGTGTTTCATAGTTGCACTGTCATCATTTATATGCGTGTCAGCGTCTCGGGTTTCTCAAACTCCATCTCTGCGTGCTGTGAGTTTATCTGCTTATAACGTTAAATTGCACGCAGTGCGCGCCATAGAGATGCGCGGATGGGCTATTATTTCATCCGCAACCGCATCATAAAACTCATCATCCATCTGCCCCAAAATTTTTGACCAATTTTCAAAACCGCACCCGCCCGTCATCCGCTGATTGGGCGATACAAGGCGCTGCTGATGACAGCCGCGAGACTAGAAAGCTCTCAGAATATCAGCAGAGAACTCCATCTCCGATCGGTGCGCAGGGACAAAAATACATAAAATAGCCTAAATTAAACGCACTTCGGCAAACCTGACCTTATCTGATCAATACTGTACAATGTACAATATTGTATAATGTAATATATCTGTACAATATTTTCATTGTAGCCTAATAGAAAACGCATTTTGGCACATAATTTCAACATGCTGCTATTGTATGGGGCGCCGTTTGTAAAGCGCCTCACGCTGAAAATAACAGCAACATTTTGTCACATTCAGCTTCAAACAGTGTTTAAAAAAACTGGTATGAATTTTTGACGGTCACTTTTTAGCACATTTACAACAATATTTGTCAACTTAGAAATATTTTAAATAGTTAAATATAAATATTAAATGTTACACGTAAATATTAAATGTTAAATCTAAATGTTAAATCTAAATGTTAAATCTAAATGTTAAATCTAAATGTTAAATCTAAATGTTGAATCTAAATGTTGAATCTAAATGTTGAATCTAAATGTAAATCAGATAACTCAGATAGTCAGATAACAATATTTAACAATGTATACATATATTTTTCATTTGATTGGTTCAACCGCCCACCACCCGCGCAAATTTAATTAAAATATTTTTTTTCGTCACGTCATCCGCCCGATCCGCGGTTTATCCGGGGAGTCCGCAGCTGTAACCGCCAACCGCGCATCTCTAGCGCACCGTTTCACAAGATTCGTAGCTCATTTGTAAATCTACGCCAACATAGGAGAATACATAAATATCTTTCCGAAATATGCGAATTGTTGTTCATCGCGATTTCAAAATAAAAGTTTAACCCTTGCACTGAGTTTGCATGTTTTGACGTGCACATGTTCTTGTTCAAGTAATTACAGCAGCTGTTGCAATTCTATCATGCAGAAGTGACCAAATATTAAAGATTAAGTTGATATTTGAATAAAATTTTGTTTTGCCAATATTAAACAAGGATTTGTTCATGCCTTAATGCAGGGTTCCTCAAACTCGGTCCTGGAGGGCCACTGTCCTGCAGAGTTTAGCTCCAACCCTGATCAAACACACCTGAGCAAGCTAATCAAGGTCTTCAGGATCACTAGAAACTCACAGGTAAGTGTGTTTGATCAGGGTTGGAGCTAAACTCTGCAGGACAGCGGCCCTCCAGGACCGAGTTTGAGGAATCCTGCCTTAATGTAACCAAGCCGTTGGTGCTCTCTGCAGACATTTGTTTTTACGTAATGTACATAAGTTATGTTTATATTAGTTCATATCATTTATTTTACATGGTGTATTTTAACAGCGTTGTTCAATAAAACCCATATATGATTACTTTGATACTCTATTTGAACAAATAATTATTGCTTGTTATTATATATTTAGGTAACACTTTACAATAAGGTTCATTAGTTTACATTAGTTAATTTATTAACTAGGGGTGTAAATATTAATCGATTCGTATCGATGCATCGATAATACAGCCGACGATTCGATGCGTCCGCAAGAGTATCGATTAATGTGTTTGTTTTGCCGCCTGTCTATTTTCAGCATTCGCTCTGACATATACGTACAAACGATTGTTGTTATGCACTGGGCTAACGTTAGTTAGTCACCGAACTAAACTGCCAGTGTGAAAGCACCCTCAGTCAGCAAATTCCTAGCTAATGTGCACAAACGGCTACTTCAGTTGGCTTACTTGAAAAGTCTAGGGTGCTTTCACACTGGCAGTTTAGTTAGGAACGGAACGGGGCACGGTTCGCATGAAAAATCGCTAATGTGAATGCTGTCATGCGGACCCGGGTGCGCACTGGCATACCAAACCCGAGACTGCCTAGAGGAGGTGCGCTGAGTTCGGTTGCACTCGAACCGTGCTGCGGTTCGCGCGAATGTGAAAGCATCACGGACTCGGGTGCGTACTTGTTCAGGAAGTAAAGTGACCTGCGCATGCTTTTTAGCTGATTATGATGTATTTAGTTAAATAAAACACATGTAAGGGATGATAGTGTTGATAATTTACCTTGGATAAGAGCAAGAGTGAGTCTGCAGTGTATTCGCACACACATAGCGCGTGGACTCAGGGCAACAAATTAATGGAAATCCACTGTCTCCTGCGTTTGCAATCAGCAAAAAGTCAAATGCGACACAGTAAACCGGTGTTGTTCACTCAGCTGTGCATAATAGCACCAAATTAACAAAAAAAAACAATATATTGACCCGCATTCTGTTTTCTATCCTGCGTCGTGCATGTTTGCGATGACATAAGATGCACGGAAACGCACCAGGATTCGATAGAATCAAGTTTTGTACTGTATCATGCAGTAACTGTTATATTTGCTGTTCTATTTGCAGTGCATTGAGCACAACATACACATTATGTGAATAGAATTCTGTTTCTGTATTCTCAATAAAAGGCAAATTATAAACATTTTTGTTGATTTATTTGAAACTTAATAGATATCATGTAAAAATATCTAGTATTGAATTGTATCGAATCGAATCTCGCGGGGAATTCTGAAGTATCGAAAATAATCGAATAGTTGGCTTAAGAAATCGGTATCGTATCGAATTGCCATGAAGGCTCCGATTTACACCCCTAGTATTAACCAACATGAACTAACAATGAATTTGTAACTGACCTAACATGAACAAAAAATTAAACTAACATTAACAAAGATTAATAAATACACAGCACATTAATGTTAACAAATACAACCTTTGATTTTAATAATGTATTAGTAAATGTTGAAATGAATATTAACTAAGATTAATAAATGCTGTAGAAGTATTGTTCATTCTTAGTATGTTAACTAAGGTAGTTAACTAATGAACCATATTGTAAAGTTACCTATTTGTATTTTTAAGTCATTTTAAAGGCTGTTGTTCACTTGGATATATTTTTATTACCACAATTTTTTCTATCCGATTGCTTGATTAATTGATGGAATAATCAGTAGAATACTCGATTACTAAAATAATCGATAGCTACAGCCCTAATCATGTTGTTTGCTAATGCTAACACTAGCGATGCACCCTTGTGCTTCTCCCCGTCACAGATCACGTGTATAGATATATCATTACCCTCATGTTGAAGACAATTGTACAGTATGTAATGGGTGTCAAAATGATTTTGCTCTGTATGGATAATGGAAATAAAAATGTATTTCTCACCCTTCTTTCGAAATACAGAATGGAGGAATCGGTCTGCTTGGCACTGGAGTTTATCAGAGGTGGACAGGCCCTGAGGTGGGGGGGTTTCAGCAGTGGGTGGCGACCCGGGCACGGCCAGAGCAGGATGGTCCTATGTCAATAAAAAAGTGCAAAAAAAGACTAGAGTTGCTGACACCTGTCACATCCATCCCAAAGTGTTGATTATAGTCTCACAGGCTTGAGTTGTGATCCATTAGAATTAATTACACTGTATGTGCTTCAACTTGTTTAACCATATATTATAAAGAATAAGACTGCATTAACAAAAACCCAAAACAACAAATCTGTAAACACAAAAAAACCTATTCATTCTATACAAATGTCAAAACAAGCTTTTTCTTGCCAGCTAACATTTTACTGAACTTACATTCAGTTTCTCTAGCTGCAGCTTGCAAAAGGAGCAGTTTCCATCCATGGACCAATCATCCACAGCCTCTGGTTCACACTCTGAGGGAGAATCGGATGAATAACTGTCAGTAGCTGTTTCCATCCACCAATTTTTATGTGCATTTTGGGATATTGCATAAAATAAAATAAAAAACACCGGATGGAAAATTCTAAAAATGCACATAAAAAAAAAAACGTATGCACTCAATTGAGGCAGATACATATTTGATCTGATAAGACGACGTACACATAACGCAAACATACACATTTTTCACAAAAGTACTTGTTAAGTGATGGTCATATTCCCTTTATTCAATGTAAAGACTAGCTTCTGAGGTTTAAAATGACACCTATTTTGTGGTGGTTAAAGGGATAGTTCACCCAAAAATGAAAATTCTGTCATTAATTACTGATACGGAAGAGAAGAAATTGTTGAATAAAGCCGTTATTTTGTTTTTTTTGCCGCACAAAAAGCATTTTCATTGCTTCATAAAATAAAGGTTGAACCACTGTAGTCACATAGACAATTTAACGATGTCTTTCCTACCTTTCTGGGCCTTCAAAGTGTTAATAAAATAGCTGTCAATGGAGCCCCGCGAGCCATCGGATTTCATCAAAAATATCTTAATTTGCATTCCGAAGATGAACGAAGGTCTTACGGGTTTGGAACGACATGAGGGTGAGTAATTAATGACAGAATTTTCATTTTTGGGTGAACTATCCCTTTAAGCAAGTGGTTAAGTAACGTGATAACTTGGTTATCTTAACTTACAACTACTATTTTATCACAGATATTTTGCGCCAGTTTCCCAGGAATTTTGTTCTCTTGAACACATGGGATGCAAATAGGGGTGGGTATTGGCAAGGACTTCACGATACGATACGCATCACGATACATGGATCACAATACGATTACATCACGATACATCACGATACGATAAATTTTGCGATATTCCACACAGTTAACTAAAAATGTAAAAATAAAATACAAGTTACGATGTGCCATCTGAGTAGTCTTACATCGGATCACATTGATAAATGACCTAAAATAATACAAAAAATAAAAAAATTCCTTTCCATTTTATTGTTTAGCTGCCATAACAAAATAGATTTGCACTTTTAACAATGGACACACTGATATTGAAAACATTAAAATAAAGTGCATTGGTTGACTTACCAAAAAAGGCCAATCAGGATGCTCTCTGTCTTTCATGCGCTGTCTTACATGCACTTCACACGCACACACATGCACGCAAGGTCTCTCGCTCTCTCCCTCTCCGCCGTGCGTGCGCTATACGGTTTGGAGCCGTTTGGAGCTCAGTCTCTTCTGTCTCGCATACGCGCTCTTTCTCGCTTGCACTAGATTCCGGGAGATTTGAACTAACTTGCGGGCATCAGGGAGCCGCTATCAATATGAGGGAGACTCCCGTAACTTCCGGGAGACTTGGGATGTCTGCAAGTCCATGCTCGGTTTGTTTTAAAACCGAAGTGCACCCACACATCGACTTTATATTGTGAAGGGGCCGAAGTAATTTTGTCGGCTGAGTCTGCCATGCCACTTCCAGCTTTCACTACAGAAAGTGGCGCTCTATGGTGGCAGCCAGCAAGTTGGGGAAAACTAAAGCCGCCGTACTGCGACATCTGCAAGACGGAGGTTGTAGTTCAAAACGTGATTTTTTTTGTAACATCGATTTTTTTAGCTGGAAATCGATGTAGTATATCCTGAATATAAAAATCGCGATGTATTGCTGTATCGATTTTTTAGCACACCCCTAGATGCAAATGGTGCTTTATTCACAATTTTTTATGTGGTATTCCAATTTTGAGCATAAGTTGAATTCACAACTTTGGATGGAAACATAGCTAGGTGTCAATCAGTTATAAAGCTCAACACTGAGATTATGAGAGAAAGGAAGATTTTTCTAAGATATAGAGCACAGATCATTAGGCAGTTGTGGCATAATGTTTATAGAGTCAGACTGGTAACCCAAAGGTTGTGGGTTCGATTCAATACCAGCAGGAAATGACTGAGGTGCCCTTGAGCAAGGCCCGTAATCCCCAATCGCCATATCAAAAATGGCTCCCCACTACTCCGGGTGGGTGTTTGTGTGTCCACGTTTTGCATTGTGTGTGTTATTGTTCACTGCTACTTACTTGCATAGGTTAAATGCAAAGGACAAATATGGGTTACCATACTTGGCCTTCACGTCATGTCACTTTCACTAGATAAATATTATCTAACAAACACAAAACTCACCATCAAATATATTGAGGTCTTGCAGCAGCCTTGGTCCATATATTCCCTCCAGTATACTTTCAAACCCTGCAAAAAAAATACCATCTTATCTGTATGAAATACCAGAGTAAAAAGTGCTCTAGAAAAACACATTATCATAAACCTACACAGATGTCACAACCTGTCTGCCAGCAAATCCTGTCTAATGTCTTTTTTTTTTTCAGAATGCTTTTTCACATCTTCAAATGTAAAGTTTTTTATTTATTTATAACATTGGCTAATATATGAATTGATTTTACATGTAATATATTATTCTATCAAACGCCCTAACAGCAAAAGCCAAATATTGACTGCACACAAAAGCACTAACTGCATGACACATGTCTATGTAATACAAATTGTCTGGTGTTTCTAATGCTATGATAAAAGGATAGAATATTATTGTTTATTTATATAAAATTGGAAATCGCTCATAGTTGCAGATCTGTTAGACATACTGTTAGCCATTGTCTGTACCACTGATGCCCTTCACTGCAGCTACATTTACATTGTCAACATTAAAACAAAAGCTCACCCAAGAATGTCACATTCTGCAAAAACTTTGATGTTGCGCAACTTAAAAATAAAAAAGCATTAGATCCACAATTGCAATGTTTTATGCTGTAAGAAGACCCTACTAGACATGTTTCATAAACTATTAACAACTTTCAATTAACCTATCATGAAAAATAGCTCATGTTAAACCCCATCAAATGTCTGTATTTGACCTTAACATTCTCGACTATATACAGCACTTTAAAACCGTACAACTTACAATATGTAAAACTGGCATTCTATGGATCAATTCTACTCTACTCCAGTAAAAACTTCCGTATTTTAAATTCGATTATTTTAATTAGCACAAAGTTAATGTCCACATTTTGCTTGCAACCCTGTTACAACACGATTAGAGTATAAGCTATAAAAACGACTGCAAATGTATTTGATTGCAAATTATTATTGCAGATTACTATTATGTATATATGTATTTTCTTATTTGTGGAAAGTGCTACCGTTTACAGTATCAAATGCATGGCAATGGTTTCACATCATCGGAGGTTATAGTGATCAGTTTATGCAGCAAACAGTCATGTGAACGTGTGGATTTACGCTGACCACCGTAAACTCGGCCAAACATGTCAACACCTGTTTTCCCAATTTTTAAAAGAGTAAATTGGGAATCTATTCACCTACAAACTTTCAAAACATCACAAATGCACAGCGAACGTTCAATGTTTCATAAAAGACAAACAATCTCTGATGGTTTTTGCAGTACTTTTAGACATATCGTCAACAATGAAGGGACAATGGGGAAATTACCATATAATTCACGAGAGAGATATTCAAAAGCCGGACCGTACTGATTTATTTTAATATAACGTTAATACAATTACACCGTCATTTGTATATCGGTATTCGGTGCAGAAAAGGGTCAGTGAGTGCAAAGCTAACTCGGTTATCGAGGAATCAAGAAGTAGGGACAAAGAAAATGGAGCCGGTGTTGGCCGTTTTTTCTGTTAGCTACAAAAGCTACCCAGGGCTCGCGCGGACAACGACTCTACGCTAATGATATTTTTTAACTTGACACACGCTCGCTTAGCAACTCCATGAGCTAACAGTAACAGCGGCTGGGGGAGGGAGTTCCGCGAGACCCAGGCAAGAAAGAACCCGAGCGCGAGACTGCACGAATGGTTGCCCGAGAGTGATACGTACGCTTATGGAACCACACAAATATGGCTTTTCCGAGTACGAGGTGTTTTGATCTTACCGACACAGTGGATGAGTTTGTGTCGCCACGAGTCGAGTTCCCGCCGGAATCCTTTTCTTTCGACCGTGCATTTGGAGCTCCGGCACTGGGTCGCCATTCTGTCCGTCCACCTTCCCCCCGGCTCTGAGTGTGACGTCACCGCACGTCATCCATATCACGGTTCCGATTGATTGACACGTGTCAAAACAGGCTAGGGGCGGGGCTTAGCGATGTAAACAACCTTCCCCCCGGCCCAGTACGTGCATTTATTCAGGAAATTGGCTTGCTAGATAAATACCCACTGTGTGTGTCCAGTGTTTAATTACTACTTTCTCTTTTATTAGTAGGCCTACAAAAATACTTTAAAGCTAAGATGACATGTCTGCACCTGTCATCTAAATAACTCGTGTAACATTACCTGTAACAACCCTGCAAGCAATATCCTTCATTTCACTGTCTAGGCTAACTATAGACCCGATATAGTCCGGCTATGAGTAGCTAACCTCTAGCCAAAATAACCTTGAACTTGGTTAGGCTACATGTCATTTTTGCCAAAATAACTTGCGAGATCTAGGCCTATATTCCATTAGGTAAGCAAAGTCAACTGTGATTGATTAGAAGGTGTTCGGTTTCATTTCTTTGACATGTTCTATGCGTAGCTGTGCGTCTATTTTGGGGTGTGGTTAGAATACATTTTCACTGACAGCCCAAATTCTGGGCTGTATTATAAATATATGTATATGTTCTTTTGTCTATACATTTCCGTAATTTAACATCAAACACAATGTAGGCCCCTCCCCCCATGTCACTAAAGTGACACACACACACACACACACATTCACTAACGAGTGAAGTCCAACTGTCCAGAAAGAGGAAGGCATTCCGAGAGAACAGATGGAGGTAATGCCCAGCTGAGCATCTATGTCAGGCGCGCGCACGCGCGCACACACACACACACACACACACACACACACACACACACACACACACACACACACACACACACACACACACACACACACACACACACACACACACACACACACACACTCATACACACACACACACACACACACACTTGTCTGTCTAATTCAGATGCACATGCACTGATTTTATATTCTCGTTCTCCATTTTGGATCAATATACAGGTTATATAATAAAGCATTAATAGGCGTGTTCATTTTGATTTTACAAAGTGTCTATGTGTGTAAAATCCATGCTGATATCAGAGTGTAATCTTTTGAAATAATTTGAACTTCTTTGATATCTGTAATACAGCCTTCACATTGCATGTGTTCAGTCCCACTTGATGCTCTCAGCTAGAATTTAAAATCTCAACAAGAGTCATTGAATTTTGTCAGTTCTGACAAGACAAACAAATGGAAAAAAGGAAATCTCAGACTTACGAATAAAAAATCTCTCTCCATTGTCTTTGTTTGCTCTTGGTAATATTAACCACTAACTCCCCAGTTCTTTAAGGATTGTAATAAATTCTGTCTGAGAACAACAAATAAAGTAATCAAATGGGTTGAATGTGGTGGAGGAGGTGTAGTGTGTTTTCTTTTTCATCTTGATCATTTTTTTTTATTATTATTCTGTATTGGAAAAACCTCGTAATTTTGAGGTTTGCCATTTGAGAATAACACATTTGTTGGAATGACTACTTGTATGTATTCAGGCCTGTTTTAAATTACAGAAAGCCATTTTATTTAACAGTAAATCAAATAGTGCATAATTTAAAAAGAAACTGGTTTATTGCACACACTTATTTTGTTAATAAGAACATTTAGACATGTGCCCATGCATTGTGTAAGTCCATTCCTAATTTTGAAGTCTCTCGTCTGACAATAACTGTGCTTGCTTTGAAGTCAGACAAAGTCATCTGATTCATCTCAGTCTTGTTAAACACACTGCTGACTCTCTGCAACAACATATTCTCTAATTGCTCATATGAGTCCCTGAGGCAAAGAGCTCTTAGGGTGGTGGCAACCATACCCCTCATCCATAGCAACCATGGCTAAAGGTCTATGTGTGTGCATGTAAGGGGGAGGTAAGGACAGCTTCATTGTTCCACTGACAGGCACATTCATTATCATAAAGGATTGTGTCTATGTAACATTCACTTGTTGAATCGTCCAAAAATAAGATTGCAACAACCATACAGTCCAATATGCATACAGCCCAACCTGATCTCATGAGAAAACTTAACTATTTTACATAGTGGCGATTTAATAAAAATTTGAACTGAAATGTTAGGTTTTAAGAATAAACACAGGCATGAAGGTCCACCCCTAGCCCCACCCTGAACCTAACCATCAGTGGGGCGTAAGCAGATTGTACAAAGCGTACAAATTATGGAATGCCAAAGCTGACTTAATTAAAAATAAATAAATACATAAATAAATATAAAAAATGTAAAAAAGCAAAAATACATAAATAAATACATAAATAAATATACAAAGAAATGTAAAAAAGTACAAATAAATGAGTATTTATACTTTTATTTCCTTATTTATGTATAATTATATTTTTTCACACATTTATTTATTTTTTATTTATACATTTATTCATTTTTTTATTTCCACTTTTATTTATTTCCACATTCATTTATTTCTACATTTATTTATTTTCACATTTATTTATTTCTACATTTATTTATTTCCACATTTTTTTATTTCTACATTTATTTATTTCTACATTTCTTTGTCCGTATGCTAATGAGGGGGGCGTGTTTAACCTCAGACAGCAGCAATCGAGCTCAGAGTGGCAGTGCTGAAGCTTTGAGACCACAGTGACACCCTGTGGTGTGTGACCAAACGAAACGCAAGAGGTGTGCGGACAATATCACATTTTAAGTCATGTATCACCCTAACTCGGGGGTAGGCAAGTTCGGTCCTAGAGAGCCGCTGTCCTGCAGAGTTTGGCTCCAACACTGAATAAAATCCTCACCTGCCTATAGCCTTAGTAATCCTGAAGACATTGATTAGCTTGTTCAGGTGTGTTTGATTAGGGTTGGAACTAAATTCTGCAGGACAGCGGCTCTCTAGGACCGAACTTGCCTACCCCTGCCCTAACTGTATGTAGGGTAGGCTATATAGGGTTAACACACATAGCACACATGAACAGCAACTGCACTTCAACGGGTCTGATAGCAGACACTTGGACATGGAAGCGCATGAAAGTATCCACTATTAATAACAATGTAAACGTGGTGGATAGGGCTGATAAGAGCTTGCGTTTATTGTCGATGAGACTCGCACACCAGCGCAGAACGCGGAGAGAAACCAGCGCACATTTCACTGACTCCTACGCAAGCATATTGATCAATGAGTTTGAAACGCGACTCAATACATGGTTTACATTCGCGTTTCATAATTTCGTATGCATAACAGGTGACAATTCAAATGCTTAAAACACAACCCATATTTCATAGATGCTGCTCTTAGATACTGATTAATCACAAGTCATCAATTTGGAATTATTCTTAAATCAAACAAAAGGGGCTCAAGTAAACGCAGCTAGTGATCCACGCATCTCACCCCATGCAGTGGAGGACAGAAGCATCATCATGCCCATTCAAACAGCACCTGTCGTGCCCATGCTCGTGGTGATATTTACCCCTATAAATTGATTTTATATCTACCCAAACCTTATTAAATAGGTAGAAAGTAAAAGTCGTTATGAGATTAATGTTAAAAATAAATGAATATAGAAATATGAAATGATGGAATCAATTAAATTGTATGTTTAAATATGAAACTAAAACAGCCAGTAGGTGGCGGTAAGTCACTGTCTTAAACGAGTGAGTCATATCATTAATCTCATAACGACTTTTATGAAATTGTAATTGCAGTGTAAAAGCATTCTCCTCTGTAATAAGATTTTGACTTTTAATGACTTAATGACTTTTGTTAATTTTATTTTACTGATAACAGCCATAGTGCCTTATTATAATTATAACTGAGTAGTTTATCGATTAATATTAAGAACTTGACATATATGATGATGTATAGCCTACCTATTTAATAAGGTTTGTGTAGATATAAAATCAATTTATAGGGGTAAATATCACCACGAGCATGGGCACGACAGGTGCTGTTTGAATGGGCATGATGATGCTTCTGTCCTCCACTGCATGGGGTGAGATGCATGGCTCACTAGCTGCGTTTACTTGAGCCCCTTTTGTTTGATTTAAGAATAATTCCAAATTGATGACTTGTGATTAATCAGTATCTAAGAGCAGCATCTATGAAATATGGGTTGTGTTTTAAGCATTTGAATTGTCACCTGTTATGCATACGAAATTATGAAACGCGAATGTAAACCATGTATTGAGTCGCGTTTCAAACTCATTGATCAATATGCTTGCGTAGGAGTCAGTGAAATGTGCGCTGGTTTCTCTCCGCGTTCTGCGCTGGTGTGCGAGTCTCATCGACAATAAACGCAAGCTCTTATCAGCCCTATCCACCACGTTTACATTGTTATTAATAGTGGATACTTTCATGCGCTTCCATGTCCAAGTGTCTGCTATCAGACCCGTTGAAGTGCAGTTGCTGTTCATGTGTGCTATGTGTGTGCTATACATGACTTAAAATGTGATATTGTCCGCACACCTCTTGCGTTTCGTTTGGTCACACACCACAGGGTGTCACTGTGGCCTCAAAGCTTTAGCACTGCCACTCTGAGCTCGATTGATGATGTCTGAGGTTAAACACGCCCCCCTCATTAGCACGGACAAAGAAATGTAGAAATAAATAAATGTAGAAATAAATAAATGTGGAAATAAATAAATGTAGAAATAAATAAATGTGAAAATAAATAAATGTAGACATAAAAACATATATACATAAATGAATGTGGAAATAAATTAAAGTAGAAATAAATAAATGAATAAATGTATAAATAAAAAAATAAATAAATGTGTGAAAAAATACAATTATACATAAATAAGGAAATAAAAGTATAAATACCCATTTATTTGTACTTTTTTACATTTCTTTGTATATTTATTTATGTATTTATTTATTTTTAATTAAGTCAGCTTTGGCATTCCATACAAATGAGCTCAGAACTCAATCCTCCCTGTCTTTCAACTTGTTTCATTCTGCTTTATATACTGTCCTTTAAATAGAAAGGCAAAAAGCTCAGAAATTACATTACGGGAAAAAACAAAAAACAGTTACGGCATAATGAGGATTTTGATGTTAATTTTGTTCTTTCTATAGATTTGATGTATTTGGAGACCAGTTTAGTGCATCGTTGATATAGAACGACTAGGAGTCATTGAGGATGGTATAAGCTTAGCAGAGCCGGACAGTAACGGAGTACATTTACGTGAGTACAGTACTTGAGTACAATTTTCAGGGATCTATACTTTACTCGAGTATCATTTTTGGGGATTACTCATAACTTTACTCAAGTACATTTGAGAGGCAAATATTGTACTCTTTACTCCACTACATTTCTATCCATAACCGTGAGTACCCGTTACTTCTAAAAAAAAAAAGAAAAGGAAAAAAAAAAATCGCGGAAACCCTCAATTTGTTGTTTCCCTCTCAAACGTGATTGGATTGTGCAGGCGCCACTGATTGGGACAGCCTATCAGCAAATCACCTTCACTTTCAGCTCTGAACTGACGCCAAAGTAAACTCCATGGTCAGATTTATGTGGGTTCAAATGTGGGTGCAAAAAATCCATTAAAACTCTAGCAGAGGTTTGTCTGAGCGTTGCCATTGTGCATTGCCTTGTGGGCAAGTGAGAAATGTTAAATAAAGCAACATGGTAAAAAGATGAAAATGACTTGAATTAACTTTCAATTCCTTTTAGATTATCAAAGGTATTAACATTAACATTTTTCATAACTCCATGTAGGACGTTTCTGTACATAAATGTAAGCACGGTTTGGTACCTACCCCGAAGTGATAAAATAAAATTCTGTATCAAATTTATAGGCAAAGACAAGTAGTTTGTTTAGGCATGGTTTGTAGGGAATTACAAACCTGCACACATATAAACACGAACACACATAACTATAGAATCAATTCTTAATGTGCATGTGAACGCCATCAGCGTTTATCACAGGTTCAGTTTAAAGTCTGTTTAGAGAGAACGGTGTCGTTTTAGCGGCCCCTAATTTAATAACAAATGATCATTTCGACGGAAGTGAATCAATCAAAACTAACTTTAGCTGGAAAATAACATTATTCAAGAACCGCTATAAAACCAAACCAATCTCTGTTACCTTAAATTATATGTTTATCTCTGAAAAGCCGCTTTAAAACAATCTACATTGTTAAAAGCGCTATATAAATGAAGATGACTTGACTTGACACTGTGGCAGTAGTAATGCAATATTTAGAAAATGTACTCTTGTACTCTTGATACTCAAGTACTTTTAAAAACAAGTACTTCAGTACTTTTAATTAAGTAGACATCTGACTGTAGTACTTTTACTTGTACTTGAGTAAAATTTAGCAAGGGGTATCTGTACTTTTACTCAAGTAACGAAGCTGTGTACTCTGTCCGCCTCTGAAGCTTAGACATGCAGCCATCAAGACATGAGCAGAGAAGTTTAACTGGTGATGGTTCCTGATTCCTGTCATAAACTGGCTTGAGGGTTGAAGAAGCCAGTTGTACAGTGATGTTGAGGTTGACTGATGTGTTTGCTGGGATTACAAGATGATCTCTCTCCTGAATGTGATGTGATCAGAGATTATTTATTATTACCAGGCTGGAAAAAAGCCATGCACCTTCATGACTTTGCAAAATGAGGTCTAGATATAAGAGTATAGGAAAACTTTAAAGGCATCAGTCTCCACAAGAAGAGAGAAAAGGAGGACAGTTGACAGTTTCTGACTTTTTCACTTTTTCAGTGAAAAAGTGGCAAGGTCATCAGCAGTGAGAGAGGTGGTGAGAGGAGGTGGAGGAGGAGAGAGAAGAATGTTGTGAATAGTGTTGCTGATCTTGTTGCAATAGAAAGTGACCTTGGCAGCAAAAGAGGAGAGAAAAGATTGATACCTGCACAGCTCTTTTGACTTCTTCTCAGTAGCCATGAGTTGGGTGTGGTGGTCATGAGGATTATCAGACTAGAATTGTTCAAGTGAGGAGAGGTGGGTAGTGGAGCGAAGGGGCTGGGGAAGGACATTCTCAGAGCTAGTGCTTGTGTGAAATATGAATAACCAACTCAAATTTGGTTAATTATGTTGTGTTAAAAAATGGAAAACTAAATGGATACAAAATAAAATTTTGTGTTTTCTTAGATTCTCTTGCATAATATGGCATTTTATTTGATTCATTGACAGAAAAGGACATCCTTCATGCTGTTTATTAGTATTTAGTCATTTAATTTATGTAAAGTTTTTGTGTTATTTTGTCATTTATTCGGAAACAGAGGTTCATTGACTTGACATTGAACAGGGCAGGTTGTATCCCTTTATTTTTTGTTGTATTGTACATTTTATGGATGACATGGATGTGATATGTATGAGCTTTTTCATTGTGTGTCAGTGTATGCATGCATGTGCATATTCCCGTTTAATTCAGTAAAAGTGACTGACTCATAAAATAATAATAAATATATACATTTGAATGCTTTTTGCACCATTTAAAATGTGTATACGCAACAAACCATTTGCCCTGCCAAGAGAAGGGTACAGGTGGACAAAAAGAAATAGACGTTTACACTGTGCAAGGAAGAATGAGTGTTATAACATGCAATAATTCAAAATCAAATACAGAGTATACTGGAGTGAGGGGAGGAATGGAAGAGATACAATGTCATTACCTTACATGAATTCTTGCATTAATTCTTTTTTTCGATCTCTACATCCACTCACCCTCTGTGAAATTCATATAGAGCCCCACGGTTTGTCTGATATCTTCACAGATAAAAACAGATTCTCCCTCTGGACGGGTTCTTTTGATCTCCAGTGCCTTATCTCCTTGGTAACCACATCTGCAGCAATTAAAATGTCTCTTTACAGTTGCCCTAGTGTGGTTTACAATAAACTGCCCCTATTATGCCATTTTAAAGGCTCCTAATTTTGTTTTGGAGGTCTCATATAACAGGTTTACATGCATCAAATGTAAAAAAAAAGTAAAAAAAAAAAAAATCATAATATACATTACACATCATCACATTTTTCAGTGATTCTCAAATGACTCGACGGATGAATCAGGGGCTGTTTAAACTGTACACGATACCGTTTTCAACTAAAAACGTACGACTTTTTATACGTTTTGGCCATTCAATTACACGACAACTGCGTTTTGGGAGCCTGAAATGCAAACTGAAAACGGTCTCCGTGTAAACAACAAAAACTGGAATTTCTGAAAATGAAGTCATGCACATGCATATTACGTGTTAAATCTATAGGGTTTCTTCACCATCTAATGGCTTGGCAGCAGAATACAGTGTTTTTAGTCGTTTTCGCAGATCTGTGTGAATGAGGATTTTGATAATGGTTTGGACAATGTTGATGTTTTAACAATGGTGTCGTCTGTATGAGGAAAACTCAAGGGAAAAACGTTTCCGTTTTAAGCATAAAACCATAAGGGGCACTTTAAGATTACTGAAGAATGGAAAAAGTGGGCTAGATATTCCAACCAGTCATTTTCTTGATGCATTTAAAGGGATAGTTCACCCAAAAATGAAAATTCTGTCAGTATTTACTCACCCTCATGTTGTTCCAACCCCGTAAGACCTTCGTTCATCTTCGGAACACGAATTAAGATATTTTTGATGAAATCTGAGAGCTGGATCACTCCTCCATACTCCTCCATAGGCTTCTTCAGGGATTGAAACTTGCCAGCCCCGAAAAGTCATTAAAGACATCGCAAGTGACTACTGTGGCTCAATCTTAAGTTTATCAAGCGACTAGAATACTTTTTATAATGCACAAAAAGTATTCTCGTCGTTTGATAAACTTAAGATTGAGCCACTGTAGTCACTTGGACTATTTTAACAATGTCTTTAATGACTTTTCGGGGCTGGCAAGTTTCAATCCCTGAAGAAGCCTATGGACTAGTATGCAGGAGTGATCCAGCTCTCAGATTTCATCAAAAATATCTTAATTCGTGTTCCGAAGATGAACGAAGGTCTTACAGGGTTGTAACAACATGAGGGTGAGTAAATACTGACAGAATTTTCATTTTTGGGTGAACTAACCCTTTAAAAAGAAAGATGGGGTGATACAAAAGAAGAGAGAGAATAAAGGGACAAGGGGGATTTGGAGATGAGATCAAAAGAGCAAAACCGAATAAACAAAACATGTTTGGTATGAAACACAATCCTTTCTGAGGAATTTGTGAAATAACTCTCTCTTCTTGTGTTATGATTTAACTAATACAATAATAATAATACAATTAATTACTCTCAAATTAGCTAATGATCTGTATTCCTACTGTTGAGTTTTAATACTAGTACCTGAACCATAGCTGTAATGACAATCTTAAGTATGCCAAATTATACAGACAGACCCTTGTGTCTGTAATAAATATTCATGTGACTTGACACAGGTTGTCCTGATTTGAATATAACCAGAGAATAAAGTTGTGAGTATGCATAAATGTATGTACAGTATGTTTATGTGTGGGTGTTTGAGTAAAAGATTCCAACCAAGGAGAATTGAACAATCTTTTTTTAACATGCTAAAAAAATTATTTAACAAATAATTTAATTAAAATATGGTAACAATTACCATATACTGTCATCTTAAATGGAGGATACAAGGTGCAAGTAACAACAGTTTATTGGTAAATAAAGTGTAGGGCAAAGTCCAAACAGTTTGGTGCAAGAACGGGTGACACTCTGAGTGACGCAGGGACGTCGACAGGCAACCCGATCGGTGATGTCAGAAGTGAAGAGAGAAATCCAGCATGAAGCAATAACCTCCAGATGAGCAGTAATCCCAGGGCAGAACGCAGAACAAAAGGAACTAGAATCCAACGGTGGTAAGGTGAACAGGAATCAGGCCAGGACACCGGGAACTCTCACAACAATCTGACAACTGAAGACACCAAACAGTGAACATATATAGGCCTGACTGATAGACAGCAGCTGGCACAGATAATGAAGGTGATTGGCAATCACCCTCAACACACACACACACACACACACACACACACACACACACACACACACACACACACACACACACACACACACACACACACACACACACACACACACACACACACACACACACACACACACACACACACACACACACACACACACACACACACACACACAGGCAGAAAGAGATGAACCGTGACATATCCTTTGAGAAACAGATTTATTTACACAAATTTTGTGTAAAGCAAAGCTCAAGATCTTCTCATATCTAATTTCTGAAACAGATGTTTAGCCATTGCAATACCATATTTGAGTGTGTATATGTAGAATAGGGGCGTTTGCTTTACTCGAATGTGAGTTAGACCCGGCTCCAGCTTCAAGATGTAGGTGGGCCAACTGAAATTCCTGGTGGGTCCCGAGTTTTAACATTATTTTATTTTTCCATGTAAAAAAACTTTATTTTATAACAAAAGAGCAGATCTTGAAAGGGGCTCTCTATATTTATAGGGCTCAATGCTAAGCACATTTGCTACAGGTTCATTCTGGTTCAGATATGTACTTGCCCTGCAAAAATGTTCACTAGCCAGAATAAGTCTTATTAGTATTTTAATAAACATAAAGTACACAGTCAGTAATAAGATAAGAACAAATGAGCAATAGCACAAATAAATACAATCAGGGCAGGACTGATGGGGCTGGGGGGGCTTGAGTTTATGCTTGGGCCAGACATACAACAAATGTCCTCACCTAGAACATCATTATGCAGTAGCACAAAAAACAATTAAAATATGCTTTGAGGTTACTGGAACAATTATGCAACATGCCGGGCTTAGTCAAAGTTTAGAGGTAATGTTAAATAGTCATTATAATACAATAAAATATGCAATGTGCTCTCTCAGTTGAGAGAAGATAAGTCATATACAATAGGCTTATGTTACATATAAAAAAAACCAGGAACTCATTAAATGAAAAATCTATGTTTAAAATTTCTACCCCGCTATAGTGTGATGGCAGTAAGACGGGAGAGAGCGCTCAAAACTCTTCAGATCGCATTATTTAGTGGAAAGATAACAGAAATGGTCTGTCTCTGTAAAGAAATAAACCGGGAACATATGAGACACAAAAGAGAACTGTCTAGATGCGGCTCTCTGCACGCTTTGGGTGTATTCGCAGAGAAAACAGCACACAAGTTCTCTTTTGCATCTTATCACACTTGAACAGTTTAAAATCATTTGAATGCTTAAACTGAAAAAAGAAGACTTACATCAGGCTTTCTAGTTTCTAAATAACAAGCAGGTATTTGATGCCAAGTGGCCGAAAAGCATGATCTCTCTCAAAATCTGGAGCAGAAATATTGAAATCGGTTATTTGGCGTGGGGCCAGGGACCAGGGTGCAAGTAAACTTCTGATTGCAAACAAGCCTCATGACGTCACAGTGTGGTATTGCAATATGGTGGCGCCCTTTCGTATAAATACCCGAGGAACTGGCAGCAACAAGTCACAGGTCTCTCAGAGAGGTATAGGTAGGCAGCAGGCAGGGTACAGGCACTGGCTGGTCTTCAGCAGCAGGTGAACTGGGTAGAGTATAGGATTAGCGAATAACTAAACATACATAGAATATTCTCCGTACAGATCTAAGGAGGCGCGCGCACGACAGGTTTGATGCAAGAAATGTGAAAAACGGGGTGGATGCGACGGAGATTAGGGGAAAGCTTGAGCTTGACAGCGACCGGACTGATAATCTTAGTGATCTGGATTGGTCCAATAAACCGGGGAGCAAACTTGCGAGAAACGGACTGGAGAGGCAAGTTGAGGGTGGAAAGCCACACTCTTTGACCACATAGATATCTCGGACTCTTAACGCGACGTCTGTTAGCGGTTCTTTGAGTACGAACCTGAGAGTTGACAGAGAGCTGATTTCACCCTTCTCCAAGAGCACTTACAGCGCTGGATGAAAGCCTGTACCGACGGAACGTTAGACTCAGAATCCTGAGACGAAAACAGGGGAGGTTGGTACCCCAGGCAACAATGGAACGGCGAGAGACCAGTAGCGGACGTTGGAAGCGAATTATGGGCATATTCAGCCCAGGGGAGTTGTTCTGAGTCGAGATAGAGCATCGGCCTTCACATTCTTTGAGCCGGGATGGTAGGAAATGGAGAAATCGAAACGAGAAAAAAATAAAGCCCAACGGGCTTGGCGTGCGTTTAGTCTCTTAACGGAACGGATGTATTCTAGGTTCCTGTGATCAGTCCAGACAATGAACGGAACGCTCTAACCCCTCTAACCACTGTCGCCATTCACCTAAAGCCAAACGAATGGCGAGCAGTTCACGATTTCCCACGTCGTAATTACGCTCAGCGGGCGAAAGGCGATGAGAGAAGTATGCGCAGGGGTGGATCTTGTCATCAGAGGAGGATCGCTGAGAAAGGATGGCCCCGACACCCACCTCTGATGCGTCGACCTCGACTATGAATTGTCTAGAGACGTCGGGAGTCATTAGGATGGGAGCGGTAGTGAAAAGGACCTTTAGGTGATCAAAAGCCCTCTGGGCGGACTCTGACCACCTAAAACAGGACTTGACAGTAGTAAGAGCCGTCAACGGCACGGCCACTTGGCTAAAATTTCGTATAAAACGACGATAAAAATTTGCAAAACCAAGGAAGCACTGAAGTGCGACGCGAGAGTCAGGGGCCGACCAATCGGTGACAGCGAGAACCTTAGTAGGATCCATGCTTATCCCCTCTGCCGAGATGACGAACCCAAGAAAAGTTCCCGATTGTGCGTGAAAGGTACACTTCTTAGCCTTAACGAAAAGACGATTCTCAAGAAGACGCTGGAGGACACGACGTACGTGCTGAACGTGAACCTGAAGAGAGGGTGAAAAGATCAGAATGTCGTCGAGATATACAAAAACAAAGATATTAAGCATATCTCTGAGGACATCGTTTATCAATGCTTGAAAAACAGCCAGAGCGTTTTCAAGACCGAACGGAAGAACGCGATATTCGAAGTGCCCTAAGGGGGTATTAAATGCCGTCTTCCACTCATCTCCCTCCTTAATGCGAACTAGATGGTACGCGTTGCAGAGATCCAACTTTGTGAAAACCTTTGCTCCCTGTAAGATCTCAAAAGTAGATGACATAAGCGGCAAAGGATAGCGATTCTTGACGGTTATGTCATTCAGCCCTCGATAATCTATACAGGGACGCAAAGAGCCGTCCTTCTTTTTCACAAAGAAAAATCCCGCACCTGCGGGAGAGGAGGAAGGAACAACAGTACCTGCGTCTAGAGAGTCAGAAAGATACTTCTCTAGCGCTTCACGCTTAGGAGCCGACAGGGAGTATAGCCTTCTACGAGGTGGGGTTGAACTGGGAAGGTGGTCTATACTGCAATCGTAGGGACGGTGGGGAGGGAGAGAAGTGGCCCGGGAGCAACTGAAAACCGCCCACAGATCGAGATACTCCTCAGGAACCCCAGTCAGATCGCCAGGCTCCTCCTGAAAAATAGAGACAGAGGAAACAGGAGGAATAGCAGACATTAAACATTCAACATGACAAGACAGACTCCACGAAAGTATGGTGCCCTTAGACCAGTTAATGGGGGATTATGTTGTACTAGCCAAGGTGTCCTAAAACTACAGGGGAAAAGGGAGAGTGAAAAATTAAAAAAGGAAGGGTCTCGCGATGGTTCCCGGAGACAGTGAGGAATAGAGGAATGGTCTTGCAGTTAACCCTAAGGAGGGTGCTACCATCAAGGGCAAAAAGGGGAGTGGACTCTTCAAGTTCTTTCAAAGGAATACCTTGTTCCCGAGCCCACGCCTCATCGATGAAATTCCCCTCAGCCCCTGAGTCAACCAAGGCCTTGCAGGAAACAGAGGAGCCAGGCCAGTGCAAAATGATAGGAATGGTGGTGCAGGACTTAGGAGGAGAGACCAGTGAAGTAGCGCTCACCAGTAACCCCTCCTCTACTGGCGAGCGTTGGCTTTTAACTGGCATGTAGAAACAAAGTGGCTAGCCGACCCGCAATACATGCAAAGACGGTTGGTGATTCTCCGTTCTCGTTCCTTAGCGTAGATGCGGATCCCCCCCCCAACTGCATCGGCTCTGGTTCAGAACTGGCGGAGGAGGGTGCTGTGGTTGCGGAAGGAGATGAAAAAAAGGCGGTTTCCATGCTTCGGGCACAGTGGCGGAGATCAAAGCGCTTCTCTGCGGATGGCAAGATCAATGAGCGGGTCAAGACGTGTGGGTATCTCACGGGCAAAAATAATCCTTTATTTCCTCATCCTTTATTTCAGCATTAAGTCCCTCCAGAAAACACGCGACCAGCGCTGGTTCATTCCAGCCGCATGTAGTAGCCAGGGTGCGAAATTCAATAGGAAAGTCTGCGGCAGAGCGTCTACCCTGGAGGAGGGAAGAAAGGATTCGAGATGCCTCGTCCCCGTGAGCAGAGTAGGGATGCAACGATTACAGATTTTGTAAGTACGATTATTGTCTGAGAAATAATCGCGATTTAACGATTATCACGATTATTATGCATCAATTAATTTCACAACACTACTAATGTATAATATCACATGAACACTCACCGCAGTGTTAATTTTGACAGCAAATTTTGATTTAGTTTAGTCATAGTCTTTTGACTAAAATGCCATTTAGTTTTAGTCATATTTTAGTCATCTGAATTGTTTTAGTTTTAGTCGATGAAACACAATAAGATTTTAGTCGACTAAATCTACAGTAGATTTAGTCGACTAAAATCTTATTGTGTTTCATCGACTAAAATATAATGGGTTTAGGTAAATTGTAATGCATTAATTTAGAATTTCTCTAAAATTTCCAAACCCACATACTCATGGAGAGAACATCTATTAACCCATTAATATGAATGATTTTTAAGTTTGAACATGCAATACAGACACAGATTTAACTACTGTGACTTAAAAAATATCTTAAAATTAAAACCACCTTTGCTAAAGTAAAACACAGTCTTCTTTTCAATGAATGATATATGCATTCTTTATAACTACTTGCATACATCATTCTTTATTCTTTCAAGCAGACATATTTATTTATATGAATATAATTAATCCTTATTAAAGCTATTAAAAAATAGTGAATGCTTTTCTCTTTTCTTTTGTTGCTTGAAATATTGCAATATTAAGGACACAGACCGCATTAGGTTTATTATCCACTATCACTTTAAGACGTCGGATCATGTCCAATGACATGCGGATCCAATTGCACTGATGCACATCCGATACACTCAAAACTGTTTAAGACATAACCGTCATAGTTTACATGAATACTCTCCAAAACGGACATTTAGACATAATGTTGTGTGTATTTGTCTATTCAGACACGAAAGAGAGCTCAATTCAGTACTCGCGCGCTGTATAGGTGTCTATGTGCATGGCTGCACGCTTCGGGTCGGGTGTGTGCGCACAGAAAACCGTACCGAATAGAGCTCTTTTCTGCATCGTCACTCTTATTCAGATCGATATGTCTGCTCTACTCATTCTCCCAGATGTTTAAATTTTTTTTACGTTTTATGGGACCGCTGGGTAGATCAGCACGTTACAGTACAAATGTGCGCACTGCTGACTTAAGGCGTTTTTTCGGTGGAAATAGAGCGTCGCTGCTTAGTCCCTCTGCCATAGTGACTGATGAGCACGGCACTTTAAGCTGGTGCACCGCTGGTGTAACTTTGTTTTCGTTTTGTGTTAGTTGCAAAATTTCCGTTCCGTGCAGAACACTCGGTGTAGCATAGTCTTTATGATTAATTAACCGTGACGTTTTAAAGCGCGGTTAATTGTGGAATCGGGTAATCGCTGCATCCCTAGAGCAGAGTGATCAAAAACACGTATCATCTCTTCCTTGAACAGAGCAAAATGATTAATGCAATCTAACTCAGCCTCCCAGGTGGCGGTTCCCCACTCGCGAGCCCGTCCAGTAAGGAGAGAAATGACGTTGGCGATTCGGCTCGGTCCTTAGAGTAGGTTGCAGGCTGGAGAGAGAAAACGACCTCACATTGAGTCAGGAAAGAACGACATTCCGTCGGCTCATCAGCGTAACAAGGAGGGTTGTTAATTCTGGGTTCAGGAGTCTCCGGTGATCTCAAAAGGGTAGGCGGATCACGATGGAGATGATGAACTTGCTGTGACAGATCAGACATCTGAGCGACCAAGGTCTCCACAGCGTGTCTAGCGGCCGACAGTTCGTCCTTATGCCTGCCCAGCATAGCCCCCTGGAGCTTGACGGCCGCTTGAAAAGGGTTCTCCCTCGCTGGGTCCATCGTGGCCAGATTATTCTGTCAGAGAGTAAAAGAGGACCCAAATGCGAAAGTGCGAGATAACAATGTCTTTAATGAATAAAGGGAAAAGTCTTCAGGCAATGAGTATAACAGAAATCCTCTTCTTAGAGATGAAGAACAGAAAACAGCTGACAATCTGGGCGTCACAGCAAATAACAAAACTTCTCTTGTAGAAAATAACACAAGAGCTGAGCACAGCAGAAATACCTGAGGAACTGGCAGCGACAAGTCACAGGTCTCTCAGAGAGGGATAGGTAGGCAGCAGGCAGGGTACAGGCGCTGGCCGGTCTTCAGCAGCAGGTGAACTGGGCAGAGTATAGGATTAGCGGATAACTCTACATACATAGAATATTCCCCGTACAGATCTAATCCTGACAAGACTTAAGACAGGAACAAGAGGGTAATAACAAGAGAGCTCCTTTACAAAGAGTTACATGTAATAATCTGGCGAAGAAACAGGAAAGAGAAAGCTAGAAGTAGCAAACACAATCAAAAGGGAAAAGAGAACAGGTGTGGGAGAATTAGCGTGATTGCTGGTAGAAACAAGGAACAGCTGAGAGTGAGTGAAGGTGCGTGTGGTTATGTGTGTGTGTGTAATAGAGGGTGTGTGTGTGAGTGTGTGCAAGTGTGGCCAGATTCATAACATGTTCCCCCGTCGTGCACAACACCGCTCTTGCCCGATTGGCAGCCAGCCTGGCTGGGTCAGCTCCTCACTCACTCACTCACTGGCGCATCTCCTCACTCAGTGCGGCCCGCGGGTCAATTTTCAAATACCATAGAAATGTTGGTTTCACGGGTTTTACCGCATGTATACCAATTCCAAATGGTAATGATACAGTTTACCGATAGAGGGCGCCTTCTATGCAAAACGCGCTTAGTCGGATCTGCTTCACTACAGTCAACGATGAAGAGAGAGAACCATGAGCGGTAAAAAAAGAAAACTGAATCAAGAGAATCGTACTTTTCAGACAAGATGGGAAACAGATTATCTGTTTACAGAATTCAAAGGTAGACCTATGTGTTTATTGTGTTTGGAAACAAGATCAGTATTTAAAGATTTCAACTTAAGTCGCCATTACAATACCACACACAGGGACAAATATGGAAAGTACACCGGAGCTGCTAGGGCTGCTGTTATAGCTGACCTGAAAAGAAAGCTCAATCAACAACTGAGTATTTTTACTAGAATTACATCCACACAGGAGTCTGCCCTCAAGGCGTCTTACTCTGTGGCACTGGAGCTTGCTAAAGCCAAGAAGCCCTTGTCAGATGGTGAAATGGTGAAGAGGTGTGCAATGGAAATGGCCAAATAATTTGGAGACGAGGATATGGCTAAAAACTTTGAAACTGTCTCCTTGTCCCATCGCACAGTGACACGCAGAATTTTTTACATCCATAATCACGTCGATGGCAAATTGAAACAAGTCATGCACGACTGCAAATAATTCTCATTAGCGTTGGATGAGAGCACAGATGTGACGGATATTAGCCAGCTACTGATTTTCACTAGAACGATTGACAGTTCATTAGTTGTACACGAAGAACTTTTAAAATTGGTGTCGTTGCACAACACTACTAAAGGGACGGATATTTTCAACGCCGTTAACTGTGTTGTGAATGAGTATGGTGGCTTTGACAAGCTGTCAGCCGTCGTTACTGATGGGGCACCTGCGATGCAAGGAAAACACAATGGTTTCGCCGAGCTCCTCAAACAGAGTGAGGTGGACTGTCCTATACTGCACTGCATCATCCATCAAGTGAGTTGTTTTATCTTCAGCTCACTTTTTATGATTATGAATATGGGCGGCCTTATGAGATTAATATGACAGAATATGTGTCGATTTTAGCGCTGAATCTAATCTTTATTTTAATTCTACAGGAGGCTCTCTGTGCCAAGACACTTAACTTCAGTCACGTTATGGATCTGGTGACTAAAGTTACAAATCTCATACGAGGAGGGAATAGGTCTCTCAGGGATGAAATGAGCGCGGCGTATGGGGATTTACAAATGCACACCGAGATTAGATGGATGAGCCGAGGAAAGTGTCTGGAGCATTTTTTTGCGCTGCGCCCTGAAATTCCTGTGTTTTTGGAGGACAGTGTTCGAGGCGATACAAGTGCCTACACCCGAAAACTCAGAGACACAGAGTTTCTTTGCGATATGGCCTTCCTTACGGACGTTACCTCACACCTCAATCACCTGAACACACAGTTACAGGGGCGAGGCCAAACTGTATCCGAGCTTTACGCACACATGAATGCATTTCGGCGTAAATTAGAGCTTTTCAAAGAAGGATTTTCATCCAATCGTCAAAATTTGGCACACTTTCCCGCTTGTGAAGAGATGTCCCTGAATGCAATAAAATTTTTCACAAATACAGAGCCGACATCGAAACACTGCAGCAGCAGTTTAAGTTCCGCTTCCATGATTTCCACGTCATGCAGCCACGAATAGCATTATTCACTGACCCCCTCTCTGCTGCTGTCAGCGAGCAACCCTCCGAGTTGAAGCTTGAACTCTGCGTAATTCAGTCAGACCCGTTTTTTCAAGCAAAGCGCAGTGAGAGGGGAGTTTCATTTTGGAGGTTACTACCAGAGTCCCGCTTTCCACTTCTCAGGGATTTTGCACTGTCAATGGCCAGCATGTTTGGGAGCACGTACATTTGCGAGAGCAGCTTCTCCACAATGAAACATATAAAGTCGAAAGAGAGAAACAGGATCAGCGATGACGTTGTCAGGATACAGGCACATAGACAGAGGTAAGTGAATCACAACACTGCTTTATTCAAAGTGACACAAGTGCAAAGGTGAGTAGGCAAAGTTCAGGTGAAGATTCTGTGATGATCGCTACGTGCAGAGCAGATTCCAGGTGAGCAGATCCTTCTTAAGTTAGTTGGCGGTGAGGACCCTTCGGGCGGCCATGGCGGTGAGGACCCTTCGGGCGGCCATGGCGGTGAGGACCCTTCGGGTGGGCGCCCCCCCAAAATTTTAATGGGGAAATTGACAGGAAAGGGGGGATCCGGCAGCAAAGAGGGTCTTGGGCTGGGCAAGACCAGCGGAGGATCAGTGGGCTCTGGTGCAGGATCAGTGGGCTCTGGCGCAGGATCAGTGGGCTCTGGCGCAGGATCAGTGGGCTCTGGCGCAGGATCAGTGGGCTCTGGCGCAGGATCAGTGGGCTCTGGCGCAGGATCAGTGGGCTCTGGCGCAGGATCAGTGGGCTCTGGCGCAGGATCAGTGGGCTCTGGCGCAGGATCAGTGGGCTCTGGCGCAGGATCAGTGGGCTCTGGCGCAGGATCAACGGGCTCTGGCGCAGGATCAACGGGCTCTGGCGCAGGATCAACGGGCTCTGGCGCAGGATCAACGGGCTCTGGCGCAGGATCAACGGGCTCTGGCACAGGATCAACGGGCTCTGGTGCATCTGGTGCAGGATCAGTGGGCGCTGGCGCAGGATCAGCCGGCTCTGGCGCAGGATCAGCCGGCTCTGGCGCATCATGGGACTCGGAACTGAACGGAACCAGCACATCACGGGACTCAGAACTGGACGGAACCAGCACATCACGGGACTCGGAACTGGACGGAACCAGCACATCACGGGACTCGGAACTGGACAGAACCAGCACATCATGGGACTCGGAACTGGACGGAACCAGCACATCATGGGACTCGGAACTGGTCGGAACCAGCACATCACGGGACTCGGAACTGGACGGAACCAGCACATCACGGGACTCGGAACTGGACGGAACCAGGACATCACGGGACTCGGAACTGGACGGAACCAGCACATCACGGGACTCGGAACTGGACGGAACCAGCACATCATGGGACTCGGAACTGGACGGAACCAGCACATCATGGGACTCGGAACTGGATGGAACCAGCACATCACGGGACTCGGAACTGGACGGAACCAGCACATCATGGGACTCGGAACTGGACGGAACCAGCACATCATGGGACTCGGAACTGGACGGAACCAGCACATCATGGGACTCGGAACTGGACGGGGCCAGCACATCATGGGACTCGGAACTGGACGGGGCAAGCACATCATGGGACTCGGAACTGGATGGGGCCAGCACATCATGGGACTCGGAACTGGATTCATGGGCTGTAGCTGATGTGTGTGTTGCCCACACACACAAAACAGCCATGGACACCACAATGAGCGCTGTGTCTTCCAGAGCAGACTCAAGTGCGGTGTGTTCAGTCTCTGGCGGGCAGGCGATTGGCTCCGGTTCTGGCGAACAGGCGACGGGCTCAGGGTCTTGTTCGAAGACTGGCTCTGGCTCTTGCTCGAAGACTGGCTCTGGCTCTTGCTCGAAGACTGGCTCTGGCTCTTGCTCGAAGACTGGCTCTGGCTCTCGCTCGAAGACTGGCTCTCGCTCGAAGACTGGCTCTCGCTCGAAGACTGGCTCTCGCTCGAAGACTGGCTCTGGCTCTGTGGGCGCAACGTGAAGATCTGGGCTGGGTTGGACCAGCGGCGAAGGAAACTCAGGGCTGGTCTTCGGGCACTGTGTGGTGCATGAAGTCCCCTTCCTCTTCCTCCGTTTCCGAGAGCAAGAGGGCGCTGGACTTACCGGGATCAGTGGGGAAGGCTCTGCGGGACGAGACTTTGGCCGGATGGCTCATCTGGAACCAAGCAGTGACATCAGCGGGAGATCGGCCTGGCTGGAAATCGATCCTGGAAGTCCATGAACTGATCTGATGGCTGGGTTGATGGTTGCTGTGACGTGACGTGCAGGCTTGGGATGACTAACGTGGAATGCAGGCTCGGCGGGGCTGACATGGATTTTGGGATGAATGTGGAGATCGTGCTGGATATCTCCCACGGTGAATGAGGACCCGCACACCCACAGCGTGCGGTCCATGAATTTGATGAGAGGTAGGTTGATATCATCCCACAGCAGTATCTGGGCGAGTGGATCGTCTAACCCGCTCCAGAACTCCTGCTGAAGGAAGCCCTCCTCCCAGCTCCCATCCTGGTAAAGGTGAAGGTAAACTTTAACAAATTCCTCCAGAGTACTACCGTTCTGGCCGAACATAGTGGATTCCGTGGGGTGTGTGGAAGCGCTGTCTTTGGGCAGTGTAGGATCCATAGCGGTATGGGTCAAGCCTTCTGT
The DNA here is from genome assembly GCA_026230005.1 of Gila orcuttii. Lineage (NCBI taxonomy): Eukaryota > Metazoa > Chordata > Actinopteri > Cypriniformes > Leuciscidae > Gila > Gila orcuttii. The sequence goes on along the minus strand of JAPDVR010000002.1, from coordinate 48,381,928 downwards.
CAGGATACAGGCACATAGACAGAGGTAAGTGAATCACAACACTGCTTTATTCAAAGTGACACAAGTGCAAAGGTGAGTAGGCAAAGTTCAGGTGAAGATTCTGTGTTGATCGCTACGTGCAGAGCAGATTCCAGGTGAGCAGATCCTTCTTAAGTTAGTTGGATTCAAACAATCACTGTTCATTGATACGTGTCCTTTTCTATTTCAGATGCAGCAGCAGGCAAGGAGATCTCAGCAGGAATGTGGGACACTCAGACGAATGCCAGATCTCAGGAAACATGGAACCAGGCAGGACTTCTGGGAACAGCGGGACAAGGACACAGAGGTTAGTATTTCAAAGATGAGTATACGTTACTTGGCGGATTCAGGATGATGCGGAGACTTCGGGAGACAATGGGTTATGGTCTATTCCTGTTGGAGGCTTGACCAAAACTGAAGTGTGCGTGAGAGTTTTATAGAGCTGGGTGATGAGGTAATTGATTGTAACCAGGTGCAGGTGAATATTCAGGGGAAAGTGATTGCAGGTGCGCCAAAGAGGATTCTGGGGACTGTAGTGCAAAATATAACTGGTGAACTGTGACAGACGTTCTGTTTCAGCTCATGAGGATTGCCTGCACTAACATTGACATTGACATCCAGTCTATTGTACGCCAGCAGAAGAAACCACAAGTATCTCATTAACTTTAAACTTTTCCCCCCTGTAGGTGAGATATAGCCTATGGTGGAATGTATGCTTCACTTAATACTTTTTTAGTTTTGTGCCATCATTGAATGTTTTTTTGAGAGCCCACAATGTTTGCACTGGAATAATATGTAGCGTATCTGGACAGTCTCACATGACAACCATTCTGAGTCTCAGGAAGGCTTGCCAATTTAGCTTATTTGTCTAAGTTTTGTTACTAGCTTAAGTGCCAGAAAGTCTGGGGTGAGATTGGTTTTCTGATATCATTTACGACTCTGCGATACTCCCCAGAGACCATCGCACCCTCCTCTCGACTCACTTTGGACGCTTCAAAGGAATTCCACGAACCCCCCCCCCGGCTGTGTGCTCAATGCGCGCAGATTCAAACACACACACACAAGAACCTTTCTCCAATATCCTCACTGAAAGACTTTTACTATGATGTATTTGATGTGTTTTTATGTATGTCTGTTTGTCCATGTCACATAGGAATAACTATGATTTTATCGTAGCATAAAGTGAATTATAAATACCTTCATTATGCATTTTAAATATAACTGTATATTCCGTTAGCTTTTACATAGCATTCTTACTACCTGTAGCACACTCGTAGCGTGGACAACGCGAATATGCATAAAAATATAAAGTAAAGTGTAGTTTTGATAGGTTTTACTATCATTGAAGATCGAAATGTCTTTCGACTGTAACCCCTCTCCACACACACACACCTAAGGAGCTTGCGCTCTTAGACAAAGAGTAATAAAAACTAAATTCCCACCTGTGACTTCCAACTCTCCGATTGGCCAAGCCGACAGGAAAAGGCTGGATTTCTCCAAGGTGATAAATATCGGCGCGCTCCACTCTCTCGCTCTCTCACCCTCTCTCCTCCTCCTAGCATCATGTAACGGATCCGCGATTTCCCCTCAGGGGATCTTTTCCTTTGTTTCTTTAAGTTTTTATTTTCCATTTTCGAATTCTCCTTTGTTCATTTACACCAACGAGTGAAATGAACTTAGTCTGAATCATCAACCGGCAACTTCACCTCAAACGGACATTCAAAATCGCCGCTCTTGGCTCGCTCTGGAAGATCGAGTGAATGTGACGCTCCCAGGATCGAGACACACACGCCTTCTTCATATCAGCCACACAACGGAGCTAATGTGCAAGTATTTTCGTTTACTAAGCTTTCATAGCAGTAAGATTGGTTTACCCCCGTTTGGGGTGATATTGTGGTCTCTCAGAGGGTTTTGTCCAGGTGAATTTTGCAAAACTGTGATCCTTACGGATCTCTCTCTCCCTCTCCCTCTCTCTCTCTCTCTCTCTTGCTTCTCCTCTCTTCGCATCATCATGTAACTGCTCCGCGTGATCCCCCCTCCGGGGATCTTTTCTTTTGTTTGTTTAAGTTTTATTTTTCCTTTATACTTTGTTCATTTCCTCAGATGAGTAAGTGAACTTAGCTTGAATCGTTTCTTTGGTAATTTTACGTCCGAGACCTGTAAAACTTCGTTCGAAAGTGCGCGCTCCAGACCATCTGCAGATCACGTGACGCTCCTACGACACACACACACACACGAAACGAGGCCGCACACCCACGCAGCCGTTTCCAGCAACAAAGAGAACCATGTGCAAGTATAGTCGTTTTTCGAGTGTTCAGAGCATTAAGATGTGTTTTTCGTGTTTCTAAAAGGTTTTAAGGTCTGTAATTTGCCACTGATCCTTCCAGATTCTCTCTCTCTCTCTCATTCTCTCTCTCTCTCTTTATTGATGCATTATTTTCCATTGTCGTTGCCATTATTGTTTTTGTAAATACATTTATTGTAACGTTAGTAACTGTATACGTAGTTTTCCTTTATTAAATGCATTATATTCATTTATTGATTCTGTCTTTCGCTCACATACAATTCCCTTTAATGTATAAAGATCCAAAGCTACGTGCTTTACAAATTTAGTGATAGCCTACTTAAAGAATCGTTATAGAACAGGAAGGCTGTTTCTTCTGGCCAGAGAAATAGCTTCTCCTGAAAGTCTATAAAGTAGGATAATTTTGTGAGGTTTGATTGAGATCGAATGATCAGGTTTTTGCTGGACAAAAAGATGATTCGGTCACAAATTAATCCCCTTAAAGATTATCCCAACGATCGATCTATGATAGGCATAATTGATATATTAAATATTTAATTATAATCCGTTTTGATTAAGTATTGATATACAATTGAGCTAATTTTTAACCTGCCTGTAAAATATCTACATAGGCAATTAATTATAATCATTTGTGTTAATTGCCTAGGTACATATATGAATGCAGATGCAGGGAAATATTATCCCTTTTAGGGAGATTTAACATGTAAGACTGATCTAGTCAAGTCAAGTCAAGTCATCCTCATTTATATAGCGCCTTTAACAACGCAGATTGTTTCAAAGCAGCTGTACAGAGATAAACATATAATTTAAGGTAACAGAGATTGGTTTAGTTTAATAGTGGTTCTTGAATAATGTTTTTTTCCAGCTAAAGTTAGTTTTGATTGATTCACTTCCGTCTAAATGATCATTTGTTATTAAATTAAGGGCCGCTAAGACGACACCGTTCTCTCTAAACAGACTTTAAAGTGAACCTGTGATAGACGCTGATGGCGTTCACATGCGCATTAAGAATTGATTCTATAGTTATGTACGTTTGAATATATGTGGGCAGGTTTGTAATTCCTTACAAACCATGCCTACACAACCTACTTGTCTATAAATTTTGATGCAGAATTTTATTTTATCTTATCACTTCGGGTAGGTACGCGAACCGAAAAATTCCACTAGGCTTTATCTGTAGAGTGGTATAGGGATCCTCCATAGGGAGAGGCTAGTTGGCACTTCAGCACTGCATTGTCATCGGGTCCAGGCGAAGGTCCTTCGTCAGATCTGGAAACGGCCTGCATCCGGCAGGCTGCGGCAAAACCTCGGGATAAACAAAGACACTAATATTAGCGTAGATGCCATTCTTCTTATGATGTAACGAGTACATCAGGATTTAAGGGAAGTGTTCCCAGTTCCGGCTGACCTAATCTAAGCAGCCTAATATTGAATTATAAAAGTCTATAGAGTGTTATGTGAATGCTAGGTCAAAGAGATGTGTTTTTAGTCTAGCTTTGAACTGACAGACTGTGTCTGCTTCCCGGACAATGTTAGGAAGATTGTTCCAAAGTTTTGGTGCTAAATAGGAAAAGGATCTACCGCCAGCAGTCGATTTAGATATTCTAGGTATTATCAACTGGCCAGAATTTTGAGATCGCAATAGACGTGAAGGAGTATAATGCGTTAAGAGCTCGCTCAAGTACGGCGGAGCTAAACCATTTAGTGCTTTGTAAGTAATCAGCAATATTTTAAAATTTATACAATGTTTAATAGGGAGCCAATGCAGTGTTGACAGATCCGGGCTAATATGGTCATACTTCCTGGTTCTGGTAAGAACTCTAGCGGCTGCGTTTTGAACTAGCTGTAGTTTGTTTATTAAGCGTGCAGGGCAACCACCTAGCAGAGCATTACAATAATCTAGCCTTGATGTCATGAACGCATGAACTAATTGTTCCGCATTTGTCAATGAGAGCATATGGCGTAATTTAGATATATTTTTAAGATGGAAAAATGCGGTTTTACAGACACTAGACACGTGACTTTCAAATGAAAGATTGGTATCAAAGAGCACACCCAGGTTCCTAACCGACGACGAGGACTTAACAGAGCAGCCATCAAGTGTTAGACGGTATTCTAGGTTATTACGTGTGGAAGCTTTTTGTCCAATAATTAGAATCTCTGTTTTTTCAGAATTTAGTAGTAGGAAATTACAAGTCATCCAATTTTTCATTTCAACTATGCATTCCGATAATTTTGTGAATTGGTGAGTTTCATTAGGTTTGGAAGAAATATAGAGCTGAGTATCATCAGCATAACAGTGAAAGCAAATTCCATGTTTCCTAATGATATCTCCTAAAGGTTGCATATACAGAGTAAAAAGCAGCGGTCCGAGAACTGAGCCTTGTGGTACGCCATACTGAACTTGTGATCGATAAGACATCTCTTCATTTACTGCTACAAACTGATAGCGGTCAGATAAATATGATTTAAACCATGCTAATGCAATTCCACTAATGCCAACATAGTTTTCTAGTCTATCTAAGAGAATGTTGTGGTCAATGGTGTCAAATGCAGCACTAAGATCAAGTAACACTAATAGAGAGATACAACCAGGATCGGATGATAAGAGCAAATCATTTGTGACTCTAATGAGAGCAGTCTCAGTGCTATGGTGCGGTCTAAATCCTGACTGGAAATCCTCGCAGATATAATTTCTTTCAAGAAAGGAACATAGCTGTGAGGATACTGCTTTTTCTAATATCTTTGATAGAAAAGGTAGATTTGAGATCGGCCTGTAACTGACTAATTCTATAGGATCAAGTTGCGTTTTTTTAACAAGCGGTTTAATCATAGCCAGCTTAAAGGTTTTTGGTACGTATCCTAGAGACAAAGACGAATTAATGATGTTAAGAAGAGGATCTATGACTACTGGAAGCATCTCTTTCAATAGTTTAGTCGGTATAGGGTCTAACATACATGTTGTCGATTTAGATGATCTAACGAGTTTGCAAAATTCTTCCTCTCCTATAGCAACAAATGAATCAAATTTTTCCTCAGGGAGACTACACTGCACTGTCTGATGCGATACTGTAGTAGACGGTTGCATAGTTATAATTTTGTCCCTAATATTATCAATCTTATAAGTGAAGTAGTTCATAAAGTCATTACTCCTGTGTTTCTTGGAAACTTCTGGGCTTGAAGCTTTCTTTTTCGTTAGTGTAGCCACTTTTTCAAATAAATACCTAGGATTATGTTTATTTTCTTCTAATAGGGTTGAAAAATAAGCAGATCTAGCAGCTTTTAAAGCCTCTCTGTAAGCAATCGAGCTCTCCTTCCATGCAATCCGAAATACCTCTAGTTTTGTTTTCTTCCAGTTGCGCTCCATTTTTCTGGCTGCTCTCTTAAGGGCCCGGGTGTGCTCGTTGTACCACGGCGTTGGACTATTTTCTTTAATCTTCTATAAGCGCAACGGAGCAACTGTGTCTAAAGTGCTGGAAAGGAGAGAGTTAAAAGTTTCTATTGCAATATCTAGTTCTGCTAAGCTATCTGGGATGCTGAGATGACGAAACTGATTAGGAAGATTATTGATAAAGCAATCTTTAGTGGCAGAAGTGATAGGTCTAACATATTTGTAACACGGAGTCGGCTTTGCAGCCTTGGCTAAATGTAATTTACATGAGACTAGATAATGATCTGAGATGTCGTCGCTCTGCTGCAGAATTTCAACAGCATCAACATCTATTCCATGTGATAATATTAGATCTAGAGTATGATTACGACAATGAGTAGGTCCTGACACGTGTTGTCTAACTCCAATAGAGTTAAGAATGTCTTTAAATGCCAATCCCAATGCATCTTTTTCATTATCTACATGTATATTAAAATCACCAACGATTAGAACTTTATCTGCAGTCAATACTAATTCTGATAGAAAGTCAGCAAATTCTTTGATAAAGTCTTTATGATGCCCTGGTGGCCTGTATACAGTTGCCAGCAGAATTCTCAAACTTGATTTATCGTTTACATCATATATTTTTACATTAAGCACTAACACTTCAAAAGAAGTATATTTAAAACTAGATTTTTTAGTGGTTTTGAAAATATTACTATAAATTACAGCAACACCTCCCCCTTTGCCTTTCAGGCGAGGTTCATGTTTATAACAGTAATCATGGGGGGGTGGACTCATTTAAAGTAATGTAATCGTTTGGTTTTAGCCAGGTTTCTGTCATACACAGCTAGGTTATAATCTTAAATCATATCATTAACTATGAGCGCTTTTGAAGTAAGGGATCGAATATTCAGCAACCCAAGCTTTATCATTTGCTCATCTGTACTATATCTATTTTTTATTTGTTGAATATCAATTACATTTTTAACCTTAGATCGGTTTGGACGTTTTTTGGATTTCCAAATTTGGGGAACAGACACAGTCTCTATATGATGATATCTAGGTGAAAGAGGCTCTATGTGATGGGATTTATCTGACCTTGGTGACGCGAGGCCGCTAGCAGACGGTCGGTTTAGCCAGTTTGTCTGCTTCCTGACCTGAGCCCCAGATTGTCATGTTTTGTTTCTAAGTCTATGAGCCAAATTACTAGAGAGAAGAGCAGCACCATCCCAGGAGGGATGAATACCATCTCTTTTCAACAGGTCAGGTTTGCCCCAAAAACTTTTCCAATTGTCTATGAATTCTATATTATTTTGCGGACACCACTTAGACAGCCAGCCATTGAGTGATGACAATCTGCTAACTATCTCATCACTCCTTCGAACAGGAAGGGGGCCAGAGCAGATTACAGTGCCTGACATTGTACTTGCGAGTTCAATCACCTCTTTAATATTAATTTTGGTGATCTCCGACTGGCGGAGTAGAACATCATTAGTGCCGACGTGAATAACAATCTTAGAGAATTTACGATTAGCATTAGCCAGCACTTTTAAATTTGCTTTGATGTCAGGCGCTCTGGCTCCCGGCAAACATGTGACTATGTTGGCTGGTGTCTAGGGCTGGGACAGTTACCGCATTACCGCATTACCGCATTACCGCGGTCACGTGACTCCAACCGCGGGTCTGAGCTCGTCACCGTCATCACCACAAAAAAAAATAAATAAATAACCTTGGCCTGCACATGTGTGCACGTTGTGTCTAATGACATGGATTCATTGATTCTAATGACATTGATTATGTCTAATGATATTGTGGCTTACATGGATTCAAGGTTTTCTAAACAAAACTTATCATCAAAAGATGGAGCAAATCCGACCTTTCGCGAGTTGAGGAGCGCAATGTTCCATGACGCATAATAACATTCCATTCGTATTAGAGATGCGCGGATGGGCTATTATTATTTCATCCGCAACCGCATCACAAAACTCATCATCTGTCCGCCATCCACCCACACCAACGTTTTTTGATAAATTTTCGAAACCGCATCCGCGGCGCTGACTGTTTTAAGGTCTATGAGCAATGCGAGGCGCTGCTGCGGCAAGGCTAGAAAGCTCTTGGCTGTTCTAGAAAGAACACTGATCCAATGCAGCAAAGATATTTAAAGGCTAAGTCCCTAGTATATTGGCTATGTTGTATCCCCAGAATATCAGCAGTGAACTCCGTCTCCGATCGGCGCCCAGGGATAAATATGAATAAGTAAATAGCCTATAACGCACATCGGCAAACCTGACCTTACCTGACTAGGCTACTGTAGACTAAAATGTTATCTATTAACATGGTTATTTAAAGCGGTCAACCGCGGTTAGAAAAAATCCATACCGCCCCAGCCCTACTGGTGTCCCTATTTTCACGTTCCGTGTGATCAAATCACCAATTACCAGGGCACAATCAACAGAATTCTCAGTGGGTGTTTAACTGAGCGGGGCAAATCGATTTGTTATGGCAATCGGAACGGAAGAGTGGTTTTTTGATCCGCGACTAGAGCGATCTCTCACTGTCATCCATTTGCCTTGCTGCACAGGCAATAATTCAGCCGGAACCGAATCATGTAAAGAGTTCACTATGCTAGGCGCATCCAAAATAGTATCTAAAGCTCTAGCACACTGACTATCCTCAATTAAAGTTTGGATGCGTGTTTCTAATTCTGAAATCTTCTCCATCAGCCTGACTGTCTCCTTGCATTTATCACATATAAACCCTATATTGCCGACGGGGAAGGCTATGCTAAACATGTAACATGAAGTGCAGGTGACAATAACAGGACAAGACATTACTCACCGTGTTTGTTGACTGATTCTTACTCACCTGGGCTTTTTATGAACTCAGAGGCGCGGGCGCGCAAGAGAAAAATAAATAAATAACTGAGCGCACGGGTGGTGCGTTAACAGGCTAGCGAGTTACTAGCGTGTTGTGCTAACAATAACGGAAGCTAGCGATGTCAGGTTAATCTGAGATGTTGTCTAAGCTGTATTTAGTAGTATAAACAACTAGAAATGGTTGTAAATTATGGTTCAAAACAGAAAGAAATACAAAGCTAATACGAGGCTTAGACGGAGCTTACAGCCTCGAAGCAAACAAAACACAGCAGGCAGCTAGGCAGACAGGAGCAATCGATCAGGATCAGCAATCCATCTAATCCAAACATGTATGAATAATTATTAATTAACAATTATTAATTATGATATGCAAATTCCCCCACGGATTAGATCCGCCCCTGAGTCTTTACAGTTTGGTGGAGAATGCAGGCACATTTTAAACTTGTTTTATGAGCAAATTCAGTTTCAATCTATGTATATATTGTTTATTACATTTTTTATGCGCGCTCCAGTGAGAAGTCGCAACGCGAACTCACTGAAGAACTGGGTATAGGCACAAAGCCGATCTCAGTTAAGCAAATTGACTCTGTGAAATATGTTTAACATGTAAACACTGTTAATTGCTAAATTAAACTGCAGTTTATAATATTATACCTGTCCCTGTAAAGACGAAGCAAACTCTTTGCAGCTGGTACATGTTAATATTATTTAAACGCCTGATAAAGACGAGAATCTCTTCATCAGAGCAAGACGTAAATCTGATCGAGAGCGAGTTTACTCTGTTCAGTAGTAGGAAGGCCTTACATAATGTCGCTATTGAATTCGTGGTTAACCCAGTGATATTCAACAAAAACGGTAAACTCCTGGTCAAAAATTGGTTTAGCTACCCAATTAAAGATCTGATACATTTAAACGTAAATCTAATACATAAAAATGTTTATGTGAGTAACAACAGACAGAAATTCCTGTTGTTTCACATCTGCGTGTTTTCACAGCAAAAAAAAAAAAAAACCTGTTTCACGCTCTTGTGCACTATAGCACCGAAAGATCCACAGAGATCTGCTTGTTTATTTGTGATTTATTGCAGGAAATCAGCGCACGACGCGAGCTGAAAGCTCTTCGTTTGAATCACATTAAAGTTGGTTGTAATTCCACTTGCTAAACACCAGAGGGCGTCCTTTAAGTCTCAAATTACGCCCCGCCTTCTGACTTCAGCCTGCATGAGCGCAATTACGCCATCTCGTGGCCGTTTCAGATAATGCTCTCTTTACTGCTGAATTCATTTCCCTGTGAATTAGCCTGTCTAAATTCTCAATAATTATTTGCATTTACAGCTTTGGTCGTGCGAATATTATTTTGTGGTAGAAAAATTTTTCTGCTTTTGACTGGTACATTTACTTTGAGTTTGGTTCAAAACAAGATTTGAATTAAAACTTAAACTAAATCCCAGCACAGCCAGAGAGAGCCCACTTGGAAGTCCCCCACCTAGTGGCCGCCGCCTTTTAAGTCGGCTCACTCAACTCTCCTTGTCTCTCTGTCCAATTCTGTTTGAATTGCCTATTTCTACTTTTCTCTTTTGACTATTTTATAGTTATTGATGATACTTTACTGTTATCGTTAATTATTATAAAATTGTATCCTGATTTCTCAATCTCCTTTCACGCTTATTTTAATTTGGTTTTAAACCAGTGTAAATTTACGTCGTGTTTGCCTGTCAGCCATTGATATCCATGTGGAGGAAACAGCGCCACCCTGTGGCCTTCCTCACTAAGTCGGTATCACGCTTTTCCTCCTTTCACTCTGTTTTGAATTGTGCATCTATCTCATCTTCCTCTTTTGATTATTTTATAGTTATTAATGATACTTTACGGTGTTATTAGCTATTATAGGATATCATTCTGATTTCCCCTTTAATTCTTTCCTGCTTGTTTTAAATTTAAACAAGTTTTGAATTTTGAATTTGAATCAAGTGTTCTGTTTACCCAGGCAAAGCACGGAGAAGGAGTACGCCCCCTTGTGGTGAAAACCCACTACTGCGGCCTGCTTCTTCTACCGTGTTCCAATCCTGTCTCTTCCTGTTTTTGATTTTTAGTATTTTTCCTCTCTTTTGGGTTAGGTTATTTTGATATTTTACCAACATTATCATAATTCCCTCTTGTTTATTATTTAGTAAAACCTTCGACTCTTAGTGCTACATAAATAATTACTCAATTTAGTTTAAACAAACAAGTCTTAATTCACTTTAAGCTTCCCTTGTTCATCCTTTGTGTATCTATTGTAGGACTCCCTGGGTGATTTGAAGTCATCTCTGGTGGTGTTCCGGCCAGCAAGGTTGTCCGACCAGCGTTACCAACACTGGCTGTGCGTGAATCTCGGTTTCTTTTATCTCTGTCCGTCGTTGCGGCCCGCAGTGCTGACATCAGCAATTTGGCACTCCAAAGGTAGTCAACCAGTCCAGCCGACACAAAAGGTAATTTCTGGGACCAGTACCTAAACCGGGGTCTAAAAAGAGGCCACTCCTTCTGGAGGGTTCTGGGGAACAGCCCAATTTTGTAGTGTTGTCTGGCGGTTGACATCTTGGCGTTGCCGAGTTGTGTTTAAAGTCACCAAGGCTGTTTGGGAGGCCGCAACGCGACACAGAGTAACGGAGGGCCGAGGACACCGCGGTTGAGTGTTTGGGAAGTGCCAGGGAGGTTGACCATGCCACTGGTTCTCACCGGAGTGGACTCAATTCACCGCAGGTAAACTAAATTTAATAAACCCATTCCACCTACTATGAGCCACAAAATACTAGATATCTCCCGGATATTTTAAGTGTTTGGCCCATCTCGTCTCCAAGCCACACCTTCTTAGGTCGCTATCCCGACAACCCCACTCACCCGTAGGCCCTATCTTAAACCCCATCAGCGGTAGTAGGCTTGGGCCTCCTTATTCTCCCTAACACTTCCAGTGTTAGTATTTATTCCAGTTCATTTCAGACCTATTCATTTTCATTGTTTCCTTTCACTCTGATCTCTTCTATCTTTGTGTTCTGTTGTGATTTGTTTCTTTCATTTCACTTAGAGACAGTAACCTGTGAGAGCCACCAAGGAAGCTAAATAATAGCGACAAACCAAGCAGCCGGTGTCATCACGTGACCCGCTAGGCTACTGCCTGTCAAATCTCTAGTTCGGGTCCTTCGTAGACCCAAGTTAATTGGCTCCGCTAACTGTTTACATCAGTTAGCCCCAAAATTCTCATAAACGGCATAGCCCGAATGAGTATAGCTTGTTAACCTTAGAACGAACTTGCATTGGTCTCTTTGTTTGTGTGTGTTGTGTTCCTCTCGCCCACAGTGAGCCAGTATGTTCCGGTCCTACAGTCATGGTCGAGAGCCATGACGACCTCCTTCCTGCCTAAGGACGCCGACTTGGACACGCTAATGGCCCACGATCCGACGCAGAGCTACGACTACAAAGACTGGGCCGAAACCTCGCTCACACCCTCGTCGCCCAGGCACGGCTCAGAGAAAGGAGCAGCATCAATCTGGAGCAGAAAGCCGCAACGCTAAAGCTTCAAGCGGAGGAGGCCCGGAGGAACCAGGCCCACGCGCAGAGCCGTCTAGATCAACTACTCCGCGAGATCCACGACCAGCGCGGCACAGAGAATGCAACAGACCCAGCGCTACAGAAAGAAGCGGAAAGACTTCAAAAGGCCCTGTGTGATCTTCGTCTCGACACAGACCAAAGAAAGCAAGCGGAGAGAAACGCCAGAGAGGAACTCAACGAGAAACTCCGACAAGGTGAAGCTCTCCTTGCAAGAGCAGAGACTGAACTAAAAGAAAGAGACGCTAAAGCCAAGGCCTGCAAAAACCACTTGCACGCAGCCCGAGCTGAAATCCACGAGCTTACTCAGCAGAGACACAATCTAAAAAACGAACTTGACATTGTTCACAGAGAGCTGAAACACTCTTATAGACTGCAGAATGACCGGGAAGGGGAAACGCACACCACAAAGTTTCCCCTAACCAGCCGGTCCGTACCTTTCAGTCACAAACTCAGATCTGAAAGGGGGGTTAAAATCCCATTGCTCAAGATGTCACCAGCCAGCTTCCAGACAACCCCTGCCGCTAACCACGGCATGGTCCGCGAGAACTTGACAAGCTAGCCAGAAACATCCCTACGTTCAATCCAGACCCTGCAGGAGGTGATGACATTCACTCTTATCTACAGGACATTGACTTTCACTTGCAAACTGTTGCCAACTTGACAGCTTGGGACAATTTGTATGTAAGTGGCCACTGGAGGCCGCTAGAGGTAGTGCATTCTCAGTCAGGTAATTCATGTGACTGGGTTTAAGGCTGTGAGCCCAGGAACCTGTATAACTGATCATTCGTTTTGCACTGGCCTGACTTGTCTCATTTCAGAAGATCAGGGACATGTAAGTTGACTCAGATTGTGAAATCCTGGTGCTGTTCACTTTACAATATTAATTAGTTTATGTATTTCCATTTTTCATGGTGTTTTTGGTCAAGTTTGCTTTGTCTTATATCCACACATTTGTGTGCTGTTTTAGTTCAGAGACCTTCAAGCTAGCGGCTAATTCTGAAAAGCAGCAAATCTAAAACTTGCACCCTTGGTGAGCGGAGTAAGGTGTGTATCATTTGGCTCCATGTATAAAAGGCTTCAAGGATGTAAAATGTCTATTTTGACTGTTATTGGAAATTATTTTGTTGTTTATCTTGTACCAGGAAAGTGTGACGTTAAGATACGAGGACACAAGATGCAAGTAAACTCTTTATTTGAGTGTAATTAAAGAAGGTGATGGTGATTCAAAGTCCAGATGATGCAGGCGGCGGCGCAGGGACTTCGGTGGCCAGACACGGTGAGATGGATGAAGTGCAGGGTGTTCTTGGAGGGTGATGATGAATCCAGACACGAAACAAATCCAACACGAAGAAAACCGGAACACAGGAACTCGAGACGAGACACGAAGCACGGGAACAGGAACAGGTAACATGAAGACTTCATACAACGATCTGACAATGGGAATGAGGAAGTGGTAAGTATTTATAGGAAGTTAGATGAGTGGCAGCTGGTACTGATGAGTGATCGCAGCTGGATGCTGATTGACAGTAACGATCCGGACACACCCACTCACATACTCACACACATGTAAAAAACAAAGCACGAGACTCGAGAGAGACACTGGATCTAAATACCGTGACAGTACCCCTCCCCCTAGGAACGCCTCCTGGCGTTCCCAGGACTCCTTACCTGTCAATTGTAATCATCGATAAGGGAGTGATCCAGAATGTCTCTAGCCGGTACCCAACTTCTCTCCTCAGGACCGTAACCTTCCCAGTCCACCAAGTACTGGAACCCGCGCCCCCTCCGCCTTGAGTCCAGCACACGATTGACCGAATAAGTTGGTTCCCCATCTACGAGCCGCGGCGGGGGAGGAACCGGGGTAGGCGGATTAATACGAGAATGAAATACGGGTTTAATTTTGGATACATGAAAGACGGGGTGAATTCTCCTGTACACTGGAGGGAGTTTGAGGCGGACTGCCACCGGACTAATGATCTTGGTGACAGTAAACGGGCCAATGAATTTGGGAGCAAGTTTATTAGATACGGAGCGGAGAGGAATGTTCTTGGTAGAAAGCCACACTTTTTGACCAACGACGTATACGGGGGGCCTAGACCGGTGGCGATCGGCTTTGGCCTTAGTGCGCAACCCCACGTGGAGAAGAGTCTCACAGGCTCTAGTCCAAGTGCAGTGACACCGCTGGATGAAGGCGTGAGCAGAGGGGACCGCAACCTCGGATTCCAGACTAGGAAAAATTGGTGGCTGGTAACCTACACTACACTCAAACGGAGATAGGCCCGTGGATGACACTGGCAACGTGTTGTGGGCGTACTCCACCATGGAAAGTTGTTGGCTCCATGAGGAAGGGTTCTTGGAAACCAAACATCGTAACGTTCTCTCCAAATCCTGGTTGGCTCTCTCAGTCTGGCCATTGCTCTGGGGGTGGAACCCTGAGGATAGACTGACAGTCGCCCCCAGAAGTTTACAAAACTCTTGCCAAAATTTGGACACAAACTGGGGTCCCCTGTCAGAAACCACGTCTGTCGGGAGGCCATGTAACCGAAAGACGTGGTCAACGACAATCACCGCTGTCTCCTTGGCTGAGGGTAATTTGGGCAAGGGAATGAAATGAGCCGCCTTCGAGAACCGGTCCACTACGGTCAAAACTACCGTATGACCCTGGGAGGGTGGGAGGGCGGTAACAAAATCTAGAGCGATATGGGACCAGGGTCTCGAAGGGACTGGCAGCGGTTGGAGTAGCCCATCTGGGGGTCGATTGGAAGTCTTACCAGTGGCACAGGCTGAGCAAGCCAAAACAAAACTGTGAATGTCACGAGCCATGAGCGGCCACCAGAACCGTTGTTTGACTAAAAACCTAGTGCGATTAACTCCTGGATGACAAGCCACGTTGGAAGAATGCCCCCACTGAATAACGCTGGACCTCAGACCCTCAGGCACAAATAAACGATTCGGTGGGCAACCGACCGGAGGCGTTACCCCTGCTAAGGCCTTCTTGACCTTCGATTCGACCTCCCATACGAGTGTGGAGATGAATAGATTCTCCGGTAAAATGCACTCGGGAGTAGACGGGCGTTCGGAACGGTCAAAAATGCGCGACAAAGAATCGGGTTTGATGTTCTTAGAACCCGGGCGATACGAAAGAGTAAAATCAAAACGACCGAAAAAAAGTGCCCACCGAGCCTGCCTGGAGTTCAACCTTTTAGCAGTTCGAATGTATTCTAAGTTCTTGTGGTCGGTCCAAACGATAAAAGGTACCCCCAACCCTTCTAACCAGTGACGCCACTCCTCCAACGCCAACTTGACTGCCAACAACTCTCTGTTCCCAATGTCATAATTGCGATCGGTAGGTGATAGACGGTGAGACAAAAACGCGCAAGGATGCATCTTGTCGTCTGAAAGAGAGCGCTGGGATAACACTGCTCCTACCCCCACCTCTGACGCGTCGACCTCCACCACGAACTGACGTAAAGGATCAGGGGTTGTCAGAATGGGGGCTGAAACGAAGCAACCCTTCAGTTTAGCAAACGCAGCCTTGGCTGCGTCTGACCACCTGAACGTCGTTCTGGGGGAGGTCAAGGCAGTCAGAGGTGCAGCTAGTTGGCTGAAATTACGAATAAAATGTCTGTAGAAATTGGCGAACCCCAGAAATCTCAGTAGGGCCTTACGAGATTCAGGACTTGGCCACTCTACCACAGCCTTGATTTTCTCAGGATCCATGCGCATTCCCTCAACCGACACAATGTATCCTAGAAATGGAACAGACTGTGCATGAAAATCGCATTTCTCCGCCTTGACAAAAAGCCCATTCTCTAGCAACCTCTGAAGCACTCGTCGGACGTGCTGCACGTGTTCCTGGAGAGAAGAGGAAAAAATCAGTATGTCGTCCAGGTAGACATAAATGAACTGATCTATCATATCTCGCAGCACGTCATTGACGAGTGCCTGGAAGACCGCTGGACTGTTGGACAGCCCGAAAGGCATAACCAAATATTCAAAGTGTCCCCTGGGGGTGTTAAACGCGGTCTTCCATTCATCCCCCTCCCTGATGCGGACCAAATGATAAGCATTACGTAAATCCAATTTTGTGAAGATGGTCGCTCCCTGCAACCTCTCGAAGGCTGAAGACATCAGCGGCAAAGGATAAGTATTCTTTACCGTGATGTTGTTCAACCCACGGTAGTCAATACAAGGTCGCAGAGACCCGTCCTTCTTCCCCACAAAAAAGAACCCCGCCCCCGCTGGAGAAGAGGAAGGGCGGATGAACCCTGTTGCTAGAGAATCAGAAATATATTTCTCCATAGCCTCCCTCTCAGGTGTAGAGAGCAAATATAACTTGCCCTTGGGCGGAGCCGTACCTGGTAATAAGTCTATGGCACAGTCATAGGGACGATGCGGAGGGAGAGAAGCAGCCCGAGACTTACTGAACACCTCCTTCAGGTCCAGATACTCCGCGGGCACGTTAGATAGATCCACTGCCTCCTCCTGCAACACAGGGACAGAAACAGACGGACAGGCAGACACTAGACAAGACTTATGACACTGATTACTCCACGAAGACACCGACTTGAGTTGCCAGTCCACTTTAGGATTGTGCAGAGTGAGCCAAGGGTGACCGAGGACAATGGGTGCAAGGGGGGTGTTCAGGATATAGAAGGAGATGATCTCAGTGTGGTTGCCAGATGTGGTGAGGGTGATGTCTTCAGTGGCAAGCGTGATATTGGGGAGTGTTTGTCCATTGAGTGCGTGTACGGCAATCTGATGTGTGAGGGTCTTGAGGGGAATCTTGAATTGGCGTGCGAATGAGTGATCCATGAAGTTACCTTCTGCTCCGGAGTCCAAAAGTGCTCGACAGTCGTGTGTGAGTGTTGACCACCTCAGTCTTACCGGAAGGAGGGTAGATGTTGATGAGGTCTTCTCGGCGGAGATCCCACCCGATAGTAGCCTCATACTTACTATCGGGCTTGCCCTTTTACCGGACAGCTGTAAGCATAGTGTCCGGTTCCACCACAGTACAGGCAAAGGCCTTGGGACCTCCGCCTTTCCCTCTCCTCCCGGGAAAGCCGAGCTCGACCCACCTGCATGGGCTCGTGATCGTTGACGGGGCTGACCGCGTCCCCGCCTCCAACTCGTGCCCCCTCGGCTCCAGCCGGCTCAGCGGAGCCAGCATTCTTGCGGCTTCTCTTCCGCCGGCCGTCCGGTCGAAAACTCTTTTCATCTCAGCGGAGAGCTCCTGGAATGAGGTGCAGCATGGATCGTCGTTCTCCCACACGGCCGTTCCCCATAATGCCGCTCTCCCAGTCAGGAGGGTTAGCACAAAGGCGACCTTAGAACGCTCAGTCCGGAAAGTCTGAGGCTGGAGGGAAAAATGCATGGAGCATCGGGTTAAAAAGGCTCTGCAAAACTTAGGATCACCTGAATAATGCTCTG
The DNA here is from genome assembly GCA_026230005.1 of Gila orcuttii. Lineage (NCBI taxonomy): Eukaryota > Metazoa > Chordata > Actinopteri > Cypriniformes > Leuciscidae > Gila > Gila orcuttii. The sequence goes on along the minus strand of JAPDVR010000002.1, from coordinate 48,364,339 downwards.
GGGTAGGTAGGCGTGGCTCCGACTGGGATGGGTTCTCCGCTGGTGTGGGAGGAACGGCCGGTGTGGGCGGCGCAGTGGGAGCTCGTAGCTGTTGGATCTGCCGGGTGAGCTCGGACACCTGCGCCACTAACGCCTGAACCGCGCGACCAGTATCGTTTAAATTTTTCTCTTGGATGTCCAGACGAGCCATACTATTATTTAAACAGTCCTCCATGGTCGGTGTTGGTGTACTTGCTGTATCCATTCTTGGTCAGATCGTTCTGTGACGTTAAGATACGAGGACACAAGATGCAAGTAAACTCTTTATTTGAGTGTAATTAAAGAAGGTGATGGTGATTCAAAGTCCAGATGATGCAGGCGGCGGCGCAGGGACTTCGGTGGCCAGACACGGTGAGATGGATGAAGTGCAGGGTGTTCTTGGAGGGTGACGATGAATCCAGACACGAAACAAATCCAACACGAAGAAAACCGGAGCACAGGAACTCGAGACGAGACACGAAGCACGGGAACAGGAACAGGTAACATGAAGACTTCATACAACGATCTGACAATGGGAATGAGGAAGTGGTAAGTATTTATAGGAAGTTAGATGAGTGGCAGCTGGTACTGATGAGTGATCGCAGCTGGATGCTGATTGACAGTAACGATCCGGACACACCCACTCACATACTCACACACATGTAAACAACAAAGCACGAGACTCGAGAGAGACACTGGATCTAAATACCGTGACAGAAAGTGTATGTGTAAAGTGAGAAAATTATTTGTGTTTACTTCTAGTTTTTACGGTGCTCACGCTGATCGTGGAAGAATAAAAAATTACTGCACCCGTTAGAGACTCTGCCATTTATTAAGGAGCCAAGGGCCGCAACAGTGAAAACTTATCGCTGAGTCATCCACCAATGCAGACGACTTCATCAGCCAGTGGACACAAGATCATCTGATGTTTGCACGCCAATATATGGATGCCACAGCTGCAGTGAGAGATTTTGTCTGACTAAGTGGGTAAAACTAATCGCAGATACACATACAGGAGCACTACATTAAAGTCAACGGGTTTTAAAGGACTATGTGCTCAGCTAATTCATCACATGGGACATTGGACCTCTAGAGAAATCAAGAACTGCCATTTTCTAAATAATTCCAAGAAGGGTTTTGAACGTGTAATACAAATACGGTAAATGCTAGATCCATAGGGTTGACCAGTACAAAGTCTAAGAGTGTGGCTAAGGTCAACGTCATCTCATAAGATTTTAATTCCTGAACCTAACAATATCTGAGGAGCAAAATTGTCTGACTGAAGATTATCAGCAGTATTCTGGTTTATGACGTTCAGTAGCTGTTTCTGTTTAATCTCCTTGATGTGTCCACAAAGTGTAAATGTCTGATGTGAGTGGTAATATATAGTTTTAAAGATAAGTTAAAGCCACTATTCATCCAAATTTGAGTCTAGACATAAGACACTCTAAGGCCTTAAAGTACAAACAGATCCGTTTAGACCAACAAGATGTCATCACCTGCTGAGGAAATAGACAAGTTTCAGAAGCACGACAAGTCAGGTCGAGCTCCCGTGACCATAGTTTAACAACAAAGGGTCAAGAATTACGTGATTAGGAAGCAAAGAGGAATGAAAAGGCATTCAACAAAGCCTATGATTCTTCGAAACATACAGCAAAGGAATTCAGAGTTAAATTGAAGGCTTTCTGCTTATCTGAGGACCTTGATAAAATTCAAACTAACATTAAGTCCAAACAAGCTATAGTACATCAAAAGTATGAGCCCATTCGACGCAACCATACCACTACTCCTGATATTGTCAAAAGAATGGATGCATCTGACACTCTTACAGCTGAGATTTGTGACCTTGTCAGTAAACGACTTGAGAACTTAGATTGAGGCTTTCAATGACCAACTAGAGAAAGAGAGTGTGAGAATAGCGCTGAATAAGGATGAGTATGAGTCAGTCTTTGGAAATATGAAAACAGAAACAATAATTTCAGAGTCATCACAAGGATCCAGCAAACACTCAAGCGCCACCTCCAGGTCCTCTAGCAAACGTGCAGATGCAGAAGCAGAACTGGCCGCAAAGGTAGAACAGGCAAAAGCCATGCAAAAAATACACTTTCAACAGGCGAGACTTGACAAACTGGAGAGTGAATGGAAACTCAAGGAAACACAGATGCTAGCAGAAATCAAGCAAAAGGAGGTTGAAATGAAACTAAAGCTAGACGAGGAAAAAACAAGGTTACAACAGCTACAAGCGGACGATGAAGTGAAGGTAGCAGCGGCTCGGGTGAGAGCGTACAACAATTTTGAGGGTTTTGAAAACTTTGAGGAGGAGACTGACCATAAAACTCAGTATAGTGGGCACAATGGTGGACTCAGAACCCCACCAAATCCACAAGCAATGCCATTCCAGCCTCATCCCGCACACTCAGAGGTGCCAGTAGCTCAGGAGGTAAGCCTAGCCCAGGCAATTGCAAGCTCACTTACCCTAAGCCGTCTACCTGTCCCGGAACCAACCACGTTTACTGGGGATCCCTTAAAGTTCATAGACTGGAAGATATCCTTTATGGCTCTAATCGACCAGAAGCCTCTCCCAGCTAGTGAAAAAATGCTCTATCTAAAGAGTTATCTTGCTGGTGAAGCACGCAAAGCCGTTGAAGGATTTTTCTACCGGAATTCAGAGAAGGCATATCAAGGTGCCTGGGCAGTCTTACAAGATAGGTATGGAAGTCCATTTATTGTCCAAAGGGCCTTCAGAGACAAGCTCATGAAGTGGCCAAAGATAGCTGTAAATGACCCTATTGCATTAAGAGAGTTTGCAGATTTCCTTCAAGGTTGTGTTGAGGCCATTCCTCATGTTAAGGGCCTGGGTATTCTAAATGATTGTGAGGAAAATCACAAGCTCCTTAAAAAGCTGCCTGAGTGGATGGTGCGCAGATGGATGGAGTCGTATTGTTGTGGAAGAGCTAGACAGATCTGGAGACTATCCAACGTTAAAAGCATGGACGAGAGGCTTCCAAAGAGGGCCAAGGCGCTCAACACAAGCACTCAAATGAAAAACTCCACCTCAGGAACTCTGGAAAACGTGAAACCAAGGCCACCTTGCTTAGTTTGTAAAGACGAAACACATGGTGTTGTTAAGTGTCAAACCTTTGCAGCAAAGACTACAGATGAAAAGAAGGCCTTTATCCATGAAAACCACCTGTGTTTTGGGTGCTTAAGAAAAGGTCACACAACCAAAGACTGTAAAAGGCGACACACCTGCAGTACATGTGGTAGACGTCATCCAACCTGCTTGCACCTAGAAAGAAACACAAACCCTGTCAGATCTGCAAGCAATGATCCCGTAGCCACAGGAGACCATGGAAGCAAGGAAATTCACAAGGTAATGGCCCATGCATTGACACAGCACGTTTCTGCCACCTCTAGCATTGTTCCAGTTCTTGTGTCATCAACAATAAAGCACCAGAAAGAAATTCTCACTTATGCTCTACTCGACACACGGAGCGACTCAACGTTCATCTTGGAAGATTCGGTCACCGAACTAAATGTGAACACTCAGTCAGTGCAACTTAAACTCAGCACAATGACAGCTGTCAACACAGTCATAGCAAGCAAGACTGCGTATGGTCTACAAGTTCGGGGACTCAACTCTGAAACTTACATCCAACTACAGCAGACCTACACACGAGACTTCATCCCAGTCGACAAGTCTCACATTCCTACAAAAGGTACAGCGCTTCAGTGGCCTCATCTGAAACATCTTATAAACAAGTTACATCCACTCCAAGATTGCGAGGTTGGATTGCTAATTGGTTATGATTGCCCGTCAGCACTAGCTCCCTTGGAGGTCAACACAGGTGGTGAAAATGAACCTTTAGCGCAAAGGACAATGCTTGGCTGGAGCATTATAGGGTCCGCCAATCCCCACTTGGATAGACAAGGAAACGAGAGCTTTGTGCATTGTGTTTCAGTGAAAGAGGTGCCAGTGGCCACCGATGTGCTGAAAGTGCTAGAATCAGACTTCAATGAGAGGAGTTATGAGGACAGGTACGTGTTGCAGGATGACGTTCATTTTATGCAGCTCCTTAGTGATAACATTAAGCAGAAAAAGGATGGACATTTTGAGATTCCCCTCCCTTTCAAGGGCAGTTGTCCACCAGCTCTCCCTAACAATAAGAAGCTGGCTACTGTTCGGCTGCAACATCTAAAGAAGAAGTTAAAAGCCAACAAACAGTATTTCGACCATTACACCGCCTTCATGGAAGAAACTATCAAGAAAGGTGATGCCGAGCCAGCTCCTCCATTCTTGGAGGGAGAGACTGTGTGGTATATTCCACATCACGGGGTGTACAACCCCAAGAAGCCAGGCAAATTAAGAGTCGTGTTTGATTGCTCGGCAAAGTTCCGGGGGATTTCTCTAAACGACACTCTACTCACAGGCCCCGACCTAATTAACTCTTTAGTAGGAGTCCTTTGTCGCTTTAGAAGGGAAGCAGTTGCTGTGATCTGTGACATCGAGAGGATGTTCCACCAGTTCAGTGTCTCACCCGAAGTTCGCAACTACCTAAGGTTCCTCTGGTGGGAGGGTGGATTGTTAGTAACAGAACTGCAGGAGTATAGAATGACAGTCCACATTTTCGGTGCTGCGTCCTCCCCTGGATGTGCCAATTTTGGTCTTAAGTATCTGGCACAGCAACACAAAGTTGACCACTCGACAGCTTCAGTATTTGTGGAGAAGAACTTCTACGTGGACGATGGGTTAACCAGTGTTCCAACAATCAAGGAAGCTAAGGAACTAATTGTCGAAGCACAGAAACTGTGCAAAAGTGCAGGTCTACGTCTGCACAAGTTTAACTCAAATCAAATGGAGGTCCTCTCCTGTGTGGCACCCTCAGAAAGGGCAGTAACCACTGATCCTCTCAACCTTAATCCAGACGCAACACCAGAAGGACACATACTGGGCATTCAGTGGTCATCAGAAAATGACACATTCAGCTTCAACATTGACGCAAATGACCACCCCCCAACTCGCCGTGGTCTATTGTCAGTCGTTGCATCTCTGTATGACCCACTCGGGTTTGTAGCTCCCTTCACTTTGAGTGGCAAGTGCATCCTGCAGGAGCTATGTCGTAGAGGTATTGGATGGGACGATCCTATTCCTGAGAACCTGCGTTCACGGTGGGAGGAGTTGAAGAATGGTTTACAGAGGTTAAATGAAGTTACCATACCCAGATGTTACCATCCTCAAAACTTTGGTAAAATTGTTAGGGTGGAACTGCACCACTTCTCAGATGCCAGTAATGCAGGATATAGTTCATGTTCCTATCTCAGATACAAAAACGACAAGGACGAGGTTCATTGCAGTCTTGTAATGGCCAAAGCGCGGGTTGCACCTACGAAGATCACAAGCATGCCAAGATTGGAACTCTCAGCCGCAGTCACCGCAGCCAGGATGAGTATTATGCTGAAGGCAGAACTGGAGATGAAAATTGAACAAGAACTCTTCTGGACAGACTCACAAGTAGTGCTGGCTTACATCAACAATGAGGCACGAAGGTTCCATGTGTTCGTGGCAAACCGTGTTCAATTGATAAGAGAGATTACAGACCCAAATCAATGGAACTACGTAGATACAGCACAAAACCCGCCTGACCATGCCTCTAGAGGTCTTCATGCAGCAGACATCTCTTCGACTCGCTGGTTATCAGGGCCCAAGTTTCTATGGGAACAGGAAGTGATACCTACACCTAGGCCTTCAACCGAGCTGCTCACAGGTTATCCCGAAGTTAAATCGATTCAAGTGTTTGCAACTCAAGTCAGTGACTGGAACGATATTCTAAGTCGCCTGAGCCGGTTTTCCACCTGGACAATGCTTGTTAAGGTGGTTCCAAGAATCAAAAGACTAGGATCTAAGCTAAAATATCACGGTGAAACTGTGACCGTCGAGGAACGTAGGAGGGCTGCTGAGGTGGTAATTCAGCTCGTCCAGCAGCAAGCCTTCCCTCAAGAGCTAAAGGCACTGCAAAGGAGCCCTCATGGGGACATAATTCCAAGTTCCAGTCCTCTTCTTTGTCTCGACCCCATTCTGGATGGGAGACTTCTTCGCGTTGGCGGAAGACTTAAGGGATCATCCCTCAGTCAAGAACTAAAGCACCCCATCATTCTCCCAAAAGACAGTCACATCACCAAGCTTATCCTGTCACACTACCATGCCCAGATCTGCCACCAGGGTCGGAGCCAGACCTTAATGGAACTCAGGTCAAATGGATTTTGGGCCATTGGTGGGAGTAAACTAGTCGCCTAGTTAATACATAGATGTGTCAAATGCCGGAAGCTCAGACGACCAGTTGAGGAGCAACGAATGTCTGAACTCCCCAGAGAACGCTGGGAAGTCTCAGCTCCCTTCATGTTCTGCGGTATGGATTGCTTCGGCCCATTTATCACCAAGCGAGGTCGCAAAGAGTGCAAAAGATATGGACTCATCTTCACTTGCCTGTCTTCTCGAGCAGTCCATCTTGAAATGCTTGAAGACATGTCCACGGACGCCTTCATTAACGCTTTAAGGTGTTTTATTAGCCTTAGAGGAGCTGTTTGCCAACTCTGCTGTGATCAGGGCACAAACTTTGTGGGTGCGAAGAATGAGTTCAACGAAGCCCTCAAGCAATGTGACACAGAGGCACTGGAAGCCTTTCTGGCGGATAAACAGTGCGAGTTCATTCTCAATGCTCCTTCAGCGAGTCATGCAGGTGGTGTGTGGGAGCGACAAATTCGGACCATCCGCAATGTGCTGAATGTTACGATCGCTCAGTGTTCCGGTAGACTAGATGATGCCTCCCTTAGAACGCTGTTCTATGAAGCTATGGCCATTGTAAACAGTCGCCCATTAAACATTGAAGGAATCAATGATCCTATGGCACCAGAGCACCTGACTCCAAACCACCTGATCCTGATGAAAGCTAAAGTCGCCTTACCACCTCCCGGAAAGTTCGTAAAGGAAGATGTGTACGCCGCAAAAAGATGGCGCAGAGTACAATATTTATCTGAACAGTTCTGGAGCCGGTGGAATAAAGAATACCTCCTGAATACATCCATTAGGCAAAAGTGGCATGTACGGCGGTGCAACTTGAAAGTGGACGACATAGTCATCATAAAGGAAGATACACTCCCAAGGAATCAGTGGCAACTAGGACAAGTGGTTGAAACTACAGAAGGGTCAGATGGCTTAGTTCGTCGGGTAAAGGTACAGGTTGGGGATCGGAAACTAACACCGAAACAGAACCACCGATGTAAGCCCTCAATCATTAAAAAGGCCGATCCAAAAGCTGGTGCTCCTCCTTGAAAACAATTAATGGTCTGTCAAGCTTAAGTACACTTACATCAGACATGTTGATTAAATGGTTTTATTCAAGGTGACCCTATTTTTATTTGTGACCTATAGCTCTATACTTAGGCAGTTATAGAACTCTAGAAATCATGTATGAGTAACTGTTTTGTTTTCCATGCTAAGTTCATTTATCATAACATGATTGGTGGGAGTGTAAGTGGCCACTGGAGGCCGCTAGAGGTAGTGCATTCTCAGTCAGGTAATTCATGTGACTGGGTTTAAGGCTGTGAGCCCAGGAACCTGTATAACTGATCATTCGTTTTGCACTGGCCTGACTTGTCTCATTTCAGAAGATCAGGGACAGGGACAAGATGTCACCAGCCAGCTTCCAGACAACCCCTGCCGCTAACCACGGCATGGTCCCCGAGAACTTGACAAGCTAGCCAGAAACATCCCTACGTTCAATCCAGACCCTGCAGGAGGTGATGACATTCACTCTTATCTACGGGACATTGACTTTCACTTGCAAACTGTCGCCAACTTGACAGCTTGGGACAATTTGTATGTAAGTGGCCACTGGAGGCCGCTAGAGGTAGTGCATTCTCAGTCAGGTAATTCATGTGACTGGGTTTAAGGCTGTGAGCCCAGGAACCTGTATAACTGATCATTCGTTTTGCACTGGCCTGACTTGTCTCATTTCAGAAGGTCAGGGACATGTAAGTTGACTCAGATTGTGAAATCCTGGTGCTGTTCACTTTACAATATTAATTAGTTTATGTATTTCCATTTTTCATGGTGTTTTTGGTCAAGTTTGCTTTGTCTTATATCCACACATTTGTGTGCTGTTTTAGTTCAGAGACCTTCAAGCTAGCGGCTAATTCTGAAAAGCAGCAAATCTAAAACTTGCACCCTTGGTGAGCGGAGTAAGGTGTGTATCATTTGGCTCCATGTATAAAAGGCTTCAAGGATGTAAAATGTCTATTTTGACTGTTATTGGAAATTATTTTGTTGTTTATCTTGTACCAGGAAAGTGTATGTGTAAAGTGAGAAAATTATTTGTGTTTACTTCTAGTTTTCACGGTGCTCACGCTGATCGTGGAAGAATAAAAAATTACTACACCCGTTAGAGACTCTCTGCCATTTATTAAGGAGCCAAGGGCCGCAAAATTGTATCTGTTAAGAATCACGTCCAGCGGTGATGTGCGCAGCTTCCTAGACCATCAAACAAAGACTGTCAAAACTGACTACCAGCAGCTGCGACAAGCTTTGATCCGAGCATTCTCTGATCCAGAATCAGACCAAGGGCTCATCATCGCCATGGACCTCAAGCAGACAAGACTTGAATCCCCACAGACCTACTACGGCCGATTCCGACAAGCCTACTTCAGAGCACGGAACGAGCCAGGTATGGAAGAGGATTTCAACTTCAGAACTCTGTTTCTCCGAAATCTGCATCCCACAGTGAGTCATCACTTGGCCTGTTCACGGACCATGTCTGCCCAACAGCTACGAGACTTGGCCCACAAAGCTTATGTCAAGCAAAAGACTGTGTCCAAAAAGACTGTAAAAAAAAAACACACCATCTACCCTGTCTCCGAACACTATTCAGAGCTGACTCTAGAGGGCGCCCCACAACACCACAGACCTCTGTCAAGACAGTTCCAAGCCAGCAGAGGGCAGCACAACCGCAATGGTGCTCGTCCGAAGCACCAGAGCGGACGCTCTGAAAGATTCTGGGACCGGCAACACCCATCCAACAACCCAAGGGGTGGAGCCACCGGAGAAGCCAGCCGGCGACCCAGAAATAGCCGATCCCCATTGTCCGGAGCATCAAGCCCAGAAAGCCGGCATCGGAACCCCTCTAAACATGCCACTGGTAAGCCCAAGTCTGAGCCCACATCAGATCAAAACAGTGCAGCCACATCAGAGAGGGCATAGATCCTGAAGGTGCTGAAAGAGATTCTGCCCAGAAAATCTCACAAGGAAGACAACAGGGACGAGCCAGACATCCTGTGTCTAAGCGTAAGACCAAGCACCCAGAACACTGCTTGTCAGCCACAGACCACAGAGCTAACTGTCACGTCACAAAGTGACAGCATCACCCAGCCACCACAGCTGAAAGCTGCACAGCCTGAGCAAGACAGCAGAATTTTCTACAACTCCAGGAAATGCTGTCCTGGCTATCACTTTGGAAAATGAGGTGACTCTTGAAGCCCTGCTAGACACTGGCTCCGACCTTACTTTAATGTCAGCTCAACTCTTTGAAAGACTCAGTGCTAAAGCTAAGAGACAAGACCGAACTCTGACATCTCAAACGTGTGAGCTGAATGTGCAGTCGTACAGCCAGAACGACATCCGGCTCGAACAGGTAGCTCCCATTCACCTGACACTTGGTTCTATGAGTCTGATCCACCCAGTGGACATCTAAAAAAAATGAACACTTACCCACTTCTAATTGGCAAAGACCTGCTAGATCGCTTTGAACCTTTACTGGACTTCAAACAACTGAAAGTTTGGGCTCAAGTGCGGGAAACCCTCCCCCTCCAGTCACACAGGCCAACCGAGCCAGACTGTCAGGTCACAGAGGTCACGAGAATTCCCGCAGAGCCAGACTGTCAGGTCACAGAGTTCACGGAAACTCTCACAGCCAGCCAAGGGGACACAGTTCCAGCACCAGACCAAGATTCAAGTTCACCACTCTGCACATTTCAGCTCACCAAAGACTCTGATTCCTTCTGCCCCAAAATCACAGCTGACCTGCAGTTGAATGATGTAACCACTACTGACATTGTACTTGCACTATGAGCAGACAACTCAGCCATCAGTGTCTCACTATTCAATGCTCTCATTGAAGACACACCTGACCTTCCTTCTGCCAGCAAGCGCACCCGTTTTCCTTTAAACACGTGCCCATCAACCATGATGATGGCCAAAGTTGTCTGCGCTTTGAACCTGAACTGGAACCACTGGTGTCTGACCCATTACTTCCTGGTCCTTACGGACCCGCCCCATTATGTCTACATCGGAGCAGACATCCTGACTCACCTCAAGACTCATGTGGACATCATTAATGAGGTAGTGTGGGCCCCATTGACTTTATAGCCCCTGTTGTTCCAACCAGCACTGAGAACCTCCTGTCAGGTCAGACCATTCCTGAGGTTAACACCCTAATCAACAAACAGGAAACTGTGATACCAGCCTACACCAAAGGGGTCGCCGTCCGGCTCAACATGTGTTGTGGTCAAATCCTAAACCACACGCTGGGCTTCTTTCAACCTTCACCAGAATGTGTTGAACTTGGACTCACGCTGGAAGCCACGCCCCTTTCTGAAGTGTCACCTCGTGTAGTCTACATCCTTTTCAACAACTGTATGGCAAGGGACATCACAATTCCCAAGGCCTACCGAGTGGGATGGCTAGTGAGCCACGACTTCCATGACTTTGAACTCACACTACCAATCATTGGGCCCATCCCATCTTCAATGATACCTGAAGGGAGCACAAACCACACAGTGTTCACAGCACCCTTCAAACTCATCTCCATCACTTCGGTCATGCCAATGGACAAAGACCAGGTATGCAGAACTGCACTGACAGAGGACCAACACCTTGCAGTATACACAGTCTCCAAACAGCCTGCCTGCAAGACTGACGACACTGCTGCACCTCTGCCTCTAACTGCCCTTCTGAAAAAAGACTGCCCATTTGTATGGACAGAAGTTCAAGAAAATGCCATGAATGAGCTAAAACGACACCTATGCACAGCTCCACGTCTGGCTTACCCTGACCTACAAAAAGAGTTCTATCTAGAAGCTGGGTTCTCCAACCACTGTCTCAGTGCTGGCCTGTACCTAAGGCATGATCAAGACAAAAGAGTCGTTACATATGCCAGCAAGACACTTCTCCCACCAGAGATTAAGTTCTCAGACCGTGAAAAAGCTCTGCACTGTATGGGCCATCCAGAGATTCTCCAACTACATTGGAGCCCAAAAAGACATCCTGACTTGCCACCAGCCAGTAACGTTCCTCAACAGCAAGCACATCCGAGATGACGTGATCACGAATTCACGCATAACCACAGGGTTAATGGCCCTCCAAGGGCACAATGTTGAGGCACGTTATGCTCAAAATCACAAGTCTGCGCTAGGCCACGGCCTGGCAGCCTGCCAAAACTGCTCTGATAACACACCAGCTGCGACGGTGGATGTAGAAGAACCCCAACAGCAACAACTGACCTGTCACAGGTACTTTAAAGAGAATGCGTGCCAAGGTATGCCCACAGCCTACATCGATGGATGTTCCTACCACCATGAGGGCACTCGCCAAGCAGGTGCGGGCGTGCTGTGGGTAAATGACATACCGTGCCCACCACAATACCTCAAGTTGGGCCAGCAGTCATCACAATATGCTGAGGTAGCAGCCATTCTCATAACGCTGCAAATTGCATTGACACATAACATCAAAGAACTCCTTATGTGCACAGACTTTAACTATACCAGACTCAGTTTCACATGCCACCTTCCAGGCTGGAAACAAAATGGCTTTAAGACTTCAAATAACATGCCTGTCACACACCAACACCTGTTTCAGGCATGCAATGACATCACAAAAACACACAACATGATTGGCTACTGGAAAAAGGTGAAAGGACACTTAAAGCAACCGGGCCTTGAAAAAGACTTGAATGACCAAACTCATGCCATCGCCAAGACTGGCGCACTGCACGGCACTCTATGGTCACTTCCAACCCACCCACCTACTTTTAACGTTGCAGTGATAACCCGTAGCAAAGAACCTTTCCTGCAACAGTGCCAACCTCACAGCCTCTAAAGCTAGCTCCACAGATGTCAAACAACGACATAGCAAACATGCAAACTCTGACACATCCATACAGACTATTCTGAACCACCTCTCAGACCCCTCCAACCACCCTATCGCACCGTCTGAACTCACAGATTACCCGTGCCTCAGACGTCTACATAACATCAAACACATGATGCGTGTGACACACAACATTCTGTGGTATGCTCCTGATGACATCACTGCGCCAAAGCTTGTAATGCCACAGTGCCTAAGGGGGGGTCATGCTGATGTATGCCCACTGGCCCTGCATGCAGAAAGACGTGGCAGAATATGTCAGAGAATGCCTGGTTTGCTGCCAGGTTCAACCGGCAAACCCAAACCACAGAGCTCCACTGCAACACAGAGGAGTCACATTTCCATGGTCAGACCTCCAAATCGACCGGATAGGAACTCTGCCCAGGTCAACGAGGGGCAACAAGTACTTCCTCACGGTTGTGTGCCAGTTCACAAAGTGGGTAGAGTGTCTTTCAGCACCCAACAACACTGCCCAGACCACGGCATACCTCCTGATGAACCACCTCTTCTCCAGGCTCGGACTGCCACTGAGAGTCAACTTGGACCGAGGTACTCACTTTACAGCCGAGTTAGGCGGACACGACCGCCACACCAAACGGTTCCTGGGAGCTTTGCTCGGAGCCGCAGCTGCTGTCGGAACCCTTTTTAACATTGGTATGTCCAGTGCCAACACAGTAAGCCTAGCCACCGTGAGGCGGCATGTGGCTGAAATTCAGACTGAGATCCCACAGCTAAAACAGCAACTCGCCACACAGAGTGCATCCCTGCAGACCATCGGCAAGACATTGAAGGGAACTGTGGTAATTCTCAACACTCACAGCGTTCTGCTGAACCAGATAGTGAACTCCATGAAACAGCTGTTTACTGTCTTCCAGAATGACTTTGCTCAAATTCCGCTGGTCACAGCCCTGATGAGAGACATGCTGCGGGAGGCGAACTCCTCCATTGACAGCTTAGCCATGGATAGAATTACACCGTACCTGATACCCTTAAGCCTTGTGCAAACCGTGCTGGCTTCCGCCAGCACCATGCCAACTGACCCTCTACAAATACACCTTGCCTACTCCCTGGGTAGCGCCATCCCAACACGACAGCGACACACAGCTGTACCTGGCCCTGCACATGCGCACCCTGACCAAAGACATTCACCATCTCTGCCCTGCTGAGGCCAAACCTCGCACTCAAGTCACAGAGACACAAGCAGAGATTGTAGGCGACAGGTGGCTCATTAACACTCCTGTGCGCACAGCTACACTCACCTATGACCAGCATGACACGGCCACCCGTGTCACCTTGCTCAAGCAGAGCATGTGGATTCAAGTACCGAAAGGTGCCATACTCCACCTTGATGACCTGGCATCGTACCATCTTCCAGGCAAAGAGTATCAATAAGAACTGGAAATCCCATCCTTCTTTAAGAACCACAACTTCGCCCTAGATCCAGAACTAGAATTGTGGATTGCGAAAGGGGGGTCCCAGCTAATTGACATTGCTCCTATCGACACAGCCTCCAAGCTTTGTCTCGACTGCCCATCTTGACTACCTCACCTGTTGTCCAATCCTGGACTGCAGCTGACACTGCGCCGTGTAGCTCTACGGTAATCAACTACACCCTGACACTGGGCTTGACCTTCATCCTGTACAAGAGGCTCAACGAGATGCGAACATCTACAGCCAAGCTCACGAAAGCCGTATCTGGAGGTTCCCGACGGGACCCCCAGAAAGAGAGTGCCACGACAGAGACCATGTCAAACCTCATCGAAATGGACCTTCAGCCCGAGGAACCAAAGGCGGAAGACAAGTAGGAACCACCTGCTACACGACCGTCATGATTCACCTGCCATCCACCCATTGTGATGATTGTCGTCCGATGATGTCCACACAGGGACTTCATCCGACGAAAAGGGGGACTGTAGCGTATCTGGACAATCTCACATGACAACCATTCTGAGTCTCAGGAAGGCTTGCCAATTTAGCTTATTTGTCTAAGTTTTGTTACTAGTTTAAGCGCCAGAAAGTCTGGGGTGAGATTGGTTTTCTGACATCATTTACGACTCTGCGATACTCCCCAGAGACCATCGCACCCTCCTCTCGACTCACTTTGGACGCTTCAAAGGAATTCCACGAATCCCCCCCCCCGGCTGAGTGCTCAATGCGCGCAGATTCAAACACACACACACACAAGAACCTTTCTCCAATATCCTCACTGAAAGACTTTTACTATGATGTATTTGATGTGTTTTTATGTATGTCTGTTTGTCCATGTCACATTGGAATAACTATGATTTTATCGTAGCATAAAGTGAATTATAAATACCTTCATTATGCATTTTAAATATAACTGTATATTCCGTTAGCTTTTACATAGCATTCTTACTACCTGTAGCACACTCGTAGCGTGGACAACGCGAATATGCATAAAAATATAAAGTAAAGTGTAGTTTTGATAGGTTTTACTATCATTGAAGATCGAAATGTCTTTCGACTGTAACCCCTCCCCACACACACACACACCTAAGGAGCTTGCGCTCTTAGACAAAGAGTAATTAAAACTAAATTCCCGCCTGTGACTTCCAACTCTCCGATTGGCCAAGCCGACAGGAAGAGGCTGGATTTCTCCAAGGTGATAAATATCGGCGCGCTCCACTCTCTCGCTCTCTCGCTCTCTCTCCTCCTCCTAGCATCATGTAACGGATCCGCGATTTCCCCTCAGGGGATCTTTTCCTTTGTTTCTTTAAGTTTTTATTTTCCATTTTCGAATTCTCCTTTGTTCATTTACACCAACGAGTGAAATGAACTTAGTCTGAATCATCAACCAGCAACTTCACCTCAAACGGACATTCAAAATCGCCGCTCTTGGCTCGCTCTGGAAGAGCGAGTGAACGTGACGCTCCCTAATGTGCAAGTATTTTAGTTTACTAAGCTTTCATAGCAGTAAGATTGATTTACCCCCATTTAGGGTGATATTGTGGTCTCTCAGAGGGTTTTTTCCAGGTGAATTTTGCAAAACTGTGATCCTTACGGAGATCTCTCTCTCTCTCTCTCTCTCTCTCTCTCTTGCTTCTCCTCTCTTCGCATCATCATGTAACTGCTCCGCGTGATCCCCCCTCCGGGGATCTTTTCTTTTGTTTGTTTAAGTTGTATTTTTCCTTTATACTTTGTTCATTTCCTTCGACGAGTAAGTGAACTTAGCTTGAATCATTTCTTTGGTAATTTTACGTCCGAGACCTGTAAAACTTAATTCGAAAGTGCGCGCTCCAGACCATCTGCAGATCACGTGATGCTCCGACGACACACACACACACACACACACACATACACACACACACACACACACACACACACACACACACACAAAATGAGGCCGCACACCCACGCAGCCGTTTCCAGCAACAAAGAGAACCATGTGCAAGTATAGTCGTTTTTCGAGTGTTCAGAGCATTAAGATGTGTTTTTCGTGTTTCTAAAAGGTTTTAAGGTCTGTAATTTGCCACTGATCCTTCCAGATTATCTCTCTCTCTCTCATTCTCTCTCTCTCTCTTTATTGATGCATTCTTTTCCATTGTCGTTGCCATTATTGTGTTTGTAAATACATTTATTGTAACGTTAGTAACTGTATGTAGTTTTCCTTTATTAAATGCATTATATTCATTTATTGATTCTGTCTTTCGCTCACATACAATTCCCTCTAATGTATAAAGATCCAAAGCTACGTGCTTTACAAATTTAGTGATAGCCTACTTAAAGAATCGTTATAGAACAGGAAGGCTGTTTCTTCTGGCCAGAGAAATAGCTTCTCCTGAAAGTCTATAAAGTAGGATAATTTTGTGATGTTTGATTGAGATCGAATGATCAGGTTTTTGCTGGACAAAAAGATGATTCGGTCACAAATTAATCCCCTTAAAGATTATCCCGACGATTGATCTATGATAGGCATAATTGATATATTAAATATTTAATTATAATCCGTTTTGATGAAGTATTGATATACAATTGAGCTAATTTTTAACCTGTCTGTAAAATATCTACATAGGCAATTAATTATAATCATTTGTGTTAATTGCCTAGGTACATATATAAATGCAGATGCAGGGAAATATTATCCCTTTTAGGGAGATTTAATATGTAAGACTGATCTAATCCAAACATGTATGAATAATTATTAATTAACAATTATTAATTATGATATGCAAATTCCCCCACGGATTAGATCCGCCCCTGAGTCTTTACAAATAATAAAAAAAATAGAAATAAATGTTTGCTACTCAGTAATGTTGTTTTGTTTGTTTATGTTAAAAGTTCATTAATGAATAGAGGCAGAAAAAAATAATTGAGTATGCAAATGCAGTTTGGTTCATTAAACATTAAAGAGTCTGTAATACAGACATACATGTTTTGTTCTTCTAAAATGGTAGCTCTAATTTTCCAATATCCCATAAAGGTTTTCTCTTAATAGGCTACTTTTCAGTTTTATGCCATCATTGAATGTTTTTTGAGAGCCCAACATGTTTGCACTGGAATAATAATAAAAAATATTTGCCACAGTAATGTGTTTTTGTTTGTTTATGTTAAAAGTTCATTCATGAAAAGAAGCAGAAAAAATAATTGAATATGGACATGCAGGTTGATTCACTAAGCAGAGTCTGTAATACAGACATACATAGGCCTACATATGTTTTCTTCTAAAATGGTACCTCTAATTTTCCAATATCCCCTTGGTGGAAGTGCACGGTCACATTTGGCCCTCTGATAGTGACGATAAAATATTTGTGGCCCTCACTATCATCAAAGTTGCCCATCCCTGGGCTATACTGATCTAACTGCGTATATTCACAGTTGTCACCACAATGGCTGCTGACGCTTTGCTTCTGTACATACTGATACGACATAATGAAGGCATGCTCTGGTGGTCAGATTCTCAGGGGAGCGAGGAGATTATGTCCTTCACGGCCGCCTTCAGTACCGCCATGGGACCTAGCTCTAGTTTTGAGGGCTCATTCTCTACCGCCTTTCGAGCTCTTGGTTTCGATTGCTATTAAGGAGCTCTCCCTGAAAAAAAAAAAAAAAACGTCTCTGCTCCATGCCCTTGCTTCAGTTAAGCGCATTGGAGACTTACAAGTGTTGTCATGGATGATGATATTATCAGTTTCAGACCCGGCAACTGCAGTGTTACTCTCCGGCCGAGACGGGGCTGCGTGCCTAAGTCTCTTTGTGGGCCTAGTCTAGAGCTATGTCTTCCAGGATTTATGTTTTGCTGCTGGCTGGTCTTCTAAGAATACAAATTGCCAGATTTTACAAGCTGGATGTACCGTCTGTGGCATCTCAAGTGCTTTCGGTGAGTTAAGTTCCTTACTCATGTATTGTGAACTGTTCTAGTTGTACGCAGTGGTTACCGCTATGCTGTTGACTCTGTGTTTATGGCTACTATTGTTTAATACAGCTGTTACCGCTAACGCCATTGACACTGGGTTTACTTTCATGCTTAAGTGCTTATTGTGTTGTGTCTGCCCTGGATCAGTGCAGCCTTCGCTTTCATTGTGTTTGTATATGGAAATTTTGATAGGGTTGGGGATGATGTCTCATTGGTCTAGTTCCGCCTATCAGATGCGAGCACTCCTACCGGTGCGGCTATTGGCTGACTGTCTGTCTCTTCTGTGGCTGGTGTAGCTTGGCCCCGTTTCCCCGAGCTTATCTTCACTACTCTCATGGTGGGATTTAATACAGTTCCCGCAGCTTAGCTTCGCAATGTAGAGTTACCGCTCTCTCTAACTTTGCCCGTTCGTCCATTTTGGGCGGTCCGATCATCTGTCACGTTGTGTTTTAGGCAGGAAGACGAAGACAGTCTAGTTCAGAAAACGTCTCCGGTTACTATCGTAACCTCGGTTCCCTGAGAGGCGGGAACGAGACATTGCGTTAGCCGCCATGTTCGCTGTTCGATCAGCTGTGCAGCGTTCAGTCGTGATTCTGACGCAATTGCATTTTCCCATGCCCATGGGCAATTGCCCATGCATTTTCATTCTGCCCGCTAGCCTGTCAGTATTTGCATACTTTGCGACAATTGGCCAGCTGTTCCAAGCTGGCGTTAGCCCATTTAGATTTCAACAAAAGTGGAGAAGGGAAGAGTTCCCGCAGCGTAGCTATGCAATGTCTCGTTCCCGCCTCTCAGGGATTCGAGGTTACGATAGTAACCGGAGACGTTTTCTGAAATAGACTGTCTTCATCTTCCTGCCTAAAACACAACGTGACAGATGATCGGACCTCCCAAAATGGACGAACGGGCAAAGTTTATCGTCCAGGCTTAGAAGAGCCATGAATTCTTTTCTTTTGTCCAGAATTTTCTTTGTTTGGCTGTCACCAGCTCCCTGGACGACGAAAACACCCTATTTTGGATCTGGGAAACCTTCCACCATCCTATCAACATCCCAGACACCACAGATCTGAAATGGAAGGAGACCGTCATCAGGTGTCTGGAGAGCGTCCCAGAGCCCACCTTTGAGCGCAGAGAAGTCACATGAGCCCTCCGCAGACCGAGCAGCACCACCCGCCGCGACGAGCGAGTCAGAGCCCGAGGATAAGAGGACAGAGCTTGCCATCGCCACGGAAGAAGTGTGGATCTGACCTGGGGTGTGAGCCCGAGACACCAGCGGATTCCCTTGTCCCACCGGCTCCCCCACGGTTAGTCGTCTCACCACTTCCGCCATGGACTTGCGGGCCATCCGCTGTTCTCCGTCCCTCCACCCGTTCCTTCTTCCGAGTCGGCATCGCCTCTGTCCTCGCTCACAACGTCGTCGCCCTAGCCCTCGGGTACTCTGGCTCCACCTTCAACGCTCGTTGCTGTGACATCGCCTCGGTCTCCTGCACCAGGGATATCGCTCAGCTCCCTCAACCCTCGGTCTGCGCCAGTGGATCTACCGGCTCTGTCTCTGGTCGTCCTCCAAACGCCGTCAGCCAACTTAACACCATCTTGGCTCCTCCCACCTTCGACTCCACCATGGGCTGTCAGCACTGGGGAGCTCTGGGTCTGTGCCATCGGCCAACCACCATCGTCGCCGCCAGGGGATCATCGTCCTACCATCACCATCCTTCTGTGTCGTCCTGCCAGTACCATCCTTTTGTGTCGTCTGCCTCTCACCATTCCTTCACCACATCCTCAACCTTGCTGTGATCTCATGTGAGTGACAGGTTGAAAAAAAAAAAGATGTGTACAAATTAATTATTTATGATAAGAACTGCAATATTCCATAAAAAATAAGAATCATCAATTTTGATTTCATGGTGACAGAAAGATCCTATGTATATAAGGTATGTAAATCAGGCCAAATATATATGTAAATAAAATCATGAAACAACATTAGAATAATTCCCAATATGCAAAAAAATAAAATTATATATATAATAAAGCAATACAAATGTTTCAAACAGATTAAAGTGGAAAAGAATTACAAAGAACAATAGGTAACACTTTACAATAAGGTCCCATTAGTTAATGTTAATGTATTTAACTAACATTAACAATGAGCAATAGCTACATTTGCTACTGAAGGTATTATTCTTTGTGAACATTAGTTAAAAAATACAACTGATCATAAACAATTTGTTATTAAATGTTGAAATGAACTAAGATTAATGAATGTTTTAGAAGTATTTTTCATTGTCAGTTTATGTTAAATAATGAAATAACTAATGTTAACTAATGTAGCCTTATTGCAAAGTGCTACCGAACTATATAATAAAGAATCATAACATTTGCAATCAACATCTAGGGCATGTTGTAGTCCAGATTAAAATAAAAAAAAATTAAGTTTGAAAATAAATAGCTGTTTGAAACATTAAACACTGTTCAGAGAAAGTAGGGCAGCTGGCCAGATGCTTTGTTTGGGGGTTACCGGGGTAATTCCTAACATTTCTGCTGTTCCATCAGCGCCATCTGCTGTCAGAGAGTGAATGTGCACTTTCATTCAGTGCGTCTCCATCACTTGTCACTCCATCACACAGAACTCAGCCTCTAGCGTCAGTCATACAAATAATAACAGACAATCCAATCGTCTCCATTGACTTTGCATTGCGAGAGGCTGCCTCCTTGTCATTTATGACTTATAACAAAAACAATGTCTAAAAGCTGCAAGCTGTCGACCCCAAAAAACGGTTTGTTTCAGGACATAAAAGTGGATCAATTGACACAGAGCGCAACTAGTTCTCGAACTACTCTGAGAACCACTGGAACGCGACATGCTATTGAAAAAAAAAAAAAACATTCATAATTTTAACCATGTTGATTGCTTATTTCACCACCCTCTTTGACGCAGTATAGCTTCCGGCTTCCGGCTCATGGGACCTTATTTCGGAAAAAATATGTATGGTAGTCAATGGAGAGACAACTTATCTTTTTATTCCATCTGAACTGTGCCCTGAATTACACATATGATGTTTGTCAATTTAAAAGATAATTATGAAAGTCAAGAAAGTCACAGTTTGTCATAAAACAGAAGAGTAACATTTAGATTTATGTGAAAATCGCTCAATGAACTACATCTCTCGTCTCCCACTATGTACGTCACCAAGCTCGTATGTGTGCAGTCTGGTACAAAACACACAGGCATGATGGCGTAACGTTAAAATTATAACGTTAGACTATAGAAAAAATGACAGACATTAGCTTCATTCATTGAGAGAAAAGGTATGACGTCACATGCGCACCTTTTGGGTTTGTAGTCTTTGTAATTACGTATTTTCACAGTCTTATACCTCAACAGTTTTACATCAAACTGCGACTTTCTTGACCTTTAAATGTATCTTTTAAATTGACAAACATCATATGTGTAATTCAGGGCACAATTCAAACGGGATCCAAATATTTGTTGTCTCTCGCCATTGACTACCATACAATATTTTTCCGAAATAAGTTCCCATGCTGGTCCACCAGAAGGGGAGGGACTTAGGCTCTCTATACAGCCAGAGCCAATCCTGACCACCCTGGGGCGCCTTAAGCAAAATTCTGTTGAGAGGCCCTCCTACCTGTAGCCTGGCTCCGCCCTCCTACGTACTTCCGCTCAATTTTCATTTTCCTTCAGTACTAGGTCTGGGATTATGCTGTAGTCTTTAGTTTTCTCCGATCAATTTTTTACCGGGCCAATCAGCGAACAGAGGGAGTGGCTGAGAACGATGACATTGATGTCGTGCGTTATTTTGAGTTGTAGTTCAGTAATGGCAGCGGAGAAAGATGCGAGCGAAGCCATTCGGTCTGTTGTGGCAACGCTGCCTCATATCAAGAAGTTAAAGCCGGAGGAAGAACAATCTTTGCTTAGTTTTGTTGGTGACAATGATGTTGTATCCGCATTGTATGCGCATGACACTCGTCACGACCAAATGTTAGCGATTGGTTATGGCAGATCCAGAGTGACTCTGGGCAGATCCAATAGTTTTAGACTTCAATAGGGTACCCGCCTACAAGGAAGTTAACACTTGTCAATGGAGCGGTGGCTATCCTACCTGTCACGGTGTGGGTTTTGTGTCTTGTTCTTTGTTCTTGTCTGTCATGTGATTCCCTGTTTGTCATGTGATCCTGCCTTGTGTCTTGTCCCATGTTCAGCTGTTCTCCGTTATGTTGATTAGTCTTTCCAGGTGTTTCAGGTTAACCACGCCCCCTTGTTATCTTGTTTAGCTTGTTTGCCTGTGTATTTATACCCTTGTTCTTCAGTTGGTGTTTGTTGGTCGTTGTTTGCTGTTGCATGTTTCCTTGTTCTGTGTACTGAGTACCGTATTCTGAGTTTTCCCTGGATTACCTGTTTGTTGGATTATTAAAGTGCTTGCGATTGGATTCACTCTCTGCTTCATCCTTGCTGTCCCGTTACAGAACGACCAACCAAAATGAATCCAGCAGCACGTATCTCGCCTGATCTTCCCAGCATGAGCCGGGAGTTCGCTGGAAAGACCGTGGCCTTAGCCCTGAATAGCCCTGATTTATTCCAGTTCACCTGGGGGTTTGCTTCACTTGCTGCCTCCTGCACCCTAGAGAATGAGGCGATTAAATTATGTTACCGGCTGGGAGCTAAGGCGGTCAACCCTAGGGAGCTCCCCGATCTCTCCGGCCTGGATTGGAGAGAGGCACTCTCCAGTTGTCTGGAGAGCTTCAGCCCGTGGTACGCCAGGCCTTCAACACTGGTGCCAGTTCCGGTGGTCCCAAGTCTGGTGGTTTCAAGTCCGGTGGCCCGGAGGAGGAGGAGAAAGGCCTCCTCAAAGACTTGTCCGCCGGCGCCACTCCAGCGACCCGTCAGCCACGTCCAGCCAGAGCTTCACGTCAGCCACGTCCAGCCAGAGCTTCACGTCAGCCACGTCCAGCCAGAGCTTCACGTCAGCCACGTCCAGCCAGAGCTTCACGTCAGCCACGTCCAGCCAGAGCTCCACGTCAGCCACGTCCAGCCAGAGCTTCACGTCAGCCACGTCCAGCCAGAGCTTCACGTCAGCCACGTCCAGCCAGAGCTTCACGTCAGCCACGTCCAGCCAGAGCTTCACGTCAGCCACGTCCAGCCAGAGCTTCACGTCAGCAACGTCCTGCCAGACCCTTCACCGCTGGTCCCGTCCAGCCCAGACCCTTCACCGCTGGTCCCGTCCAGCCCAGAGCCCTCACCGTTGGTCCCGTCCAGCCCAGAGCCCTCACCGCTGGTCCCGTCCAGCCCAGAGCCCTCACCGCTGGTCCCGTCCAGCCCAGAGCCCTCACCGCTGGTCCCGTCCAGCCCAGAGCCCTCACCGCTGGTCCCGTCCAGCCCAGAGCCCTCACCGCTGGTCCCGTCCAGCCCAGAGCCCTCACCGCTGGTCCCGTCCAGCCCAGAGCCCTCACCGCTGGTCCCGCCCAGCCCAGAGCCCTCACCGCTGGTCCCGTCCAGTCCAGCGCCCTCACCGCTGGTCCCGTCCAGTCCAGCGCCCTCACCGCTGGTCCCGTCCAGCCCAGCGCCCTCTCGCTCTCGGAGACGGAGGAGGAAGAGGACTTCCCGCGTTCCGCAATGCCTGGAAGTCCTTCCTGTACTTCCTGTCAGCCCAGAGCCCTCGCCGCTGACCCCGTCTGGTCCAGAGACTGTTCACGTCACGTCTGCCCAGTGAGAGACTGTTCACGTCACGTCTGCCCAGTCAGAGCCTGTTCACGTCACTTCCTCCAAGCCAGTGTCTACGGACAAGATGGCCGAGTCAGAGACTGTTCACGTCACTTCTACAGAGCCAGTGTCTACAGACAAGATGGCCGATCCAGAGTCGGTTTACGTCACTTCCTCCGAGCCAGTGTCTACGGACAAGATGGCCACCTTCGAGCCAGTGTCTACGGACAAGATGGCCGCCTTCGAGCCAGTGTCTACGGACAAGATGGCCGATCCAGAGACTGTTCACGTCACGTCCTCCGAGCCAGTGTCTACGGACAAGATGGCCGAACCAGAGACTGTTTACGTCACTTCTGCTGATCCAGAGACTGTTCACGTCACTTCCTCCGAGCCAGTGTCTACGGACAAGATGGCCGAACGAGAGACGGTTCACGTCACTTCTGCTGATCCAGAGACTGTTCACGTCACTTCCTCCGAGCCAGTGTCTATGGACAAGATGGCCGCCTCCGAGCCAGTGTCTATGGACAAGATGGCCGGCCCAGAGTCTGTTCCTGTTCCCGAGCCAGAGTCTGTTCCTGTTCCCGAGCCAGAGTCTGTTCCTGTTCCTGAGCCAGAGTCTGTTCCTGTTCCCGAGCCAGAGTCTGTTCCTGTTCCCGAGCCAGAGTCTGTTCCTGTTCCCGAGCCAGAGTCTGTTCCTGTTCCCGAGCCAGAGTCTGTTCCTGTTCCCGAGCCAGAGTCTGTTCCTGTTCCCGAGCCAGTGTGTGTGTTGTCTGTTCCCGAGCCCGAGCCAGTGAGTGTGTTGTCTGTTCCCAAGCCAGTGAGTGTGTTGTCTGTTCCCGAGCCAGTGTGTGTGTTGTCTGTTCCCGAGCCAGTGAGTGTGTTGTCTGTTCCCGAGCCAGTGTGTGTGTTGTCTGTTCCCGAGCCAGTGTGTGTGTTGTCTGTTCCCGAGCCAGTGAGTGTGTTGTCTGTTCCCGAGCCAGTGAGTGTGTTGTCTGTTCCCGAGCCAGTGTGTGTGTTGTCTGTTCCCGAGCCAGTGTGTGTGTTGTCTGTTCCCGAGCCCAAGCCAGTGAGTGTGTTGTCTGTTCCCGAGCCCAAGCCAGTGAGTGTGTTGTCTGTTCCCGAGCCAGTGAGTGTGTTGTCTGTTCCCGAGCCCGAGCCAGTGTGTGTGTTGTCTGTTCCCGAGCCAGTGTGTGTGTTGTCTGTTCCCGAGCCAGTGAGTGTGTTGTCTGTTCCCGAGCCAGTGAGTGTGTTGTCTGTTCCCGAGCCAGTGAGTGTGTTGTCTGTTCCCGAGCCCAAGCCAGTGTGTGTGTTGTCTGTTCCCGAGCCAGTGTGTGTGTTGTCTGTTCCCGAGCCAGTGTGTGTGTTGTCTGTTCCCGAGCCAGTGTGTGTGTTGTCTGTTCCCGAGCCAGTGTGTGTGTTGTCTGTTCCCGAGCCAGTGTGTGTGTTGTCTGTTCCCGAGCCAGTGAGTGTGTTGTCTGTTCCCGAGCCAGTGAGTGTGTTGTCTGTTCCCGAGCCAGTGTGTGTGTTGTCTGTTCCCGAGCCCAAACCAGGGAGTGTGTTGTCTGTTCCCGAGCCCGAGCCAGTGAGTGTGTTGTCTGTTCCCGAGCCAGTGAGTGTGTTGTCTGTTCCCGAGCCAATGTGTGTGTCTGCTGTTCCCGAGCCAATGTGTGTGTCTGCTGTTCCCGAGCCAATGTGTGTGTCTGCTGTTCCTGAGCCAATGTGTGTGTCTGCTGTTCCCGAGCCAATGTGTGTGTCTGCTGTTCCCGAGCCGGTGTCTGCTGTTCCCAAGTGGTTGTCGCCGCCCGAAGGGTCGTCACCGCCCTGGCCGCCCGAAGGGTCGTCACCGCCCTGGCCGCCCGAAGGGTCGTCACCGCCCTGGCCGCCCGAAGGGTCTTCACCGCCCGTAGGGTCTTCACCGCCCTGGCCGCCCGAAGGGTCTTCACCGCCCGAAGGGTCTTCACCGCCCTGGCCGCCCGAAGGGTCTTCACCGCCCGAAGGGTCTTCACCGCCCTGGCCGCCCGAAGGGTCTTCACCGCCCTGGCCGCCCGAAGGGTCTTCACCGCCCGAAGGGTCTTCACCGCACGAAGGGTCTTCACCGCCCTGGCCGCCCGAAGGGTCTTCACCGCCCTGGCCGCCCGAAGGGTCTTCACCGCCCGAAGGGTCTTCACCGCCCTGGCCGCCCGAAGGGTCTTCACCGCCCGAAGGGTCTTCACCGCCCTGGCCGCCCGAAGGGTCTTCACCGCCCTGGCCGCCCGAAGGGTCTTCACCGCCCTGGCCGCCCAAAGGGTCTTCACCGCCCTGGCCGCCCGAAGGGTCTTCACCGCCCTGGCCGCCCGAAGGGTCTTCGCCCGAGGGGTCTTCACTGCCTGGTCCACCCTGGCCGCCTGAACTGCCTTGCCCCTGCACAGACTTGACCCTCCGTCCCTCCCCCAAGACCGCCTCCGCTTCACCACCCTCCTGAACTATTGTTTTTTGTTTTTTATGGGCGTCGGGAGCCGCCCATAGGGGAGGGGCTATGTCACGGTGTGGGTTTTGTGTCTTGTTCTTTGTTCTTGTCTGTCATGTGATTCCCTGTTTGTCATGTGATCCTGCCTTGTGTCTTGTCCCATGTTCAGCTGTTCTCCGTTATGTTGATTAGTCTTCCCAGGTGTTTCAGGTTAACCACGCCCCCTTGTTATCTTGTTTAGCTTGTTTGCCTGTGTATTTATACCCTTGTTCTTCAGTTGGTGTTTGTTGGTCGTTGTTTGCTGTTGCATGTTTCCTTGTTCTGTGTACTGAGTATCGTATTCTGAGTTTTCCCCGGATTACCTGTTTGTTGGATTATTAAAGTGCTTGCGATTGGATTCACTCTCTGCTTCATCCTTGCTGTCCCGTTACACTATCTGACCCATGAGCCATGTAAACCATTTGCCATTGCCACACAGTCACACCTGACACCCCAGTGCTCCAACTACAATCCTCCCTCCTTAAACTAGGCTAGTACTAATGAAAATGTAATTCCTGATATCAGAAATAGACATTGTTACTAAAAAAAGGTACATTCTTAATATCAAGAATTCACATTTTAAATAGTAGGCTACAAATTTAATTATTGATATCAAAAATGCATCCTGTGAATGAATAAAAGCTAAAATGGCTTGCCATAGCATGCCACTGTGTTTTAAATGATAAAAGCAATACTTTAAACTTGATGGTTATTATTTACTGAGGGATGTGCATCCATATTGACCAGTATGTCCAGCCAATCAACATTTTAAATGCAATATAGCCTGTAAATCAATAGTCAATGTCAATACATTGCTTTTCATCTTGCTTTATTGTAACTATATAATATATAATCACATATAATCATTGTCCCCTATAATGAGGAGTGCCATCACGACCATATTGTAGCTACTGGTTCCCACATTTTTTGCTGGAAAGTGCGCGTTTAATTTTCGTACACGCTCATATGAACGCATGTTAACGCGCGGCCCGCGGTTATCTTTTCCGAGCGGCAGTTTAACAAACACCGTTGCCCTTTGTCGTTTATCAGATGTAATAAATAGTTGTATTTCACTCTCACTTTTTTTGTCAGGTAGCTACAAAGTCACAGAACAGCCCTCAAAGCCCTGGAAGTGGCCGGCATTAGCAAGCAAGACACAGACAGATCAAAAGATGGACTGCCCAGCTGGGTTAAGCCCAATTTATACTTCTGCGTCGAACTTACGCCGTAGCTATGGCGTAGGCTGTGTGTAGCGCGCGTACCCTCCGGCGTACCCTGACGTGCACCTCTCCAAAAATGTAACAACGCGTCAATTCTACGCGAACGCAAGCGCTGTGGTTGGTCTGCCAGAACCCCTCCCTCGGGTTTCACAAGCTCCCTCTGCATGTGTAATTGCGCGTCAATGCGGACAATGACGCAGAAGTATAAAGGCTGATTTATACTTCTGCGTCGGACCTACGCCGGAGCCTCTACGCTATACACTACGTGTTGGTTTTCATTTATACTTCTGCGTCGTTGTCCGCGTTGACGCGCAATTACACATGCAGAGGGAGCATGTGAAACCCGAGGGAGGGGTTCTAGCAGACCAATCACAGCGCTTGGGTCCGCGTAGAATTGACGCGTTGTTACATTTTTGGAAAGGTGCACGTCAGGGTACGCCGAAGGGTACGCGCGCTACGCACAGCCTACGGCGTAGCTACGGCGTAAGTTCGACGCAGAAGTATAAATTGGGCTTAAATGAAAACCAACGCATAGTGTATAGCGTAGAGGCTCTGGCGAAGGTTCGACGCAGAAGTATAAATCAGCCTTTAGACAGACAGACAGACAGACAGACTAGAGCTGGGTTAAGGCTGATTTATACTTCTGCGTCTAACCTATGCTGGAGCCTCTACGCTGTACACTACGTGGAGAGAACACAAGTCTACCTGATTGCTGATCGCTCTCATGGTGTTTTTCTCTCTCTTTTCGTGACCAGAAGGATAGTTCCGCTTAATTTTCTCATCGATGTTGTAAACTTTGATTGACGCGCTTTGACACGAGGTGGAGGCGGGGCCTTGAGTAATTTGCGGGGGCCTACGATAGACTGTAAAAAAAAATAGGGCCCTACGCATTGTTCAAAGTGAAGCAGTGACTACTTCACTATAGTGAAGCAGTTTTAGCCTAATAAACATATAGGCTAGCTTAAAAAAATGCCAAGATTTATCCCACAAATATTTACAGAAACTATTACACCGGGATGACAGAGTTGACACGTTAAAGCTGTGACTGCAGATAGCTCATTGTTTGTTTGTATAAAATATAACAATATATAATATTTCAGGACTGTGTGTCCTGTGAGATCCACAATGAGCAGGAAATAGGAAAGGGGTCCTCAGAGTTAAAGATGAACATGACATTGCTGATTTATTCAGAAGAATTATAAAATATCTTGGAGTTGATGCAAATTGAGGCTTTTTTTATGGAAAATATAATTCAAGGTTTACTTTTTGTATTGTTTGATATATTACAGATCTCTACCTTTCAATCTAAATGTATATTTTTGAAGCTGTGGCCCTCCAGGAGTTTTGCACCTCTGCACTAGAGGCTGCGGTCTCTAGCGTCCTTGTTCTGGTTCTACTCACACCGCTCCTAGCGGGATTCAAACCGTCTTTTCCGCCATGGGAGGCGGGCACGCTAACAAGGACGTTATAGAACTCAGCCTCTAGCGTCAGTCATACAAATAATAACAGAGTGAATATGGTGACTACAATTGTCTTGCTGTATTCTGACTTCATGATTTTTCTGACTTAAAAAAAAAAAAAAATTGGTTGCTGATGTATGTTAAAATAATAATGGCACTGTTGTAATTGGATACTTGCTAACGGGTTTTTAGGCACTATCCCTGGGAGTGAATCCATTAACACTTTCATTTTTTCAATGCTAAGTGTTTTTTTTTTAATGTCTGGCAAACACACGAGGACTCTAGAGCTCTCTGCACAACAGGCTCATTTCCATGAAGGAACTTAACGCTTTCCAAAAGGTTTTGATAACTCTCACTATCCAGATTCCTGCATGTTAGAAAAAATGAAGATGTTTGTACTATATCATGTCTGTTGTTGTATTTTATAATAGTAATAATTTGGTTGTATTTGGCGTGGTGGTGGGGTGGTTCGGTACATTGGTATAAATCACTCAACAGCTCTGCTGTGGATAGATAAAATGTTTGGCAGTAGAGAAGAACTTTGTGGTGTGTGAAGGAACGTGCAAACATCGCTGGTGGAATAAACCATTTAATCTCCTCTGTTCCATTTCCTGTAGAAAATCAATGTTTTCTCATTAGGACCCCCATGTCCTGGCACTGAGCTTTCCAGATATTTCAGAAAAGTGGGGGAAATTGGCTCACATGCCCAGACTCAGATTCTGACAGATCAAAACAGTGAAATAATCTTCAAAGTGTGAAGCTCTAAGACTTTTAATGGGTTATTGCTTGATTTTATGCTTAGATTTTTTTTTTGCCTGTTTCGGTTTATATCGACTGCAGTTAAAGCCTTAAAATGAGAAAGCAAACAGATGTTTTAGGTTAAAGATGCCACTGAGAGAGAACAAGAGACACAGGCACCTGGTTTGTGTTATGTTGTTTGGTGAGGCGACCAAAACCAGTAGCATTGTGTATGTTTTCATTTCACTGCAGTTAAAGTCCAGTTTGAAACACATACTCAACTTATACACACAAATGCACACATATTACATTGAAATACTCAAATGAAAACAACGGATTACTCATCTGTGTCTGTATTTTTTATGCACCGGGACATCTTACCATCTTTCCCTGTCTCTCTTTCTCAGAGACTGACTCTTGAATGGATCTCCCATGATTAATGCATGACTTGTGTGTGTCGTGTTTGCGAAAACTTGTTGTGTCCTGCCTTGACCTATAGTGAAAGTAATTGAGTTGTCTGAGGAAAAGCTTTCAGACATCTCCTTTCATTTTCATCCATTTTGACTGCACCCCACCACCTCCTTCCTCATATTGGACCTAACTCTGTAAACTGGGCCTCTGTTTACACACTAATTTACAAATTCCACAAATTAAACAAGCCATACTGGTTTCAGGAACATGATCCAAGTCTGCACAAACACAAAACTCAAATCTAGAACCTTACCCAAGAACACAGTAATTGCATGGCAAGTGTGGGTAGATTCATTATAGGATGGAATACTGACTAAAGATTTTTATACCATGGTCTGTCTGAATACTCGATTCTGATTCGCTGGAAGGTGTGCAATAAAACCGTTTAATGCACAGGTAGTTTCTGTCATGTCTGCTGCAAGGAATACTGGAAGCAAAAGCGAGTTACTCTTTTATTATGGAACAAAGTCAGAATAACACGGGAACAAACACAGTGCAGCCGATGGTGAGTGACGCAGGGACTAGATGATCAGGATCCGTGGTGGGGTGAGGTGAAGAGGTGAAGACAGCGAAGACTCAAACCCACACGACACGGTGACGAAGACGATGATGGTGAAGACAACGAAGAACTGGAACATCGGGCAGGGCAGGACAGGATACAGGAACACCAACACCGAGGACATCAAGACAAACGATCTGACAATGATGAGGAAACAGCAGTAAGAATATATAGGGTGATGAGATTGCGTACAGCTGGTGATGAAATGATGATCAGCTGGAGCGGATCAGGAGTGCCAATCATTCACGCCCATACGCACGTGCAATCATACAACAAACATAAACACGAGACTAGAAGAGACCAGAAAATACATCTACCGTGACAGTTTCAAGTCAGTTTAATCACCTCTATATTAATGCACCTTTTTCATTGAAGCACACACACACGCATGTCACTCGCACACAGATCCGCTTCGCATCGGGTGGTTGGTTCTTTACCTCCATGTCGTGCATTAAAATCGTTAGCTAACTGTGGATTATCCCTTACATATTCTTTGTGATCTTTTAAATGTAATTTGTTTTTACACCGTGTGTAATGTATTGCATGTTCTACAGTATGTGATTATAGATTTAAATGTAGCCTAGATAGGCTTTGCGTTTCACATGAACTGTTTCAGGTGTAAGTGGGACAGATTATTAATAAAAGTTTGACAGTGACAGTGACTGCAAAAATGTTTGTATAAAATTATTAGATGCTAAGAAAATTTGTATCTGAATTTAGTAATGCTTTATCAAGGCCTACTAATCCATCCGATCCATCATCTTAATCAGTTTGGACCAGCGAATGACCATACATGACCAGCACAGTCCAGAAAAAAACAAAAATACATATAAAATATCAGTGTCCATCAAGCCAAAACACATAGGCTATGCAATCTCATATTTGAACTGTACAGTTTCATTCAGGCTATTAAAAATACCCACTCAAATCATCTTATTACATAGCTTATGCTTTGCTAGCTAATAGTATGATGATTTAGCATCATAAACCATCGGAACCCAACTGTCACACTCTTTCTAACAAGTTGAAATAAAGAGGCCACTGGATGGCGACAACGATCTTAACTCCTCAGCTCAGCCCAGTCTGCCAGCTTCTCTACACATGGTCACCTAATAAGGTTAATGTCTCTATGTATATGTGTATTTCTTATGCGTGTATGAGGAATCCAAAAATAAATAATTAAATTAAATTGAATTGGTATGCTGAAATCGACAAACGTGTGTGTGTGTGTGTGTGTGTGTGTGTGTGTGTGTGTTTGTTTGTTTTTGTGATTTACGAGGACAGAAATTTGTATAATGACATGGGTATTACAACGTGAACGTGATTTGTGATTTATGAGGACATTTCCTGAGTCCTCGTATCTCAATTGGCTTTAAAAACATACTAAACAGTGTTCTCTTACGAGAGTATCTCTCGTACTGCGTAATATCTTACGCTATGGGGAAAACCTCTTTTCCACGAGATATTGAAGCCAAAAATTATCCTTAATTTTGAATTAATGCAAAACGCTGTGCAGCAGCATGCAGACATAGGCAAGACGGCTTGCGTGCCTATTGGCTGCCCTGCGGCAACAGCAGCAGCCTATCGAGAGTGGCCCTGCGTGACACATACCCAATGGGGGCACTTTGCGCCCATTTCGTCACGTCCCGCCAGAAAGGGCGTGGTCCCGCCCTTATAAATACGGCTCGATTAGGCTGGTATACTGATTTTCATCTCTTCAGCGAAGCATCACGCATCGCTGGATCCGGAGTGAGAAGCCGCGCCGTTGAGATAAGCACACAGCGGGACGAGCCTTTGAGTCTGAAGTCGCTGGCATCGCCGCCTTTAGCCGCCGTACCTGCTACGCTTTCCGGCGTCATATCCTTTATTGCAAGTGTGTGTGTGTGTTCGCCGCTGCGACACACATTTTTTCACTGTCTCTCTCTCTCCTAAAAGAGCTGCGTCTTTTTCAAGATGCATAGGTCCTGCGGCTCGTGTCGAGCCACACTCAGTGAGGAGGATCGCCATGTCATCTGCGTTTCCTGCCTGGGTGAGGATCATGCGGCTCTCGCTCTCGTCGACGGCGGATGCCATCACTGTGAGCTACTGCCTATGGTGACTCTGAGGACTCGCCTGGCATCCTTCTCAGAGCCTGCACTTCAGCCCGCTGTAGCGCCGCGCCGCAAGAAGCGCCGTGCCCAGCGCGGCCCCGAGCCTTCTCCTGCCCACGAAAGCTCGCCGGTTCGCCCGCCAGCTTCGCCGGCGTCGCTCGAGTCCCTCCCCGACGGACAGCGGCCGCCGCTCGCCGCCGCTTCCGCCATAGAGGTCGACGAAACAGCCGAGGCCTGTTCTCTCCTGGCATCAGATAGTGAGGATTGGGCGAGCTCTGTGGACCTCCCCTCTGCTATCCGCGAGCCTTCAGGAAAACGAGCCGGCATTGAATCAGAGCTGATGCGTCTGCTCTCTCAAGCCGTCGACAACCTCGGCCTCGACTGGGAGGCGCCCGCGCAGCCCGCGCGCAACCGACTGGACGGATGCTTCCTCAAGAAGGACCACGCGCCGTCACAATCCAGGCCCGCGCCTTTTCTTCCTGAGCTTCACGAAGAAGTCGCGAGGTCCTGGGGCGCCCCCCTCTCGGCCAGGGTGCGTACTTCTGTCTCAGCTGCATTCTCCACTGTGGACGGTGCGAAAGACAAAGGGTACCTTTCTCTTCCCCCAGTGGAAGCAGCGGTAGCTTCTCATCTCTGCCCGCCCTCTGCTGGACGGCGAGCGCAGACAACGCTACCATCTAAAGCCTGCCGAGTGACGTCAGCCATGCACGGTCGCGCATACACCGCCGCCGGGCAAGCCGCGTCAGCCTTACACACTATGGCCATTCTGCAGATCTTCCAGGCCGACCTTCTCCGAAAAATGGACGAGGAAGGCGCGGAATCGATCAGCGTCGCGGATTTAAGGAGCGCTACGGACCTGGCTCTACGCGCTACAAAGTCCGCTGCACAGGCCATTGGGCGGAACATGGCCTCTCTCACCGTGGCTGAGAGACACCTGTGGTTAACGCTGTCTGAAATGACTGAGGCGGAGCGCTCTGTATTCCTGGACGCGCCCATTTCGTCAGCTGGCCTCTTCGGATCTGCCGTCAAGGATTTCGCGGACAGATTTCAAGAGGTTCAAAAGACATCGCAGGCGATGAAGCACTTCCTCCCGAAGCGCTCGAGTTCCGCAGCAGGTCGCTCTAAACAGCCGCCTGCTCGAAGCTCCCAGCCGCAGCATACACCACCCGCCGCCGCTGCTTCTCAACGCCGCCAGGCCCGAGAACAGAGACCGCGCTCTCGCTCTGCTGGACGCCGCCCCCCTCAGCGCGGGCCCCGGCCGAGGATCGAGATCAAGCCCGAGGTCTCAAAGCCTTCCTAGCCGTGCTAGGAAAGCGACGGTGTTCAAATCCCGCTGCGGCCGGATTTTCACCGAAACGTTTCGCTCGTCCAGTCCCATGCAATGTGACTGTTCCAGTGCACTTAGCAGTCAACAAGCCGGTCCATTTGCCCGCTTGCCTGCACACAAAAGCCGTTTTTACGGCTACCCAGATAAATCCAATAAAGAGTGTATTTTCTGGTGTTCCGGCCACGGCCGATGGTGTTATGAGTGTTGTAAGAATGCCCACGTCTCAGTGCCCATTCCCACACGCAGACACAGCCCACCACAATACAGGGCTAGCACGAATAAAATCGACTCATGTCGATTGTGCAATGAATGTAGTGTACGTGCCCACGACACAGTGCCCACAAACACTACACGAAGCATGTCCCACGGTTTCTGTAAAAACGAAACCAACACATTTTCAGTCGGCGCGAGCCGACAGTGTTCTCAGTGCAGTGAGTGTGCCCGCTATCCCGCGCCCACATTCCCTCACAGACATGCCGAAGCCCACGGGGTTCGTCCCGCTCGCCTTCTCTCCACAATCTGTCAGAGAGAAGCCGAGCGCGGTCGGGCTGCCCGCTGTGATCAGCGCACCCCCCGCCTCGCGCATTGCAAACACAGTGTTTGTTTCTCAGCACACCGGAGCTCTCCGGCCGCCGCTATGCCGCGGCCAGAGCCCAGATTTCATTCTACCTCTAGCTATTCATGCACATGCGTGGGCAAAGCTTCCCGGGGTATCAGAATGGGTGCTGAACACTATAAAAAGAGGCTATTCGCTGCAGTTCGCTCGACGCCCCCGCCGTTGTGCGGCGCGAGTCGAAACGACGGTAAAAAACGAAGTATCTCATCTACTTCGAGCCGAGATAGCGAAACTACTGAGCAAAGGGGCGATAGAACCTTTATCTCAGGCTCAGAGCGAAGGGGGTTTATACAGCAGGTATTTTCTGGTACCCAAAAAAGACGGGGGTCTCAGACCCATTCTAGATCTGCGACAGCTGAACAGAGCGCTCGCGAAGCGCCAGTTCAGAATGATTACAACCAGGAAAATCCTCGCGCAAGTTCGCCGGGAAGACTGGTTTATGTCAATAGATCTGAAAGACGCCTATTTTCAAATACAAATAGCGTCACGTCACAGGCAATTCTTGAGATTCGCCTTCGAGGGCCAGGCATACCAATACAAAGTCCTGCCGTTCGGCCTGTCCCTGGCACCCCGTACATTTACGAAGTGCATGGACGCGGCTCTCGCACCCCTGAGACTCCAGGGCATGCGAATTTTGAACTACTTGGACGATTGGCTGATTCTAGCTCGATCACGATCAGAGCTCATAGAACACAGGGCCACATTACTCGAGCATCTCGAGAATCTGGGTCTCACAGTCAATTGGGCGAAGAGCTCGCTGTTTCCCAGCCAGAAAATTTCTTTTCTGGGAACAGTGCTGGACTCGCTATCCATGACAGCGCGTCTGACGCCAGAGCGCGAACGGGACATTCAGAGCGCCGCGAAATCCTTCCGCCGCGGCTCGGTTGTCCAGCTCAAAAGGTTTCAGAAAATGCTGGGCCTCATGGCCTCAGCAGCTTCAGTGCTCCAGCTGGGTCTGCTTCGCATGCGCCCACTGCAGCTGTGGCTGAAAGCGCGAGTTCCTCCCAGGGCATGGACCGCTGGTCGGTTTCGCCTCCGGGTCGATCTGAAATGCGTTTCAGCTCTGGAACCTTGGAAGATAACCGACTGGTATCAGTCAGGTGTGAGTCTGGGGACTCCCTCGAGTGTGAAGGTGGTGTCCACGGACGCCTCCACCTCGGGATGGGGAGCGCTGCTCGAGGGCAGACCGTTCTTTGGCCAGTGGTCAGAACAGGAAAAGCTCCTACACATAAACTGTCTGGAAATGTTGGCAGTCGACAACGCGCTACGGCGCTTCTGTCCCCAGATAATGGGCCACCACGTCTTGGTCCGGTCGGACAACATGTCAGTGGTGGCATACATAAATCGCCAGGGCGGCACCAAGTCCCGAAACCTTTACAGGCTAACGGAACGCCTCCTGGTCTGGGCTCAGCACAACCTGCTTTCACTGAGAGCGGCGCACGTGCCTGGTCACCTGAATCTGGGACCAGACAGACTGTCCAGAAACAATGTCCCAGCAGGGGAATGGTCGCTGCACCCGCAGACGATCCAACTGCTGTGGGAGACATTCGGCAGAGCGCAAGTGGACCTGTTCGCGTCCCACGAGAACGCTCACTGTCCGAAATATTTCTCCAAGAGCAAGGACGCGCTGGCCCACGTCTGGCCCCGCTGTCCCCTCTATGCTTTTCCCCCCGTCTCGCTCCTGCCTCAAGTGCTGGAACGAATCAGGGAAAATGGATGCCCAGTGCTGCTTGTGGCTCCGCTCTGGACAAACCAGACTTGGTTCCCAGTCCTGATGCGGCTGACCAGCACTGCCCCGTGGCCAGTACCGTTGAGGAAAGACCTCCTCTCTCAGGCCGAGGGCTCGATTTGGCATCCTCGCCCGGAACTATGGTCCCTACATGCATGGGCCATCAACGGGTACCCGCTAGCCTCCCGGAGGGAGTGCTAAACACGATCACGCAGGCAAGGGCCCTGTCTACTAGACGGCTCTATTCCTCGAAATGGTCTGTGTTCTCTGCTTGGTGTCAAGCTCAGCGCTTTTCACCTGTAGACTGCGGGGTCACGGAAGTACTCTCCTTCCTTCAAGAGCTGCTGGATAAGGGCAGGTCCCCATCCACGCTCAAAGTGTACGTGGCGGCCATAGCAGCGTTTATAAAACCTGTGTCTGGCCAGTCACTGGGGAAGAACGACCTAGTCGTGCGATTCCTCAAGGGAGCTCGGAGGCTGAACCCTCCCAGACCTCCTTCAGTCCCGGTGTGGGACCTTTCTACGGTTTTGGAAGCCATGAAAGGTGCCCCGTTCGAGCCACTCCATTTGTCAGACATGAAGCATCTGTCTTTCAAAACGGTGTTCCTTTTGGCTCTCGCTTCAGTGAAGCGCATAGGGGACTTACAAGCGCTTTCGGTAAGCGCGTCATGTATGGAGTTTGGGCCTAATGACTCTAAGGTCATACTCAAACCAAGGCACGGGTACGTGCCCAAATCCCTCAACACACCGTTCAGGGCCCAGGTCATTTCCCTGTGCGCTCTCTCGGTTCATGATGAGGAGAAAGATGCTAGTCTCCTTTGCCCTGTCAGGGCACTGAGAGCTTATGTGTCCCGCTCGTCTGTCTTCAGACAGACCGAGCAGCTCTTTGTTTTGTTTGGCGGACGCTCCAAGGGCCTGGCCGCATCAAAACAGAGCCTATCCAGATGGGTAGTCGACGCCATAGCACTGGCTTACACTTCTAAGGGCCTGCAGTGTCCTTTGGGTGTCAGAGCGCACTCCACAAGAGGCGTGGCCTCATCGTGGGCGTGGTATAGTGGGGTTACCTTGCAAGATATCTGTACGGCCGCGGGCTGGGCCTCGCCGTCTACATTTATAAGGTTTTATAACCTAGAGGTTCCCGCCTTACAAGCCAAGCTTCTGTCGGTTTAGAATTCAGTGCTATCTGCCCCGCAGTGCGGCCCAGATGCTGAGTTTGCCTGTGCATCGCTCACTAAGCGATAGAAACTGCCCCTTGGGTGTTGAATAACCCGTACTATTACCCAGTTCAGGCTGAACACGTTCACCCTGTCTGCGTGAAACACTGTTAACATAACTAGCTCCTGTAGGATGCTATTTTATGGGGAATGATGCTTGCAGCCTCTCTTCTCCGACTCTCTGTGAGTCTATGGTGATTATGCACTATATGAGCCCCGGGCTACTGCCCTTGGGACTTTGGTGTCGGATCCCAGTACGCACGGCGTTTTGCATTGTGTTCCCCATAGCGTAAGATATTACGCAGTACGAGAGATACTCTCGTAAGAGAACGTACTCGGTTACTAACGTAACCTCGGTTCTCTCTAGAGAGGGAACGAGTACTGCGTATCTTGCCGTGCATACACAGCTCTGGTTCGCTTCGGCGATGAAAACCAGTATACCAGCCTAATCGAGCCGTATTTATAAGGGCGGGACCACGCCCTTTCTGGCGGGACGTGACGAAATGGGCGCAAAGTGCCCCCATTGGGTATGTGTCACGCAGGGCCACTCTCGATAGGCTGCTGCTGTTGCCGCAGGGCAGCCAATAGGCACGCAAGCCGTCTTGCCTATGTCTGCATGCTGCTGCACAGCGTTTTGCATTAATTCAAAATTAAGGATAATTTTTGGCTTCAATATCTCGTGGAAAAGAGGTTTTCCCCATAGCGTAAGATATTACGCAGTACTCGTTCCCTCTCTAGAGAGAACCGAGGTTACGTTAGTAACCGAGTACGTTTTATTAAAAATGTAAACATGCATAAAGTTTTCTGTGATTTAAGGGTCGGGTTAGTGTAGGGGAATAGAATATACAGTTTGTACAGTATAAAAACCATTATGCCTATGGAATGCCCCCCCCCCCCCCCCCCCCCACACACACACACACACACACACACACAGTCACCTCTGACCACATTTGATCAACATCATTTAATTGTCCATGTGTGTGTTCCTTGTTTTTAGCTACAAATCCAACACTCAGAACTATTTGAATATCTCATTAATCAAAATTAGACATGTATTGGATCCAAGCACTGGCTGCAGGTGTGTATCAGAAAAAAACGCTCTCCTATTCTCTTTCCCTTTTTTTTTAATTATTGCTGAAATTACGCAGACAAACAGTGTGATTGTGCCTATGATTTTAAAAAACCCTTAAAAAGTAAGCAACAAAAAAAAGAAAAAAGAAAAAAGAGGAGAGACAGAGAAAGAAACAGTTTTGATTTAAAACTATAAATATGGAAATTATTATGTTGGTTTATAGTTTAGAGCTTTGAGTGTGAGACAGACTAAAGAATTACTGGAGTTGGATTTTCATCACAGCAATTTTACAATTTGTTTGTTGATAAATTTAACTCAATCTTTTGTATGAGTATATGTGTATATCAACTTGTAAAGTGTGGATTGTTGAATGAGATTGTAACGGGGTTTAAGATTCAGGAAAGAAGGAGGCGGGAACCGGCGAACAATTAACAATTTTTAATAATAAAATAAAACAAATACAAAAACAAAAGTATAAGCCAGCAGCCCCTCACGGATGACTGCTGGCCACACAAAACAGAAACAAAACACAACATAAAATCAGGCCTGTTCCTCTCTCGATCTTCAGCGTCGTCACTCCTCCTTTTATGCTTCCGCTTCTCCGTGAGAGATGTGAGACCGGTGTGTCTCACAGGTGACGTTCATTATCACTCACGCCACCGGCCTTGCGCCGTTCTCTCATGTCCCTCGGCCTCGTCCTGCTCGCCACAGAGATGTTCAATAAGAATGTATTTAATCATTGGGTAACACTTTACAATATGGGTGCACTAATATCCATTAATTCATGTTTAACTAATGCACAGATAATCATGAGTTAATGTATGATTCATGAAGAACTAAACCATTAATTAATTATTACTGCATCAGCAACTAATAAAGAGTCTATATGATTAATAGATTAAGTAATACGTGAATTGCTATTAATTCAATGTGTCATTGTGTATTAATTCCTTAATAACATATTTTATTAACTAATAGTGTAAATTAATGTGTTAATTACCACAATTAGTCAAAGCTATGCACTTCAACTACCAGTTGTCTGCTTTAATTAATCATTAGCTAATGATTTGCAAAGGTATCATTATGTTATGTATTTACTTGTTGAGGCACATCATTATTAACTAGTCATTTAGTAATTGTAGTAATTTACACATGAATTTGCACTAACAATGAAGTAATTAATCATGTATTAATGTGTACCTGTATTATCTGGAAGTTGAAATACAAGGCCTTGGCTCATTCTGGTAATTAACATATTAATTAACACTATTAGTTAAAAAAAATGAGTTATTAGGGAATTAATTCACAATTTCATATTTAATTAATAACAATTCATGTATGAACTAATACATTAACCATACAGACTCTTAATTAGTTCCTAATGTGGTAATCATTAATGAATAGCTTAGATAATCATTAGTTACACATTAATTCAGTATTATCTGTGCATTAGCTAAGCATGAATTAATGCTTATTAGTGCACCCGTATTGTAAAGTGTTACCAATCATTGCATCTGTGCTATCTTGAGCAGTGCAGTTAATACGATGAGTGTGTGCCTGTCAGTCTGTCTTATGAGGCAGCACTACATTGATTCCTTGATTGGCTTGTGGCTCACCACAGACCCAGTGGGCACGAACAAAAACCATTAAGTCCAATGTCTGAGTTGGAGTGTGTGAGGCGGTTTTAGAAGGAAAATATCTAAAACTAATAAGACATGGCTTTGAGTTTGAAGAATTGATGCCCTTGTTCCCAGAACTAGAACCGTTAACGGCTGATTAAATGAGTGAGTTTGTTTTTGAATTAACTTTTAATCCCCAGAGACTCACTGTTGGAAAATTGCATTACTTTTTTGAAGCAATTAATTCCAATTTTTCAATTAAATACGAGTAAAACAACAAAAAGCAACAGCTAATTGTCAGGGTTCATGGGTTCACTGACTCACCCTCGCTCTGTATGTATATGCATGCGTGTGTGTGGGCGTGGCTTGTTATCGCTGCTGATGAGCTAATCAGTGCCGGCTGTTGCTCATGTAGCGTCCTATTTATTGTCTGTGATTTCGTCCTGTGTTTGTCAGATCATTTGAGCCTGTCCTGGGATCTCATCAGGAGTTTGTTCTGTGCGTCTCTGGTTCTCCGTTTCCTGGTTTGTTCTGATTCTCGTTTCCCGTGTCCCTGGAGTAACTGACTGGCTCTGCCCGGACTTCATCTGCCCATTGCGTCCCTGCGTTACCGAGTCACCTTCCAGCATTGTTCCTGACGTGTCTTACCTGCATCTTCTACTCCGTTCTAACTGTTGTCAAATAAACTGCATCATTTACTTGAATTTGGATCCTATTGCCTTCTTACGTTACAGTCGCTGACAGAACGATCTGACCAACTATGGATTCAGCGAGATTACTGGTCGGGCAGTACAGGCTCTGGTAATGCAGGTGTCCGAGCTCACCACCCGGCTACAACAACTGAGATTGCCCACTGCAACACCCCCGCCGCCCGTTCCCCACAATCCACCTAACATCGTCAACCAGCATGAGCCACGCATTCCCACACCAGAGAGATATTCCGGTGAGCCGAACCTCTATAGAACATTCTTAAATAAATGTTCAATATTTTTTTCTCTCCAACCCTTAACCTTCGCTTCTGAGCAGTCCAAGGTGGGGTTGGTAATGACACTACTGTCCGGATGCGCGGCTT
This sequence comes from Gila orcuttii, assembly GCA_026230005.1. NCBI lineage: Eukaryota > Metazoa > Chordata > Actinopteri > Cypriniformes > Leuciscidae > Gila > Gila orcuttii. The sequence continues at coordinate 48,323,370 of JAPDVR010000002.1, read as the reverse complement.
TGTGGGAAACGCCGGTGTGGGAGAACCAACATCCCTGCTGTTCCTCGTTCCATGCACTAGAGGAGGAGATGAGACGGGTGTTCGATCGTCCGGTAGCGGCTCGCGAGGCGGCCTGCAAACTCGCTGACCTTCGCCAGGACATCAGACCCGTCTCCGACTATTCCATCGAGTTCCGGACTCTGGCGGACCTTCAGCAATGGGAGAATTGTTTACAAGCTCTGTTTCCTGAATTCCCTGAGCATTCCAGTCTCAGGAGTGGGAACACGGTCAGCCCCCCGATCGATCAAGAACCCATGCAGGTTGGTAGAGCTCGGATTTCCCGGAAGGAGAGGGAGCGTCGGAGAGCTAGAGGACTCTGTCTTTATTGCGGCACGGCTGGACACTTTCTGATTAACTGTCCAGTAAAAGACCAAGCCCGACAGTAGTATGGAGGTTACTGTTGGGTGGATTATCCTTGGCAAAATCCTCATCAATGACTCTCCTCCCGGTAAGACTGCAATGGGCAGACCAGTCTCACACCTGCCAGGCGTTGGTGGACTCTGGAGCGGAGGGAAATCTTATGGACTACTCCTTGGCTTGGCATCTCCAGATTCCTATCACTTCCCTCAATCACAGGATTTCGGTTAACGCCCTGAACGGACAGGAACTCCCGCGTATCACACAGTCTACCGGTCTTCTCACCCTTATCACAGCGGGGAATCACACTCTGAGAGAACTTCCTTTTCCATCACCGAGTCACCATTCGCGCCGATTGTGTTGGGACATCCATGCCTGGTGAAGCACGAACCCAAGATTGAATGGGGTCAGAGATTTGTTTCGGCATAGAGTAACCAGTGTTATGCCTTTTGTCTTGTGTCTGCTTGTCCATCTGTCTCTTGTTCTGTGTTGTAGGAGGAGCCAGTGAACCTGTCAAACGTGCCGCAGGAGTATCTCGACCTGAAATAAGTGTTCAGTAAGTCCCGGGCTGCTTCTCTTCCTCCACACCGTCCCTATGACTGTGCTATAGATTTATTACCAGGTACGTCTCCGCCTAAGGGCAAATTATATTCGCTTTCTGCTCCAAAAAGGGAGGTCATGGAGAAATATAATTCTGATTCTCTGGCAGCCGGGATCATTCGTCCTTCCTCGTCTTCCGCTGGCACGTGGTTCTTTTTCGTGGGGAAGAGGGATGGTTCTCTGCGATCATGTATTGACTACCGAGGACTGAACAACATCACGGTAAAGAATACTTATCCTTTGCCGTTGATGTCTTCGAACGTCTTTTTACCGGCGTTTAATTCGCAATTTCAGCCAACTAGCCACTCCTCTGACCGCCTTGACCTCCACCGGAACAGCATTCAGGTGGTCTAATGAAACGAGAAACGACACTAATGTTTTGACATGTATCAATGCAATAAATTTGGCCAGAAAATATTTACAGTTTTAAACTCCCAGAATGCCAAAGTCACATTGCTGTCTACTAACACCACTGCTTATTGCTTTGGATCAATTTTAGGTAGTATTTAACCTAAACTGTTCAAAAGTTTGGTGGCCGTTAGATATTTTTATGCTTTTTAAAGAAGTCTCATGCTCATCAAGGCTGCATTTAGTTGATCAAAAATACAATAAAAACTGTAACATTATGAACTATTATTACAATTTATAATAACCGTTTTCTGTTTTAATATATTTTAAAATGTAATTTATTCCTGTGTTGGCAAAGCTGAATTTTCAGCAGCCGTTACTCATCTTCAGTGTCACATGATCCTTCAGAAATTATTCTAATATGCTGATTTGGTGCTCAAGAAACATTATTATCAATGTTGCAAACAGTTGCGCTGCTTAATATTTTTGTGGAAAATGTGATGCATATTTTCAGGATTGTTTGATAGATAGAAAGCTTTTATATTTTTTTTGTAACAATGTTTTGGGTTCGTAACAAAGTTTTTACTGCTTCTTTTGATCAATTTAATGTGTATATTTTTTTCCCCCAACAATTCTTATTGATATTAATGAAGAAAAAGATGCTTGCTGCAGCCATCATCTAACAGCAAGGTATAACCATGCTAACAAGCCAAAGCTTGGCACCTTGGTCCATTAAATAAATAATTTAATACAAAAATAAAAATATAATTTTCAGTGTAGCCTTTTCTAAACTTTATAGAATGATCAAGTATAAAAGGACTTCTTTGAGATGAACATATCCAAATTTCAGCCTCCTATTTTGATGTGAAGACTTCTTAAAGTCATGTTTTATAGCAGTGGCTTAAAAACAAGTTTAAAGAGGAAACATAAGACATCATCAATATAAATGCTTGGGTTTATGAAGGTTAATTGAGTTTTGGGAATTTGAACACAGCATGAGAGGATAGAAAACAAGAGATGGAAGGAGGGATGGGGGAAGAGGAAAAGCAGAGGCAGATCCCATGACATAAAAGACAGGGATCAAGAGTATCTCAATCATATGAGCAAAGAAGTGATGTTCATGTGTTGTTTTTTCTCTCTTTCTCTGTTGTATCAGTGTTTGACAGTTACTGTGTGTTTCAAATGTTACACATGTGAGTCCACACACTCAGTCAGGGCAGATTTTTTAACTTCCCAAAGCCTTCAGGTACTGAATGTGTACAGAAGGGTCATGCCCACCAAAACTAAGCCAAGAGGATTTTAAATGCAACTTTGATGCAACTTTGAAGAGCTCAATCAATCAATCGATTGAATCAATCAATCGATTGAATCAATCAATCAATCAATCAATCAATCAATCAATCAATCAATCAATCAACCAATCAATCAATCAATCAATCAATCAATCAATCAATCAATCAATCAATCAATCAGTTAAACTTTGAAAATTAAGTTACGTAATTACTGTAGATGTTTATGTAAGACACATTTAAATCTCTAAATTTGTCCTTGCTATTGACTCACCCCTTCCACAAATAATTTACTTAAAAATGTGTCATCTCCTACATTCTGATGATTCATATGATGTTTCCCTATGAAACAAAATGTTAAAGGAACACGCCACCGTTTTTTGAAATAGCGGTTATTCACAGTCTCCCCTACATTTAGATAGGTTGGCAAATGCATTTTTGTCTCAATGCATGCATTGTCTTAGTCTGGCAGCACCGACGCTAGCTTAGCTTAGCATAATGAATGGAATCCTTTGTTGCCGGATAGCATGTTGTGAATAAAAGTGATCCAAAAAAGATCCTCAAAAAAATTTGATGAGATATTAGCACTCTTCATATTGACCACTTATCCATTTCATTAAAGGGGATCTATGCAGTCTTTTTAGCTTAACTGAACAGCTTCGGACTCGGAGTTATTGGAATGGTTATATGACTTTTTTTCGGGTTCAATAGTGGTCGTTTGCAAACTATTATGATAAATTGCAATAATCATGTCTAACAACATCATAACGGACAACATTGTTACGAAATAATGCGACGTACATGTAACTTTATTGATGTCATCTGGCATTTTGTAATGTTTACATTACACTAAAAAAACAAATGAAATTATACAGTAGGCCTAGGCTATAGGCTATTTACTTGTAATTTAGCTGCAATCATGTAAAAACGTTATAAGCCATTAAATGCGGTACACTGAAAAAAATTATACTTTGGATTAACTTAAACAAATTGATGTAATTTGTTACAACTAATTTTTTTTAGATTTTCTCAAATTGTATTTATGATTTAGTTAAAACCACTTACTTTGAGGCAAAGTGAAAACAGAAGGTATAAACTGAAAATCACAATTTTCCATTGGACCAATGTAAATATATATTTTGAATTAATTGCACTGATGTTTCACTTTTGATACTTTATTATTATAAAGTACAGCGGCCGTGAGTGCAGATACGCTCTGCGTGAGTGGTATTTATGACAGTAACGTTAAATACAAGTACTATACAGCGACTCTAGGGATCGCAGTTTGACAAAAACGGAAATCCTGCATAGTTTGCCTTTAAGGTAGATGATTAGCCCTTCAACAACTTTTTTATTTTAGTTCTCTCTCTCGCATTCTGGGAAGATTAACTTGACTTTAAATTGTAGAAACTAGATTCAGATATGGAGGAAGATAAGGCTCTCCCTGAGGACCTGTGCTCTGGGGTGAGAATTCCTCTGTTTATGTTTATGCAGGCTGTTCCTGGCTGGCCTGTCAAATGTGTGTGCTGCACCCAGATAAGAACAGACAGAATGTGAAAAATGTAAGCACTAAAAACTAATAATTTTGCATGGCAGATTTACTTTAGGTGTATATGTGTATTTGTGAGTATAGGGCTGAGCAATATTGCTCAATAAATTATATCTTGATAATTTTCAGCTCTTTTGTGATTCGATATACATCTCAATAGTTATGTATTTGCTCCGAAATGGTTTGGGTAATTTCATTCAGAGGAACCATAATTTCAACCTCACACCCATTCCAGTCAAGTATGTAGAAGTAGAATGCAAGAAGTAAAATGCATTTTTAGTTGCACGTTTTCCACATTGTTTTTTCAATAAATCAACCAAAAGTAGAATTATATTTAATCTTTTTTATGTTATGCGTGTATATGCTCGTTATTTGTATCTGCTTAATGAATACATGTTAATGTAATGAATGTAAATATGCTCAAATGAATGACAATATTTACCTGCATATATATTTTGTACTGCATATGAAATATGAAAAGCAGATACATTTTCAGTGATAATGCGAATGAATCAGTGAATCAATATTTTGAATTGATTCATGCACTGTTAATGTCACAGTGGTGCTGTGGTCGGCAAACGCGCCGACACGTTTTGCTCGATTTCTTTCACATAGCAGCAAAATAGACTTAAAATACACTATATATAATTTTTGGTCATACAGACTTAAGAAATATGAAAAAATAAACTGTTAAATGTCTTCTTTTTTATGTGTCCAATTACAATCGAAATAAAACATTGTGCTTTTGTAAAATAAAGAAATAAAAAGGGTGTGCTTTCCTGCTCTCCATCACTTGAACTTTTTTTTTGGAGCACGTCTCTAAACTTAAACAAAACTCAGTGAAAACTATTCACCCAGGCATGAGCAATATATCTTTATAATCATTTAAGTGTGTACTTTTAAATGATCTAATTCATAACAAAAACAAATATTCTCTGTTTATGTAATCTGTATGAAAAGAGAGCGATGTCAGTCGTTCTCATTTCAGCTCATTATAGCAGATTAAATTTTAATGTGACACACCCACGGAGAGCAGCCGCTATTCAAAAGCAAATGATCTGAGGCGATCCATGCAAACGTGTTAACGCCCACAACAACTCGATAAAACACACCAAATTTAATTAGATTACAGTACGAGGCTGTGAGGAATAATCCTGGGAAATTTACCTCAGAAGTGCTGGTTTAAATTAATTTAGAGGAGCAACGGATCCATCTGAGAAGAATAGTAAGTTTTTTTATTATTGTTCTAATCGCGATATCCTAGTGTAACTTTATGTAAACCGCAAAAAGACTGTTTAAATATGAATCGCGTGTATGTGTGTGTGTGTGAATGGCACAGATGTGGCGCAAAAAGACTGTTTAAATTATTTATTTAAAATATGAATCGCGTAGGCTACTGTGTGTATAGCTTTTACCAAACTATATTGCTATACTGAGATGAGTAAAAATCGACTGAATTATGTTGAAATAAAATGTCTTTGTATAAGCAACATATTAAACTGCAAATTAACATTTATATGCCCTAACATATCATAAAAACAACAAACGATATGCCTGTTACAGACGAAATATAAAAAAGACATTTCGTTGACTAGTTTTGGATAGATTATAAAGCTTTTACTGTAAAATAGATTACTGCCCCATCAAATAAGCTTTTGTTTGCCAATTTCTGCTCATATGTTTTGTCAAAAATAAAGTCATCAACTTAGATGTTATTATAGTGTTTGTTCCAATGTAGGCTTTATTCAAACTAATGAATCCTTAACTTTGAAAGACGTATGATAAAATGTATACATTAGTTTTTACAAAGTTTTATTTTAATTGTTGCTGTAATTGTAACCTTTTTAATAAAATAGCAAAGAAAATATTTACAAGGTAGATCTTAAAAGGTCAATATAAGCCTTCTCTTTAAATTATTATTTTTTTTATTTTTATTAGTGACAAATTTGGGGGAGAGGATACATTTCCAAAACTTTCTGAAAATACAGTATGAGAATTAACTACACAATTACCAAAAATGTTTACCTTGGATATAATACAATTTGCAAGCAAAAATACAAGTGAAATTTTTTTTTTGAGATGTTTCCAACTGTGAACCAATTTTGTAGTGTGTGTGTGTGTGTGTATATATATATATATATATATATATATATATATATATATATATATATATATATATATATATATATATATATATATATACAGGTCCTTCTCAAAAAATTAGCATATTGTGATGAATTTAATTATTTTCCATAATGTAATGATAAAAATTAAACTTTCATATATTTTAGATTCATTGCACACCAACTGAAATATTTCAGGTCTTTTATTGTTTTAATACTGATGATTTTGGCATACAGCTCATGAAAACCCAAAATTCCTATCTCAAAAAATTAGCATATCATGAAAAGGTTCTCTAAACGAGCTATTAACCTAATCATCTGAATCAACTAATTAACTCTAGTTAAGGAATTTTGGGTTTTCATGAGCTGTTTGCCAAAATCATCAGTATTAAAACAATAAAAGACCTGAAATATTTCATTTGGTGTGCAATGAATCTAAAATATATGAAAGTTAAATTTTTATCATTACATTATGGAAAATAATGAACTTTATCACAATATGCTAATTTTTTTAGAAGGACCTGTATATATATATATGACTTTGCCAACTAGTCCTTTTTTAAAATTTCGCAGATCCGTGTGAACGGGGATTGTTTTGACAACTTTGTTGTCTGTTTTTAGTACATCATTGTCGTGTAAACGTACCCTTAAATACACAGGGAGTAATGAGGTTACTCAAAGAACAACATGTGAAGGTAATCAGTAACTATAGAAACAAACACGGATCAAGAACACAGGCAAACGGGCACAGGGAGAACCAAACTAAAACACACTGAAACTAAACAGAACCAAAGCATTCACCTGACAGAACAAGAAGTGGAGACCCGGGCAGAGCCGATGAGCGACACCGACGGATCTGGAGACAGAGGCGGAGCCACAGTGGCAATCGTCCGATGTGGAGCCAGGGTGCCACATGACCGAGGCGGAACCTGTGGGACTGAGGACCGAGGTGGAGCATGACTGAGCCGAAGGGGTGAAGTGCAAAGTGCAGCAGAAGGCCCTGAAGAGTGACTACTAACCAAGGTGGAGCCGGAAGGACGAGGGAGCCCAGTGGAGCCGTAAGGATGGAAGGACGAGGGAGCCCAGTGGAGCCGTAAGGATGATGTTTCTAGGTGGAGGCGAGGGAGGGAGGAGCCAAGGTGGAGCCGACTGGTCAGTGAGCCGTGGTGGAATGAGGATCTCGGCAGCCGGGCCAGGGGATCCACATGCCATGGCGGAGCTGGAGACCCGAAAACCAGAGGCAGATGTATGTGAAGCAAACAGAGGAGTCGAAGAACTGAAGGGAGTCAGCGGAGGCAGGGCCAAAGGACTGGCTGGCGTTGGTAGAGGAGGCAGGAGAGGGATTCTAGGTTGGACCATTATAGACGCAGGAAACTTAGAGCTGGGCGGGACCAGTGTCGACGAGAAATTTAATGGCCAAATGTTTAATTTTATATCACCAGCAAAAAGTTTTCTGTGATGGGTAAGTTTAGGGTTAGGGGATAGAATATACAGTATAAAAATCATTACACCTATGGAGAGTCCCCAGAAAGATATCAAAAGTGTGTGTGTGTGTGTGTGTGTGTGTGCGTGCGTGTGTGTGTGCACGTGTGTGCGTGCGCGTGTGGTGTATTAACAGTCAGATATCAGATGCTTCCAATAAAGCTGCCATCTTCAATCATTTAAGTTGTTTTCAGTTATATATGTATCAAATTAATTTGATTTATTTTGCCATCTGATATTATAGATTTAACATCCACACATGCACACATAGACCCCCTGAAGGAATATCTAGCTAATAGGCTGAATACAGGGGGCATGGACTTGAATGTTAAATCATGAATAATTAATGAGAACTGATGAATAATGAAAAGAGTTTAAGAGTAATTAGGGTAATGAGAGAGAAGCAACGCTCAGCGTTCCGGAATCTTAAGGAATAAAGCTGTGGACAGTTCAGTGTGTGTATATGTGTGAAAGTAAGGAAAAAAGAATATTGAGAGAAAGAGAGAGAGAGAGCTGAAGGAGAGATTGGTGATGGTGAGATTATTCTATGCTGATTATTAGACTAAATACAGTCATTTAGTTTAGCTTGTAATGGTGTGTATCCTTGTAAATGCTCTGCTTTGCATTCAACTAAGTTCCTGAAAAGCAAACTCACAGCTTGACTTCCTATTATTTATATGTTTTCCTACACACACATGCTTTGAAATAATGGGAACTTGAAAGATAATGAACTAAACCACAAGCAGGGGTCTCTCTCTCTGTGTGTGTGTGCGTATGTGCGTGTGTGCATCAGAGTGCATTTATTCGCCATCTGTAATTCCAGCAGAACAGGTAAAATTCCTGCTAAATCATATACAATCACATTTAACATAATTATGAATTTACTACATTCTTATGTGACACCATAGGCTAACCCAAATCTCTTTAGTTTTAAATTTTCTCCTGGAGATCACAAATGTACATCTGTCCATGAGTACAGATTCATTCAGTTCATCTAAAACTGCAATTCAAGAGGATAAGTACAGCTGAATTTGTTTCATCTATGATATTTATAGATAAATAATAGATTTTTTGTGGCACTTATAGGCCTATAGGAGCATAGGACCATAGGACCAAAGACCTCTATGAGCATTCCCATTCATCTCACTGACAGTTGCTTGGCAAGATGCAGGTCCGTGCTGAACAGTACTTGTTTGACTTTCAGATTTTCATTCTATAACACACAGTCATACCTCAAATGCGAATTTTAAAACCATTGTTTGCTTTTTAAATGTTGATAACAAGTTGGTCTGATTCTTATCTTTAAATGTGTATACTTGCTGTAGTTCTCATGTTTCAATTTGTTAGCAACTTTCATTTACATTTTACATTTAATCATTTAGCAGATGCTTTTATCCAAACCGACTTACAAATGAGGAGAGGAGAGCAATACAAGCAATCAAACCAACCGACTAGTCCCAGTTAGTCTACTGTACATGTAGCAAGGTGTTTTTTTTTTTTTAAACAGATTTGTAGAATAGTAAGTGTTAGTATGTTAGTGTTAGTGTTAGTGGGTCAAGTGTTGACGAAAAAGGTGTGTCTTCAGCCCTTTCTTGAAAAATAAAGACTCAGCAGCTCGGGTTGAGCTGGTCATTCCACCAGCTTGGAACAGTCAAGGTAAAGGTCTGTGAAAGTGATTTTGTGCCTCTTTGGGATGGCACCACAAGGCGCCGTTTACTTGCAGAACGCAAGCTTCTGTAGAGCACATAGGTCTGAAGTAGTGAGTTTAGGTATAGGGGAGCAGAGCCAGTGGTTTTCTGTAGGCAAACATCACCACCTTGAATTTGACGCAACCCGTGCAAGTTTATGTGGAGAGGTGTGATGTTACGTACTGCTCTGAGACAAGAAGGTTGGGATCCAAATGCAGCTTTTAATAATGGGGCAATCCAGACACATTTGATATGAAAACACAAGCTAACAATAGCATAGTGGATCCAACCCAAACCCTGAGGACGTGTGTGAGTTTGTATGTTTATAGACTATTCATTCCCGATAAATGTCTCAGCGGCACTGTACAGGCAACAGGTCAAAACACAGGTAGGTAGTACAAACAAACAAAGAAACAAACAGGCAGGGTTCAGAGGCAAAAATCCAAGAACCAAGAGACAATGAAATCAGGGAGAATCCTCAGAAATGCAGTGCAACAACATACAAGACTTCACAGTGAGAGAAGGAGAAAACCAGGCTTATATGGGGTGAGCTAAACAAGATAATGAGACACAGGTGAATTTGATAATGGATGAAGAGTCCGGGCAGTGAGTTATGGAAGATGTAGTTTGTGAGGGAATGGCAATAGTCTGATGTGGAGTGTCCTCTGGTGGCTCTCAAGGGTACTCCAGCTGGTGACCATTAAAGACATGCTGCAGCATTCTGGATCAGTTTCAGAGGTTTGACAGTGCATGCTGGAAGGTCTGCCAAGAGAGCATTACAATAGTCCAGTATGGATAGAACAAGAGCTTGGACAAGGAGTTGTGTAGCATGCTCCCATAGGAAGGGCCTGATCCTCCTAATGTTGTATAAGGCAAATCTGCAGGACCGGGCAGTTCTAGCAATGTGGTCTGTGAAGTTAAACTGATCATCGATCACAGATCAAAGGTTCCTGGCTGTCTTTCTTTGCAAGGTTAAGTTGAAGGTGGTGGTCCTTCACTCAACAAGAAATGTCTGTCAGACAGGCAGAGATGCGAGCAGGTACTGTCAGATCATCTGGCTGGAATGAGAGGTAGAGTTGTTTGTCGTCAGCTTCGCAATGATAGGAAAAAAACATGTTTGCGAATGACAGATCCTAGTGATGACATGTAGATGGAGAAGACAAGTGGTCCAAGCACTGAGCCCTGGGACACCCCAGTAGCTACATGAAGATGCTGCGACTTAGACACCTCACCTCACCCCTCCACAAAACCCTGAAGGACCTACCTGACAGGTAAGACTTGACTTACATTTTTAAAGCTCACAGTAATTTCAAAATTTGCATTTGAGATTTCTTGTTAACAAAATATCAAGTCTCTTCAATTAATAATAAAAACAGATATTATTTTACTTGTATATCAATTCTATAAAACCATTAGAAAGCCCTGAAGGAACCCATGACTCCGAAAATCTAGTTTTCTTCTGGGTTTTAGAACCCCAGAAATAAAAGATTTAGCATAAGTTCTGCCAGGAAGACTTAATTACCATGTCACTTATTACCTTCACATCTATCCAATCATTTTCCTTATACTCGCTGTATAAAAAAATTGGTACTTACACATGTTTGAGTTCGCAGATGCTGACGCGACAATTACCTCTACCCTCCCCACCACCATCAGGATGGTCCTGTCCATACCTCCCGGGCCTGGTCGGCTTCGCCCCTGCCTTCGTCTTCAGGCAGGAAATGCAGATCCACTACCCTCAGATTATAAACTACGGACGGGGCCTACGGCAAAGAACTTTATAAATAATCGCTTGCTGGGCTGTCAATAAATGAATGCTTTGTTACACCATTCTATCCCCAAGTCTTTCTGGTAGAACAGCTCGATTGTATCTACTTCATAGCTCCACCTTTTCTTTTTTTATATACAAGAGTGACTGAAGTATTCCTTTGTCATCTATCCAAATCTCTCAGACATTACTGTATTTGTATGTGTTTGAGCATAAGTGAACTGTATGTAGAACTGAAATAAAGATAAATGAAGCAGGAGGTCTTTGTGATATATTGCTGATCTACACTGACCAGTACAGCTGTGCTAATCTATCTCACTCAAAAACGCTTGCACGCACACTTACATACAGTATGCAAACATTATAAGCGTTATTTACCTCTAATAGAAACACTAATGTGACTTGTAACTTCAGTTTGTTTATCTAAGTTGCGTCGAATATGAAAACACAAGCTAACAATAGTATAGTGGATCCAACCCAAACCCTAAGGACGTGTGCGTGAGTTTGTATGTTTATAGGCTATTCATTCCCGATAAATGTCTCAGCGGTCTCATTCTTTTGAAAATAAAACACTGTTTCCATCTCTCCCTCCAAGATCACCTCATTCTTCCTTCCTCTTTTTCCCCCTTTCACACATTCTCTCTCATTCTGAAATCACTGGGACGGGTACCCTTATGGCAAAAGTAATGGGTTTTCATTTATCAGTGTACAGGGACTTACAATTTTGTTCCCAGACACACAGAAACATTGCTATGAAGTAGATACAATCGAGCTGTTCTACCAGAAAGACTTGGGGATAGAATGGTGTAACAAAGCATTCATTTATTGACAGCCCAGCAAGCGATTATTTATAAAGTTCTTTGCCGTAGGCCCCGTCCGTAGTTTATAATCTGAGGGTAGTGGATCTGCATTTCCTGCCTGAAGACGAAGGCAGGGGCGAAGCCGACCAGGCCCGGGAGGTATGGACAGGACCATCCTGATGGTGGTGGGGAGGGTAGAGGTAATTGTCGCGTCAGCATCTGCGAACTCAAACATGTGTAAGTACCAATTTTTTTATACAGCGAGTATAAGGAAAATGATTGGATAGATGTGAAGGTAATAAGTGACATGGTAATTAAGTCTTCCTGGCAGAACTTATGCTAAATCTTTTATTTCTGGGGTTCTAAAACCCAGAAGAAAACTAGATTTTCGGAGTCATGGGTTCCTTCAGGGCTTTCTAATGGTTTTATAGAATTGATATACAAGTAAAATAATATCTGTTTTTATTATTAATTGAAGAGACTTGATATTTTGTTAACAAGAAATCTCAAATGCAAATTTTGAAATTACTGTGAGCTTTAAAAATGTAAGTCAAGTCTTACCTGTCAGGTAGGTCCTTCAGGGTTTTGTGGAGGGGTGAGGTGAGGTGTCTAAGTCGCAGCATCTTCATGTAGCTACTGGGGTGTCCCAGGGCTCAGTGCTTGGACCACTTGTCTTCTCCATCTACATGTCATCACTAGGATCTGTCATTCGCAAACATGTTTTTTTCCTATCATTGCGAAGCTGACGACAAACAACTCTACCTCTCATTCCAGCCAGATGATCTGACAGTACCTGCTCGCATCTCTGCCTGTCTGACAGACCACACTCACACTCTTTTATCAAAAAATGAGGTTTAAAAAAACAATGCTGACCTGTGTAATTTATGCACCATTAATGTGTCACTAAAAGGAATTGCAAAAATAATGATTGTTTTCTACTACTGGTAAGACAAACAGCCCCGCCCTGAACTCACATCCACACCAAACACGGAACATTCCCATAACATTAGGATTTGGTTTCTGTTTAGTTATTTTATTGTGAACCATAAAATTTGTGAAGTATAAAATGTTCTAGGAAAGTTATTTTTTAGCTTTTATTTTTTACAATCTTAAAATAACATTTCCAGAATGTTACACAGAAGTTTTTTATCCGATTAACTTATACAGAACATTCCTTAATTTTAAAGTTTTATTTTTTACATCAATTACATTAACTTAAATATGCTAAACATTGCCTAATATTTATTTTTACAGGAGCATTCTGCAAACTCAGAACAATAATTATATTTCTGTAATGAAATCTGTCCTGGCAAATCAAAAACAATGGACCATTCTGAGAATGTTTGTTTTTGGTTTCCAGAATGTTGGTTGCTCTGGCCCTGTTGTGGTCTTGTGGACTTGCAATGGCTCTCATGTGTGCATATACAGGAGACAAGGTTGTCCAATTTGGCCTTTAAGGTTTAAGAAGGGTGCTCACGAGCACGCTTTGTAGCATCTGCTCTTTTGATGGGTCTGCACTGATGCCAACAGGCTTCTACCCAACAGTCTATGCAGCATTACGTCACCAAGTGTTAAGGCCTGTTCAAACCAAGGACGATAAAAGATAGTTAGTCTAGACTTAAAAAAAATGCGTTTTGCCGTAAATAGTAGCTTTTAAATGAGATGCCATCACCATATTGATTGTTTTAGCAACTGGAGGTTGTGCAAAGTATTGTATGTAATTTATTGACAACTGGATATTGTCTGAGAGGAAGAGTCAGATTTTTAGTTTTAATATTTTTAATATTTTTATATTTTGAAGTCAGATTAGTTTTTGTAAAATAGTTTGTATTTGTATTAGGGATTTCCACAACAACAACCAAACAGAATCCATCCTGTTTTAAAGAGCCTGAGCATTTAAAGTTTCAGACAACAAAACTGGGGGCTTAAATACACAGAGGGAATGATCAACAAAACAAGAAACAGGTGCGTAAATAATCAAAAACCATGACAACTAAAAATGAATGAGAAATCAGGCAAATGGTAACAATGAAAAGGATGAAAACAAAACTATTCAGAACAGAACAAGACATGAACATGTCAGTGTTGGTGTGGATGTTAATATAGTTATTGTTATAGTTGTCTTTATAGTTATTATTCTTGGTATGAATGGGCCTTTAGAGGTATTAGGTTTAGGCATTTGGAATGGGGCCCGAGGCCCGTAACATGATGGTATTTGAACATACTCAGGGTTACAGGATTAGTTTCGGGTTAACAAAACCAAACCAATCAGGCTTTGTTGGTACCATGACGCTGATCATCAACTTTCTCTGTTAACTCAGGCTTTGATCCTGAGTTCAGGAGTTTAGGTGTGACATCAGTAGTGAACAGCCAGTCACATGATGTGGAACAGTGAAACTGAGATTCACTACTCTCTAGTGCAGAATATTACCAGACTGAAAAATATGAATAATTTAATACAATTTACACAGGAAGAGGAAAAGAGCTATCTATGAAAGAGGACAGCTAAAAGACAAAATGTTGCTATACAAATGCAAGTAAAATTATGAAGTTGGTGATTTTCATGGCTTTATCTATTAATTTGAAAGCTTATTTCTATTACCTTTATACTGTATATTTATTGAATCTAAGTGCTTAATAATAATTGATGAACTAAAATTGTACATGTGTAATTGATTACGGGTATAATAATTAGATAAATAATATCTAAATCATAGAAAATTATTATTAAATAAGCATTGCCAAAGCCAGACGATTTTGTCTTTAAAAATCATTTGCTATGTAGTAACCTTTAATTTGGAGTAGAAACTGGGGGAGTGACTTTATTGCATAAGTCATGTGACACTTTGATCATAGCTCATTGGTTCAATTTCGGTTTGAGATCTCTTACCTGCAACATAACCTGCCCAGGAGCAGGTTAGCCGTGGAGCGTAAATTACTATGGCAATGAACACTGTTAAAAGCCAAACCACTTTCATGGTGCTTAAAACCCAGGGTTGGCGCAAACTAAACTGAAACATACCTGGTATAGCCACCAGTTGGCTTCATGGTATTGGCCACTGGTGTCAGGCTGGTGTTGATTCCTAAACAAACAGAGCACTGTGTTGTCAATTTTTGGTAGAATCAGCGGACACAATGCTTGTAGTTGTCTTTGCACATTAAGATGGGATTGAGTAAATTATTTCAACATAAAATATAATCAATTTTGATTGAACTCTTGTTACTTTTACCTTAGCTGTTTGCATTCTGGTAAAGTGGATGGTACTGGTTTTCTTTGATTTGGAGGTTGGTTATGTCATAGATTGTGAGTTTTTTGATAGATACCATAAACTATTAATGTTTTTATGTAAAGGCAATTCTAAACACTGCAGACTAACCTTTGCCTTAAAAACTTAAATAATTTATGAATGTTTATACAGTAGTTACAACTTCTGAGTGCAATTTGTTCCCAAACGTCACTTGGTAAATGTGAGTGATTGACAGGATGTGTGAATGACTGACTAATATCATCCATATCACACACTACCTCTGCCTGGAAAGTGTATGGGGGTATGTCTATTTTGGTGTGTGTGTGTGTGTGTGTGTGTGTGTGTGTGTGTGTGTGTGTGTGTGTGTGTGTGTGTGTGTGTGTGTGTGTGCGGCAATTGGAAAGGAAGACTGGGCAACAGGAACACACTCAAATTTCTGACACTTCCTGACACACCCACCCATTCCATACTGGCCAGTCATCTGAAGGGATTTACATCCTTTTAGCACATCGTAAGTTGTGTGAATATGTCTGTGTGTTGAAGTTGTGTTTGTGTGTGAGAGAGACGAATCTATCATCAAGGATAAGAATACATGTTTTATGATAATGGAAAGGTTATTGTGTGTCTCCACAACACATATTTATATGACACTATCTTTGATTGATTGACCTGAAATTAGAGCACATGCAAGCAGATGCACGGACATGAGCTTGCATAAGCACTCACAAACTGTTACAATCTGTGTTGTTTATTTGGTTTGAGTGTCTTGATTGTAATGCTGTAACAATTTGTTTAATTACTTTTTGCAGCCTTGTAAGAACACAACAGGAGAATGTATGATAGACCTCAGGACATTAATAGCAGGGCATGGTAAGCATGTTACAATCTGTTTTACATGTGATTTTGTATTTGTGATGTCATTACAGAAAAATTAAATATAAAGGAGGATGAAAAGACTGATAGATATACACAGAAAAGTATTGGGCAGAAACATAGAACAGAATACAATCACAATCATTACTTCAACTCTTTACTTTTCCTTTGACTATTATAAAGCAGAAAGAAAAAGAGTTTTCACCATCATAATACACTCTTTTGCATGTGTAAAGATACTTTTGGTCATGTGGAATAGAAAGACCGATAAACAGACAGACATAGAGAGACAGACAGACATAGATGGATGATGATGCAGAGAGAGAGACCGAGGGAGGATCAGTCGAGGGAAGTGTGAGCACTGTTGCGTGATTTCCCCTCTTTGTCGGTGTGTGGGGATTGTTTGCAGTCCCAAATCAGTGTTGAAATCTCCTCCATTCATCTCCACTCCCTATACAAAACACACACATATACACATACACTCCTACATGCATCCCCTCTCTCCAGATGCCTCTCCATCTTTACCTTCTCTGGCATCCAAGAAGACATTTCCTGGAAAAAATGAAACAGTGCTGATGACTCCCTTGTCTCAAGCTCTCCGTCTTTTCCTCGTTTATCATGTCAGTGTCTCCCTATCGTCTTTTTTTCTTTTGTAATCTATTGTGTCTTCCTCTCTTGTACAGCTTTGTGCTGTTTATTTATTGATTGTGAGTGTCTCTGAATGAATTGTACAGATTGGCTTGATGACTGGTGATTTCATTTCAGCACATAGATGTTGGGTAGTGTGTAACGTCCCTAAATCCCCACCTTGCCCACACACGCACACACAAAGCATTATTCATTTTGACTTTTTCTTAACACCATCAACTCTTGCTTCAGATAATCACATTTAGATCTATCATTGCAAGGGTAATGGTCATTTAAAACTAACATTTATACTCGTTTATAAACAGGTTTTTCCATAATGGAAAAATTATCCCAGGGCAGTATATTGTTTTTCTTCTCGATTTGAATATGTTATATTGCAGGTGCTTCAACCTGATCAAATGTTGTTGGGTTTTCAGCTCGTTTGAGGCTCTTTTCTTACCTACCTATTTTAGTTCTCTGAATGAGCCTTTCAAACAATTCAGACCTCTCATTAAGAAACCCAGAATGTTTATTGAATAATCTCTGCTTGATTACACAGCTGGACAGCAACGTGGCCAAATAGCTTTGAACAATGCCTAGTGATTAAACCAGTCACTGATCTGATTGGACTGTGAGGGCCCTAGGCCCTGTTTACACCTGGTATTAACATCAGTCTCAGGTGATCTGACCACAAGTGGTCAGTCGAAGCAGATTGCTGTTTACACCTGACATGGCACACAGCTCATGGCATTTCAAATGTTGTCCCCCGCGACCACTTGTGATCGGGTCTCTGATTTTGTGACTACATACAGTGGTGTGAATAAGTTATTACCCCCATGCTAAAGTTGCCTAAAAAGAGGAATAAAAAATCATCTTTTGGAAATTGATCTTAATGCATGGTGCATTGATCTTAATGCATTGGCATGGTGTTATTTCAGTTAGCCTAATAGCTGGTTTGATTTGCATTGAAAGATGATCTTATGGAAAGTACCCCATGCCAATCTCTAGGTATGGTGAAGGGAATGTGATGATGTGTGGATATTTTAATTCCAAAGGCCAAGGGAACTTTATCAGGATGCATATTATCCTGGATCCATGAAATAACTGGCCTTTAAAAATAAAAATCTGCCTGACTCTATGGGATTTAACATAGGGGGGGGGGGGGGGGGGGGCTGACTTATGCACCCTGTATTTTAAGGAAGAACATTTATTTATTTATGATACATTATTCATACACAAAGAAAATTGGTGTCCTTAAAGGTTGGATTTTTCCTCATTTTTCTAATTAAGGCATTAAGATCAATTTCCAAAAGATGATTTTTTATTCCTCTTTTTAGGCAACTTTAGCATGGGGGTAATAACTTATTCACACCACTGTATATGACTTACTACATCAGTGTGTCACGGCATGTTGATAAAGCTCTAAAAAGTAGCACACTTTTTCAAATTATACTTACAAATTTCAATCTCACCACAAACATTTCAAGCATCACATTTTACCAACATATCACATTCAAACTTTTGTTAGCACAAATGTTAATTGACAGGTGAAAACACATCAGAACATACTTATGTAAGGAACTTAGCTCTATGAAATATTAATAATCAATAATAACTTGTTATGATTAATTATGAATATTTGGGTCAGTTAATTGGATTAACTTGACATGGCTAAATTAATATTACAATCAATTAATCAGTTCGTCCAACGAACTCTTTTGATTATTAATTTATTCTAAGAAAAGGGTATCTTCCATGGCCACAGAAGAATAATTATTTCTTAGTATGTACAGCGTTTTGAACATGTAGCAAGATCAAAAACCGTAAAGGGACTTCATATTGCACGCAGATCAGAACCAAATACATATTGTGCAAAAGTTTTATTAACTAAGTCATAAACATAAATAAACTAAACAAACATATATACATAAATACAGAAATAGGTTAGTGATAGGATGAAATTGGAAACCGGAAGAGGGACTATGAGAAGAACAATCAGAATTTCATTTTCACATTTCATTGAATTGAATACTTGCATTTGTAGTGGGAACAATTCTTGAAGTTGTTGAAAATTGAAGTCGTTGATGGTTACGGCAGTGTCAAGTGGAAGTTGGTTGAGAGTTCTCTTTCTCCAGGAACACATGGCTGGTTTGGTCAAGGCCTGGGGCCCTGTTGAGGCCACGCCGAGCACCCAGGAGAAGTGAGGAAGTCGGAAGAGTGGGTGATTGGAGTCGTTGTTGGTTGGAGTCTTTGTTCCAAAACTCCTGAGATTGTCCTTGGTTCTTTGTGAGAGAGTCTTCTCTCTCCTGCATGAGCCCATACCTGGTTGGATCGAGGCCTGCTGGGGCCTGTGGCCTCCGTGGAGGGGGAAGGGGTTCCCCAGTATCACCAGAAACAGTGTTGCGGCTGGATGAAAGAACTAAGAGAGGGAGGTCACATGTGGACTGTCTCTAATAAAGCCTGGAAAAGATCCACCCCTAAGGGTTGAACTCGACCAATAAGAAAGGTGACATGTCTGAGAGGGAAAGTGGCTCTTAGTTGATTTACGAGTCTTTGTCCCAAGCGTGGTTATACCTTCATTAATGCTCAGATAGCTATAACACATCCACACTGCATTCTAGAAGAAGGTGATGTACATCAAAGTGTGAGTCATTAAATGAGGATTAATTAGGTAGGAGGCATGATACAGGTGAGGTTACTTTGATCGTTAGTTGGTTGTATACCAGGGTACATACCATAATATATACAAAATAGTACACAAGACAGTAAACCATTTACACTGTTTCTTTCGCAGTTTTAGGCATGTTCATTTATAGATCAGTTAGTCTATGATTAATGCAGCAAAGTCTGTTTTAAAGAGGGTTTCTGTCTTCCCATTGTCTCTCTCTTGTGCATGTGGCCACATTCCTCGGAGGTCGTAAAATCTCCTTATCAGCCCTGTAACATGACACTGTTTCTGCCCTTGTGTTCGTTCATTTGGGCTGTTAGTTTTGGAGTTTCATAAACCTTTGTATATAATGAATAATTAGTGTGTGTCTGATTGGTCCATACCCTACACTAACATTTCTAATGTACTAAGATTTATAAATTATAATACAAATGGGATTGTGACTACCATTGAATCTGATTCTAATGTCTCTCTTTTATTCCTTTCCATTCTTATTCTTTTAAAGAGTGCAGCATTTTTAAGTTTTGGATGCAGCATAAGTATATATCCCTCATGTTCCCGTTGTCTTTTGTCTAGCTTTGTTCGTGTAACTCACTGTTCGTGAGTATTGTCAGGTCTGTTTCAAGTCTGCTCAAGTAAATATTAAGTCAAGTCTCTTTTTTTTGCTACCGAAAGCTGAACCCAGCAGCCTTGCTAGGCTAGAGCCTTGTCACGTCCGGTGGTCCTAGAGGTCATCACACTCTCTACGGTGCTTCCAGTATTGGCCACCGCTATTCTGTGAGTGTGGGCCGAACTCAATTCTCCCGAGGCGGCGGCATCCGCCACAGCTCCTCCTGATCTTTAGTGGACTTCAGCTCCTCCTGATATCCGGTGGTCTTCTGCTCTGCTGAGGAGGTCTTCTGCTCTGCCTTGGTGCTCTCCATCTCCATTGGCTCCACCATGGCCATCTGATCCTCATTGGTCTCGGCCTCTGCTCCACAATCTGGGCCTGCCACTGCTCGGCGGTCCAGGTCCACTCCATGGTCCAGGCCCACTCCACTCCACCACCCTCCTGTTTTGGTGTTATGTTTGGGTGTTGGTAGCCGTCCATAGAGGTCACATCTCTTTTAGGTTATGTATATGCTTTCATGCATTATTTCGATATTTGTCATGGTCGTGATTCACTGTTCCCTTTCAGTCGATAACGTCAGACGTACTCTTACGTCGACTGAATGGGGATCGCGTTAGGGAGCCAATGTTCTTTGAGTACTATTGAACGAGCCAATGGAATTGGTGTGCGTGATTCGCATCACACACTCCGCCCCCGCGGCGCGGGTACAAATACAGAAGTGGATGCACGCACTAGTTGCCTTTCGCTTCGGAGCCGATCGTTTGATGTCTCTGAAGAGTGCTGTTGTTTACAACGAGCGAGTGTGTCGGTGTTCTTCTGGCAGACTCTCCCAGTGCTGGTGGATTCTACAGCGTGAGTGCAGTGGTGATCGCGAGCTTTGAGCTCTCAACTGCTGTTTCAACAGCAACAAATTCTAAAGGTTTGTGTGTGTTGACGGCTGGTTAGAGGGCGGAAAAGTGAGTGCTTCACTGTTTCAGTTCACTGTTCAGTGTTGCCGCGGTCATTCCCCTGTGTGCTCCAGCACTGGTGATGGGTCCTATTTCCTGAAAGAGGAACATGGGTGCGTTTGCGTCTTTTTCAAGATGTCATTCCACCTGTGCGTTTCTGGATGCGGTCGTTCCCTTTTCCTCTCTGACGGTCACAATTGTTGCATCATGTGTTTGAGCTATATATTTATGTGAATAGAAATATGTATACATATATATATTTATATGTTCAGCACGCTGAGGCAGCTTTTGTGGACAGCTCATGTTCTCATTACAGGAATATGACTGTCGTGGTGTTGAGATCGATGCCCCACCCCGGGTGCCGTGTGGGATGGGTGATCGGAGGTAGTGATGGATGTCTCACCCAGTAACCATTCCCTGTGGGCTCCCCACTCCTCCATCACACCGCAGCCGATGGAATTCCTGTTGAGCATGCTGGTCCCTCTGTAATGGACCGATCAGCCGTTTCAATTTGGGTTCCCCCAGAGGATAAGATGTCGATAGCAGCATCGGAGGGTGAGCTGGCCTCTGGAGATGACGACTCGGCTGTGTTATCTCCCTCTGGGACTGTAACATTGCCCGAGCCAGATCCAGAAATGTCAGCTATGCTGAAACGGGCCGCCAAGGCTGACGGGCTCGAGTGGAACTCCACTGTGTCCCGTTCAGTCTCGGTTGGAGGATTGGTATCTCGGGGCGGGCCGCGCTGGTTCTCAGCTCGCCGCCCCAGTACTTTTCTTTTCCGATGTGCATGGAGAGCTTATCAGGTTGTGGACGGCACCTTTCTCTGCCAGAAACTGCCTGAATAGCTTTCCCCCTCACTACCCTTGATGGAGGAGTGGTGAAGGGTTGTGAGGCTGTCCCTCCAGGGGAGCGGTTTGTCATGATACAGGTGCACCTGCGGCCGGCTCTATGCTGAGGCCTGGCTGGAGGCTGCTGCAGACGCCCAGCGGGAGCGGCAGCCAGGGACAGTTATGGCCAGGGTGAGTGGAGACTCCATCCCCTGGTGGTCCAGCTGGGTCATGACCATTCCGGGGCCGCAAAGTTACTCTGTTGCCTCTCCGGATTCGTCTCCCTGCCAGTTGCATATATTGTGTCCGAGCGGACAACCCTTGGACAGACACTGGCTCTCAGCTGTCCCCGGGGGCCTGCAGAAATGCGTTCCCCAATGAGCCTCCTAAAAAGCGACTATGCCATTCATTGTTGCCTGGCGCCTGCTCAAGTTCAGTGATTTCATCACACTCACGAGTTGAGCAGAAATGCTCCTGAAGCTCAGTGAAGTTCATCGCACTCAGGTGTTGAGCAGAAATGCTCCTGTAGCTCAGTGAAGTTCATCGCACTCAGGTGTTGAGCAGAAATGCTCCTGTAGCTCAGTGAATTTTATCACACTCAGGTGTTGAGCAGAAATGATCCTGAAGCTCTGTGAATTTCATCACACTCAAGTGTTGAGCAGAAATGCTCCTGAAGCTCAGTGATCTTCACATGTAGTGTTGAGCAGTGCTCCTGTTTTTTGTGTGCCTGTCGCTTGCACAGGTCAGGAGTGGAGCAGGTCCTGATAGTTGCCCCTTATTGGCCCAACCAGACCTAGCTTCCCTCGACAGCCTTCCTGACTTCCCCTGAACACATTTTCAGGGACGGGGCACGATGGCATCCGCGTTCTGACTCCTGGAGATTCCGGGGCGGTCCTACACTGGACGCGGAGGTTCAGGTGACTATCGCAGGAATATGTGGTAGTTACCATCACTTCTACGAGCACCCCCTGAAAAGAGGTAGTTTGCTTACTCTTAATAGAAGTAGAACCTACTCGTTGGTGAGTCTTCTCTCCGTGAGGAGATCCTGAGAGCGTTTGGTCATTCCAGTGCTCTCTTTCCTGCAAGATGGGTTGGAGTAGGCTGTTTTCCTCCACCCTCAAAATGATGTTGCCTCTTTTTCTTAACACACATCACGATGCAGAAGCATGGGAAGCACGTCCTGATCGTCAGGTTCCTGAGGGAGCAAAGGTAAAATCCTTCTGCCCCTCTTTATCTTCCTGGGCCTTATCTCTGATGCAACTGCACTGCAGAGACCGCCACTGCAGGCAGTACGTTAAAAATTCTGTTTAAAACAGTTCTCCTGCTCGCATGGTCTACTAGAGGGTAGGGACTTGCTCGCTTCGGTCAACGAGTTGTGCCTGGAATGTGCCCAAGGTTCCTACCTCTCCCGTAAAGGGACCAGGGGGTGAGCCTGCAAGCGCTGCCCCGGAGGAGGCAGACCCAGCCCTGGCTTTCTCTGTCCGTCCGCTTCATTGCGGTTATACGTGTACAGAACGCAAGCCTTAGAACCTCAGACCAGCTCTTATCTGTTAGGAAATCAGCAGAGAGGGAAGGCTGTTTCTGAGCGAGGTTGGCCCACTGAATGGTGGCTGCCTTCATCTTGGTGAAGATTCCGAGATGCACATGTCCACTTAGGTGGTGAGCTCCTCTAAATGAGTAAAAAGTGTGTTCCCGCCTAGGCGTTGACAGAGTGCTTCGCTGACAGATATTCTAGAGTTCGGGGCTGGTTGACACCTATTCTTGAACCGTTGCTTCCCGTGGGCTCCCTTCTCATGAAGCCAGTTTCACTGTGAGCCCAGTTCAAAGTGTCGGCTTGCTGCGCCATTCCCCTCCTATGGACTGGATACGTGCACCATTTCTACTCCAGTTGAGTTCCCCTTAACCAAACCCTGTTGAGTTCCTCCGCACCCCTCCGGCGATGGATGTGGCGGTACGTCCGGTGTTAGGCCTAACACTCATAAGCAGTGTGGAACCTGTGTTAGGCTGGGTCCATATGTTGCTATCCCTACGGTGATCCCATATGTGTATACTTCCACGGTACAGCTCCCTACGGCGAGCCCGTGTCTTCCCTCGGCGGAGTATGCTCTGCTGTCACTGTCGGCTGAGTCTCCCCCCTTCTTAGGCTGGAGCCACCCCTGTGACTTCCATATGTTGTACTGCACGGTATTCGCCCAATTCATATGTGTATTCTCTCAGCTTTCCCAGTGGTCCTGTGGGAACAGCAGTGACTTCTCCGGCCTAAGCCCTGTCCTTCCCCGCCTTAAGTGGGGGGGCATCAGGAGGCTTTTGTCTAGGCACTGGAAGGTGGTAGCTTTAGTGGTGCTTTCAATGGTTGGTCCCCATTCAGTCGACGTAAGACTACGTCTGACGTTATCGACTGAAAGGGAACATCCTGGTTGCGTATGCAACCCACCATTCCCTGAAGGAGGGAACGGAGGACGTAGTCCCCTTGCCACTACTGCTGGACCACCGCTGACCTCGGGTTATGCTTGGCTCCTCAGTGAAAAAGCAACTAGTGCGTGCATCCTATTTGTACCTGCGCCACGGGGGCAGAGTCAAGTCAAGTCAAGTCAAATATATTTATATAGCGCTTTTCACAATACAGATTGTATCAAAGCTGCTTCACAGTATCAATCAAAACAACTTAACAATGTTTGTTTATTACTGGAAAAAAGACATCCAAGTTTGGTAGAGCTGATCAATGGTATGATTGGTTAATTAATTTGAATATCCCCAACTGAGCAAGCCAAAGGCATCAAAGAGTGTGTGATGCGAATCATGCACGCCAATTCCATTGGCTCGTTCAATAGTACTCGAAGAACATTGGCTCCCTAACGCGATCCCCATTCAGTCGACGTAAGACTACGTCCTCCGTTCCCTACTGCAGGGGGGCATACGCAACCAGGACGTTCCATCATGTGATCAGGGCTGTGTTCAGCCCCGACAAAAAGCTGCAAAACGTTTTTTAAACGGAAACGGTGATGCATTGAACATCCTGTTCTGATGACGCAAGAGTTGCAACTATGGCAGCTGATAAGGCCATTCTTTGTGTTATTTTGGAAGAATTTTCAGAGCCTGATGAAATCGGTATAAATACGTGTTTAATACAGCAAAATATGCTCGATGTTACAGTCACTGCCCTTGCCATCCAGAATAAAAGAGAACATCCCAATAGAGTGAAGGGATTTGTGGAAACTGTCGTTCCTAATTATTGTGATCCAACATTTGCCTCGCATTTCAGGATGAAAAGACAAACATGTCTTCTTATGTCTTCAATTGTTGCGTATACCAAGCTGCGGCAGACACATTTGTAAAGACTTTACTTGGACCCATTGGGCCATGCGAGCTGTCTCTTTAATATCGCGTGGTTTATATGTGAAGTCGTACACTTTCTGCTTCCCATAGTGATGCTTGTGCTGTGTTTGCATACTTTACCACAACTGAAGTGAAATAAATGCAATATTTGTCAAATACACAGACTTTTCAGAGACATTTTCATTCAATATTTTATTTACTGTTTAATACAGCATCTGTTTGTACAAGAATAAAGTTCAACAAAGCCTATACTATCAATGAAGTGGGGTCTACGTTTTTTAATCAGTTTTATTTGGATAAACATGACAATATAACCGCATACTTTATAATCGCAACTACATGAAAAGAGATTTTGCTGTTATAAAAAACTGATTTGTGATCGGCTAACAGCTTTTGAGAAGCTGCGCTGGCTGAGTCCTCCGGCTGCTCTCGAATCGCTCTCATGGTACTTTGATGGCATACGTCACAGTCAAGTGGTGTCAGCGCTGTTTCAATTCGGACAAAATTTCGAACTGGAATGCACTGCTTCAGGTCAGCCACCGATGGGTCTGCGCAGCGCTGTATGAAGTTGAACAAGCCTGTTGGTTTATCATCTTGATTATTCGCAAGTGTATCCTGTTAGTCATTAGTTTTTGTGTGTATATATAGTCCTCATGTTCCCATTGTCTCTTGTCTAGCTTTGTTTGTGTAACTGACTGTTGGTGAGTGTTGTCAGGCAGTGGCGGATCTAGAAAATTTTACATGGGGGGGCAAAGGGGTGGCAAGAGGTCTTGGCAGGGTGGCAGGGGTAGACGGTGGGAAGCCCTATATATGAATTGCTTTAACAAAACAAACACAAAAACACAGTAGTTATTGTTTAATCATACCCTTACACACTACAAAGGTTTTTAATTCACAACAGGAATAAGCCCAGTGGAGTTTTCAAACAAAACAAAACTGTGCATCTTTTAAAAAGTAAAAGTATAAAAAGCAAAATGAAAATATATATAAAAAAAAGTACAATAATTGTGTCCAAGGACTTTTAGCCTTAATGGTTATAGGCTCCAGCTACTTTCTTCAACTACTCTTGCCTGCAAAAGTCAATATGTGAAAACCTCTGGTTATCCTTGTATTACATTACACTGTAGGGCCATGTAGCTAATAATAGCCTATATAACAAATATAAAATCAGAAAGATTTATCACATGCACACACACCAGTTATGTTTAGACTACTTAATATAATAATCCTAATTGTATTTGTTATTTCCCCAGTTGTAACCTGGTTTTCATTGCTGTGATATCTGAGAGAAATTGGATTTGCTTAGCTAATCAAATGATGGATCTCCTAACTGGCACTGTATTGTGTGTTGTAACGTAACGTCGGCGTAACGGCGACCATCAGTAAACGTTATGGATACAAACAATTTATATTTTTTATTAAGCTGTTCTTGTCTTTACTAAAATCAAAATTAGGCTAATCAAAGGGAAGAGTGCTCTTACAAATCACGAGGGAGCGATTTGACGTAATAGACTCGCTGTTTTTGCTGATGCTGAATCGTCTTTAGCACAATACATTCATTACAAATGTAACTTTAAGTTAAATGTGTGTTTAACTACACCTCGGGAAACTCACTTCACCTTCAGAGGCTCTGGGGCAGCTCAGTCTCTCCAGTCGGGTTGCAGGCCCAATGCACCGCAGCAGACTCGCTGTGTGTGTGAGCCAGACTGAGCAAACGCCGCTCTGCACGTTTGAATCAGGGACGTACTAAGTATTTGAGGGGCAGGGGGGAGGGGCTTTAATAAAAATTTAATTGTTCACTTTTGGTAAATGTATCGTTTAGTTCACTGTTTTGAGAAGCTTGCGGGTTGTTTTTACAAGTACAGTTTTTGGATCATCAAAGTTAGGCACCTGCCCCCCCTTGCCCCCCTGTAGATCCGCCCCTGTTGTCAGGTCTATGTAATGTCTGCTCAAGTAATTTTTAAGTCAAGTCTTTGTTTGGTTTTGTTTACTTGTTTTTGTAAATTTGATTAATAAACTTCTCATGGGTTCTCAGCTTGAACTTGCCCTCAGTGGACTTTAATTACAACAGTCACAATTGCTGTTTAAAAGCAATTGTTTCTTCTGAGCAGCATTTAACCACCTGTATAAAAACACCCAACTGTCTGCTGTGCTACCTTTGCAGTGGAAATTTGGCAATAGTCATACAACAGAGGTGAATTTGTGATTTTGTTCAAAGATGTTTACAGTTTACATTTCAAAGGAGACTTTTAGAATGATCTCATATTATTTAAAAATTACTTTTCAGTCAGAGCACTGGTTTCCTACGTTTGCTGAATAACTCTGAAGTGAATCTGATGTGTGTGAATACAGATCAGTCATTTCCTCTGTGTTTCCCACGCCCCCTCAGTCCACAGGTGTTAAAGTCTTTTAGCTGCCCGAGTGTCTGACAGGTCCTTTCATTCACTGCTCTGAGAGATGGGCCAGTGCTGTTATTAAAACAACTTCTGTTGTGCAGAGAGGAGAGAAAGTAAATGCATATTATTAATCAATCACGAGCATATGCTCACATGCACACTACACACATTGGGATCTTTGAAAATTACACACAGATTTGATTGTGTTTGTGGGTGTGTTTTTCTTCAGATTTAATAAGGGAAAATCTTGAATTTGAACTCTAAAACCTTTGATTCAGTTTCAGTTTTTTTTCCCCACTTTTGTACATTGGCTGTTTCTAAGTAGAAAAAAATATTAATCTTTGTCAAAAAGAAAAATAGTCATCCAAGCTTAATTGACCAAAGAATTTCCTGATTTCCCTGCTCAGATTTGCAATATGTTTAGTGAAGTTGAGCCATTAGTGTATCTGCTGGGTTTCTATGACACCATCATGTTGAAGGTGTGTGTGTATGTTCGTGGAAGAAGAATGTTCTCATCACCATGGCAACATCCCAGACAGCAGCCATTGCCACAGCAGCAGTGGCTTTGATCTTTAGGAGCCCTGTGAGCGCAACCTTTCAATCTAGCAGCAAACACACACACCACACGCACACACGCACACACGCACACACACACACACACAATAAATGCACATAGTGTGTTTTGAGAACATTTAGTGGCCCAATGAAGCATAAAAGTATAAACAGTGTTGGAGTTTATTTTTCAGGTCGTTGAGATGTAATCAGCATGTCATATCAAATTTCATCCAGTGACTGATTCTTACAAATCTATTGCACATAAACACTAAACTAATACACCAGATGCCACTGATGGCCCACAGTCATGTTGTATATTATGTTAATTATCACAACTCCTCTCCTCAGTTCATTATAAAGTTCATGTAGATTATAAAAACCACCCAGGCTAATTGGAAAAAAATTGCCTGTTGCAACATAACATATTTCATTGCTTTTTGCATGTTTTAATACACTTTCAAAGTGAAATATCCACTGAGTGGTGTTAAAAGTGTGTTCAGTTTTGTCCAAAACAGATGAACGTGAACCTGGTTTTATTACAGCTCTATAGTTGGTGGTGTTGTTTTTGGTGTTTTTCTGCTTCTGGTCATTTCAGCTGTAAACTGCTGTTATTTGTGTGTATAGGTAGGGCCTACAATTTTGCAAAAATGTAGAGGCACGGTTTTCCAATGAGCCTATAAAAATGTGTATGCATTCATCACTCACTCAATACACTCAATCATTTAGTCACTCACGTATTTCCTTATTCACTTACTTTTTCTCTTACTTATTTACGGTCCTCACACACTGGGTGTTAATAACACGCTGTCCATTCTACTGACTTCCATTCATATGCATACGAATGCAGGAGACAGGAAATCCAAGCTCATGCAAATTTTGCTGCATTTCCAAGTTCAGGTTTGGTGGACTCTGCCCTATCACATGAAGACTTACGGCTAATAAAAGACATGTCACAGCATGACCTCTTAGTGTTATGAACTGCTCAGAGACAAGACGTTTGAGGATCCAAATGCAGTTTATTAAAGTTAATCCAAATCGTAATCAGAATCCAGGCAAAGTTCATACACAGGCAGGCAATCCAAACAAACAGACAAATCCAGAGGGTGAGGCAGGAATGGGAAAACCAGGACACGGGCAGAGATCAAAAACCAGGAACAAAGAAAACAACGGAAACGCTCAGAAATGCAGTGGGATAACGTACAAGACTTCGCAGGGAATGATGAGGTGAACCAGGCTTATATGGGGTGAACTAAACAATATAA
Source organism: Gila orcuttii (assembly GCA_026230005.1). NCBI lineage: Eukaryota > Metazoa > Chordata > Actinopteri > Cypriniformes > Leuciscidae > Gila > Gila orcuttii. The sequence continues at coordinate 48,293,978 of JAPDVR010000002.1, read as the reverse complement.
TGAGACACAGGTGAATGTGATAATCAGAGATGAGTCCAGGCAGTGAATTATGGGAAATGTAGTTGTGAGTGAACAATGATAGTCTGATGTGGAGTGCCCTCAGCTGGCTCTCAAGGGCACTCCAGCTGATAACCGTTACATAGCCCCCCCCCTCAAAGGAGCAGCTTCCAGATGCTCCTAAAATTCTCCAGGAGGGAGGTGGAGCGGAGGCGGACCCGGGGGTGGGATGGAGGGCCAGGCCCGTGGAGCGGAAGTGGACCTGGAGACTGCGTCAGGACGGAAGGCCAGGGTGGAGCAGGATGTGGAGGCAACCAGGGCGGAGCAGGCTGTGCAGGCGGCCAGGGCGAAGCAGACGACCCATCGGGCGGCCAGGGCGGTGAAGAGCCCTCGGGCGGCCACGGCACAGGAACAGAACCCGGCTCGGGAACAGACACAAACACAGAAACAAAAATGGGTTCAGGAACAGACGCTGGCTCAGGAACAGACACTGGCTCTGGCTCAGGAACAGACACCAGAAGAGTAACGGCCACAAGGACAGACACAAACACAGAAACAAACATTGGTTCAGGAGCAGATACCGGCTCCGCTGAGCGTTTAGGTTCAGGCGTGACTTGAACAGTCTCTGGATCGGCAGGCGCGACTTGAACAGTCTCTGGATCGGCAGGCGCGACTTGAACAGTCTCTGGATCGGCAGGCGCGACTTGAACAGTCTCTGGATCGGCAGGCGCGACTTGAACAGTCTCTGGATCGGCAGGCGCGACTTGAACAGTCTCTGGATCGGCAGGCGCGACTTGAACAGACTCTGTGCTGGACAGGGCCAGCGGTGAAGGCTCTGGAAGCTCTGCTGAGACGTGGCGAGGCTCTGCAAGCTCTGGCATGTCGTGGTGAAGCTCAGGCATGTTGTGAAGGTCTGGCATGACGTGAAGAACAGAGCTTAACCGAATGGCAATGTCAAGATATTGAGCTAGAGTGTAGTGAGGGGTATTGTCAGGCATGAGGTAGTTAAGAAGCTCATTAAGTCCATGGTGAAAAATGTCCTTTAAGACAGCATCTTTAAAGTTCACCCCATGGCTAAGCTCACAAAACTCAGACAAAATCCTCAATTGAACGGTTACCTTGGCGGAGGTGGAAGAGACAAACTGCTGGATCCATGTTGGCGAAGTCTTCTGTTATGAACTGCTCAGAGACAAGAAGTTTGAGGATCCAAATGCAGTTTATTAAAGTTAATCCAAATCGTAATCAGAATCCAGGCAAAGGTCATACACAGGCAGGCAATCCAAACAAACAGACAAATCCAGAGAGTGAGGCAGGAATGGGAAAAACCAGGACACGGGCAGAGATCAAAAACCAGGAACAAAGAAAACAACGGAAACGCTCAGAACTGCAGTGGGATAACGTACAAGACTTCACAGGGAATGATGAGGTGAACCAGGCTTATATGGGGTGAACTAAACAATATAATGAGACACAGGTGAATGTGATAATCAGAGATGAGTCCAGGCAGTGAATTATGGGAAATGTAGTTGTGAGTGAACAATGATAGTCTGATGTGGAGTGCCCTCAGCTGGCTCTCAAGGGCACTCCAGCTGATAACCGTTACACTTAGCTTAATTAAAAGAACACAACCTTTAAAAGTGCAGGATTCCAGTGTTGCAATAAAGTGGAGTAGATTGTATATTTTTACATTTTGGATGTATTATATGTTAAATTATGTTTTTTAAAAAGACGTGTGATGTCATATTGTGACAGTTTCAGTGTCTGTAGAAATTTTGCACTCTCAAAGTCTGTGTGACTGCAGCTCAACACACTTTCTCCTTCACTGACTATTCTATTCTATTCTATTCTATTCTATTCTATTCTCAAGTTTCAATCCAGAATTTATGGTAATTATTCATGGTAATGATGTGGTAGAGTTCCCATCAACAAAATGATAATAACTAAAATCTAAATCAGGATCAGGATCACAATGATCCAGATAATTAAAAATTATCCTTAAATGAGCTTTATTGAAATGTGTCTGCAAATGTTAATTCATCCAGTAATTCATCACTCACTCATTCACTTACTCAATCACGTTGTTAGAACAGGTTGGGGAACTATTTTTCCCTGACTGATGTTAACTCTATTTCTCTCCTTTGTCCTGGACCCATTGTCTCTCTCCAACAATAACAGCTTTAATAATGGTAGTGAAGGTTAAGACACTCAGATGAATATTTGAAGCGACTCAGATTTCACCTTCACCAGTAGAACTCACCACCACATGCATCCAGGGGGCTAATGTCTGACTGAATGGGACTTTTCCAGTGGTGAAGAAAGAGCAATTTTGGTTTTGGAGTGATTAACAAAAACAGATGTTGAAGAAAAATATACTCACAAATGTATGCCAGGGCAATTAGTTATAGAGCCGAAATGGTTTTCTCTCTCTCTCTCTTGTGTTTTTTTCCCCCAAAGAAACTTTGCTCACAGGTTACACACTGCTGAATACACAGAGCCACACATGTACACACACTGAGAAATATAAAAGGAAAAGGTCTTTAAAGAGAGTATGAATCCTTCTAGTTTTATTACAGTAAAACTCTTCCACAGATTCATGTGGAAAATCCTTTGTACTGTATAATGTGTTTCCCTAGAGAAACATGAGCATTTCTGTGGGGAAACAAAACTGTGAAGTCCAAGGATGGACTGTGAATCTCATCTCATTGTTCAGCAGATGTTCTCCATGGGTACCACCACAATGGAAATGTGAAATAATGCATGATTTTTCACAAGTTTTCCATGTATGCTGGTGCAGCAAATCTAACCTCATGTTTTGACTCCGAGTAAGGGTGTGTTTACACGACAACGATGTACTAAGAACAGATGACTAAAAAGGCTGTATTTTGCACACAACAGATATTACACATAATGCGCATGTGTGGACATGTAATACGCGCATTACATCATCGTTTACGCAAATTCACATTTTGTTGTTTACATGGAGACGGTAATGGCATCGTTTTCAAAACCTTGCCCTTTGAAACCCGTTTTCAAAAGCTTGTGTTTTTAGGCTCCAAAACGCTGCTGTCGTGTAAATGAATGGTCAAAACGCATAAAAAGTTTTCCGTTTTTATTTTAAAAAAAGCGGTGTTGTGTGAACATACCCTGAATGAAATAAGATGTTCCAGTCACATAGGTCCAGTAGCCTTTAAGTTATTAGTGGACAAAGGCTATCTTACACACCCTGAAGGTTTGAAAATGTCAAAATGACCCACTCCTGAAACTTGCCAAGATGACAACCTCTTCAATCTCCTCAATCAGATGCTCCATTTTAGAGTCCACAGCTCATCAAGGGCTCTCTGTCATCATCTGAGACATGGTTTACATTGGACAGGGACAATGAAAATAAGGAGTCACTTTGTTCTATCTTGAGACAATAAAAGCGCTGAGACAGGTTTAACGGGTCAGCTCTTAAACATGATGGATGATGTGTCCATGCATAGCGAGCTTTTCATTTGTCCAATGATGTTTTTTATTCATCCAGGATACGCTGTCCACACCATCTTGCTGAGATTTTCTCATAGCATTTTACAGCTAATTGACTAGTGACGCAGCAGCCACATGGGGATTTTACAAGTAGCTCAGTGTTCTTTAACAGAGACTCTGAAGGTCATAAGGCTATAAAGTTTGTGAGACGGCGTTGAGTGTGGATGTGTTTGGTGCTAACAGGCTTAAAAGGTTAAAACCCTTAGCAGACGAGTAGCAGAAGAGCTGTTGTCAGAATATATTATGGTGTAGCTTCATCTGTGTTTAACATCATTGTGATGTCACAAACGACTCCACTAACTCTGTGGAGCGATTTGGTACAGTTGGAATGGAGCTCTGTAATGGTGGAAAATCTAAATTAGGCTGATATTCAGTGGCTCAAATTCAAACAGGTTCTGCAATGGTAACAAAACAGGGACATTAATAGTTTCATAATAGTGTGCACTGCTAAATGGCTGTAATGAGATCATTGCCCATAGTGACAGCTTAAATGAGCAGAGCTGTCTGTGAATAAGCTACGCACACTCCTGTCTTTTCCCTCCCGATGTGTGAAATGTTGACTCAGTCACTGCAGGCTCCATAAATCAAAAGCGTGTGTGACTGGTTGTTCATAGTAGCAGCAGATCTCTGGAGGTGTCAGCTATGTGTGTGTGTTACAACTGTTAAAAATGCTAAATTCATTTATTTACACATTATTTATTTTATTTGAATGCAAAGACAGGCCATGGGAGGCAACTGTTCAAGAGGGAGATGACTTGTGGGAAGAAGCTGCTCCTCTGCCTAGATGTTCAAGTGCTCAGTGTTCTGAGTCACCGACAGGACGACATCTGTTCAAAAAGGTTGTCCACTATCATCTCCACTTTTTTGAGTGTGTTAAGCCTTAGGTTGTTTTGACTGCACCAAGTTATCTGCTCAACCTCCCTTCTGTATGCAGACTCATCACTATTCTGGATGAGACAATCACTGTGCTGTTGTCTACAAACTTGTGGACTGTGGACCACAGGTGCTGATTGTGTAGGTGTTGGATGTGGATTTCCCCACCCTCATTAGCTGCTGGTGATCCACTGACAGATGAAGATGGGCAAAATGAGCATGGTTAATTTGGACAGGAGGAGGTTCGGAAGGTTCGTGTTGAAGACCAAACAGAAGTTCAAGAACAAGATCCTTGCATAAAACACTGGTTTGTCCAGATGTTGCAGGATGTAGTGTGTTGACTGCATCTTTCACTGACCTGTTTGCTTGATAAGCAAACTGAAAGGGGTTTGGCAAGGGTCTAGCGATGTCCTTCAGATCGGCCAACACCAGTCTCTCAAAATGAAGTTTTATGTAACAAAGTTCGGGAGGAGCACGTTCAGGTAATCAACCAATCAGCACAAGAGCAAGCCGATATAAATATAGCCTTCCCTCACCTCTGTCCCATGACAGTTTCACAGCATCCCTCCACCACCCCATCGCCTTACTCTTGGCTGGTTTTCTTTCCCAGTCAAGGAGGGGGAGTACTCTGGATTCGGGCCAAATATTTAGAACTTGGAGCCCTCCCCCAGACAGCACTCCAAAGAAGCATAATTTACTATATCTGATTTCATGTACGTGTGAATGACTTTATGACCACAGATGTTAAAGCAACAGTTTCGTAGTCGTTTAGTCCAGGAAGGGACTTTGCACAGCTCCAGAGATCTGTTGAATGTCTAGGGGAAGATGGGTGACAGCTGGTCTGCACAGACTTTCAGACAGGTGGGTGAGACATTGTCTGGGCCTGGTGCTTTTCTGATCTACTGGAAGAGTACATCCTCTACACATATCTCAGGTTGAATAGTAAGAGGGGGGTTAGCAGGAGGTGTTGTGCGGAGAGTAGGTCGGAGTGGGGTGTGAGACAGCTCTTATCAAAACGACAATAGAACTCATTAGCCGTGTTTCCACTATTGGGCCAAAAGCAAGCGCGCAAGTGTGTGCCAGGGCCAGTCAAGTTTCCACGGTCACTTCCAGGGCTTAATCAGGCCTCATCTGGGCTTAATCTGGGCTTCATTGGAGTCCACAGCAAGGGGTTTTTGGCCCACCGAATACCTTGGTCGAAAGCGGGCCAACTGAGGCTTGATGAGTGGTCATGAACAAAGGCAAAGTTTACCAGGAGAGTCAGGAGACCGTTAACACCGCTGCTCATTTACCATGTTATTATATCTGGTTACCAGCTTACTTCAACATTTAAGACATTTTAAACAATTTTCAGCTTAAAACACACTTTCAGACAATAGTGAGTGTTTGAAATAACTTACTTGCGATCCGATGAGGATTCTGATCACCGTATGAGGCAGAAATATAATTAAATGCGATGCTAAAGCCTACTTATGCTGACTATTCCAATAATAAATACACATATGTTTATGGAAAATACCAGTCTGCTTGAAGAACGTGGACAAATCATATATAATTTAGTTCTGTCAATCGATTAAAAAAACTAACTAGATAAATTTTTTCTGTGATTAATCGTGATAAAGTTTTTAATATATTTTATAATGTAATAATTTCACAGTTAATCTCCAAATTAGTGTAGAAGCAACATAAAGACAGGATATTTTACATACTTGTTTAATGGCACCTTTTTGTGATTGAAGGCCAGTATCACTGATACTAATACAGCTACTTATGTCTCGATGAAAATGTTTTTTTTCACCCAATTTTTAACAATAATCAGTGCTCGAAGTGGGGCGGTACTCACCGGTACGCAGTACCGGCACTTCTACATTTTACTCTTAAGCGTACCTGCACTTTTTCTTGCGTACCGCTACTTCTCGCATGTAGCCGGTACTCGACCACTGACAGAAAAAGCGCCAGTGTCACGCCCGTTGATATACCTCGTTTTCAGTGCGTATGCAGTGCGTACTTTTTCCGCACCCATGTTAACAGGTTCGAGCTTTCATGCCGGTTTCATACTGCACGCGTTCGCAGAGCGTAAGCAGCGCAGGAGCAGTGTGTACGATGAGCGGAAGCAGGACACACGCGTTTTGCTTTCACACTGGCAGCGTTTGACGCGCGGCTGAACCGCGGCGTGTGTACAGACAGAGTACTTTATAATGGGTAAGTTGGGTAAGCTTACTCTCTGCTAACGCGTGCAGAGTAAAACCGGCGTCACACTGCACGCGCATGCAGTCCGTCAATGCGCTCCTGGTGCTGTGCGTATAGGGCTACAGCAGTGCAGTGATCGTTCCGAGTCTATTTTTGCTGTGCTGCACGCGCTGAATTAAAGTGACAGCTCGTGGTCAAAACACAGATTGACATGAAAATATAATAATCTCACCATAAATGCATTTAATTAAAATGTAGTAATCTAAATGTATTTTTGGACTTGCAGACTTGGAGGAGTTCAGTTTTCGCACGCACGACTTTTTTTAATACATTTATGTTGTTAATAAATAACAATAAGTTTTGTTATAAGTTTTGTTTTTCACTGTAGAAATCTCAAATGTTATGATTTGCCAATGCAAGAGAGTACCGGCACCTTTCTTTTCCCACTTCAAGCACTGACAATAATTATAGCCATTCAACATTACAGTACTGAAAGCTATCAATTTTTTTTTACATTTATTAGGCCTCAAAAATATAACAACTTTTAATTTAAGTGAACTTAAAACAATCCTCACATAAATCCATAATGAATGTCATATTTACCTGTGCCCCTTCCTACCTGTCTAACATACAGAAATATACAGAAATTGAATAAAGTTATCAAACAGTCTGCACTTCATAAATTATAAATTAAATATAGACTAATCCTTATTAAAGCTACAAAAGTTCTTTAGTCAAGTGCAGTGAGTCATTTTCTCTGTTACCTTTGTTCTTTGATTAACTTTACTGACAGATAGAATTAGTCACATTGCTGTCACTTTAAGACCAGCTGCTGCTGACAGAGACGTGGATCTCAAACGCGTCTCACTCTCTCACAACTCTTTATTTAACTAATTTAAGACTGCTCTTATTAGGATATTCGACAAAAGTGACATTTTAGCATAATTGTGTTATTTTGTTATTGTTTGTTCAAGGGCGAAAGAAATCGATTCTGGGGCGTGTCTTTCTGTGCATCCTGTGTGTGTCACATTAACAGGACATTCATAGACAGCGCGTTCTCTTTTGTCTTGTCGTGCTTAAATGGTTGAATGAAGAAGAGCGTGATCATATAATGTAATGCTAGCTAAAGGATGACAGAAAAACAGGTGCTGCGTTAATTGCGTTAAATAATTTAACGCGTTAAACTGGACAAAAACTAATTGCATGCCTTAACACGTTAACGTTAACAGCACTAATATAATTATAATCGTGTATTTTTTGGTTTCATGTTTTATTGCGTAATTTCGCATAATACCCTAACCCTAAAATAGGCTATTTCAAAAGCCAATCTTGAATGGATGGAGTGAGTGATGTGACACTGGTTGGGGGCCAGCATGTCTCAGAACTCATTTGACACTTATGCATGTTCACGCATACATCGGTGAAAAACTAAATATAAAGGTCTTGATTAAAGCATTCATCTGCATTAGGGTCCAATTCCACGGAATGCTACTTTGTTTCCTTGTTTTTTTATGTTATCGCGCTAGATGGACGTGTTTAACGTCTCAAACTACATTTGAGTATAATAAGGTAAGCTTTTTGTGCTGCTGCCATGTAGTGAAATATTCAGTGTTTTTAACATGTTTTTAATAATGTGTTCTGAGCATTCTCACATAACTCTGTCCTCAATCATTTGTATGTTCATCTGTAAGTGTTGTTTGGGCTGTTTAATATAAGGATTTTGTTTAACATCCTCAACCATGGCACCCGTAATATCAAGCCCCAGCCCCCAGCACCCAACTGATAAAAAATGTTCCCGCAGCTATGGGGAGTGCGGTGGAGCCTTAAGGATGATGGTCCCAGGTGGAGCCAAGGAAGGGAGTAGCCAAGGTGGTGCAGAATGGCTGACAAGCCGAGGTGAAGTGATGGGCTCAGCAACTGGAGGCAGAGCCAGGGGATTCTCCTGCCAAGGCGGAGCTGGAGATCAGAAGACCGGAGGCAGATCCACGCAGCAGAGTGGAGTCAGAGGAGGAACCGTAGGACTGAAGGGAACCAGCGAAGATGGGGCAGAGGAGCTGGCTGTCTTTGGCAGAGGAGGTGGGAGAGGGAGGCTGGGTAGGATCACTGGAGATGTAGAAGACTTGGAGCTGGGCGGAACCAGTGGAGACACAGGAGACTTGAAGCTAGGCAGGACCTGTGAAGATGGGAGACTCCTTCCAAATCCTTATAATAATTTGCAGAGGCCAGCTGCAGCTCACCCTCATTGACGGGAGTGTGGGTGGGTCTCCATTCTATCCCCTCGAACTCCACGAGCAGACTCACTGGCATGAACGATGTAGCCGACACAGAGAGTGATCAGGGAAGTTGATGAGGCACGCCAGGTCTAAAAATTTCCTTCTGCTCGAGGCAGAGCAGCTGGACGGCCGGTGAGTCCATTTTGGGCCTGTTTACACCTGGTCACTTCATGGTTTTACTGATCAGATAGCTATCTGATTTATCAAAACGATTCCATTAACACCTGGTCACATAAATGTGTTTTCGCAAAACGGATATAAATCAGATCTTCTGTCACGTTTAGTTTGTTTTATGCTGAATCCGAAATCGCCCCCTATACCCTCAAATAGTGCATTATTTGAGGGGACAGCCATTTGTAGTGGTGTCCGAAACCAAAGTGGACGTTATTGAGTGCATTCATTCTATCCCACATTGCACCACAATAATGAGCCGTCCGAATTAGCTCAATCGTTTTCATTCACTCCTTCAGGTGAACTGTATTAGTGGACTAACGTGATTAAGGGTTTAGGGGCGATTTCGGATTCAGCCTCAGTTTCATTTTCATGGACTCTTATTATGTCTATTATGTTTCTTATTGTTTCCTTCTGTCTATGTTCCTATTTGCACGTCATTCATCATTTGTCAGATGTCATGGTTTTTCATTATGTGTATATTTAGGTTCCTCTGTCTCTCATGGTCATTGTCCATGTAAGGCTCCAGCTTGTAATGACTCTCCCTGCCTGTAGTTGGCGCTGACCTGTAATGACTCTCCAAGCCACTAGGTGGCCCCAGCTTCGATTTCTCCCACCTGTGGGGTTCATTAACTTGTTTGTGGTGGCCTATTTAAGCATGCCTCTTTCTTTCAGTTTTGTTCAGTCTTGAGCCTACTATGCTTGTATTTTCCTTGCTTATCTTTTGTTTCTTGGATTTTTGTTGTACTTCGAACTCTTTAGTAAAAAGACCTTTTGTTTAGCCATCTAAGTCTGCAAGTTATTCTTCTGCTCTTGGGTCCATATACTGTTTGTTATCCTCAATAGCTCAGTGGTAAAGAAGCAGTTCAGTTTAGTGGTGGGCAGATCGAGGCTTCGTGAAACACTGAAACAGTTGAATCAAATGAGCCATATTGTGCCGAGGCTTCGAAACAATCCGACACCCGTCTCTACGGTGACCCCTAGTGGTCAGAACAGTGTAAATGCAACAAAAACCCAGGTCAAACATGCATGAAAATCCCTTATAAAATATATTGCAATTTTTTTACTGAAAGTAAAATCTTTCAAATGCAATTATCTAATCATCTAATAAGATTATCATGTATAAACGTGTTCTTTTATCAATTGTTAGGGTTTGTTTTGTTTGTCCTATGAATGGCTCAGCTAAACAGACAAATAAGACTATTAACTACCTCATTTTAATTATACTAATGTCTAATTAAAACGTCTACAAATGTATAAAACTGATCAGATATCAGGTAAACCCAAAGACACTTGTTCATTGTTGCTCATGAATCATGATTGCTGCTCATTGCAGCGGGGAACCATTGAAATTTCGAAGTGTTTCGAAACAGTTATGACGTAATGAAGCCTCGTTCACTGAAATCACGTGACTCTGGCAGTTTGATACACGCTCCGAACCATTGATTCGGAACAAAAGATTCGTAAAGGTTTCGAAGCTTCATGAAGCAGTGTTTTGAAATTGCCATCACTAGTTCAGTTGACTAGAAGACCAGAGTTCGATCCCAGCCTCAGACACCCATTACAGTCTGGTATATGTGCTACGCGATATTTGTTTTGTCTTATTTAAAACTACTCTATTTTGAGCCACCTCACTTATCTTCATCATCTGTGGACATTAACGTTACAATATGACAGTACCATATAATATTAGATAAACATTTAGCTATAGATTTTCTTATGTTTATGTTATAAACCCTTATATTTTTTATTTAAATGTAACATTACATTCATCGTTTTGTATAAACCTCATTCAAAATGTATGAAAACATGACATAGCATTAGGCTTATTTCATAATTTACAAGATGGCGGCTTGTTTGTAGACGTGTTCGTTTGTCTGTCTCCCATTTGTTTAACCAAAGCTAATTATATATATATTTTCTGACGTGTGCAGGCCAGACAACATTTAGAAATGAGTTTATTCAGGTTTTTTTTGTTTGTTATCTTGTGTTGTCGCACGACATTGTGGATATCGAGGACCGGTGTGCCTTTTGGAGCTAAGGACACTGCCGAAAATTGCAAGAGTGGTTGTGTGGTGACTGCGCTTTGTCAGCAGCCGCAGTGGCATTATCTGCATGCTGGGACTGCATCTGCGTCGCTTGATGATCATGGCCCGATGCTTCGGCTATCTTGGATCGTTATTCCCTGGAGATGTTCCGCGCGGACTACGCTGCTTGTGGTCGCACGGGAATGGGAGATTCTCAGCCCATGCGACACCTACCTGCTGTGGAGATCCGACGACGGAAGGCCGAGCAAGGAGATCGTGGTTAGTTCTCATCTTGCTTCTATTATCGGGTAATGTTCACCCCAACTCGGGTCCAACGTTAGCCCAACTTCAAATGCCCAACGAACTCAAATCTTCAAACGGATTACGTTTTTTTCATCTGAATGTGCGCAGTCTGATTAATAAAATGGATTCTTTAAGAGTTTGGGCCGACACGACCGGTGCAGACATAATGGTCATAACTGAGACATGGCTAAAAGCATCAGTTACTAACGATATGATAAATATCGATGCATATAAAGTCTTCAGATCTGATCGTGCAAAAAAAGGAGGAGGAGTTGCAATCTATGTGAATTTTAATTTAAACTGTTCCTGCCTACAGTCAATCAGCAAACCAAATGGTTTTGAACTTATGGCACTCAAACTAAATCTTCCTGCTGGTTCAGACATCATTGTGGTTGGTTGTTATCGCCCGCCTTCAACATCTTCAAGTGAGGTATGTACTTTACTTGCAGATTTTTTTCATGACTGGACAAAATATGAATTGATTATAGGCCTACTTGGCGATTTTAACTGGGATTGGCTGTCGTCATCCTCTGATCTTTTTAAAGAGATCTGTGACTCTCTTTGCTTGGTACAGTTGATTAACTCAGCAACCCGGTTGAATCAAAAGGATACGGACAGATCTACTTTATTAGACTTAATTTTAACCAATGCTTCCCATAGATATTCAGGATCTGGAGTTTTTTGCAATGACATTAGTGATCATTGTGCAGTTGTCTGTGTGAGAAATTGTAAAACTCCTAGAACTCCACCACGTTATATTTATAAAAGATTTTTTTAAGCATTTTAATGAACAAGCTTTTCTACGCGATCTCTATAATAGTGATTTGGGTGTTGTTTCATGTATACCAGATGCTACACTCGCCTGGGATTATTTCAAATCGATATTCTTATCCATATGTGATAAGCACACTCCAGTCAAAAGATTTAGGATAAGTGGTAAAAATAACCCTTGGTTTAAAGATACTGTTTCCACTTCTATAAAACTGAGGAATGCTGCTTGGGCTAAGGCAAAGAAATCAAACAATTCTCTAGATTGGATCTCCTACAGAGCTTTACGGAATAAATGCACAAAATTAATTAAAAGTGCAAAACGTGATTATTATCTGTCCACGATAAATTAAAATTTAAATAATCCTACAAAGTTTTGGAAATTAGTCAAGTCTACTACAGTACCAAATCAGTCATCTAAATCCCCTGATAATTTAAACGTTAATCGGACTCTATTTAAGGGCAGAGAAGTTATTACAGATACTTTTAATAAATATTTTATTTCCTTTGGCTCCATTTTTGAGGCTATTCACTCGGGTGTTAATACCCTAATTGCTGAACCTACTCAGTACTGTCCATCAGAATCTTTTAATTTCACTCCCATAACCACTGCACAGGTTCACACCGCCCTAACGAAATTGGATACAAAAAAAAGAGCTGGAATTGATAAAATTGAGCCCTATTTTCTAAAATTGGCAGCTGATCTTGTAGCAGAGCCTATAGCCTCTATATTTAACTTAAGCATCGTCTCAAATGTTATACCAAAAATGTGGAAATCAGAAATGGTTACTCCATTACTAAAGGGCAGAGATCCTTTGGATCCAAATAATTACCGTCCTATTTCTAGATTGCCAGTTTTAGCGAAAGTTTTTGAATCACTTATAAATGACCAATTAAAACAATTTCTGTCGGTGAATAATATCCTTCACGATTATCAGTCAGGTTTTAGAACAGGACATTCTACCATTACTGCAGCTATGTTAGTTTCAAATGATATTTTAACCTCATTAGATCATGGTCATGTGCTGCGCTATTCATTGATATATCGAAGGCGTTTGATTCTGTTGATCACAAATTACTGTTACAGAGACTCAGGTTTATAGGCCTTAGTGAAGCGGCTCTAAATTGGTTTGAAAACTACCTCTCAGAACGCACTCAATGCGTGTCCGTGGAAAATTACAACTCACCTTTCCTGCAAGTCAATATCGTAGTTCCTCAAGGATCTGTATTAGCTCCTCTTTTATTTTCTATCTTTATCAATGATTTAGGTCATGGAATAGATTCAGCTAAATTACAGTTATATGCAGACGATACAATTATTTACACAACAGCATCTTCTTTAAATCAAGCCTTGCAGCAATTACAGAATGCTTTTCAAGTACTGCAGCATTCACTGTTGCAGTTACAATTAGTTTTAAATTCGAAAAAGACAAAATACATGAATTTTAGTCGTGGTCGCTCTAAGGAAACTGAAATGTCAATTACAACATTAAATGGTACACCTCTAGAAAGACTTAGTTCTTATAAGTACTTAGGCGTATGGATGGATGAAAGATTAGCATTTGACATGCACATTGACAAGTTGTTGAAGAAGCTTAGGCCAAAATTAGGTTTCTTCTATCGTTTAAAAAATTGTTTTCCATATGAGGCCCGAAAGAAAATGGTAGAGAGTACATTTTTATCTATCATTGACTACGGTGATATTTTATACATGCACGCAGCTACTTCACTACTTAGGAAATTAGACACTGTGGACACTTTAGCTTGGTCATCTCTGCATCAAAGGAGAAAGCTACATAAGTATTTATTTATTGCAAAAGCTCTTTTAGGTAAATTGCCCTCTTATATATCAAGTCTTTTAATTTACTACACAAATAGTTACCACACTAGGTCTGGCTCTCATATTCGGCTAAAAGTCCCAAGGGTATTGTCAGAATCTGGTAAAGGTGCCTTCTCTTTTTATGCTCCTTGGGTTTGGAATGAATTGCAAAATGTACTTAATTTAGATGCACTTCCAACTCTTACCACTTTTAAACTTCTCTTGCATACTGTTTTAAAGGACACTTGTAATTGTTTTTCTTGATTCGCTTCTATTTGCTTTGGTCTGAAATGTGTAAAATGTGGAATTGTTATACTGTGATTCTCGTGTGTGAAACTTAATGTGCTGCCGTCTTGACCAGGTCTCTCTGGAAGAAGAGATAGTAATATCTCAATGTGATTCTCCTGGATAAAATAAAGGAAATAACAACAATAATGACATTTTAACTTAAAGCTGCAGTCCGTAATTTTTCCCTCTTTGTCGCCCTCTCTGTTCGAAATCTGCAATTGCAGTTATTCGTGGAATTATCAACTTTACGTGGGTTGTGCCTCGGCATGGCACAGCGTGGATGAATCCAATGTTTTGAGGAGAATGTGCGGCTGTCAGCCACCGCGCGGTGTGGATACTGTCATTCAGAATCACAGATTCTACTTTTTGGAAGTATGACCAACATAAAAATTTTGTAGTAAATAAGTAACATCCACTTTTGTTCTGACCAACTAAGGGAAAAAAAGCATTGCAGTAAATCGCGCTGATTAAATCTAACGATCGCTTATCATATCACGTCAAACCATGCAAATTATATTTTTATAATATATCACAGCATATAATAATAATTTAATTATAATATAATAATTTATAATAATTATCAGTGCATTGCGTGACTACATTTAATGCCCGCATGGGCCTGGTTGCAGTCTCTTTTTTTTTTTGTAGCCACTCTGAAGTCCAAAGTTTTTGCATTTTACAACTGGTGAATCTCCAGTTGTCACTGGTGATTTGTTGTTTGGACCTTTCTGGATCCGCCATCAAATTAATAAGTTTAATTATATCAAGTAACTGGAACAGGGAAACGCTGACTGGTACAATCTGATATTCCTATTTGATATTACTACCACCAGTAGGCCAATATATGTATACCAACCCGAGCAATTTAACAGATGACGATGCCGAAGCCCAACAGACACTCGCCCCCATCGGGGCCTGCACTGTCAATCACCTCAATTAATATCGAAGGTTTCTCCAGACGTAAGGCAAACAAACTTGCAACAGCGGTCAGACGCTTCGACATAGTGTGCATGCAGGAAACCCAAATCGACCCTGCACAACACCGACCACCCATCCCTGGAATGAAGCTGGTCAGCTGTATTCAGCAGACCAAACCTTGCGATCGAAGAGGTCTGCACCCACATCACCGAAGGGCAAATGGAAACCAGTTGCTCTCCCTAACGTCTCTGTCACATCAGTGTATAAACCCCCCTAAAGTCCGTTCCTCCACTCTGAACCGCTAGACAGATGCAAGAGGAAATACCACATCAGCATCGGGGACTTCAATGCCCATAGCACACTGTGGGGTTATGAAGTGAACAATCAAGACGGACATGAAGTCGAAACCTGGCTTGAGTCGAAACACCTGACCCTGATCCACGACGCTAAACTGACAAAATCTTTTCACAGCGCCAGATGGAAACGAGGATATAACCCAGATCTCGTTTGTGTGAGGAGTAAACTAACATCGGGAGTTGTGAAAGAGGTCCTGGATCCTATCCCCCATACGCAACACCGGCCAATCACCATAACCATCCGATCCGTTCTCCAAGCAACAACCGTCCCCTTCCGCAGAAGGTTCGATCTGCGGAGGGCAGACTGGCTGCCGTTCCAACAGGAGATTGAAAACTCCATCTCCAGCATTCCATCCCACCCCAACAACTACAACATGTTTATAGACCTGTTGAAAAGGTCAGCCAGGCGACATATACCAAGAGGATGCCAGACCGAGTACATCTGTCTCGGAAACATCTAGTGACCTATTGAAAGCCTATCACAGGGCATACCACGAGGACCCCTTTTCCCCCACCACCATGGAACTCTGAGAGATCCTGCTGAACAAAGTCGGGGAAGATCGAAGGCAAGCCAGGAAGGAGCTGTTAGAAAATACCAATATGAACAACAACAGTAGGAAGGCATGGACCACAGCGAAGACCATACCACACCGCCCACGCTCACAACAGTCACAGCAAACTCAGTTGCAGCACAGCTGGTGACAAAAACGGTCGTAGCCAAAACCAGCGCAGACCCACAGGAGAATACCGCCGGACAGTGGTACCGGACCACCCACAACCAGCAAGAGCACTCACCAAGCCTTTTCGATCCACAAGAACTTGAACCTGCAATGAGCACGCTGAAACCTGGGAAAGCAGCAGGAATTTATGATGTACTGGCGGAAATGATACAGCACCTGGGACCTAAAGCAAAGATCTGGATCTTTTTATCTCTTTTCTTCTATCTCTGGACCTGCGCTAGATATTGGCAGAACAACATCTGAAATGACACCGGTCTCGACGACGATTATATGAAGTGCTATGAGAAAAGGCTATAAATCTCCACCTCCAACATCCTCACACGCAATATAGCCTACTAGCCGAGACACCTTCTTTATGTGTACAGATGTGACATAATGACGCAAAGACACGCATGAATTTCCCACGGAAATCCACCAGTACCACTGGAATTAAAAACATTATTACAAGCTTACCATTTTGAATCGAGCTAAGGCAAGCAGATAGTTTTGAACACTGGCTGGTTATGTTCTTGCTCAAATTTATTTTGGATAATTTTTAACCCAAAAAAGTTATGGACTGGAGCTTTAATTATTTGAGCTAAATTAGAATTAAACTATATTGAAGCGTGGAATTTTGTACACTCAGTGCCCCTTTTCTATGTGTGTGTGTTTTGTAGCCTATGTATTCACAAGCCCCAGGCCTCCATATCTTTGAAAAACTGATACTTAGATACAACATTATTGTTTTTGATTTGTCTTTACTGAAAGTGTTCTTGTTTGTGTAACAATGGCACATCTGTTATATACTATCATTGTATTGCTCTGGGCTTTTTTTAAGAATTTTTCATTTTATTGGAAGTACTATGATTCTTGATCATACAAAAAATACATAAATTAAGTTTTGGTAACACTTTACAATAACAGTACATGAATAATCATGTACTAATACCTGAATTAATAATTACTTTACTATGAACTAATGATGAGTTAAGACATGTACTAATGAAGAACTAACCTTAACTACGACATGAGTCATATGAATTACTGCATGAATATACCATCTTAACTACACGTTAGTACATGCTTGTTAATTAATGTATTAATTAACACTTTGGGGTAAACTAAATCAAACATGCTCTAGATTAGAAGAAAGATGTATTAAAAGGGAACAATGTAAAATTGTTCATAAATTTGCCACCAGCAACTGTCACAAACATCTTTGAATGACACTAGATCTCCCCGTAGGCACAGCGGTCTTCGGAGAGTCAGGGTCGGCGCTATGGTGGGGCATTCGAGGGCCGTGCCCCCCCTAGCGCTCATTGATGCCCCTCCTACCAGGGTTTCTAATACAATGCTAAATCATAAATCAGATGTAGGCTATGTCTAATGATATCTAATATGTGTTAGTGCCAAGAATTTTCACGTGAAGAAATAATGTTGGATATATTCAATCCGACTTATATTTGTAAGTGCTTGAATGGTCCAGTGGTGGAATTTTAGACTGGCGTGCAAGAGATTCTGGGTTCTAACCCACACTCGAATTTTTTTTTTTTTTTCTCATTAAAACCGATTATGTTTATCAGTGGTTGTCAGGGACATGTTTGAGTGCATTTTACGTTGTGATTTCACCGGTACGAATAGAGATTTCTCCGCAACCGATCAAGCGCGCGTCCGTTTGAAGATGTTTCTTGTGGCAGCGCGAGCCACAAGAGAACACTATCAGCACCACAGATCAACCACAGCACTTTGAATGGCGTGTCCCAAAAAATATCCCTTTTAGTTATTTTTTTCAATATTAAATGTACAAATTTTTACTTAAATGAAATAATGGCTTGGTTGAATTCTAATGTATAATTTCTTGATAACAGACCGCTGCTAAGTATAGCACACCGTTGCCATTAAAAACAGAGCATTGCCATGGACACAGTATGTTCACGCGGAAGCAATACAATCGTTTTTAAATCAAACTTCTATAAATTAATTTTGTTTTGTGTGTGTAAAATTATTTATTTGTAAAGTAGCCACAAATTCGCAATTAACAAATAATAATAATAAATAAAAAACGTGTTTCGTTTTTTAAAGCATTTCTGCTGTGTTAGCAGAAAAAAAAAATTTCTCAAACGGCAGTGCCCCCCCGCGGATGACCCAATGCCCCTCCAGTAGATCTGCTCTGGCGCCGACTCTGCGGAGAGTTTTGATCAGCCTAGGCCTCTCATGAGAAGTTCTGCTCCTCTAGGCTAAAATACCCTGGGTAATCTATCAGATTCCACTTTACGTCATCAAAAGTTTCAACAGCGTCAGCTCAGGCAGGATAATCTGGTAGGAAGAGAACTGCAATGTCATCCTCAACAACTTGCCCAGCAAAAGAACATCGCTGTCGCACGGGTGCCATTATCCCGCAGATCACGATCCACCGTCATGAATCAGCAACTCTGCAAGTCACGAGAGGCGATCTTCTCTCGCTGGTTTCAAGTTCAAGCTCCACTTCCAAGGCTTTCAAGTCGGTTTTTCAAGTTTTTGGTAGGCACTTCACCAGCCACTGCTAATATGTCCCCTTTATCACGATTAAACTTCATCCAGGTAAGTATTTCTCCGTAGCTTCCTACAACAGCGGCAGAGTTCAAATTGGTCTCCACGGTGATGTGGAGTGTTCCTAATTACTACTGATCTGCAGACTGCAACGGGGCTGAATAGCTCGACTTAAAGGGGAAATGTTCGTAGCACGTTTCCCGCCACCGATATTCCACAGTATAGTGGAAAGTTTGCAAATACCCACTAACAACTGAGTAACTCATTGAATAAAAAAAAAAATTAAAAAATTTTTTTTTTAGCCTACTTAAGAACTGTTATGCATACTGTAGTGGGTATCTCTACAATGGCAGTAATTACAAGTGTTGTAATTCACAAACAACTATTTTTTTTAACATATTTAGGCCTACTTAATTCATAATAAGTCCCTTATACTTAAAATTAGACCTTCAATATTGGAAAATGTGTTCAATTGCTGTGATACTCAAACTTTCCTGGTGACTACTTAATCCACTGATATGTGTGGTAGAAATAATTTATGTGATGGGTATTTCCACATTAATGTACAGAGAAATGCAGACTAAGGAGGATGCTCCGGTCAAAGACCTCATGTACTTAACCAAAAACTGCTTTCTCCTTAGAACTAACAGTCATATTAGATTTATCAAGTCATTCCAATCACCAGAATTAATCAGCGAAGTAGACTCGAGTGACATTGTCTTTGCTCTACTGTATGATTTACATGTTCATGTATCTTTCTATTCAAGAGTCTCAACTGTATGTTGTGGCCAGCGATCTGCCATCCATGAATGGGGCTATTTCTGCAAAGAGCAACTTGGGAGTCATGTCAGGCATATGCTGTGCATCTGAGAAAAGGATTCTACGCTCAAAAAACAACAGATCAAGTATCATTTAAATTCCACTTTTCGCATCCTGATCAGGGCTGATTGTTCCTTCCTCGTCTTCAATTACGAAAATCGACATGTGGTGGGTCTCCGGTGCGTATGCAGGGTCTGGTTCGGAATGCCCCACAGATAATTTTGAATAGCATGCTGGCATTTTTGTCTATCATTTTGGATGTGGTAGGGCTGCTGCTCCCGGCACAGGGGTCGGAGTTTCAACAGCTCGTTTTGCAGCTTCGATTACCGCTCACTGACAATTTTAAAACTTTTCGCTTTGTTCAACCGGAATCATACAAGATGGAGACTCAAGAAGTTCAACGTATAGACAATATTCTGAATGGTCGTTGATGAATTATGTAGCTCATGCGTAGCTATCTCTAGTCACTGATTGGCTTATGTCTAGATAATCTATAAATCATATCCCGTGGGCAGATTCATGCAAAATTAGGGTTGTGAGGCACCAACCCAGGAGGAATGTCGTTTAGCTCCTCTCAGCGTCGTTGTGGTCTTTAAAAGCAATTCCTTAATGGAATTCTCCTATTGCTTGAACTTTGAGCGTTGTAACCTTGCAGGTGTTGGTTATGCTTAAACGGCAACATTACACACTAAGTAAGAAAAGCAAATCCATCCAACCCCCTTTTATTAACCCCCGTTCGCAATGGTCTCTTTTCCTATTGTTGTATTCAGATTGTAGCTGTGTCTGTTACAGCGTACATGGCTCATGCATCCAGGGGATTCACTCCAGGAGCTTAATACTCCAATTTCCCACATGGTCTCTTCTGATTTAAGTTTTTCACCTCATTTTTACTTGCTTTCTTAAGAATTCTAAGAATGACTCTCAAGGCTCTGTATCACATTATCATTTATAAATTAGTAATAAATTCTGTCCTTTCTCATCTATGATTAAATTCCCCTCTATTTATCCTGACTAACAGAGCACTCCTCTCTAAGCTGGTACAGGACTTATCAGTTTCCGTCCTCAAAAGCCGCAGTCTATCTCCCTCCCAGTATACTGGTCATTCCTTCAGGATCGGGGCAGCCACTACAGCAGCTGATCGTGGCATTTCTACTTCAGCTATTAAGAGACTGGGCAGACGGTCATCCTCGAAGCTCAACAAGCTCTCCAGTAATGGTTCAGGTAAATACCTATGCAACTACTGGTGGTGGTGTCATGCGTTATCTATCGGGCGATAATCTCAGCTTGAATAATTCGTCCTTGCGCCTATCGCTGGCAATACGGTCCTTAGGGGTCTGGCTTCGCGCAGCCTAGTGGCTTTTCTATGCGCGTTTCGTTCATGCGCAGCATTAGCGGCCTAGCGGCTCAGCGAACCTCGTCTTATGCGTGGCTCAGCGTGGCCTTGTCTCTGTGTGGCTCAGCGTGGCCTTGTCTCTGTGGCTCAGCGTGGTCTCGTCTATGTGTGGCTCATCGTAGCCGTGGCTCAGCGTGGCCTCGTCTCTGTGTGGCTCATCGTAGCCTTGTCTCTGTGGCTCAGCGTGGCCTCGTCTCTGTGGCTCAGCGTGGCCTCGTCTATGTGTGGCTCATCGTAGCCTTGTCTATGTGGCTCAGCGTGGCCTCGTCTCTGTGGCTCAGCGTGGCCTCGTCTATGTGTGGCTCATCGTAGCCTTGTCTCTGTGGCTCAGCGTGGCCTCGTCTATGTGTGGCTCATCGTAGCCTTGTCTATGTGGCTCAGCGTGGCCTCGTCTCTGTGGCTCAGCGTGGCCTCGTCTATGTGTGGCTCATCGTAGCCTTGTCTCTGTGGCTCAGCGTGGCCTCGTCTCTGTGGCTCAGCGTGGCCTCGTCTCTGTGGCTCAGCGTGGCCTCGTCTCTGTGGCTCAGCGTGGCCTCGTCTCTGTGGCTCAGCGTGGCCTCGTCTATGTGTGGCTCAGCGTGGCCTCGTCTAAGTGTGGCTCATCGTGGCATTTTCTCTGTGGCTCAGCGTGGCCTCGTCTCTGTGGCTCAGCGTGGCCTCGTCTAAGTGTGGCTCATCGTGGCCTCGTCTCTGTGGCTCAGCGTGGCCTCGTCTAAGTGTGGCTCAGCGTGGCCTTGTCTCTGTGGCTCAGCGTGGCCTTGTCTCTGTGGCTCAGCGTGGCCTTGTCTATGTGTGGCTCATCGTAGCCTTGTCTCTGTGGCTCAGCGTGGCCTTGTCTCTGTGGCTCAGCGTGGCCTCGTCTAAGTGTGGCTCATCGTGGCCTTGTCTCTGTGGCTCAGCGTGGCCTCATCTCTGTGGCTCAGCGTGGCCTTGTCTCTGTGGCTCAGCGTGGCCTTGTCTCTGTGGCTCAGCGTGGCCTTGTCTATGTGTGGCTCATCGTAGCCTTGTCTCTGTGGCTCAGCGTGGCCTCGTCTCTGTGGCTCAGCGTGGCCTCGTCTAAGTGTGGCTCATCGTGGCCTTGTCTCTGTGGCTCAGCGTGGCCTTGTCTCTGTGGCTCAGCGTGGCCTTGTCTCTGTGGCTCAGCGTGGCCTTGTCTCTGTGGCTCAGCGTGGCCTTGTCTATGTGTGGCTCATCGTAGCCTTGTCTCTGTGGCTCAGCGTGGCCTCGTCTCTGTGGCTCAGCGTGGCCTCGTCTATGTGTGGCTCAGCGTGGCCTCGTCTATGTGTGGCTCAGCGTGGCCTTGTCTCTGTGGCTCAGCGTGGCCTCGTCTAAGTGTGGCTCATCGTGGCCTTGTCTATGTGGCTCAGCGTGGCCTCGTCTAAGTGTGGCTCATCGTGGCCTTGTCTCTGTGGCTCAGCGTGGCCTCGTCTCTGTGGCTCAGCGTGGCCTCGTCTAAGTGTGGCTCAGCGTGGCCTTGTCTATGTGGCTCAGCGTGGCCTCGTCTATGTGTGGCTCATCGTAGCCTTGTCTATGTGGCTCAGCGTGGCCTCGTCTCTGTGGCTCAGCGTGGCCTCGTCTTTATGTTGCTCAGCGTGGCCTTGTCTCTGTGTCTCAGCGCGGCCTCATTTTCATGTGGCTTAGAGTGGCCTTGTCTCTGCGGCTCAGCGTGGTTTCGTACATTAAAAAAAAAAAAAAAAAAAGTTTAAATAAATAAATCCTAAGCGTCAGCAAATGCGTAAACGTCTCATGTAAATTCAGCAGCAGAAAAGTATCTTTTCATATAAAGCTAAGCATGCTCCACTTTTAGATCATAGAGTTCTGTTCCCACGACGATATCGATGGAACTCTACTATCTATGGAATTGACACATCCATGTCTACCGCTGTTTGCTAACTCTTTTATTTTATTTTTAGGAACCACATAACATATGGCTGGTGGGTAAACTTTTCTTTCATGTTCTTTGGGGGTGGGCTTCGTCCAGTGGGATTATTCTTCCACCCATTTTTGGGGGTCGGCTGCGCCCCTGCCTTCATCTTCAGGCAGGATATGCAGAATCCGTACCCTCGGATCGCGAGTTATGGACGGGGCCTACGCCAAAGAACTTTATTGTGTATATATGGCTTGCTGGGCTGTTAATAAAATGCATCATTGTACAGTATCTTATCTCCGAGTCTTTCTGGTAGAAATACCTACACTAACATATCCATTAAACAGATGCAATTTTCAAAATTAAAATCAGTGTTAGCACAGATGATGGTTATTTGTGTGGTTATTTTGTGGATTGGTTTACTGTCTTTATATCATAATGCAGTCAGATGTTAGTCTTGTTTTCTTGCTCTTCTTTGGGGCCACTATTGCCCCTTCAAAATGTGTCCACTTTCCTCCTACCGTTCAGTTCCTTCTCCATCCAAATTCGGGCACAGCACCTCTGCTCTTCCACTTCTTTACAAACCACCAAAAAGGACCAAATGATATCTGATTTAGAAGAGCTGAATATGTATAGAACTTGTGTAATTGATAACTTTTTAAAAATGTACTCTTGGAGGGCCAAGACAAGAATTCACAAGTCATGAATTCATGTTACTTTATAAGTAATTAATGATGAGTTAGTAATAATGTGCCCCCCCCCCCCCCCAAGTAAAGTCATGACGTTTTGATCCATTAACAAGTCATGAATTCATGTTACTTTATAAGTAATTAATGATGAGTTAGTAACGATGTGCCCCCTCAAGTAAAGTCATGACACAGTCATTAACAAGCCATTAGTTGACGTTAGTTTTTTGTTAGTTGATAATTAATTAATTATGATGTGCCTCAAGTAAAGTCATGGCACAATGATGCACTTACAAATCATTAACTAAAATATGAATAAACATATACAATAAGAATGCCATCCTTATTCCTTTACACCCATGGTACAAAAAAAAAAAAAAGATAATTATGTGTAGTTCTTTTATTTTTATTTATACAATTAAACATATGTGGACTTAAAAGAAAGTCCAAACATAGCTGTAAAGACACACATAAAACATGTAAAATAGGGAATAAGCTATAAGCTAATGCTAATTGAAACATATATATTTAAACAACAAAAAACACGGTTAATTATTGTACATAACCTCCTGAAACCTCCCAAATACAACATATATGCAAACATGTCTTTAATTATTAATTCTGTTTACCAAAGAAGTCAACATTTATGAGATTAAAATGCCAGCATTACCATAGGAACACAACCAATGTGCCGAGCGAGCATAGACAGTAAAAGAAATGGACACAGCGACCCCCTTGATTTCAACGGAGAAAACTGAAGCCCGATTATAGCACTCACTTCCTGATGGCTGAGCGTACTGCGCAGGCTCAAACTGAGCGTGACGACAGTCTGACAGTTGTAAATCTTCTAGTAGCTGTGTCAAGTCAAATCTGAATCACCTAATTCCTCAAAAACGTTGTTGAAATATTTTGTCCTGTTGCTTTTATGGACTCTCTATCTATGGGCTTCTCCCTTGACTTTATGCCTCTATGTCCCCCCGATTGCCTCATTGACAGTAAAAGATTGCCTGCGAGCTTCTCCTCCTGTCTATACGGTAATTTCTCTAGAAGTGCGACAGAAAGTTGCGTGGTTATGACGCAATTGTTAGCCTACAGGTCCTTCTCAAAAAATTAGCATATTGTGATAAAGTTAATTATTTTCCATAATGTAATGATAAAAATTAAACTTTCATATATTTTAGATTCATTGCACACCAACTGAAATATTTCAGGTCTTTTATTGTTTTAATACTGATGATTTTGGCATACAGCTCATGAAAACCCAAAATTCCTGTCTCAAAAAATTAGCATATCATGAAAAGGGTCTCTAAACGAGCTATTAACCTAATCATCTGAATCAACTAACTAACTCTAAACACCTGTAAAAGATTCCTGAGGCTTTTAAAAACTCCCAGCCTGTTTCATTACTCAAAACCGCAATCATAGGTAAGACTGCCGACCTGACTGCTGTCCAGAAGGCCATCATTGACAGCCTCAAGCAAGAGGGTAAGACACAGAAAGAAATTTCTGAACAAATAGGCTGTTCCCAGAGTGCTGTATCAAGGCACCTCAGTGGGAAGTCTGTGGGAAGGAAAAAGTGTGGCAAAAAACGCTGCACAACAAGAAGAGGTGACCGGACCCTGAGGAAGATTGTGGAGAAGGACCGATTCCAGACCTCGGGGGACCTGTGGAAGCAGTGGACTGAGTCTGGAGTAGAAACATCCAGAGCCACCGTGCACAGGCGTGTGCAGGAAATGGGCTACAGGTGCCGCATTCCCCAGGTCAAGCCACTTTTGAACCAGAAACAGCGGCAGAAGCGCCTGACCTGGGCTACAGAGAAGCAGCACTGGACTGTTGCTCAGTTTTGCATGTCATTCGGAAATCAAGGTGCCAGAGTCTGGAGGAAGACTGGGGAGAAGGAAATGCCAAAATGCCTGAAGTCCAGTGTCAAGTACCCACAGTCAGTGATGGTCTGGGGTGCCATGTCAGCTGCTGGTGTTGGTGCACTGTGTTTTATCAAGGGCAGGGTCAATGCAGCTAGCTATCAGGAGATTTTGGAGCACTTCATGCTTCCATCTGCTGAAAAGCTTTATGGAGATGAAGATTTCATTTTTCAGCACGACCTGGCACCTGCTCACAGTGCCAAAACCACTGGTAAATGGTTTACTGACCATGGTATTACTGTGCTCAATTGGCCAGCCAACTCTCCTGACCTGAACCCCATAGAGAATCTGTGGGATATTGTGAAGAGAAAGTTGAGAGAAGCAAGACCCAACACTCTGGATGAGCTTAAGGCCGCTACCGAAGCATCCTGGGCCTCCATAACACCTCAGCAGTGCCACAGGCTGATTGCCTCCATGCCACGCCGCATTGAAGCAGTCATTTCTGCAAAAGGATTCCCGACCAACTGAACATAATTATTTGAAGGTTGACTTTTTTTTTTTGTATTAAAAACACTTATTTTATTGGTCGGATGAAATATGCAAATTTTTTGAGACAGGAATTTTGGGTTTTCATGAGCTGTATGCCAAAATCATCAGTATTAAAACAATAAAAGACCTGAAATATTTCAGTTGGTGTGCAATGAATCTAAAATATATGAAAGTTTAATTTTTATCATTACATTATGGAAAATAATGAACTTTATCACAATATGCAAATTTTTTTAGAAGGACCTGTATTTTTACAAAAACGGCTTCTACGGGGCCATGACGTAAGATACAAAGTAATGGAGCCTTTTATACATTGTTGTGTTTCTTTAGAAATAAATAATGGACAAATGAAGGCTTTGGACGCCTCAGATGTAAAGTATGCGCTGTCAAAGTGACGCCAAAATGAATGGGAATCAATGGAATGCTAACAGCAGGTGAAGCTCTGCTACAATGGCAGCCCCCACGAGGCTTCAGTTTCTGGCTGATGGATTACCCCTTTGCGAGGAGCACCGAGTGCACCACTAATGAGTGTCCCATCAGAAACAAACCCTACATACTGTAGTTCCAGCAAGAAAAGTAGCTATTACTAAACATAGGCCTTGATAAACTATAAAAATCAGAAAACGGTTTAGATCAAGTTAAATTTATTAGTGCTAGTTATTAGTCTATTTTCCACGTTTGATTAGACGGATCTGTGTAATTAATGGCTAAAAAATCATGTGCCATTCCAATTATTTGTCACAAAGCTGCAGATAGCAGATTATGATATTACAGTTTAAATGATGGCAGAATTAAATTATGTGTTTAATTCAAATTTAGATTACTTCTTATTTATTCTTACGGAGACTGATTGATTTAGTTTACCCCTAAACGTTAATTAATGCATTAACTATCAAACATGTACTAACATGTTTAAGGCTGCTGTTATTCATGCATGAATCATTATGACTCCTGTTGTAGTTAAGGGTTGCTCTTCATTGGTTAATGATTAGTTCATATATTCACTAATAATGAGTTAATGTTGAAGTAACTATTAATTCAGGCATTAGTACATGATTATTCATGTCCTGTTATTGTAAAGTGTTACCAAAGTTTTAATTAGAAGCATATATTACCAGTTATTGTCCAAAGGAGCAATGTCTTTCAATTTGCAGTCTGGGACTAATTTAGCTCATAATATTTACATTTCATTTGTACTATTATATCCTGATTTAATTTCTGATTTCAAGTCATAGAGAGAAGTGATAAAAAATAATGATTATAGTTAAAATCAAATACAAATCTGTTTCCCTTTTTCACAATCAGTGGATATTTTCTTCCAAATGCAAAACACACATTTTGAAGAGCTCAGTTTTCTTTGGCCTGTGATTAGTGTTTTTTCCTAGCAGCATTAGTAAGTGAATGATATTACAGGACATGAGGCGGCTTTGGTGCCCTCACTAAATAAAACGTCTCAGGTTACGACTGTAACCCAGGTTCCCTGAGAAGGGGAAGAAGATGTGGCATCTGGAGTTGTAACCTGAGACGTTCCCTTTCGAAGTGGAACTTCAACGCGTAGCATAAGTCTGAAATTATGCTATAGGTAACAAATACCCATGCTGAGGGGGTGCCTTTCTGACTAGACTGTGGTATGCTGACCATGGTAGGCATAAAATAACCTGACTCTACAGATCAATCAGTTAGAGTCAAGGCGTGTAAACTTCCAGGTGCAAAATTGCGAGCCATATACTGCTTAGTGGAGCCACTCTCTAAAGGCGGGCATACACTGTGCAATATCTGTGCGATTTCAGCAAGGTTACCTACTCACACTGAACGAGTAGATCGCATGTGATGTAAAGCCAAACCTCGCGTTTTATGTGCTCACACTACACAGTCCGATCATTGAGCTGCGACTTGACTGCTCACACTATATGTGTGAAATATGTGCTATAAACCCCTGTGCCGGTTAAATTTATAAGCTATTATAATTCATTTGCCACACAATAATTTTATAGCGCATCCCACATAACCGACATGCTGCAAAGATTAGATAGAAGCTTACTCCTCCTCATTGAAAATTGTCTAAAAACATTTAGGTCGATTACAATGAATTATAGGGCTATAATTAAAACTATTAACAGTCTATGTCCGAACACTGCAATAATCAGTCATCAATGAAAATTAAAAACAGCTTTATTTCAAAAGCAGCTTGTTTAACATGAGCATTTAACAAATTAATAAAAGAGGCAAGGTAGCTACATCGCAGGTGGCTTGGAAGACATGGGTAATATGGTTTATCCATTTTGCAACATGAACTGGAGGTAAGCAACAGTAATTTGTAGCTAGTTTGATATCTACAGAACTTAAAGATCTCCCTCTTTTCACTTTCTTTCTTGCTGCATCAAAGATTAAATGGTTAAAATTCTGTTTTCGTGCAGGCGCAGTGAAGAAACAAACACTGATTTTAGGGCAATCTGTTCGTAGCTCTGCTTCAACTGTGCGATATAGTCTCTATAAAATTTCTGACAATTTCACCTTGCGCTTAATTTCTAGCAAGAGACAGTTTTATCTTAAATGCTCTATTGCAAGCAAAGTCCCGCTCTAACAACCTTCCTCCCTCCCTCACAGAGCAGGTAAAAACCTAAGTGACCCAAGAGCAACATAGCTCTACAGTTGGCTAAGTCAGAATCTTGACAAAAGCCTTCAAAGAGTAACCTATCCAAAGGGAGTACAACTACAACCTTGGATATACCACTACTTCTCAGGGGGAGAAAAAAGCTCTTGCTTCATCAAAAATGTATGGAAATAAATGAGGAGCATAGAGGAAAGGCTCTTCCCATTTCAATATAAAGCCATAGGGGAGAGAGCTCAACCCTGTCCAAATTTTTTTGGGACCCATTCAGAGACCTACAGGCACTAATCGAGCGACTGCTGTCATAACAAGCTCGAAGGCGAAGCCTAACTTGCCAGGCCCTCTAATCATAGATCAACTGGAGTCATGAGTGATACCCACTATAGAGGTGCATAAACCCCTACTTTAGAACCAAACCGTTGTTAGGGAGGGAACAGACGGAACTGCATTAATTACAATTCCGTTTATCCTCCACTTGCCCAAAAAGATACCATTAGAGCAGCACAACAACAGGGAGCATGTTTCCATAATGCTGTCAACCCTTAGTTCTGTCATGACAACTCTCGGAGTGATTTGCATGGTAATAGAGGTTGGCATGTGTTACGTAGCCTACGTTACATGGAGGAACACACGTTGTTGCTTGTATGTATTGTGTGTGTTTTAGATTCCATTGGGTCCACTACCTGTCATTCTACCATCGAAGATGACGCCCACTGGTTCACGCTGCCAATCACCTGACGCCGGACTCTTAAAATACCCGGATATCCTCCGTGCAGGAGACTTTTGCTCTTTTTGCTGTTTGACACTCTTGTTGTGTGTGTGTACCTGATGTTAGAGTTTTTGTGTACTGCGTGTCTGATACTTGGTTAAAACGTTCTTTGTTTGGTTTTTGTGGTTGTAAAGTGTATAGTCGCATTTGTTCTGTTCTATTTTCTAAAGTCGCCACATTGTATGTGAGTCTGGGAAGAAGAGCAGGTAGGTAGGTTGCACAATATACACTGTGCATCACTTAGGACGTCCAGCTGTATTAGACACACTAGTTTAGGAGAGAGTGCCACCCCCTGTATGTTTTTGTTATTTGGTTAGTTTAGAGTAGTTTAGTTTGGGCGTTACTACGCCGAAGACTTTTCTACATTTTTCTTTTGTTAGTTAATTTAGTTAATAATTACTTGGTTAGCAGTGTTTTGTTTTATTTAGTTATTTTATTTGGCACCTGTCATTGTTCGCCTTCCCACCTTGTCAGTGTGTTATTTGTCCCTTTATAAATATTGTAAATATTGAGTTATCACCCTTTTCACCATCGCCACACTGAGCACTGTATTTTTGATCAATAAATATTTTTGGAGTGGAGTTTGCCTATATAGTTTTCTTTTGTTGCCAACCTTCGTTTTGATATATGCACACACGCACGCACTCACACACACACACACACACACACACACACACACACACACACACACACACACACACACACACACACACACACACACACACACACACACACACACACACACACACCTTATTATACTACCGTATATCCCTAGACCTAATATTTAAATCTGAGGGACGTAACAGCATAGTAATGTATATGGCAATGTTAATGTATTTGGTCTTGGCATAATAGATCTGCTACGCTGCTGCTGCTGCTGCAGAGCAAGTACTGAGACTTGCTACTGCCAATACATTCACAGACATTGCTGTGAGCATGTAAGACATTCTGCTGCTGCTGAACATGTAACATACTGTATATGAAATAACCCCCAAACAAAGCAGGAGCCCTCCCCTCTCAAACATATTCTCCAGATGATTTACAGCCAATGCAAATAAAGCTGCACAGTTGCCAGCCTTTCCCAGCCTCTCTAGATTTGGAGTATACAGCACAGATGTGCAAAAGCTGAAAAGAATACTATTACTATAGATTTGTAAAGCAACTTTTTACCCTGCACAGTTGCACAGGGTAATGGGAGAAATAGACAATACAAGTAAATATATGTGCACTGCTGAATGGGAAAACAAGCTGCTGTATAGACAGATATGCATACATCTGCACATATGAAAGAACATGACAGGACGAGATAGACAAGCAAATCTACCACCCAAGACATATTATTGATTTTTTTTCTCTTCTTCGAAGAGAATGTTTTAATTTCTATGTGTGCCTTGGCTACCGTGCCGAATGGCTTAACTGTAGTGGCCTATGATTATGTGTGCCTGGGCTACCATGCCGAATGGCTTAGCTCTAGAAACACGCAATATGTGTTCTCATTAACCAAATATATACATTGCAAGCTGATAGAGATAAGAACTGATGAAAACTCTTAGATCCCCTCACCCCCTCGGCTCCTGAAGACAAAAAAGCTGATAACGTATTTTGCAGATGTCCTCTTATACTAGCGAGCACTCTGCTTGAGACGTCATGGACTGCCATCAGCCAGTGATTGGCGTGTTGGGTACATGTGTTCAGGCACCGGTCATGCCAAGGGCATTCCCCATAGCGTCAACTCAAGCCACATCAAAGTTCCACTACAAAAGGGAACTAAATTGTTAAATGAATTAAACAATCATACTCACAAGACCAGGGCTGTTCCCAAATTAAACTCTAGTCAGCTGGACTTATCAAAAACCAACGTTAAAATAATTTTATAACACTTCACTTAACATGCAGTTTAATTTAAAAGTTGGTGTGAGTGATAAACTGCACTGTAACACACACTCTCTTTTTCTGTCACTGGATTGCTAACTCTGTGGTCTGCCACATTGTCTGGAGTCATTTGTGTTTGAGGTTTAGAAGCAGTGATGTGGTGTGTGACTGTGTGTGTGTATGATGTGGTTATAGAACATACTCTTTAAAGTAAACTGCATCAAAACCAATGATAAACAGAATCTGTGCCGCCTTTATGGCTCATATCACCCCAAGATGCTGAAAACACCGTACGTGACATTTGGGGTGGTGATGGCGCAGTGGATAAGACACATGCCTTTGGTGTGAGAGACCCGGGTTCGAATCCACTGTGAGACACCAATGTGTCCCTGAGCAAGACACTTAACCCATAGTTGCTCCAGAGGCGTGCGACCTCTGAAATATATAGCACTTGTAAGTCGCTTTGGATAAAAGCGTCAGCTAAATGAATAAATGTAAATGTAAATGTTAGCGTAAGTGTGTATGGATGTGTGTGTGTGTGTGTGTGTTTGCGTCTGTCTGTCTGTATTTGAAGTTGAAAGACTTAATAACAGTTCACTGCAGGCTCTCCAAAGTTGGAATACCAAGTATGTCTGTGTACGCTGAGTTTTGTCATGGTTTCACAATCATCCATATATTCATACATCATTGAACACATGGTCTGTGATGCTGTACGTGTGCTCACATGTGCAGATTGACTATGTGCTTCTGATGACTAAGGGAGTTTTGGTGTGTGTGTGTGTGTGTGTGTGTGTGTGTGTGTGTGTGTGTGTGTGTGTGTGTGTGTGTGTGTGTGTGTGTGTGTGTGTTTATGAAAGAGGGATGAAAACAAAAGGCAAACGACGTTATCGGATTTCAGGAAAAAGCACCTGATTCCTATTCTCCACACATTCCTGCCTTTTGGTTTAGTCTCTGGCAAATCCCTATCTTCTCCTCCTTTGCTTCTCTCTCTCTCTCTCTCTCTCTCTCTCTCTCTCTCTCTCTCTCTCTCTCTCTCTCTTCTCTCTCTCTCTCTCTCTCTCTCCCTGTCTCTCTCACTCACTTTCTGGAGTGGCAGTAATTGATTCAGCTTTGTGATGAAGGGTTGAGAGAGAAAGAGAAAGAGCCCCTCTACTTTTCCTTTGATTTTTAATTCCCCCTTTCTCTTCTCCTCTTTGATTATCATTTTTATTATTTGCGCGTTGCTTTCTGTGACAGCCTGAATTGATATTCAAAGCAGATTAAAGGTTTCTTTGCACATGTCTGTGTATGTTTCTATGATTGGTATACATGTGGGTATACATGCATGTTTTTCATGCTATGCTCCTAATACAGTATAATATTATTAAATTTGATGCAATGATAAAAATCTAAACAAAAGGGCACAAAAAACAACAAAGGAGAGAGTAAACAACAGTGCAACTAAATATAAAAAAAAGTCTATTTCAGAAAGACAAACTGATATGCAGTAAGATGCAAACAAACCCAAAACTGATGCATATTACAGTGGTAGAGAAATAGAGAAATATATTTTTATATATTTCAGTTCTATTTTGCTAAAAAAGTATTCGGACACTTAATACACACTTAAAATGTAATTTAACCGCACAGATAACAAA
Organism: Gila orcuttii; assembly: GCA_026230005.1. Taxonomy (NCBI): domain Eukaryota; kingdom Metazoa; phylum Chordata; class Actinopteri; order Cypriniformes; family Leuciscidae; genus Gila; species Gila orcuttii. The sequence goes on along the minus strand of JAPDVR010000002.1, from coordinate 48,261,157 downwards.
TTATCACTACATTTGGCAGAAACTTTGATCAAAGTTGAATTACATTGCATTCAAAGTACACATTCAAGTACACATCCAAGTACACATCAAAGTACACATCCAAGTACACATCCAAGATGGCGTCGCAGATGGCTGCCTCGGTGTGGAGCTCTCCAGCTATTGTGTTGTTTTTGTTCGTTTGTTCTGCGTTTAGTCATTCTTTTCCAATCAGTTTCACCAAAGACGAACTACTGGACATTAGGAAACACACACCAGAAACCTTTTCTACAGTTTTTGATTATTCGGACGTCTTGCAGGACATTCTCGTCGGAGGGGCAGCGTTGTTGTTCAAACGCGCGTTCAGACGCAAACGCGGGAAGCGAGCCGGCGCGCTGGTTAAACTCCGCGAGCGCGGCCTGCGCACTGCACTCCCCAGTATTCATCTCGCGAATCTCCGATCCCTGCCTAACAAAACGGATGAACTTCTCCTCACCCACACTAACAAGGATTTTTTAAACTCTGCTGCTTTGTGCTTCACTCAAACCTGGCTGAGTGAAGCCATACCGGACAACGCAATACATCTGCCGGGCTTCCAGCTGTTCCGAGCGGATCGCATCGCGGAGCTAACGGGGAAAACGAGAGGTGGTGGATTGTGTTTCTACATTAACGAAAGTTGGTGTTCAGATGTAACAACACTGAAGAAGATGTGCTCTCCTAATTTAGAGGCACATTTCTTAAACTGTAAACCCTTCTACTCGCCTCGGGAATTTTCCTCTTTCATTCTCGTGAATGTTTACATCCCTCCAGACGCGTGCGTGAGTGCAGCACTACAACAGCTGGCTGAACAAATAGCTGAAACGGAACAAAGGTACCCAGACTCTCTTTTAATCATTCTTGGGGATTTTAACAAAGCAAATCTTTCCCGTGAACTACCAAAATACAGACAGCACGTTACATGTCCCACCAGAGACAGTAATATACTGGACCACTGTTACACCACAATAAGAAATGCGTATCACTCGGTCCCACGGGCAGCTTTGGGGCTCTCTGATCACTGTTTGGTACATCTCATACCGACCTACAGGCAGAAACTGAAATCAGCTAAACCTGTAATAAGGACTGTAAAAATATGGACTAATGAAGCAGAGCAGAATCTACAGGCCTGCTTTGATTGCACTGATTGGACTGTTTTTGAAGCTGCTACCAACGATCTGGATGAGCTCACAGATACTGTAACATCATATATAAGTTTCTGTGAGGATACATGCATTCCTACCAGGACATTCTTATCATTTACTAATGATAAACCATGGTTTACTGGGAAACTCAAACACCTTCGTCATCCCAAAGAGGATGCTTACAGAAGTGGGGATAAAATCTTGTATAACCAGGCCAGAAACAGATTGACAAAGGAGATCAGAGTTGCTAAAAGGAACTACTCTGATAAACTGAAAAACCAGTTTTCATCCAACGACCCATCATCAGTCTGGAATGGCCTGAGGAACATCACCAACCACAAGTCACCATCCCCTCGATCTGTGGACAATCAACACCTGGCTAACGATTTAAATTCATTTTACTGCCGGTTTGAAAAGCCCTCATTCACACCACACACCCGGTCTGATCTGCACTTCACACATTCACCATCACCTCCTGCACTCCCATTACTCCCCCCTCCTGCCATCCAACCTGAGCTTAAGGTCTGTGTGGAGGACGTGAGCAGAGTCTTCAAAAAACAGAAGACTAGGAAAGCCTCAGGCCCAGACGGCATCTCATCTGCTTGTTTAAAAGCCTGCGCTGACCAACTGGCCCCGGTCTTCACGCAGATCTTCAATAGATCATTGGAGCAGTGTGAAGTTCCCTGCTGCAAAATCACTGGACTTAATGACTACAGACCTGTCGCTCTCACGTCTGTGGTCATGAAGTCGTTTGAAAGACTGGTGCTGGCCCACCTGAAGGACATCACCGGACCCCTGCTGGATCCCTTTCAGTTTGCTTACAGAGCAAACAGGTCTGTGGATGATGCAGTCAACATGGGACTGCATTATATCCTGCAACATCTCGACAGACCAGGGACTTATGCAAGGATCCTCTTTGTGGACTTCAGTTCGGCCTTCAATACCATCATGCCTGGTCTTCTCACAGCCAAACTGACCCAGCTCTCCATGCCATCCTCGATCTGTCAGTGGATCACCAGCTTCCTGACGGACCGGCAGCAGCGAGTGAGACTGGGGAAACACACATCCAAGACACTCACAATCAGCACTGGCGCCCCCCAAGGGTGCGTTCTCTCCCCACTGCTCTTCTCCCTGTACACAAATGACTGCACTTCTAAAGACCCCACTGTCAAGCTCCTGAAATTTGCAGACGACACCACTGTCATCGGTCTCATCCAAAACGGTGACGAGTCTGCTTACAGACTGGAGGTTGAACAGCTGGCTGTCTGGTGCAGTTACAACAACCTTGAGCTGAACACGCTCAAAACAGTGGAGATGATCGTGGACTTCAGGAGGAACAGCCCAGCACTCCCCCCACTCACCATCATGAACAGCACTGTGGAAGCAGCGGAGTCATTCAGGTTCCTGGGCACTATCATCTCTCAGGACCTGAAGTGGGACAATCACATTGACTCCACTGTGAAAAAGGCCCAGCAGAGACTGTACTTCCTTCGCCAGCTGAGGAAGTTCAACTTGCCACAAGAGCTGCTGATTCAGTTCTACTCAGCCGTTATTGAGTCTGTTTTATGCACTTCCATCACTGTCTGGTTTGGTTCAGCTACCAAATCAGACATCAGGAGACTACAACGGACAGTCCGGACTGCGGAGAGGATAATTGGTGCCCCCCTGCCAACCCTCCAGGACCTGTCCTCTTCCAGAGTGAGGAAGAGAGCAGGTAAAATCATCACAGACTCCACTCACCCTGGACACCTCCTGTTTGATCTGTTACCGTCAAGACGGCGACTCAGATCACTGGCCACAAGAACATCTCGGCACAGGAACAGTTTCTTCCCACAGGCCATTTCCCTTCTGAACAGTTAACATATCTCCCAAGGCATATGCCTGAAGTGCAATACTCCCACTGTTTAGTGCAATATCTTTAAAATTCAGGTGATATTTATATTTATATTTATTCATACTATACAAAATACTGTAAATATGTTCATTATCTGTAAATGTTTATTCTGACAAAACCCAACTGTGACCATATATTTTTATAGTACTTTCATATTTTTTTATAATTTTATTCGTAGAATTTGTATTACTATTTGTATTACTATTACTTGTTGTATCTGTATTTGTATATGTGCACTGGAAGCCTCAGTACCAAAACAAATTCCTTGTGTGTGCAAGCACACTTGGCAATAAAGCTCTTTCTGATTCTGATTCTGATTCTGACATTTATATTTGATCAGTTCTTGCTTTCCCTGGGATCCCTGGGACAATGATCAGACAATTAACAAATGACAAGACACATGGCAGGATCACATGACAAACAGGGGATCACATGACAGACAAGAACAAGGAACAAGACGTGACGTGAACAGTCTCTGGCTCAGCAGACGTGACGTGAACAGTCTCTGGCTCGGCAGACGTGATGTGAGCAGTCTCTGGCTCGGCAGACGTGATGTGAGCAGTCTCTGGCTCGGCAGACGTGACGTGAATAGTCTCTTGTATGGCAGGCACGACGTGAACAGTCTCTTGTGCGGCAAGCACGATGTGAACAATGTCTTGTGCGGCAGGCACGACGTGAACAGTCTCTTGTGCGGCAGGCATGACGTGAACAGTCTCTTGTGCGGCAGGCACGACGTGAACAGTCTCTTGTGTGGCAGGCATGACGTGTACAGTCTCTTGTGCGGCAGCCATGACGTGTACAGTCTCTGGCTCGGTGGCCATGACTGATGCGTAGGCTCGGCAGGACTGACGTGAAGTGCAGGCTCGGCAGGACCGACGTGAAGATCAGGCTGATGAGGCTTGATATGAAGATCAGGCTGAACAGGCATGACGTGAAGATCAGGCTGAACAGGCATGACTTGAAGATCAGGCTGAACAGGCATGATGTGAAGATCAGGCATGACGTGAAGATCAGGCTGAACAGGCATGACTTGAAGATCAGGTTGAACAGGCATGACGTGAAGATACTCAGACTTGGCAGGCATGACGTGAAGAGACTCAGGCTCGGCAGGGCTGATGTGGAGCGCAGGCTCGGCAGAGCTGACGGGGAGTGCAGGCTCGGCAGGGATGACGTGGAGTGCAGGTTCGGCAGGGCTGACGTGGAGGTACTCAGACTTGGCAGACATGATGTGAAGATTCTCTGGCTGGGCGGGCGTGACGTGAAGAGCAGAGCTTATCCGAAGGGCAATGTCAATGTACTGCTCTAACATCCATTGCGGGGTGTTGTCAGGCATAAGGTACTCCACTAGGTCCATAAGGCCGTAACGGAACATGTCTTTCAAGACATCATCTTCACTGTCCACCCCATAACAATGTCCACAAAACTCCTCCACATATTTCTCAATAGGGCGGTCACCTTGGCTGAGGCGAAAGAGACGGATTGCTGGGTCCATGTTTTGGTCGTGGATTCTGTAACAATTGAATTCACTGGAAGCAAGCTGGTGAGAACCCAAACGCAACTTTAATATAAATACTAATCAAAACACAAAACAAAGGCAAGGCATGAAACAGAAACTGAAACTGGAACAACGACAGGCAACCTAGACAAGAAACATTCACGAGTAACATACAATCCACGACATAGACACAGGGCAAACATGAGGGCTTACATACACTGACTAATTACAAGACAAGGAACACCTGTGGACAATGATCAGACAATTAACCAATGACAAGACACATGGCAGGATCACATGACAAAGAACAAGGAACAAGACACAAAACCCACACTGTGACACAAACAGTGTGTTTCTCCATGCCTGCATTTTATAATGCCTGGCGATGAACAAACGCTTCATTACCTTTTTTAGAAATGGAGCCTGTCGCGAACTGGTCTCGTGTTTCCATAGAATTGAGGTATGAATGGTGACGTAACGCTACTATGTGTTGTTTACCTGCCTATAACCAGTATGAAAAAAAACAACATTGCACGTGGTTGTGTAGGCAGTGTGGCACTTCTGTTTTGCTGTTCACATTAGTTAGCTTGCATAAACTGCCGGTACACCCATTTCCTTTTCGGAGATAAATTAAAACTAAAACTGTTGCTTTCCTTGATCTCTTGCACGCTGTATTTAGCATATGCATAGTTTTATATATTTAGGTGTAAAGAGCAATATAGTGCAACATTACTACATTGCTCAACAAGACAGCGCCAGCTACGTTCGAGACCAGCAAGTTTTTAGGGCCGGATTTGAACCGTTCTTTCCGGCCCGGAACCCCCTTGTCTGCAGTGGAAAAAGTGCAGTTTAAACTGGTTCAACCTGAAGCATGAGATCACATATGGCCTCTACCTGCAAGGTCATAAGTGTACAGCTCTGGTGAGCCTTACTATTTTCCCTGATCTGCACACTGAGGTGGCAGTCTTGTGGAGACACCCATATTCTGCTTGCGTGGCGAATACTGCCTCAAGTGGTACTTCTGTCCTCCTTCTGCTCTGAGGATCTGTACCATCCTGGAGTGGGGCTCGGACAAGTTCATGGGTCTCTAACGCTCTGATACTAGTCGCTGGGATGGTGTCACAGGGTAGATACCACTTACTTGCTGATGCTCGAGGCTGAGGCTTTGGAGGTGCCTAGATCTGAGGTCATGTAATGGGTGAACTTAAAAAAAGGGCAGGCATTGGTCAGCATGGCGTACAGTAGTTGGTACTGACGCCCCATAGCGTCAATTGACACAGGGTGGAGTTCCCTTGAAAGGGAACGTCTAGGTTACATATGTAACCCTGGATCCCTGAGAGGGAACGAGACACTGCATCACGTTGTCATGCTTCGGCATGCCTGCGCATCTTCCTTTAGACAATACAAACCTAATGACATATTTACAGGTGCCTCCTTATACATTCAGGCACACCTTGTGACGTCATCGCACTGCATCAGCCAATGGCACCACAAATTTCCAACAGTAAACTGATGCCCCGTTCTATTTCTGACATACTTCAAGTGCTCTCACAACTTCTGACATGAAGAACAAATGGATTTACAACAGCAGCATCCAGTGTAGACAGCTTCAAACTGTTGCAAAGTGGTGCGAAAAGGAAGGTCTTGTGTTAATTTGAAGTGAAGTGTGATATGTTACTTTATGTCTGTGCATATTCACTGTATATGGTGTACATTCTGTTAATGTAGATTAACAGATTATATATATTTTTTGTCTGAAAACTGTGGTTTGAGTTTCTACACAGCAATTCAGTCTTTACAGGCTCTGTTGACATTTCCAGTCTGGTGTGGGCATGTGTGTGTGAGACTGTGTCCTAATGTGTGTGTGCATTGTGAAGACACTGATGATTTGTGATTTTTCTGTCAAGTAGAATTTACCAGGACACACGTCTGTCTGTTAATGTGTGAAAACCAGTAAGACGTCGACATTTACAAACCACACACACACACACACACACACACACACACAGAGTGAGCGCTAATTATTGCTGTCATTAACAGATGTTGAATCCTTAAACTCAAAACAAACAACCTAGGGGTGGGAATGGTTGCCAGTGGTTACCATAGCACAAAGTGATATTTCTTTTCTTATTCCTCCAGCATTGCTGCCTTATTTATTTTTATTTCCCCCTCTTTTTGGTAAACACCTGCCACAAAAATTAAAGATTTGAAATGACAGAAGAACTTTGAAGATGTATGTATGTGTATTGTAGCAAGGCAGAAGTGATGCACACAGACGGGATTAGTCTTGAGGTGAACAGAAATGTGTGGAACACCTTTAGGCTCTGTCATTTATAGCAAAGGACTGTGTGACCAGCAGCTTCCACATGAGGAACTGGAGCTGTATGTCAGTATGTGTTGAGGTTTATGTCTGTGTTCATATGCTGCACAAGTCAAGTTAGGTCAAGTCAAGATTTATTGTCATTCTTTTCATCACTAAGTGTACAAAAATGTGAACCCACAAGCAAGACTATACAAGGGAAATGGCAATGGCTTTCCCTTTCCATCCTAGTAAACACAAACAGGGGTTACATTGGGATTTTGGAGTTAGGGTAATACGACATTACCACCTGTTTACTTTGCATATAACTTTTAATAATTTGCTAGATGTAATGTCTATTAAACATGTTCATATGAGTAGGCATTCATATGTAAAGAGTTTATAGCACATTCATAATTTGTATGTTTGCATAGACACTGAACCACACATTTTTAACATACTGACAACATATAAAAAGTGATATGAATATGGACATCTTTCATAACAAATGTTTACAAAACAAAAAAGTGTTTAAGGAATACTTTGAGGTTCATGGAATTTCATAAAATTGACATGCTGATTTTATTCAGTTACATTTTCAAATAAATTAACATATTCAAACAAATAAATTTAAATAAATATATTTAAGACCATCTGTTACGGCTCAGTTTTGTTTCGGGTTTTTTCTGTTGTCTTCTCTTTCTTTTTATGTGTTGCCAGATAAGGATCCACACCTGTCTTCAATTTCTGAATGTATTTAAGATGCCTGTCCTTTGTGGGAGGAGTGTTCTGATCCCTACCCTGCAGTTGTGCTCAGGAGCTGGACCTTCATATTGTTTTCTCTTAATTGTTTGCTGATTTACTGTTGTACATCTATTTTCTTTATTATTTAACTCCTAGACTTAAATAAATATATTGTTTAATATAATTTTGGACGCTGAACTCTTTCTTTTGTTACTTCCTTGAGCCGGAATGTAACACCATCATATTTTTTTCCGAAATAGAGGTGCCCAGAATGCCATTGCAGTTTGTTCTGGCCCAGTTTAACATCTGGTTGCACAGAAAAATTAATACAGTAAAAGGTATGAATTGTAAAAAAAATATTCTAGATATAGATACTCCAGGGTGCAAAAACAGGACATGAAAAGATTGAAATGATAGAATAAGGTGATTGATAGATAAGTACCTCCATAAGTTCTGATTGAGACCAGAGAAAAAGTAGTACAAGAACATAAAAACTTAAGGCTTATTTGTTCAGTTGATATCAACTGTCATAAAACTCAACGATGTCATTTTCAATTAAATCTGGCATCATCCATTACGTCAACTGAGTGAACAGGCTTCTCTGATCTAGTTGTACAGATCTGACCTGGTCTTATAGCGCTTAGAGCTACTATTGCCATACAAAAGGAATCAGGGCGTAAATAATGTATGTTAAGGTGAGCGTGAACGTTAGTGAAACATGGATTTATGTCCCAAATGTGTGTGAATTCTTTTTGGCCTACAGGTGGTCAAAGATCTGGTGCATGTTATGCAATGTCCATTGGTTAGAGATGATGTGAATGTGGTATCTTTAATGTTGGCAACCTAATAATATTTTCATTTGCCAGACACTATATCTAGATCGGCTTACCTCCCATGAAACAGTTGTTCCCTTTCGTTGTCACTCCGAGTTACGTCGGATGACGACGAATTGGGTTTCGCTTAGAAAGCCTATCAACTTCGAGTATTACAAAACGAGCCAATGGCAAAGAAATGCCATGGGTCTGTGGAATTTGCATAGTGTAACTCCGCCCTACCTCGTGGGTATAAAAGGAGGACGCTGGCAACATGCAGATATGTTTTCGCTTCAGAGCCAAGTTAATTCTTCACTCCACAAGCCATCTCTGATCTGTCAGCTTCTTATGGACGAGCGAGATTCTCTGGTGTTGGTGTGACGGCAATCTGCCGGCGAGTGCGCGCTTCCTGCTTAACTGTGCAGTGGTTTGCCAGTGAGTGTGTTTCTCCCCGGGCGCTTCAACACTCTCAGAGTTTCTTTTCTCTCACAAAAGAACTTGCACGCGGCACGTCTTTTTAAAGATGCATCGCCCGTGCACTTCTGGTTGCGGTAGACTCGTTGCCGACTCTGATGGGCACGAGCGTTGCATAGTGTGTTTGGGCATTGATCACGCTAGAGCAGCGCTCGTGGATGACTCATGTTCTCTCTGTGGGAACATGACCATCGCAACATTACGATCGAGACTCAGTGATCTCGCAAGAGTGAGAGTCCCCTCATCCACACCCCGATCTAGCGTCTCCACGAGAGGCTCTACTTCGGCTGGTGGCCAGGGTGATCTGAGGTTGACAGTGTGGAACAAAACGCAGACTATTCGTCCGTGCCCCACGTCACCCTTCCCAATGTTGCAACCCGCGAGTGTTCAGGTGATTTCCATGGGACCATCTTCGGATGCCCCGCGGGTTTCCTTTGGCGCTGCAGAGGAGGACGTGATGTCTATTGCAGCATCAAAAGGTGGGTCTGATTCTTCTGGAAGTGACGACTCATCACAGCTGCCACCTTCCGGTGTGCATACGGCTGTGCCTGAGTCTGATCCAGAGATGACGGCCATGCTTTCCCGGGCCGCCGCGAGCATCGGGTTAGAGTGGACACCCTGTCCCAAGCGCTCGCGGTTGGATGATTGGGTAACGAAGCGACGAAGGTGACCGCACGCTCCCTGGGTTTGGTGTTGTCCATGGCCGTGGTCCAGGAGAGACATCTCTGGCTGAACCTGGCTGATATGCGGGATGCTGAGCGGTCCCGGCTGCTCGACACCTCCATATCCCAGGCCGGCCTATTCGGCGGTGCAGTCGAGGACTTCGCCCAACAGTTCTCGACTGCTCAGAAACAGACTGAGGCCATTAAGCACATTCTGCCCCGACGGCCCGCTGCTGCCTCCACCCAGCTGACCGGGCAGAATCCTCAGTCTGTTCTCCGCCGAGGGCGCCCTCCTACGGTTCCCCCCCTCCCGCCCGGCCCAAGCAGGAGCCTCTACCCGGGCCCGGTCGCGGAAGAAGCCATAAGAAGGCGCCCCAGCCCTCTCCAGGCCCGCCCCCCGCTAAACGCCGGGCCAAGCGGCGCTCCTGAGACGGGCTGCTCAGGGATGATGGTCGCTTCTCAGGAGATGGTAGCAGGGCCACTCCTTCCCCCGGTGGAGGACCGGGGGAGAATCTTTTGTTCTCCACTCCCTAACCCTAAAGTGGTTAAAGAAAGAAGTGACATGTTCATCCCTGAGCACACAGAGTTCTCGGACGACACGGTGCGCCGCCCCCGAGCCTTGCACCCCTCGTCCTCCTCTGTCCCAGAGCCGGATGACAGTGCGTGCCGTCCCCGGACCATGCCGCTCTCATCCCCGTCTGTCGCCAGACCCCTGGCAGAGCAGACCCCCGTGGAACGTTCGTCCTTCCCTGGTCTCCTCTGTCAGGACGCGGTCAATGACTCTGCCCCGTCTACGGGTCGCTATGCCGTCCACGTCCGGGCCAGTCATTCCGCCTCGCTGCCCCACCGACGGGAAGTCTGTGGTTCGCATGACCCCGCTGGTACAGTTCTTTGGAGCCTGGCTAGAGCTTCCCAACCTGTCCCGCTGGTTCGCACGAACGATAAGGCTCGGCTACGCGATTCAGTTCGCGCTTCAGGGGAGTCCGCTCCACTATGGTCGGTGGCAATGCCCCTATCATGAGAGCGGAGGTTGCCACCCTGCTGGCGAAGGGTGCGATCGAGACTGTCCCTCCAGCCGAAATGAGGTCCGGCTTCTACAGCCCGTACTTCATTGTCCCGAAGAAAACCGGTGGGTTACGACCGATCCTGGACCTGCGTGTGCTTTGGCATACCAGCAGCAAGGTCGACCGTGCCCCTTTGGTGTGACTGCCCACTCCACTCGGAGTGTGGCGTCCTCTTGGGCTCTAGCGCATGGCGCCTCGCTAACAGACATTTGCAGAGCTGCAGGCTGGGCGACACCTAACACATTCGCCAGATTCTATAATCTCCGAGTGGAGCCTGTGTCCTCTCATGTACTCGCTTCAACCAGCTAGTACTGGACCCGCTCAGGTGTCTTCGCTTGCTTGCCATTCCACTCCACGGACTGGATACGTGCGATATATTCCTCAGGTAAGCTTCCCCGAAAACCCTGAGTTCCTCCAGCACTCCTAACGTCGGCGCCAATGTCTATTGCCTGCGCGTCGGCTGGGTGCCTCCCGTGTGCATGGTCCCTCCCCTGAGCGACCCCTACATGTGTATTTCCACTGTAAGCCACTCTGAGCATGTGTCTTTCCCTTGGCAAGCCACCTTGCCACCCCTGAGGTTGAAATATTCCACCTGCGGCTGGACACCCCAGTGTTTTCCCATATGCTTCCCTCCGGGTCATATGTGTATTCTCTAAGTCCCCCCCCCCCCTCTGGGTTGGCAATAATTGCATATTTCCTCTAAACCTATGGGATATGCTCCCCAGTGGTATTCCTGTGCTAAATAGGAGTCCTTCGTCCGTGCCAGTCTCACGTCAGGGATCTCAGATTTACGCAGGGCACTGGAAGACAGCTGAGGAGGTGGCGTGATTAGACTGGTAACCCCATTCATCGTCATCCGACTTAACTCGGAGTGACAACGAAAGGGAACGTCTTGGTTACGTATGTAACCCTCGTTCCCTGATTAGGGAACGGAGACATTACGTCTTCTTGCCACTTTCCGCTGTACCGCGGGGATCGCCTGAGCTCAGTCTTCGCTCCTCAGCGAAGAAACATATCTGCATGTTGCCAGCGTCCTCCTTTTATACCCACGAGGTAGGGCGGAGTTACGCTATGCAAATTCCGCAGACCCATGGCATTTCTTTGCCATTGGCTCGTTTTGTAATACTCAAAGTTGATAGACTTTCTAAGCGAAACCCCATTCGTCGTCATCAGACGTAACGTCTCCGTTCCCTACTCAGGTTACATACGTAACCAAGACTTTTGTTTGTTTTTTAATTTGTTTATTTGGAGCACATTATAATTTATGTTTTTTGGGCACGAACAAGGATGTACTCAAATCTAGAGCCATATTTAAGCAAATACTTCCTCCCATACAGTACAACGGGACATTGCTATTGCAGATACTGTATTTTGCGATGTTTATTTCTTAAATACGCAGAGACATAGAAAAATGCTCACACATCTGGTCCAAAGGAAAGCGGACAGGGTCTGTGTTTGTGTATGTTTGACATTGGTTACTCTTCCATCGACACTGTTTTGTCTTAACTTTGATTGTCTTTCTCTGCCAATTCTGACATGTCTTTCTCTCATTTCAAAGTGTTTTCTCAGAGTTTCTGGGTGTCACCTTGCTCCAGGGCTGTAGAGGTTAGCGATGGAGTGCTAGCCCAGATCAAAGCCTCCTGGCTGGGTCAGTGCTCTCCCTGTCCCCTCTCCGAGCTCTGAAGGAGCTGGTGCTGACTTCAGGCTACTGATGTCTGCCGCAATTGGCACTGTCAACAACAATCAGGGACAGAGTGATGAACACACACACACACACACACACACACACACACACATGCATTTTATACCTCTCACAGATGTCATGGATTTCATACTGAAAATATTATGCTTACTATGCCCTATAAACAACCCTCAGAGAAAGCTGTTGAAATTATTAGATTTGGCATGATTTGCCAGATTTATTAGCCTCACAAATGCAGGTCCACTTTAGAAGTCTGTTGACAACATTTTCCCCTTTATTTGTGAGAACCATTTGTGAATTTTTCTTTGTTTTTTTTTTAAAAAGCAGAGTTTATATATAACCTGTTTATATATATATATATAGGCCTATAATGTATATATATATTAGTTGCATGGGTGGCATTTTTTATCTTGATTATTTGTTTTTCTCTACTTCTTTGTTGATTTGAAGCTGATGTATTTGCGATAACATAGTTTGTGATCAGATGGCTGTAGTAGATTATTTTGGGTCATTCTCTATTTCTTCTCCACTCACATTCTGATAACAATCTTGAGTGCAATCAAACATACAATCAAACAATCAAACGTACCTTGAGTGAGTGTGTGACCATACAAAAATACTTCTTGTTTAATGTCAAATACCTCCGTTTTAGAGTATGTTGTAGTCTTTAGACGTTTGTGGGGCTATTTAGGGTTTCAGAAAACCGAACAAACTGAGGTAGATAATGATTTCTCAGTGATGTGGTTTTCTCTGTTCATATTTTTGCACATACACTCAACAAATTTACACTACATGTAACATGATATGTGTTTGGTGGTATTAGTAAGTATATGTCTTCCTGCTGTAAATTAGTCTTAACTATTGATAATGTTTGTATGTGTGTGTTTTAATTTTTTTTTAAAGAATGTACTGGTGATTTTTTTTTCCTCATTCAATTACTTTGCAGCTTTCAATCTTAAAAAGCACCATATGAGTCTGTGTTCAGTATTCCAAGTGGTCTGAAGCCATACGACGAGGAACAAACTGGATTTTCCCCCCTGAAAATCTTGACAGCTGCTGTGTTTATCATTCCTTATTCATGAACAAGTTGTTATTTTCAGCTGAATCATTCAATGAAACGTTTGATCTGGTTCACACAGAACCGTTCCGAATCACTCATTCTTGAATTATGCGGATCCAGTTCAAGTTCAATTCACTAACTCAGTTCAAATAAATTCACTGACACTGCAGTTAAAGCAGTTATAGAATCTCACTGGAGAAAAAAATGAAGTAAATTTGGATAGTTCCTCAAACAAATCTATCTTATGAATTTTAATGATACTTTTATTGTAATTTTATATCCTTTTTTAAGATAGAAAGCTCCAGTCACTATTCATTGGCATTTAATTAGCTTACAACATTCTTTAAAAATTCTCCTTTTGTCGTAACACAAGAAAAAAAGATAACAAGTTTACATGATGAGTAAAAGATGACAGAATTTTCATGTTTTTGGTGATCCCTTTAAAGGGTAACTACAGTAAACCCCTGGTCAGAGCCTGACTCCACCCACTGGCAATATTTGAAAAATGCTGGAAAAGTGGGCAGAGCCCAGCGGAGGGGAGGGGGCGTGAACCTGAGATGCATCTCTCTGTAGGCAAGGGCGTGGTTAGCTGGTACCCTCTGACGTCAGAGGGTACCACAACTTCCAATAGGAAAATTCAACTGCAGTAGCCACCATTCAACCTGAAGAGGGCAGCACTCAGACGTTTTTACACCATATATTGTAGAATTAAAACACTTTAAACCCAAATGTCAAAAAATGAACTCGAATCAATGAACAATATTTATGAAGCTTCATTCTTACAGATCATTAACTAAAAAAAAATGTTTTAGTGTTTAGTTACCCTTTAAATTGGGTCACAACTTTAACATTCCACGATACACAATCAAAGTCCTCAGTAACTTGCTGTCATAGTTTTCTTTCTCCAATAAAGTAACTTTCACTTTTCCCAAATCAATAAGTGTCAGCAGTTTTGACTAAACTGTCTCTTGGTGTTTGCGTGCCATTTCAGAGAAATGTCCCTCTATGACCTGCTTGCTGACCCTGTTGACAATGTCAGCAAGTCTTTATTTAAATTTCACTTTGAGTTTACAACTTAGAATTTCTCAGTAAAGTTGTAATTTTGTTTTTCACTGTGAAATTATACTATATGTAACTTTAAAAAAAAAAAAATTTGCTTTAGTGTTACTGTAAGTGTAAATATGTATTTTTTTTTTTTTTTTTGTACAGGTTTGTGGAATGGGTGGACCTCATTAGAAATACTTAATAAAGCCTGCAGTCTTAGTATCACACTGTGAAGCTCATTAAAATCAGAAACTAAATCCAGCTGCCCTGCTATACATGTGCGTGCACACACACGCGCACACACACACGCGCACACACACACACACACACACACACACACACACACACACACACACACACACACACAGCTCTCTGCTGTTAAACTGTTCACAGTTACAATCATTACCAAAGAGTAACAACATGTTATTGTTGCAGACTGTGACTTAAGATTCACACACAGACCTGAGCCACATAATTCAGTTTCAATGTTGGTTACATGTGTTTCTATACCCATCGATATGTCTCTCCTAATATACATTCATAAATGGTCCCCATCCCCCGTCCCCTGCTTCCTCTTCTTGTTTCGTTTCCTCTTTCTCTTCCACTCAGGCATGCTAAATTAATGCATTGTCTTTGTAGCGGTTCATTGAGGAACATTACTGTTCTCCATACAAACAAACCTGCTCCACTAATCAGTACTCTAAAAAGAAGGGCCATGTTTGTGAAAGAGCAGTTGTATTTCTGTCAGACAACTACCAATAGTGACATGGTATAGCAATGTGTGCAACAAGTGTGCATGTCCTCAAATTTATACAGCTCACTGCCTTCCTGAACGATTCAATGCCTTGCGTTTCCCTGTAGCAATTTTGTCATCTTAACTATTAAAGCAATATTCCGGGTTCAGTAGAAGTTAAGCTGAATTGACAGCATTTAGCACAGCCTAATGCTAATTACCATAAAAAACTACAGCCATAACTACAGCACTTACTGTAGTGAATGTGGCCAATATGTAATCAATCAATTACTGACAAATTTACTTGTATTGACCTGTAATATTCCTGCAAGTCATTACCTTAGTTAAGGCAGGTTAGTTTTTAAAATAGTCCTTACAATTATTTTGACTTATATTATTATTATTTTGTCAGGGGTCAGTTTTCATGCTTTGTTAAGACATTTCGTGAGACTAAATTATGTAGGCCTAGTTGCATTTTCTCACATTGCAGGAATCTTATTCATCCTTCAACTGTATTTAAAAATGACAATAGACAAAAAATACTTGTGAGCTTGGAAATCTTTAATTGTAATCTTACTCTCATTTTCTCTCTGTAGTTCTCCCTCTCTCCTAAACTCTTTTGATAGCTTATAACTGAAAATGCTTTTGAAATGTCACTCCAATCAAGGTTTGGCTTGGTGAGTCAGACTCCAATCGAGTAATTAATTTATCTTCCCCTGCAGTTATAAACTGCAAATCACAACAACATAAATGCTCTCAAATGTCAGCAAATAAACCATTAAAACATCTGTCAGGAGAAGCATGTCTGAGAGGTTTCTTGTGTGTGGAATTATCACCCTCATCATTTTTATTTCCTGTGATATATTGAAATATCAGATGGTCGATGGTGACTTTTACTTCAGCATTTAATCCTACTGAGGAATACAGGTCGATTTTCATAGCTATTACTTACTCTCCATATTCTGTTGTGTTCAGCAAGGCACATTTTTTAAATAGCCTAATACAATTTCTATAATAAACATGCTCATATGCACAAAATAAACCTAAAAACCAAAATGGCTAAACCTAAAAAACGAATACAAAATCACCAAACATAAAGTTCCGAGTAGTACCCCAGAGTGCAGTCTGGACGATGGGGCGGGGCGACACATTTGGTCGCTCCGCCCACCCCCAATTTAATTTAAAGTTTTCAGCTGGCTAAAAACGCTTTGGTGGACACACGGCCTTAACCTGTTAACCGTTGCCAGAGCGCCGGCGCACTGAAGCGTTTTTTTGTTTAAATAGTTCAAAGTTACTATCAGATTTAAAGTTATTACCTTGACAAACTATACATCATTAAAAAGATATAAGACTTAAGTTTCAGTATTTGACCACTATTGTATTCTGAGAAACGTATAGTGACAGTTATGTCTTAATTTGTGTCAGGAGTTATGTAATAAAAAAATGAGTCGATACCTTTAATATGAATTATGAGCGTCAGCCGGTCTCATTCAGAAAAAAACTCCTGTGAGGTCATCATGACAGCGCTTCACAAAACAATACTCGGTTACTAACGTAACCTCGGTTCTCTCTAGAGAGGGAACGAGTATTGCGTAAGTTTAGCTTATGCTACAGGAAAGATTCATCTTCTCGAGATATTGAAGCCAAAAAATTATCCTTAACTTTGTATTCATTGTCAACGCAGTGCAGCAGCTAGCAGACCTAGAGCAGGCCATCTCGCGTGCTCATTGGCTGCCCTGTGGGCAACTGCTGCAGCCTACCAGTGAGCCCGGCGTGACGTCACGCCCAATGAAGGGCGCCCACGCCTTCATAGCGTCACAGCCCGCCAGAATGGGCGTGGCTTAGTGTATAAAGTAGGGGCTGTAGGCTGACTTCCCTGATTTTTCGTCGACTGAAGCGAAGTCGCTCGTGGCGCGAGCACGGCCGGTTACGCAATACTCGTTCCCTCTCTAGAGAGAACCGAGGTTACGTTAGTAACCGAGTATCGTTCTCTTACGAGAGGTTCTCTCGTATTGCGTAAGTTTAGCTTACGCTACGGGAACACTTTGTCAACGCCGTGCGCGCCAAGCATCCACCATGAGACCCCGAACTTTCAGGGGAACCCCATAAGTGGAAAAAGTAAGGTGGCCAGCCAAGCGGGCCATCACTTGTACATAAGCACACATAGGGAATACAGAGCAGCGCGCCGGTCTGTATAGGCACATGGCACATACCCTACTAGTGCAGCTCAACCAGGAGAGCTGAGTCACGTGAGAGTGATCTGAGCAGGAAGATCTGGGCAGAATACACCTCTCCTTCAAACTGACAAAAGTTTAGCCTGCAAGGCAGGAACTTCTAGGTTATAAAACCTGACAAAGGTAGACGGGGAGCCCCAGCCCGCCGCTACACATGTCATGGATAGAAATCCCACTGGACCACGCCCACGACGAGGCCACGCCTCTCGTGGAATGAGCCCTGATGCCCAGAGGGCATTGCAGACCTTTTGACGCGTAAGCCGCTGCTATAGCGTCCACTATCCATCTGGACAGGCTCTGTTTCGAGGAGGCGAGACCCTTGGTGCGCCCACCAAATGAAACAAAAAGCTGTTCTGAACGCCTGAAGGAGGCGGAGCGCGTAATGTAAAATCTCAGCGCCCTGACAGGGCAGAGGAGATTCACATCACTTTCGCTGTCAGATGCTGGCAGAGCTGTCAGCGAAATAACTTGCGCTCTGAATGGAGTTCCCATCACTTTAGGAACATAGCCATGTCTAGGTCTGAGGATGACTTTAGAGTTATTCGGCCCGAACTCAAGACACGACGCACTGACAGACCCAGGTCCCCGAACCGTTTTACTGACGACAGTGCAGTCAGAAAGACGGTTTTCAGTGATAGATATTTCAACCCCAGGGAGTCTAGTGGTTCAAATGGAAAGGCTTTCAGGGCCTCGAGGACCAATGAAAGATCCCACATAGGAACCGACGGGGGGCGCAGCGGGTTCATCCTTCTAGCCCCTCTAAGGAAGCGGATGACCAACTCATGTCTTCCCAGTGACTGGCCGTGCGTCGATTCTGCAAACGCTGCCACGGCCGCCACGTATACTTTGAGCGTGGATGGGGACCTCCCCTTATCCAACAGCTCTTGTAGAAAGGTGAGCAGATGCGCCACCCCGCATGTCCGTGGGTCCAGACCTCTCTCGGTGCACCATCCGGAGAACACCGACCATTTAGACGTGTAGAGCCTTCTCGTGGAAGGAGCTCTAGACTGCGTGATTGTGTTCATCACTCCTTCTGGCAGGGCAACGAGTACCCGTTGATCAACTATGCGTGCAGAGACCAGCGCTCTGGATGGGGATGCCAGATCGCGCCACGAGCCTAAGAGAGGAGATCTGCCCTCACCGGAATCGGCCACGGAGCTGTATGTGACAGTCGTGCTAGTTCCGGGAACCAAATCTGATTCTCCCAACGCGGGGCTATGAGGAGCACCGAGTGGCGCGTTTCCCTGATTCTCTTGATCACCTGTGGTAACAGAGAGACCGAAGGGAAAGCATATAGCGTGAGGCTGGGCCAAACCTGGGCCAGCGCGTCCTCGTCCTTCGAGAAGAACGTCGGGCATTGAGAGTTGTCTTTTGACGCAAATAGGTTGACTTCCGCTCTGTCGAATAGGCGCCACAGTTTCTGGACCGTTTGGGGGTGCAGGGACCATTCCCCTGGGGGAACATTGTCCCTGGACAGTTTGTCTGGGCCGTCGTTCAAATGGCCAGGCACATGCGCCGCCCTCAGCGAGCGCAGGTGCATCTGAGACCAAATAAGGAGGCGTTCCGTCAGATTGCAGAGATTTCTGGATCTGACACCGCCCTGACGGTTTACATAGGATAACAGACATGTTGTCCGAGTGGACAAGAACATGTTGGTCCTGTATGAACGGGAGGAAGGAAGCAGCTTTGCTATTTCTGCGTGAAGTAGGTGTGCTACTTCCGCATTCACTATCGTCGTGGTCTGGGCTCGAAAGCGCGGGGGACGGCGAATGAATTGAAGTGTATAGCCCTGCTTTATTGTGCTCAGCACCCATTCTGAAATCCCTGGGATAGTTTCCCACGCAGTGAGCCGCTAGGGGGTGAATGGCCTCCGGGTTCAGATCGCCGCCATTTGCGGGCTTGTGAAACTGAACCGGAGCCGAAAGCGCGGCGCGCGCGCTCTCGGTTCTGGGCAATGGCTGCTCGCTGAAAGCCGAAACCGGCTGATTTATGTGAGATGTCCCAATAATAAGGGATGGGGAACATTTTCTTTTCACTTTTTGACGCGCGAGCAGCGCTCTGGGCGGAAAAGCTTCCTGTAAGCGTGAGCGCGTGTGCGCGGGCATGCGATTTACAAGTGTATTTGACGCCCCGATCGTAATGGATGGGGAGCGTCTTATTAATGCCCTGCGTTTTGTGATAACACTTAAACGCGCGGGCGGCGCCCGGGGGGAGGTTTGTGTTAGTAAGCGTGAACGCTCTCTGGCGGGCACGAGACTTACATTCATAACCTGCTTTTTTGATCGTGTAACAGAGCGGGCAGATAGTGGGCACAGACCTGTGGACACATTTCTTACATTCAACACTCGAGCGGCTTTTCTGCGCTTTATGAGAGTGTGCTCTGTGAGTGACACGAGATTTGAAGTGCTTGTGTGTAGGGGTGAACACTGGGGCGTGGGCACTTTCACTACACTTAAAACACAGACGGCGTGAGCCGGACCAGACATACTCTTTTTGAGATTTCTCTGGGTCGCCGTGAAAACGGCGTTTGTGTGCAGGCGAGAGGGTGAACAAACCTGCTCGTTGGCTGCTAAATGAACCACTGCAGTAGCCTGTTTGAAGGAGACTGACGGGGAAATAAACTTTGATGGCGGTCCGGCCGCAGCGGGACACGCGTGTCTTTTCGGAGGCGATGTGTCTGTTAGTAAGCGTGAGCGCTCGTGAGCGGGCACGTAACTTACATTCTTAACCTGAAATGTATGAGGCTGTTCTGGCCGTGTAACAGAGCGGGCAGAAAATAGGCGTGAGCACAGAGTTGTGGGCACGTTTCCTACATCTAGCACTCGAGCGGCATTTGCCAGCTTTATGAGAGTGGGCTCTGCGGGAGACACGGGGGGTATCGTGTTTGTGTGTAAGGGTGAACACCGAGATGTGGGCACCTTTTCTACACTCAAGACACCAACGGCGTGAGCCGAATAACCAGACATTAAACTCACTTGAGATTTCTCTGGGTCGCCGCGAGAACGGCGGATGTGTGCAGGCGAGCGGGTTGCATTACCGGCTCGTTGGCTGCCAAATACACCGCTGCAGTAGCCTTATCTAAGGGGACTGACAGGGTGAGACATTTCAACGGCGGCGGCTCACTGGTAGGCTGCAGCAGTTGCCCGCAGGGCAGCCAATGAGCACGCAAGATGGCCTGCTCTAGGTCTGCTAGCTGCTGCACTGCGTTGACAATGAATACAAAATTAAGAATAATTTTTTGGCTTTTCGGAGGCGATGTGTCTGTTAGTAAGCGAGAAGTAATAAGCGAGTAAGCGAGAAGTAATATCTCGAGAAGATGAATCTTTCCCGTAGCGTAAGCTAAACTTACGCAATACGAGAGAACCTCTCGTAAGAGAACCACGTCCCTCAGGGCTTTTAGCTCAAAAATGTGCAGATTTGGAGAAATATTGATAGATTCTCATAGGTTTACATCAGATTTATATAGACAGGAATAATATTTATTGAATTTATATCCAAATTGGCCGATGTAATCATTATGAGCGCTGAATACTCTGATGTTCTGTGTTTTCAATCCATACTGGCAGCCTGAGGGCGCCGTGTGCACATGCAGTCCATATATGGAACACACGAAGAAGTGCCATAATCATGTGACATTCAGGAAGTCCTGACACAAAAACAAAACTTCCAGAAATCGCTGTAACATGCAGATAAAGACGTTTTGAAGACAATAAACATGATTGCAATGATATTTGAGTTACCTGTGTTCTTCGAGCCATGTCAGATATTTTCATAATACTAGATTATATTTATAATGTAATGCTAATCGATATAGACTTGCCCTATAAAGTAAGTTTGGAGAACAAACATGGTTTTAATCTCATAAATGGTTGTGTATTGATGGTGTGCTAAGCTAACATGCTAGCTAGCCCTCAGATGCACCTGCCACCTAGCTGTTATTTCAGGGCTCTCAAGTCTCAGGCATTGGGCGTGAGACACACGCATTTCAACCCGTTCACACGCTCACACGCCACACCTTGTATTTCTCACGCTGAGGAGTAAGGGAACTTGTCCCCTATACAATTAATGGACGAGGCGCAGGCAAACGGAGGGAAGTTCTCTGCCGAGTTCATAGCATCTGTCTCGAGTTATACAGAGTTAAATGCTAGCTACCAGCCAATCAGAAATTAGAATTAGTTGTTTCCGGGTAAGTTATGTGTTCCTGCTGCAACCACGTTCGTTACTAGATAACACGCGCACACACGGAGTGGAAGTTGAAAGAGCACGATCTGATGAATGCGGTTTGCGGACATCTTCATTTATTTTTTATGTTTTTAGCATTTTGATTTTACGATTCCTGGACGATATCTCTTGCCTGTGATCAAAGACAGTGAGAGCTGATGTTGAGGAGTATAGCCAAATTCGTGCTAAATTATTTTTGATGCATTCAAAAACTCTCCAACTGCTATTAAAGGGGTCATCGGATGCAAAATACACTTTTATATGGTATTTGCAAATAAATGTGTCTTTGCAGTGTGTGGACACAATCACCATGCAATGAAAAAAATCCATTCACTTTTTTTTAATCCTCAAAAAGCCAAAAAGTTGTTGCTCATTATCATTTAAAGAGACATGCACCGAAACGGGTCACTGTGAACAGAGCTGCTTTTGAAGAGGTAAAAAGGGTGTTGTTTTACACAACCATTGAGAAATTTTAACCAAAGTATGTTACAAACTTTACATGAAGACCCAAAAGAATCATACCAACTTGTGGAAAATGGGCATCCGATGACCCCTGTAAAGGTGACCGGTTTGGGTCTGGACATACATGCTCAGGGCAAGTTGTTATGACACAATGTTATGTACATTGAGCACTGATGTTCAGTTGGCTTGTTTGGGGTCAAATTTATTTTTATTTTTCAATAAATTTGTATTATTTAAATATAACTATTTATTTTATTTGGATGAATTTGTCTTTTTATCAGATTTAACAATTGTTATAATTTCCATTTGTGCTGGTCAATTATGAACAATAGGCAAAATTGAACTGCTAGCAAAAATTGAAGCGAATTTGGTTGGGTCGAGGGACCGCTGCTGCAAATATTTGGGTGGCTCCTCCCCTAAATCTCACTCTAAACTTTTGATAAAACTTGAGAGCCCTGGTTATTTTTATTAATTTTTCTAAATAGGAATGCTAACTGAAATGTTTCTTTTTTCAAGAAGGTCATTTGATACAGTTTCAAATGTGAACTGAGAACTTTGAAAAAAGAAATTAGGGATTGAAACAGTGTGAATAGCCAGTCGTTAAGCCTGGTTCACACAGCAGGATAATTAGGCTGATTTTAGCCCCGATTTACTTTATCAGATATTCCTGCCGTGTGTGGTGTGTCAAGAGTGCTCTCGTCTGCTCGGAAGGACGTCGGGGCCGCTCCGATCTCAAATTGGGGATATCCAACATGTTGGATTATTTTGGCCCGATTTCTCCTCGTGTGTGGTTTCCCCCGGGGACAAACGAGCACGCAGCCTGTGGACTGTGGCGTGCAGCCAATCAGAAAGCGAGGTGACGAGGCGCAGAGGAAGCACCGGGAAACAAAATCAAAACAGCCGGCGGCATGGCGAACCAGAAAGTCCGGTGGACGTCGGAGATGGATTCGGTTCAAAACAAACTACAAACTATCGCCACTGCATCCTCTTCGTCCGCCATGATTGTTTACTCTGAAGTCACGTTTGGTCTCGAGGGATTTTGCGAGATTTTCCGTCTGACCTGGGAATGCTCGGGAGTCAAATCGGTTCGTGTGTGATGTGTTGATTTTGCCGTGTGGCTGCGCACCACACACGATACGACCAAAACTGTTAGACCCGTGATTTTCTATCGCCTTGTGTGGGGTCTCTCAGGTTTGGAAAATCGGCCGACAATTTTAAAATCGTCCTGTGTGAACCAGGCTTAAGTAATTATAATAAAGACAAAAGAAAAGCATATTTAGAGCCATAAACAGGCCGGAGAGGTGTGAATGTGTGCAAGGGAGACTGAGACTGAATGGGGCTCGTTTGCACCACAAAACAATAGAGACAATAGACTGAATAGATGCTTAGAACATGACAATAAACATCAGTTTGCATTTTAGTGTCTAATCAAAATAAAGTCATATGACATGATCTTGAAAAACTAAATACAGAGTTTTAGACTTGTCATCTTCAGATTTTAAATATAACATGGTCAGACATGTGGGTTCAGCTGCAGTGCATTTCTAGATTGCTACAATGCCAACTTCAATATTATTTTTATGAAGATATTTCATAAAAATTAATTTCTAATAACTTTACAAAACTTTGAAGCTATTTATAACTATTTTTTCATTATGACAATAGTTAATTCTACATTTACAATAAACTACCAGGTGTCAGCTTCCAAATGAGATCATACTTGTGCTTTTAGTACAAAGGGTTCATGAACTGTATCTGTTTTAGTTTGGGTATGCCATTTCTCGGGATTTTTCAAAAATGGCGTTGCAGCTTAACAGGTTAAAGTAAGACATCGGACAAACCCGAACGCAAGCAGCTGATTTTAAATTCTAAAGCACGACCATTTTTTGTTGTTGATTTTTTTTAACAAGATTTGTTGTCCAATGCTTGCATTATTTGGTACAAAGTGCAAATAAAATGTTAAATGGCAAACTAATTTTTCCTTGTTGTTTACCATATGAGGGCATATATTGTATTCTGTAAAGCCATGTTATTGTTTTTAAAGATTCCAGTTTTCTAATAAGTGTCAACCGGTTAACAACGACTTGAACCGGTTAACGACTCGGTGACTGTGGCATCAGGTAAGCTATTAAAAATCCAAGTATTTATTTATCCACCCCCGCATTGGGTTCATGTTTTAATCTGCATACGGGATATAGTTTCAATAGTTTCAAATATTAACACTCACATATAGGCCTAGGCTAACTGCATAACCATAAAAAAATCACTGCTGTTAATCTGTGCAATTATAATGTAATAAAATTAATAAAATACACAGCAGAGAAGTGATATGAACATGTATTGCTTAAATACGCTCTTGAGCACATAAATAATAATATTTGCTATTTTTAGTTGTACCAAAAAACAGACACAAACACACACACACACACACACACACACACACACACACACACACACACACACACACACACACACATACACATACACATACACACACACACACACACACACACACACACACACACACACACACACACACACACACACATACACACATACACACATACACATATATATTCACATTTCAGCTTTGCAAGGTTTTTATTCCCATTGTACCCCAAAACCCAATGGCCAGGGCTTTTAGACTATTTGGTGGCTATTGTCTTATTTGTCACCGTCGTTTTGCTTTAAAATTAAATAAAACACACTTTCGGATTTATCTGATGTCTTACTGAAATACAATGAATGATCATCATTTGTGTAAAATCCTGAGTTTGTGTTTATTCACTGACACTAATGGAAAAACGAAGAAGCAAACGAATGATAAAATTACGGAGCCCTGCATGACATGCAGAAAATATTGTCTATATCAGCCTATAAAATATCAGCAATCCCAGTAATTTCATGCAGTCATGCTCATTGCCCACTAAAAGTGACACTGATTTAACTTCTGGGTAAATTATTAAATATAATATAGCTAGGCTAAATATCAAACAGTGTATCATATCAGCAACATAGTTTGTGATATCGCCCAGCCCTAAAACTGCTCAATATTAAAGCTTATATGACTCTTTGTAAAGCTGCTTTGAAACTATGTGAAATGAGCGCTTTACGATTACATTTTGACAGTAACTTAATCTAATTTGATTCATGTAAATTCATCAAAACATTATCCAATTGATTGTTACTGAAATCACCATGGTTATCACTTAAAGGGGTGGTAAAACGCATTTTTTCGAAGGCTTGATTGTGTTTGTGGGGTGCACTGTAACGTGTTTATGCTTCGTTTTTTAAAAATTGCATTATTTTTCATATATTTTACCTTTATTCTACACTGCTCTGCCCCTCCTTGTAAAAACGGTCTGATGGTTTCCTGGTTCTATGAAGCCGGTCCCTCAAAACTACGCAATGGGCTCAGATTGGTTAGCTGGCCCAGTGTGTTGTGATTCGCTAACCGTCTAGTGCACGTTCTCCGGAAACGTCACGCCCCGTACCTTTACCGGTACTTTGTGCTTTGGTGTATTATAAACAATGGCGTCAATAAAACCAATCGGACCCGGGGAAACGTTAGTGAAGATGATCGAGCAGAACCTGTTCAAGAACGGCTGTTAAACGACGTTTCAGAAAGGTTTGTTTTTTGTTGTTCTCTCATTAGTTTTTAGATACGCTGTTATTTAATTGTACTAATTATTATAGAATTACAAAAAATAAGCTTCATAAACAAGAATTTCATATAATCGTTCTAACAAATTATACTACAGTCCTCAAAGGGATTTTTTTGAGTAAAGACTGTGGATCTATAGTGATCGTTACTGACTTTATGCCACCATTACTTTTGTATTTTTAGAACGATTGTAGACAAATATCTGTCGACAGAACTATTAACCCAAAACGAACACTAAATATCGGCTGCCAAATCAAACACAGAACCATGTTTAGCATGCCTGTAGATAAACAAGCATGTAGATAAACATAAAAGCTCTAATCAAAGAATAATTTACACTAATTCCAAGTTCGCTGTTGAGATTAAAAAAAGTTTGTAACGTTAGGTGTTTGTCGGATAACGTTAAGTATGAATGAACACTTAACAAACCAGCAGAGCCAAACAGCGTTGTCATTTGTTTACTTCCTTGCTACAACGTACAATTAACAATACGAACTATTACAGGAAAACACATCGACGAAAAATAAATCATACTTACAGGTTGTGGCCCGTAAACAAAAGCTTCTGTTTTTAAAGTTGGAACTGCTCCATCTTTCAGGACAAGCCGTGGTGCGAATCATGCATTGAGCTCGCGAAGATTTTGAAAGCTTTCCTCCGTAACATGTGCAGCACAGAGAGTGAGATTTGGGTCATAATTATGAGGGACTGAGTTAAAAATAAATTTTAACCATTGATCCCTTATTCCCTGGTCCCTAGGAAGGCTGAAAAAGTGGACCTGCAACGGGGATGAAAATAACAGCATTGTTTCGACGGCATTGCGAAAACCCATCTCCAAAACAGCAATATAAAATGGCCTCGCCCCGCTTATTCAGTATTCTCGGAGGAGGGGTTTATGTAAATAATGGGATTTGCTGACGTCAGCAACCCCGGATGAATGTCGTGTAGTCCAAAACCGGCTGTTTGCTGTAGTCCTTAGAAATTTAAATTTTTAAAAGCAAATATCTCCCCTTGCTTTGAACTTTGAGCGCTGTAACTTTGCAGATGTTGTTTATGCTCAAACAGCAACATTACACACTAGCTAAAGTTAGAAAAGTGAAATCGTGTTTTACCACCCCTTTAATATTTCTGTAGTACAGCCAAACAGCGTAGTAGATAATTCATAAACTCAAGAAATGTGCATGTGTCACGATCCACACTCAAGGAGACAGAGAAGATCCAAGCACAGTATATTTATTAAGGGCCAATCCGTTACATCATAATCCAGTCCATGCAGAGGTCAAAATCCAAAGAACCAATCCAACACAAGAACAAAACAAGACACAGTCAACAACCGACCTAAGAAGTGGTGTGATACAAACAAGGACTCCGTAACAAACACTAAACAGGCAGGGTATATATAACACAGAACTAACAATGATAATGGGGAGCAGCTGAGTGCAATGATGATGGGGAACAGCTGAGTGCAATGAACTGATGAGTGACAGTGACAGACAGAATGCTGGGAAATGAAGTCAATAGTGAAGGACACCTGTATTATAAACCAATAATCGGGTGTGGACCCGCCTCAATCATCCAGACTTCACCCTGGGTAACTCAATTCCGATTAAGGAGGATAAAAAAAGATTACCAAATTGCACAACAGTCCAGTAGATGGCGATCTGTAGATAACGTTATAATAATAAGTTTCCATGGTGACTCCTGGATTCGGCGCTCTGCTGAGAATGTATTCCTTTGTTCAGGCCAGGCTTGTGCAAAATTCCGAATTTCAGAATTGGCCTCCATTCAATTCATGAATTGGAATTTGAATTGAATTGACTCCGCCCCACAGGAAGTTGAATTGGAATTGGAATTGGAATGACAGGAAGTGGAATTAAATTCATGGCAATTCAAAGAAATTCCACACAGTCACACAACAGAAAGAATGTGTTGAATCTCACATACATTCAGCGTTAGAAAGGTTACTTTGGAAATGTAATTGCTTACTGTGATAAGTTACCCATTATAAATGTGGTTTGGATTACTTTATTTGGATTACTTTATCAATGTAAAGCAATTTCCTTTTAATTTGATTAGTAACTAATTACACATTTTACCTCAGTAATACAACTAAATACAATTACATTCATTTTGTAATTCAATAACATAATTTCATTACAGTTAACTCACTCCTCCCTGCATACATTTTGTTCTATATATATATATATATATATATATATATATATATATATATATATATATATATATATATAAACAAATTTCCACCTCAAATTGTTTTTTTTTTCTAAAGATTTACTAAAGTAATTCTGGGAAATTGAGTCATGTTCTATCATGTTCCACAAAATTACAATTACAATAAATCCAACTTAATTATTTGTTCTGTGACTAGAGCTTTTAACATTCATTGCCGGGGGAAAATATTTCCTGTTAATGTAATCTGTACAAGTAGTTCAAACTAATATCATTTATAGAAAATGTAATGCAATCATATCTGACATATACTGTAAAGCTTCATTGTTAAACACTTCACTTAAAATATCTATATGAATTTCTTAGAATTTGTTTTGAATTGCAATTCTGCTTCCTTTAATTCAAATTCGAATTGTAATTCTAGATCCTGTTTTTGACATCAATTCAAATTCAATTCAAATTCAAGAATTGAATTGGAATTCAGGAGTCATTCTCAATTCAATTCTGAATTGTGCACAAGCCTGGTTCAGGCGCACAAACTCTTCTAGACAAAATTTTTTTTTTTTTTTGGAAACAATAAACTTGAGTAGCTTAGCCTAAGTCATGTTTGATTCAATCAGGTTTTAGGTCACGGTAAGTAAACCCTGCTTTCGGGAATATTCTCTGGTATCCACCAGCTATTTTTATCTTGAATGTGCGAGGCTTTCTTGTGTCTGCAGCTTCAGTTTCTTTAGCTGTACAATCCATTATTCTTGTTAACGTTGCAAACAGGTATTTGTTATCATACTTTTCTTTCTTTTTTTTATTAGAGTAATAATAGACACACTGGTTTGTAACAGTGCAAATAGCTTTACTGTTTACTGCACTTTGTTTTTCTACTTATTTAGCTACAGCAGCTAATCAATCCAACAATCTTGCACATTCACAGAAAACAGCTTACTTCTCCATCGTAAAAGTAGTTTGCACAAAAAGTAGTTTGTCCGAATTCACAACAATAATTAAAGTGGCGCTATGCAGTTTTGGCAATTTCTTCCCTGTATTCTCGCTTTTTGCTCGCCGGTTTCTCTATAGAGCTCCCCCTACAGCTTCGGAATAGATATGTGACAAAACTGTCATAAAAAACTCGTAAATTATAAATTAATGTTGCTTTATTGGGACATTATCTTGTATTTGACCCTAACCTTACCGTTAAACACTTTATTCCCACTATAAAATACCTGTTAGACTTTGATTGGTGACTCCCTCCCCTTAGTTCCACTTTTTGACTATTTTCTTAAAATGAATTACAGTGTCCGTAGAAATTTTGTATGCCCAAAGTCTAGTGTCACCGCGGCTTTACTCTCCACACCACTTATGGGCGATACGCCCCCCCAAAAAATCATCTCATCACTCCTTTTCTGCAGTATCAATACCAGCTGCGCGTTCTCACTCTCTCTTCTCTCTGACAGCAAATTGACACAAACCTGCCTCCTCTCACACTTCTCATTCGCTCCGGTTGAATAGTGCTTGTATTGCGCATAATTTTAGTCATTCCTGCAGATTTCACGCTCACACCAAAAGCGAGTGCACCAATGGTCTAAGTGGTGCTCTCGTAAAGCCGTCTCTCAAACAGCTCGCAAGTACCAAATTAACTTCTTTTTCGTGGCTTATTTTGCTTAAACGGTCAAATACCAGGCTTGTGCACAGTTCAGAATTGAATTGAGAATGACTCCTGAATTCCAATTCAATTCTTGAATTTGAACTGAATTTGAATTGATGTCAAAAACAGGATCTAGAATTACAATTCGAATTTGAATTAAAGGAAGCAGAATTGCAATTCAAAACAAATTCTAAGAAATTCATATAGATATTTAAATGAAGTGTTTAACAATGAAGCTTTACAGTATATGTCAGATATGATTGCATTACATTTTCTATAAATGATATTAGTTTGAACTACTTGTACAGATTACATTAACAGGAAATATTTTCCCCCGGCAATGAATGTTAAAAGCTCTAGTCACAGAACAAATAATTAAGTTGGATTTATTGTAATTGTAATTTTGTGGAACATGATAGAACATGACTCCATTTCCCAGAATTACTTTAGTAAATCTTTAGAAAAAAAACAATTTGAGGTGGACATTTGTTTTTATATATATATATATATATATATATATATATATATATATATATAACAAATTGTATGCAGGGAGGAGTGAGTTAACTGTAATGAAATTATGTTATTGAATTACAAAATGAATGTAATTGTATTTAGTTGTATTACTGAGGTAAAATGTGTAATTTAATTAGTTACTAATCAAATTAAAAGGAAATTGCTTTACATTGATAAAGTAATCCAAATAAAGTAATCCAAACCACATTTATAATGGGTAACTTATAACAGTAAGCAATTACATTTCCAAAGTAACCTTCCTAACGCTGAATCTATGTGAGATTCAACACATTCTTTCTGTTGTGTGACTGTGTGGAATTTCTTTGAATTGCCATGAATTTAATTCCACTTCCTGTCATTACAATTCAAATTCAAATTCAACTTCATGTGGGGCAGAGTCAATTCAATTCAAATTCCAATTCATGAATTGAATGGAGGCCAATTCTGAAATTCTGAATTTTGCACAAGCCTGTCAAATACATACACAATTATGTCAAAATGTCCATCTTGCCAAGTATTCAGGTAAATACAGCCAGTTTTGGAATGTAAATAGTTGAGAGAGAATGCATGATGTGTAACAGTTGGACCCGTGCATATGCTCATAACCCCTTCATGCGTAAGTTTAAAATATTCTAACTCACCCCCCTGAGTGATTTTTTTCAAGGCGTTATTTTATAACGTTTCTCCTTATTGTTTCCATAGGGACGCGTCATACTTGTCACATGACACACCGCAGCCACAATAACACTGTATGACAGATGTATCGCTTTTATTCTGTTTTTCCTTTTTTATTCAAAATATTCACAAACTTACCATGTCATCAACTATCTGATATTCAGATTCTCAAATACGCGTAAGTGAGTGTGTTTTGTCGATTAAAAACCTTTATAAAGGTTCTTGATCTATAACGAGTTTTTCCCGAAATATATTTAAGTAAGTGGCCGGTGAACCAAGAGAATAGAGTAAACTTTATTGTTACTTCCACTATGTGTGTCTGATATGAATAAAACACGTCTGCAAGTTATATTTGAATAGATTGTTATTGCTGCTTCCATAGACATCATGTGACATTATGTGTATTTAAATATCTGAAACCTAAAATAAACATTATGTGGTTGAAAACACTGCATAGTTGTGATAGGCCTATATGACAAGCGCTGAGCGCTTCCGTCTCTGGCTCAGCGCCAGCGAAAGCACAGTTTGAATCTGGCAGTTATGCGACCTCACTGAACATTCTAAATCCCATATATGGGACCGTAATGCTCAAAAGATTAAAGTGACAGCAGCCTAATAATAAATAATAAACATATAATACAATAATAAACACGGAAAATGTGAGCACTATGTTTTAAGGCTCTGCGTTCTCAGCGCCATCAAAATAAAGGTCTGCCGCGCCGTCAAAATTAAAGTCACACCAACAAGCGCGGCTTATGTAACTTCAGAGTTCCTACTGGTGGTGCGAATGCAGCCAGGAAAATCGTTCCTAAGGGAACCATTAGTTCTCGGGGAACCACACTGGTGGCTAGTTCCTAGAACTACCTGGTGCGAAAGCCCCATTTGTGTATGGTGCGTTGCTACTGAATACAGTACATTACAGTACAGTCATGTACTCTGACCAGCCAATATAAATCAAGGGCGCGAAGTCTGGTAGTGCATGTGTTACAGAGCAGGCTCCTGCACCGCCTCCTCTTCACCACCGGAAGGAAACGGTCTCCGGAATATTAACCTCACTCACCGAACTCTTACCTGGGACTGATTGCACTCACACCTGCACTTCATTCACACACACACATATAAACCACTTCCACACACCCATTCAGTGCGAAGTCTTGATTTGCACCAGCCATCATTTCTGAGCATGGTCTCATATAGCCATCGATTTCATCACAGACTTACCGAATTCACAAGGTCATACCACTATACTCACCATAGTAGATTGTTTCTCCAAAGCTTGCTGACTAATCCCTCGTCCCAAACTTCCTACTGCACTAGAAAATGCTGATTTTCTTTGCAACCAAGTTTTCTGCTTCTACGGCCTCCCCGAGGACATCATCTCTGACCGAGGACCCCAGTTCACCTCCAGGGTATGGACATCCTTCTTTAAACACCTCAATGTCAATATCAGCCTCACTTCTGAGTTATCATCCCCAATCCAACGGACAAACTGAACGTCTTAATCAAGATGTAATTCGCTTCCTGTATTCCTATTGTCAACAACATCAAGCTGAGTGGAGCAGATATCTGTTCTGGGCCAAATACGCTCAGAATTCGCTCGTCAAACCCACTACTGGCATCACTCCCTTCAAATGCATCCTGGGCTTCCAATCGCCACTCTTCCCATGGTCCGGTGAACCCACTGACTTACCTTCTGTCACCGAATGGCTACAAAGGAGTGAAGAGGTCTGGGATCAAGCACACACTCACCTATTTCGTCGTCAGATGCCAAGAACTCCAGGCAAATCGTCACCGTCGCTCCACTCCAGAGTATCAACCCGCCCAATGGGTTTGGCTCTCAACCAGAAACCTCAGACTTCGACTTCTGTTACAGAGCAGGCTCCCGCACCGCCTCCTCTTCGCCACCGGAGGGAACCGTCTCCGGAATATTAACCTCACTCACCGAACTCCAATTCCCATCATGCCTCTTACCTGGGACTGATTGCACACACACTTGCACTTCATTCACACACACACATATAAACCACTTCCACACACCCATTCAGTGCGAAGTCTTGATTTGCCCCGGCATCATTTCCGAGCATTATTTCCTGTGTTTGATTTCTGTATTTGACCTTGGATTGTTTACCATTGCTGACCACTTTCTGCCTGCATTGACCTGGACTGTTTATTGGACTCTGATTCTTGCTGCCTGCCCCGATCTGGATTGTTTATTGAACTCTGATTCTTGCTGCCTGCCTCGGCCTGTCAACCTGGTTTGTCTCTGCCTTTTCTGTTCTGCCCTGTTTGCCATTGGTCAAGACAGGCAGAGTGAACATTCTTAATAAAAAGCTGCAAATGAATTCCCCTGACTCTACCTCGTCACAACAGCATGATCCTCAGTCGTTTAGTGTATGATGCCCAGTTTTTCTCTGTAACCATTTACAAAGCCAGCAAGTATATGATGCCTTGTGTTTTAAAATCTGTTCAGAATAATCAGAATTGTTACTGATTAACATGTACATTTCTGTAGCCCACTGAAATACAGTGTGAAAAGGTAGCAATAATGGTTTAGTAAATTTGGCCTAATGTTTTAAATGTTGAAAAACATTTTATTTTTTATCTTTTCAGTTACCATCAGTCCAATTCCTTAATTTAATGTACCATAAAACACACTGTCTGTTCGGTTTCAACCCATTGGATTCTTGTTTTGTTGCGTGCAGTGAGTCTAACACCTCAATTTGTAAAACACCCACAAGCTTTGAAACTTGTCATGAGTTTTGATTTGGTGGGGTTGTATTGGTAAAAGTTTTTCACTTTGAGGCTTTTGGACCTCTTTTGTGTTGTTCTTTTGGAAAACCCCCGCATGACATCAGCATGGTGTGGTTCAGATTGACTTTGCCATAAGAGTCAATTAGAGTCTCTCCCACATGTACTGTGGGTTAGTGCATTTGATCAGAAGAAGGTCTGGAAATGATTGTTGTTGTGTGGCTTTTGTTTCAAAGAGACTTTTGATTTTGGAGCATTTTAACTGTCCACCCCCCTAAAGTTCAGACGCTATGGCTCTGTTTCACTCTTTTGTTTTCACTCTTTCTCTTTCTTTGTCCCTGTCTCTCTAGGCGACAGATAATGTATAACTGTTTTGCTTGATATGTTTAGTGAGCTACGCCTTGATGATGTACAAAACCTTGGAATGACATTGTTGCTCCTTTCTCCATCTGTCTCTCGCATTCACGTCAGGCTCTGTGCATGTGTGTGTGTTTCATACTGCAAGTGACTTTTAAAGCTTTTAAAGTAATAATTCACTCCGTTATGAGAATTCTATTATAATTTACCCACCCTCATGTTGTACCAAACCGATAGGAATTTGAAGAATCATTATGATTGGTAGCTTGATGGCAGTTCATTGTGACCAGACTCCAAGTTCCACAATGGAGAACAAAAACACAATTAACGCACTATAAAAGTTATCTATATGACTATTTCAACACTTCTGAATCCAAACAAGTTTTTCTAGCTGAACAGACTAATTGGTAATTTTTTAAAACAGTCATTATTTATGTGAATAGTTACTAGGCATGTCAATTTACATAAATTCCCAATCGATCGTTGTTTAATGATTAGTGATTAATTAAGCGATTAATCATCAACCGTAATCAAAGTGTTGGTGCAGAATAGGCATTTTAAATCACTGTGCGTCCCAGTGTGACTCTGCGCTTGTCACGGATAGTGATGAAGCAGACAGGTGAGTGAAATATAACAGATGTTTATTTTGAAAAGAAGCACGGAAGTCAGCAGATGTAATGGTGAGTTGAACACAATGAGGATCAGATGAGAGGAACTTAGCTGATAAATAACTAATGTCCTTCACAGGTGGAGATCGGAACGAACTGGATGGTAAACACTGATGACAGTCTTTGGAGATGGTCGAAGGTCTGTGGAACGGGAACGGATGACGAGGATAGCAGGTTAGTGGAACAGGTAAGGTTTGAGGTAGAGTCTGTGTGTCCATGGAAAGACGAGATCAGACAAGCATGTGAGGTGCAAGTGAGTGTTATAAGGTGAACAGGTGACGAGGTGCAGGTGTGGTGAATCAGTACTCAGGGGAGAGTGAACGAGTGGGCGGAGTCTGTAGATCTGGTAGAGCCGTGACAGTACCCCCTCCTCCATGGGCGGCTCTTGACGGCTGGTTAGAAAGATGGTGATGACGACGACGAGGTCTACAGGGGAGCTGGACGATTTGGATGTTCGGGTGAAGAGTGCTGGATCGAGGATATCGTCACGTGGGATCCATGATTGTTCCTCTGATCCAAAGTTCTCCCAGTCGATTAGGTACTCTAATCTGGCACCACATCGTCATGAATCCAGAAAGTCTCGAACCCAGTAGATAGGTTCCTCTTCGGCTAGGTCAGGAGGAGGAGGTACATCGGCATCACCAAGATCTGTGGGAGGAAGAGAAACAGGTTCAGTGTGAGGTTTCAGGAGTGACACATGGAAGGAAGGTGTAATTCTAAAGTGAGCGGGTAAGTTGAGTCTGTAGGTGACTGCGTTGAGCTGCCTCTGCACGGTGAAAGGTCTGATGTATCCAGGACTCTGCTTACGGCAGGGCAGGCGAAGACGGATGTCCCGTGTAGAGAGCCATACTTTTTGTCCGGGTTGATACAGCGGAGTAGTAGTACGACAACGATCAGCTTGAGTCTTGTGTCTCTGCACTGCCCGATTGGAGATGCTCATGAGCTGAGTCCCATACCCTCTCACTCTGCTCGAACCAGTGGTTGACAGCTGGAACCTCCGAGGGCTCACCCGACCAGGGAAACAGCGGAGGTTGGTATCCTAACATACACTGGAATGGGATGAGCCCTGTGGTGGATTGGCGAAGAGAATTTTGTGCATATTCTGCGCAGGGGAGGTACTGGCTCCAGCTGTCCTGGTTCTGGTGGCAATAGGACCTCAGGTATCTCCCGATCTCTTGGATCTTGCGCTCAGTCTGGCCGTTGGTTTGAGGATGGTATCCTGAGGAAAGACTTACGGAGACTCCCAGGTGTCTGAAGAAGGCCTGCCACACTCTGGAGATAAACTGGGGACCACGGTCGGACACTATATCCTCCAAAATGCCGAAATTTCTAAATACTTGCTGGAACAGAGCCTCGGCGGCTTCGAATGCTGTTGGTAGACCGGGCATGGGTATCAATCGACACGCCTTGGAGAAACGATCCACGACGACGAAGATGCAAGTGGAATTCTTTGACTTTGGAAGAACCGTCATGAAATCGATTCCAATGTGTGACCAGGGTCGACGAGGTATAGGAAGAGGGAACAGTTTGCCCTCTGGAAGCTTCCTCAGGTTGTTGGTAACGGCGCAGACTGAGCAACCCTTGACGTACCGGGAGACGTCCTGAGGCATGGAGGGTCACCAGTAGCGCTGTTGTAGTAGCGATAGGGTACTTTCTGGCCCTTCTGGACCTCTTGGCGGAGCAGGGTTGGCATGATTTTCTTGAGAGATCTGCTCATCGATCTCCCATGAAATGGGACTGACGAACATGGCTGGAGGGAGAATAGGTTCCGGTTGGGTTTCGTCCGGAGTAGTTTGGTGAAGACGGGAAAAAGCATCCGCTTTACAGTTCTTGATCCCAGGGCGGTAGGTTACGTGAAGTTGAACCGTGTGAAGAATAATGCCCATCGGGCCTGACGGGGATTCAGTCTCTTAGATATTCCAGATTACGGTGGTCGGTGATTACTGTAAATTTGTGAAAAGCTCCCTCCAGCCAATGTCTCCATTCCTCTAGGGCCGACTTGATGGCAAGCAGTTCTCTGTTATCGATGTCGTAGTTCTGCTCCGCCAAGGACAGCTTCCTAGAGTAGAAGGCACATGGATGGAGTTTAGGAGGGTCACCCTGCCGCTGAGATAGAACCGCTCCGACCCCAGTAGAAGAGGCATCCACCTCGACGATGAAGGGGAGATCAGGATTAGGATGGACCAGGCTCGGAGCTGTCTGAAAGGCTTCTTTCAATCAATGGAATGATTCGGAGGCTGCTGATCGATGACGTACCCTAGGAATTGAACTGAGGTGGTGTGGAACTCCCACTTCTCGAGTTTGAGATAAAGTTGATGGTGTCGAAGCTTCTCTAGGACCTGCGTAACGTGTTGGTGATGTTCAAAGAGGTTCTGGGAATAAATGAGGATGTCATCTATGTAAACCACTATAAACTGATTGAGGAACTCCCTGAATACCTCGTTTATGTACCCCTGGAACACAGCTGGAGAGTTGGACAGGCCATACGGCATAACCCGGTATTCGTAGTGACCTGTGGGTGTGATGAAGGCCGTTTTCCACTCGTCTCCTCGGCGAATACGGATGAGATTATAGGCGCTACGCAGGTCCAACGAGAAGATGCAAGCTCCTTTCAGTTTAAAATTGTTCCTCATCCGCTGTATGTCCTCCGTCCATAACACCTCCTGTCGTTCTTCCAGCACCTGAGCCGATGCAAATTGACAGTTACCACCTGACCCACGCGGAGTGTCAACACAGGATCCAACATCATCTGTGTCTGTACTGTGGTAAGGAGGATCATGTCATCAACGTCTGCCCTGTTCGACCCCAGCGCCCGGCGGTGAGTACCATTCAAATTCCTCCAAGAGTCGAAACCCTGTCTCGCACCACAGTTTATATCCTAACTTCTGGTATATTGGTCTCAGCGCAAGCCCTCGTCGACTCTGGTTCAGCGGGGAACTTCATCTCCACCCAACTCCTTCAGAAACTGAATGCACCCAAGAAACGATGTTCTCAGAATCTTCGCATTCACACCATCCAAGGTAAACCGCTGGGTAGGGGTCGCATTTGGCACTTCTCACCCACTCTGACACTCCTGCTACATACAGCGGATGAGGAATCCGCAAATTGTTTTGCAGTTTCGTCTGAATATTTCCTGTCTGTTTCTCTCTCACACAAATGATCATGTGACTATCAATAGACTTGGAATATTACTACTGCTACTTGTATTGTGTGCAATGTTTATTTATAAAGCACAATTTAAAAACAACCGAAGTTGACCAAAGTGCTGTACAAGTACAAAAGAAAACCAGTAGTAAAACACTCAAAACAACAAGAATTACGAACAATAAAAGACAATAAAATACAAGCTGTAAAATAGGTGGAACACATAAAAGTTAAATCATAAAACAGCATGATATATCAAGATATATTAAATGCCAAAGAAAATAAATGAGCCTTAAGAATAGATCAAATTTAATTTTTTTAAGGAATGCAAATAATTAGCCCTCATATGGTCAACATGACCTTGAATTCCACCCCTCCTTGACTTTGCAATGATTTTCTATATGACTCTTTTAGTAAATTAATATATTCATTGTTTTGATTTGAGCTCTCTGGAGTGCAATAATAGCCCTGATGATTACAGGCTATGGACAGATTTGATTGGTTCTTAATTCAGATGGTGTTTAGGTTATGCTTAATCATTTACGACCACTGCTGACAGGCCTAAACATCTCTCAGGCTCACATTCCACAAACTGCTCCCAAGAGTAGGCCTATTTAATCATTAACAACCACATTATTAGCATTCTAAAGTTACAAAAGCAGCTTTGGAGGCGGCATGAGCTCCTCCTAATATTTTGATGGAGAGAGAGAGCGAGCGTGTGTACTTATGACCGGCAGTTTATTCCGACCAGACAGTTTAGACAGATATACAAACACACACACACACACGCTTCACAAGGACCTCAACTGGAATGGAATTTGTGCGTGTGTGTATCTGGATTCTTTTTT
Organism: Gila orcuttii; assembly: GCA_026230005.1. Classification (NCBI taxonomy): domain Eukaryota; kingdom Metazoa; phylum Chordata; class Actinopteri; order Cypriniformes; family Leuciscidae; genus Gila; species Gila orcuttii. The sequence continues at coordinate 48,222,654 of JAPDVR010000002.1, read as the reverse complement.
TTTATTGATTCGTTCAAATCACGTAACCTTGAGTAAATAAGTAGGCCTATTCTTGGCACAGTGTTTCCTCATTTTGTTATTTTAAAGGGGGTATTTAAATCAATAAGAACAATTCAAAACAACATTGACATGAAACTAGTTTTCAGCAGTTAATTAAAGAAACCTTCCTGCAACATAAATCAGAAGAGTTTGTGTTGTGTTTAGCAAAATCACGCAAGTGCTGAATGCTGTAAGTTTGTTATTTTTTGTCATTTGTGATGTTGGTTAGTCTCATGACATCTTGCACTCTCTCTCAAACACACTTAGAGTGAGAGAGAGAGAGAGAGAGAGAGAGAGAGAGAGAGAGAGAGAGAGAGAGAGAGAGAGAGAGAGGGAGAGAGAGAGAGAGAGAGAGAGAGAGATAGAGAGAGATAGAGATAGAGATAGAGAGAGAGAGAGAGAGAGAGAGAGAGAGAGAGATAGACTCCTATAGTTTGCTGCCTGCCCAAAACACAATGGTCTTCATCATTACTCTTGTACTCAAATATTTGCAAGTGTCTTATTGAGGAGATTTCAACTCCGATCTACACAGTACATGCATTTGGACAGCCAAATGTCTCTCTGTGTGTGTTGCCACACTTTCTGTGGACCTTGGGAAAATATCCATTCAAGGGAATGTTTGGAAGTGTATTTCAGCTTTCAGTGTGTGTGGTTTTGTGTCATTCCCAGTTTGCTGTTCATATTTTATGTGCATTGGTTTCTGTGTATCAGTGGTATGTGGTGGACTTAGTCCCTTCTGTGTTTAATTTGGTTGCACTTTATTTTAAGGTGATGTAGTTACATTGTACTTACTCAAATAAGTTATATAATATATAATATACTATTAGTAATGTAATATTAATTATTGTATTTGCTGTAGAGTTAAGGTTTGGTTTAGGTTTAGTTACTTGTAATTATGCATAATTTACCGTTATTACTATAGTACATGTAGTAACATTTAAGTATATCACCTTAAAATAAAGTGTTACCTTTATTTTTTTATTAAATATTCCATTTCCATTTGTTAATTGATGTTCATACAGTTTCTGGATTAAAGGTGGGACACTGTTTACCTATCAACAATCAATCAAAACTAAATTATTTATATAATTCACAAGTGCCTTCCAAAAGTTTGCAAATGTCATAAGCAAAAATATTAGAATAACAGTTTTTGCGATGACTTTTCATTAATAAGGGACAACACAAACTATGAAAACATATTTTAGTAAATAAAAATATATATAGATTTTGAAGAGATGTTTATAAAAAGTCTCTAAACTGTGTTATAATTGGCATGTTAATCTTCAAAAAAGAAACCTGGGCCTAGTTTAATCCAGTAATCAGCCATCACCGCTGCCTAATGCCTGACTGTGTCGTGTTGATTTATGCTGATATTGTCCAAACCCCAACTAGGGATGTTCCAAACTTATGCAGGGCAATACTGTGAAAGTTTATATATTAACATGAATTTATTACAACCAACTCACATCTAAAGGTTTATGCATTATGTATATTTTTTGGAGCATTAGTCAATAAATCTACAGGTGTCATGAGGGATGAGCCACAGAAGTGATGTGTTGATGTCCGAGTGTATTCTTTATTCTGTCCATTTTCACAAGCTCAAAAGTTAATTCATTAATTAATCAAATTAATTCATGTACTGCACGTATCATGATTGGCATGTTTTGTTTTTATGTTTTTGAAAGAAGTCTCTTATGCTAACCCAGGCTGCATTTAAAAATACAGTCAAACAGTAATACTGATAAATATTATAATAATTTGAAATGTAATTTATTCCTGTGATGGCAAAGCTGAATTTTTAGTAGCCTTTACTCCAGTCATCAGTGTCACAATATCCTTTAGAAAGCATTATAATATGCGGATTTGTTCAAGAAACATTTATTAATATCAATGTTTAAAAATAAAATTCCCTTAATATTTTGGTGGAAACTGTATTTTTTTAAAGGATTTCTCTTGTTTATTTAAGAATATTCTTGTAACAGTATGAATGTCAATATTACCACTTTTTAGCAATTGAATCCGTCCTTGCTCAATAAAAGTATTAATTTAAAAAAGTATATGTATGTTTGTCTGTCTCTTTATTTGTCAGTAAATCAATGAATCAATCAGATGGAATTTTTTTATTATCTTTTATAATGAAACTGTAGTTCATATGTAGTTCTTCAGTTCTCTCTTCACCTCTTCCTCGTCGTCTGCTCTTTTTTTCTCCTTCCATATATCTCTGTTATTAAATGAAATAAAGCTATGAATGAGTTTCAAATGACACACTTTGTCATGTGTGTACACAGCTGTCATAAAAGCTTGACTGATCAGACTCAACCCAGCTGTTGTTCCACTCAGCAAAGCCCATGATGAAAGCATCATTGTAATTCTCACTGTTCCTGTACCTGCAGTGTAGATTTTCAGTGTGTGTGTGTGTGTGTGCGCGTGTGTGTGTGTGTGTGTGTGTGTGTGTGTGTGTGTGTGTGTGTGTGTGTGTGTGTGTGTGTGTGTGTGTGTGTGTGTGTGTGTGTATTTCAGGCACACTTGTTGCATGTGTGTAAATGAGAAAGGGAATGTGTAATTGATTGTAATTAAGGGATAAACCAAAACGAACTCTGGGCTTAAAATCTTAACCCCATCCGTGATGTCATCTAAATTACATCAGTATTCCCAGACCATTGCAGCTTGCTCCTAAGTCTATGTGTCTTGTTACACTACATACTGTAAATGTGTGTATGGTTTTATGTTTTTGGGTAAATTACACAAATTGTCACGTTTTCAGGACAGCCCTTGTACCAGATTATTGTTTTAATGCTTTTGTTTGTAGTTCCCATAGTAATCTTCAGAGAGTGGCAGAATGTGCAGTTCTGCAGCTCAGGTCTTGAATGATTTTATATATATATATATATATATATATATAGGCTTTAATGTGTCAGGTGGATTTTTTTTTAACTGCGTCATGGTCTATGTTAATATTTCATTTTTAATGTTAAGTGTAAAATTTCTGCTCTACCAAACCAAATAGCAAAATTTTCCAAACACACCTTCCACCCCATACCCTGTCCCATTGTTTGGCTAAATGTCCCACACAAATACATGCAATTGGTCCTTCCAAAAGATGACATGTCAGACTGCTTAAACAAAGTTTTGTTATATTTTGAAAGCAACTCACTCTTAAAAAATTCAACCTATGATTGTTAGCAGTGGTTCCCGAGCTGGATTTACCTCATATTGTGACATAGGCAAAATTATTTTTTGGTTGTGTGTGTTCAACAAAGAGTTGTGACCCTAACACGTTTTGTCTATCAAGATAATCTTTACAAGTTAATCCAACATGTATACATTTTGAAGCCTATATAAAGTTTAAAAATCCACAAGCAGACACAATAAAGTTTAAAAAACCACAAGCAGGTTATAACTGGTGTGTTTTAAGTCATAGATCAAAACGTGAAAATATTTAGAGGCTTTGTTAACCACAGACCTTATTTCAGGCGATTTAGCAAAAACCCATTCAAAAAACCCATAGACTTTAGGGCGAGGGAACCGGAAGTGCTAAAATGTTAACTGACTTCCGCGTTTTGGCCAACAAAGTGACGTCATAACTTCGGCACTCTATAGAGGTATGCGTTTTCCCACCAGCGGAGCTAGTTGATATATTAAACTTTTGCCGTATCCGGTCGGCAAAACTCCGAACACATCTTCCTTTTTAAAGAATGACGTTCTGCTCCAATTTTGATGTCTGCTGATTGCAGTACCTCGTTATTATAAGGTAAATACAACTACTAACCACATAGTCATATTTAAAAAGTAACATTAATATATCCTTAATATAGGACCTATACTGTACAATACGAGTAGCCTACTCATATTACTGCAATTAAACAACTATCACAATTTGGTGGACAGCTAAATGAACTTCATATTTAGCTCATGTAGTCTGTTTTAGCTAGGTTAGCATCCTATAATTTATTAATTTATTTTACGCTTGGTCACAACTCTGCAGTCATTATGTTGAGCCCGCCCACCGACTCTATACACGATGTGATTGGCCTGACTAGAGGTTGATTTTCCAGCTCGAAGGCCAACGGAGAGTTGCTAGACTACACTTGTTGCAAAATAAATTGTGCTACTGCTAGGATGCGTCTAGATTTCTAGTCTAGTCTAACTGTTTAAAGGCAAATATCTCACTCGCAGCCATGTGATATGGCTGTATATCAGTAACGTTACGCTGTGATTACCTATGGCACTAGTATGGAAAGCCCTTTGAGCATTTATTCGATATCCTACTAGTACGCATTTATTTCATCTTACTAGTAAGACTTTTGTTCAAACTAGTTCGACAAAATGCGAACTAGTAGACCAAAAGTCTCAACTGGTTGGCTTTTTGACGAACTAGTGGCCATCTGGACCGAACTAGTAAAGCACAAAGGCGTACTAGTGAACTAGTGAGCAGCAAAACCTTTAACATGTTAACTAGTCAAACATAAATTTGGCTTACTAGTTAACTAGTGGACGGCAATTTTCTGCACTAGTTAACTAGTGAGCATTTTGGCTCTCTCTAGTTAACTAGTAAAGCCAAACTAGTTGACACGTGTTGGAACTTACTAGTTAACTAGTAAGGCAAAAATTGTCATACTAGTTAACTAGTATGAGCTAAAATGTCTAATAGTTAACTAGTTGACGCTTTTTTAGACCTTACTAGTTAACTAGTAAAACATTTTAAACCTTACTAGTTAACTAGTGAAAGCCAAAATGCCCACTAGTTAACTAGTTGAACTGTTTTTTACTTTACTAGTTAACTAGTGATGCTCAAAATGTCTACTAGTAGTACTAGTGAAAGCAAAAATGCTGACTAGTTAACTAGTTGCACAAAATGCTAATAAGGGGGTGGTAGCGGGCATATTTTAAACCTTCTTATTGGCTGTTCCGCAAGAATTCCCTCCTGCCAAAATTTAACCCTTTAAAGCCTGATTAACTTTTAATTTTGTTAACTGCCAGCTCATTGATTAATATCTATGCAGAAAAAAGTGTGAAACCTGTGTACTGTCAGATGAATCTTTAATCTTGCTTGATTTATTTTACTTTTTGCCTTTTTAACAATGAAACACCAAGGTTGTTCTATGTTTTTTTTTCCTTTTGTATTGAGTAAAACAGAAATGCAGGTTCTCTGCTCCATGGAGTAGGCTATACTGTATATATAGGCTACTGTAAATATTCTCTCTCTCTCTCTCTCTCTCTCTACATATATATATATATATATATATATATAAATATATATATATATATATATATACTGTATATATATATATATATATATATATATATATATATATATATATATATATGCTATATATATATATATATATATATATACACATATGTAAAAATTTTCCCTGCACGCCTGACAGCAGTGAAGGTAACGCTCCAGTCCTCAGCTGTGTGGGATCACTTTAAACTGAGTGATGACAGCAGTAGTGTGGAAGTTATGGTGTTTATTAAATACGACCACATTACCCGTTTTAGCTTCATTACACTGGCTCCCAGTATGTTTTAGAATTGACTTTAAAATTTTATTGATCACTTTTAAAGCTCTTCATAGCCTCTCACCTTGTTATATTTCTGACCTTTTAGTCCCATACACACCACATGCCTTGAGATCCTCGGGCAGAGGTGTGCTATCTGTTCCAGAGTCTCGACTAAAAACTAAAGAGGACAAAGCGTTTGCAGTCGGGGCCCTAAGGCTTTGGAATAGCCTGCCCGAGGAAATCAGGTTGGCTGAGTCAGTGAACTCTTTTAAGTCCCTTCTGAAAAATACTTTTATAGGAGAGCCTTTCCCGATTTTGTCTGACTTTATTTTATCCCATTTTATTTTATTCTATTTTATATATTTTATATTTATCGTAAACGTGTCTCTTACGTGTTTTCTTGCTTTTAAATTGTAAGGTCTATTGTTTTTGTGTTTTATTGTTTTTTTTTTTACACTTGTTAAAGTACTTTGTGACTTGTTTTTGAAAAGTGCTCTACAAATAAAGATTATTATTATTATTATTTCTATTAGTATTATTAATAATTTTGCAATTGCTTCATTTCATTACAGATCAAAACAGTCAAATTTCCTACATTTTAAAATTAACAATTAGGCCTAGGCCTAAACTGCAGGCTACCACAAAAAAAACAATAACATAATGAACACATTTAAATAATTATATATTAGGCCGGTTGTAGAAGAAGAGCATTTAGTCGCTATAATATCAGTTAAAAGTGAATTTTGCATAATAACGTGTTAGATTTAGTTCCGCTACCGGAAACACCGTCTGCTCTCTGCCTGGACCCCGGCCCGGGTAAACTTTTCCCGGATTCTGCTCTGGATCTGCTCGGATCAGACTCTCTCACTCTGGACTCTCAGCTACGGTTTCCCCTGCTCTGTAGCCTACAGCAGCCACCAACCCGGTTCGACACGCATCTATTTTCACTCTGCGCCGCTCTTCACCTGCTCAATATCCGATCCCTTTACTCAGCAATAAATAGGCCTATTTCTCTTTTATGTAACTCCTCCCTTTCTTAGTCCTGCACTTAGGCGCACACTTTGGGAATCGCTGCACAGCGCTGAGCGGAGCTCTGCTGCGGCGAGGGCAGGGAGCGCTCGCGGTGGCACAGCGGAGCTGCTCGCGCGGGCGGGGATAATGCTGCTCAGCTCTGCAACAGCCTTTTTATATACAGTCAATGGCAACAGCGCTCGCGGGGAGAGCTCGCTGGGGCAGGGCTTAGCCTTTAGGCTCCGATGTGGTAGTGAATTGTTTAAATGGAGTTATTCAATTCAATTCAATTCAAAGCACTTTATTTGTCCCCAGGGGGAAATTTGAAGGGCACATTACAGTAGCTTACACCGGCACACTGCACAACCACACACTACATACCACATATCATTATACATAAATCAAAAATTAATCAAAATGCGAAAAAAAAGCAGATAGAAATCATTTTTTCCTATTAACGTTCTTATTGTCATCAAGCAGGTGTTAGAAAGGAATGGGTTGAAACGGAGTTGTAAGAGTGGTATGCTTTATGTTAAGGTCTAACAGTGCTGAATATATCGCAGTATCTCTGCTATTGTCCGGTTGTTTCAATGATATTGATGTAGGTCAGGGGTTGGCCAAATAGGTTTGATAATTTACAAGCTATTGTTGGGTTCCCGGTTAGCTCAATTAGTGGTACACAGGCCTTTCATTCAGAGGGTAGTGTGTTCAGTCCCCCCTTGTACTAATGTCTTATTTTCCCTCTTCAACAAATTAACTAGGCTATACTGTTTCACATGCTCACAATAAAGCATGTGCTGGAGTGTGTGCCTCCCAGTGACTGATCCATCCATTATGCTATTTTAATTTCCCCAGCATCTCCAGGCAGAGGAAAGTCCTGCGCTTCTCATTCAGGGAATCCAATTTCAAGCACGCCACAGACTCTATTGAATGTCTTTCAGAACTTTTCAAAGTAAAAGCTCTCAATTCAACTCGAAATAAAGCATTGCTGCAAAAACATTTTCACGCTTTTATTTTGTAGGCAAAATCACTTAAAGCTCCAGTAGGTCACTGTAAACAAGTATTTGTTAAAACTGTCATTATGTCCTGACAGTAGAATATGAAACAGATAATCTGTGGAAAAAATCAAGCTCGTCTGGCTCCTCCCTGTGGTCCTATTGCCATTTGCAGAAATACACCGCTCCCGGTCAGAAACAACCAATCAGAGCCAGGAGGAATGTCTTAGCAGTGTCAATCACGCTCGTGTACGCGCTGATCACCCCTCTCTTGCACAGCGCGAGCGCGTACCGTCGTGACTCTCCTGTTCGAATTCGTTCATCCAAATGAACGAATCTTTTTTCGAGTCATTTCGTTCATTCAACGAACGAAATGACTCGAAAAAAGATTTGTTCATTTTGAACGAGTCTTTTTCGGACTCGAAAAAAGATTTGTTCATTTTGATGAACGAGTTCGAACAGGATCACGAACGTGCATCACAGAACAGAGCAAGGCGAGCATTTGTGCTTATAAAACTTAAAGTTTTGTATTTATTTTTGAAATGACCGATCGTTTCGCTAGATAAGACCCTTATTCATCGTCTGGTATCGTTTAAAGCCCTTTGAAGCTGCACTGAAAATGTCATTTGGTCCTTGAAACGTTTGTGTCCTATATTGAAGTCCATTATATGGAGAAAAGGCCTGGAATGTTTTCATCAAAAACCTTAATTTCTTTTCGACTGAAGAAAGAAAGACATGGACATCTTGGATGACATGGGGGTGAGTAAATTATCAGCAAAAGTTTTTTTTTAAAAGTGAACTAATCCTTTAACGTTATTTTACTAGCTATTTATAACTTATAGAAAGAGTGCAACGTTATAAAGTTACATGTATTGCAAAATACATAATGATTTGAGGACCAAGTTTGTAGTCAAAGTATGGGCAGGCCATAGTCAATGTAAAGCATATTGTTGATGTTTCGTCCCTATTAGTGAATGTTCCATAACTGTTTATAATCCGCCGTCATCGGTGGTCCTGTTTACTAGCCTGCGCGTTCACGGCAGGCTCCGCTGTGGGGGAGGAGCTGTGGAGGGAGGGCTGTAGAGCAGCAGAGAGCAAGGGGGTTGGACCTGGAAGTTGTGCTTGTTCAAATTTTCAGGCTAAGTCAACATTTTCTCAAAACTCCCTACTGCAACTTTAAGAGGAAATGATTATGTGAGTAACTGTTGCTGTCATGACTGATATCTAGGCCTAGTTTTTTACCAGCTCCGATCAAAGTAGGCTATTTATTTATCCCATGGGCCGCCAACCCATGCTTTAGGTGAAACCAATGTGAGACACACATTTTGAACAAAAAGCACAGGGAGGTGTCTGACGGGGACAAAACAAAAGAGGCAGTTACTGAAGATGAAGAGAATAGTTGCAGATTTAAAAAATATAGAGATCAGAGAAATAGAGACATGATTGCAACTCACAATCTGATCTAATGTGTTGATTTTACCTTGAAAAGACGTTGAGGTTAAAATACAGCAGATTTTGATCTGTTTGTATCTTACATCGGCAGCATTTAGTGACTTTATTTCAGCTACAAATGTAGTACATTTAAACATTCTCATGAAATGCTGTTAAAACATGTTCAGACTATGCACCATATTTAATTTTAAAAAACTCACTTTCAAACTACATTTTGCAGCTCCACTTCTGTCCTGCTCACTCAGTCACAGTCACTTAGTTACAATGTTATAAAAGGACAGGCAGAGGTTTTATTCTGAGCTGAGACTATTTGAATGTTGGGTCAAAAACTGCTGTTCAAAGACAAAACTTTAGATAATCCTTGAGTGTACAATGTTAGGCAGTAACACTGAGTGACAAACTAATATGCAAACAGGATGTAGATTCTGACAAACAGTAAACCTCTGCTAATTAACACACTTCAACTGGGACTGAATGAATGAGGATATTAAACAGCTTGTCTGGGCCTGTAAGAGGGAAGAGAACTCAGGGTCTGTTGAATAAAACCTGATATTGGGCAGGTTAGGTTCACAAAGTTACCCCTCTTTCTGGAACTGAACTGAGTGTCCCTCATCTCAGGACCAGCAAACTCTGACTTTCCAATATACCTGTTTTCTGGAAGACAGTCCCAATCCTGCTAGTGCTGCAATAATAGCATTAATTAGTCTTCTAAATATATAGTTTTTTTCACTTGTGTTTTCATGTGAATGCACTTCCATAGTCTGTTTTGATCTCAACAATCAAAGTATTGTCTCTTAAAATACATTTTAGGCCACAGCGAAGCAGCCAGTTCCTACATTTGGGTTTATTGTGAGATTGTAGAGATTGTAGTTTTATGATTAAGAGACGGTAGTTCTGAAAGACCTGAATAATATAATGTAGCCTAATGACTCTGCCTTTAATCAAACATAACGTTTTATTCATGGTAAGCTGATAAAATATCCCCCTGAAGCTGTTAAGTCATCACAATTCAGAGCTGGCCCTTTAAGGCTCTCCAGCACACAGTTTGAACATTGACCAATGAAAATCCTTGTCCGGCCTGCTCCATTTGCAAGCGGTTCACTAGTAGTACTAGTAGTACTAGTGGACCGCATGAAGCACTTTACATGTTAACTAGTAAGAGCTAAAATGTCCACAAGTTAACAAGTTGACGCATTTTGGACCTTACTAGTCAACTAGTAAGGCGAGAAATGTTGCACTAGTTAACTAGTAAAGGCCAAAATGTCCACTAGTAGCACTAGTTGACGCATGTTTTTTTAACCTTACTAGTTAACTAGTTAACTTACTAGTTAACTTTGACTAGTTAACTAGTAAGGCAAAAATGTTTTACAAGTTAACTAGTAAGAGCTAAAACATCCACTAGTTAACTAGTGAAGGCCCTTTTAGCCTTACTAGTTAACTAGTTACACATACACTCACCTAAAGGATTATTAGGAACACCTGTTCAATTTCTCATTCATGCAATTATTGAATCAACCAATCACATGGCAGTTGCTTCAATGCATTTAGGGGTGTGGTCCTGGTCAAGACAATCTCCTGAACTCCAAACCGAATGTCAAATTGGGAAAGAAAGGTGATTTAAGCAATTTTGAGCGTGGCATGGTTGTTGGTGGCAGACGGGCCGGTCTGAGTATTTCACAATCTGCTCAGTTACTGGGATTTTCACGCACAACCATTTCTAGGGTTTACAAAGAATGGTGTGAAAAGGGAAAAACATCCAGTATGCGGCAGTCCTGTGGGCGAAAATGCCTTGTTGATGCTAGAGGTCAGAGGAGAATGGGCCGACTGATTCAAGCTGATAGAAGAGCAACTTTGACTGAAATAACCACTCGTTACAACCGAGGTATGCAGCAAAGCATTTGTGAAGCCACAACACACACAACCTTGAGGCGGATGGGCTACAACAGCAAAAGACCGCACCGGGTATCACTCATCTCCACTACAAATAGGAAAAAGAGGCTACAATTTGCAAGAGCTCACCAAAATTGGACAGTTGAAGACTGGAAAAATGTTGCCTGGTCTGATGAGTCTCGATTTCTGTTGAGACATTCAGATGGTAGAGTCCATCATGCCTTGTTACCACTGTGCAGGCTGGTGGTGATGGTGTAATGGTGTGGGGGATGTTTTCTTGGCACACTTTAGGCCCCTTAGTACCAATTGGGCATCGTTTAAATGCCACGGCCTACCTGAGCATTTTTTATGACCATGTCCATCCCTTTATGGCCACCATGTACCCATCCTCTGATGGCTACTTCCAGCAGGATAATGCACCATGTCACAAAGCTCGAATCATTTCAAATTGGTTTCTTGAACATGACAATGAGTTCACTGTACTACAATGGCCCCCACAGTCACCAGATCTCAAACCAATAGAGCATCTTTGGGATGTGGTGGAACGGGAGCTTCGTGCCCTGGATGTGCATCCCACAAATCTCCATCAACTGCAAGATGCTATCCTATCAATATGGGCCAACATTTCTAAAGAATGCTTTCAGCACCTTGTTGAATCAATGCCACGTAGAATTAAGGCGGTTCTGAAGGCGAAAGGGGGTCAAACAGAGTATTAGTATGGTGTACCTAATAATCCTTTAGGTGAGTGTATATTGTCATACTAGTTAACTAGTGTGGTCCCAACAGCGTAACTAGTTAACTAGTAAGGCTGATTTTGTTCTTACTAGTTAACTAGTAGAAGGAATTTTGTTTTACTAGTTCAGTGCAAAGCCGAACTAGTAAGGACTTTGACCGAACTAGTTCGAAATTTTCACTAGTTAACTAGTCGTGCGCAGTCGTCGACTAGTGCGCGTTTTTGTTGAACTAGTTCGGTCAAGTCGTTGACTAGTTCGAAAAATTTCGAAGTAGTTCGGTCAAAGTCCTTACTAGTTCAGCTTTGCACTGAACTAGTAAGACAAAATTCCTTCTACTAGTTAACTAGTAAGAACAAAATCAACATTACTAGTTAACTAGTTACGCTTTTGGGACCACACTAGTTAACTAGTCCGATAATTTGTGTTGAACTAGTTTACTAGGAAGGTCAAAAGTGCCTCCACTAGTTAACTAGTGGACATTTTAGCTCTTACTAGTTAACTAGTAAGAACAAAAGTGCGTCAACTAGTTAACTAGTGAACATTTTAGCTCGTACTAGTGCATCAACTAGTTAGCTAGTAGACATTTTGGCCTTCACTAGTTAACTACTAAAACATTTTAAGCCCGACTAGTTAACTGGTAAGGTCTAAATCAAATTATACTAGTTAACTAGTAGACATTTTTGCATTGACTAGGCAACAAGAAGCCACTAGTGGTACTAGTTGCAGTTTCTCAGGTCAACATGTTAACTAGTGCGCAAAATGCAAATGAATTGGGCCGGGTTATGACAAAATCCCGAGTCCTGGTTGGTTGGATTTTTAAATTTTGAACTGGAGAGCCAATAGGCAGCCTCAAAGTCTTTTTCCCTCCCCTTATTAGCATTTTGCTCAACTAGTTAACTTGTGGGCAATTTGGCTTCCACTAGTTCTACTAGTGAGCACTTTTACACCAACTAGTTAACTAGTTCGGTCAGAATAGGCTTTTACTTGTTAACTATTGGGTGTTGTAGCTCTTACTAGTTAACTAGTAAAACATTTTAAGCCTTACTAGTTAACTAGTAAGGTCCAAAATTTGTCAACTAGTTAACTAGTGGACATTTTAGTGCTTACTAGTTAACTAGTAAGAACAAAAGTGCAGTGTAGTGGACATTTTAGCTCGTACTAGTTAACTAGTATGACAATTTTTGCCTTACTAGTTAACTAGTAAGTTCCAACACGTGTCAACTAGTTATCTAGTGGACATTTTTGGCTTTAATAGTTAACTAGTGAGAGCCAAAATGCTCACTAGTTAACTAGTGCAGAAAATTGCTGTCCACTAGTTAACTAGTAAGCCGAATTTATGTTTGACTAGTTAACATGTTAAAGGTTTTGCTGCTCACTAGTTAAGTTTGTGCTTTACTAGTTCGGTCCTGATGGCCACTAGTTCGTCAAAAAGCCAACCAGTTGAGACTTTAGGTCTACTAGTTCGCCATTTTGTCGAACTAGTTTGAACAAAAGTCTTACTAGTAAGATGAAATAAATGCGTACTAGTAGGATATCGAATAAATGCTCAAAGGGCTTTCCATATTTACTTGTCATGAGCTCAATAGTTAGGCGGATACATATTTTTGATGCTCAACTTGATATATGCCTTCTGTACTTCTAGTGATTGTAAGCAGCTTGCCCAGGCTGTAGCTGAGCCTTATGGGAATTGCAGTTTTTCTGACTTTATGAGCTGTGGACAGCTTCAAATGTGCAGGAGATTGTACAGAGAGATCATTAGATTTGGCAACATCAACATCAGAGTCAAGTGTTTTTTGCTCCCTCTGTCTGCCTCTCTCACACACTCTCCTAAACATGTGGTTTGAGTTTAGTGGCGTCTCAAGCTCTCAAATACACACACAGGCCACCCTGATACCAATAATGTGCCAAAAGTCTGTGTGTGTGGGGGGGGTGCACATTTAAAAATGTGTGACACTTATGCTGCATTTTGGTTTTATCTGATGAACTCTATAGTGAGTGTGTGTGTGTGTGTGTGTGTGTGTGTGTGTGTGTGTGTGTGTGTGTGTGTGTGTGTGTGTGTGTGTGTGTGTGTGTGTGTGTGTGTGTGTGTGTGTGTGTGTGTGTGTGTGTGTGTGTGTTCGTGTTCTTGGAATCTAATTATATTTTTTATTATCTGATTCATAGAAGGGATTATATTTCATTATTGAATTTTATTATCTGTATATAAAATATGACACACACTCACTCTCCCTATATTCACACTATATTTCTTTCTCACACACACGCTTCTGGGAGATGGATTGATGGAGTGTATTACTTTACTTACTTCTATTATGCCATTCCTAAAAAATGTGGAAATTATTTAGTACTCATATCGCCCAAGTTATGTCAGTGGAATCATGAAGTCATACCTCATTCCAAGTGGAAATAAGTCCTAGAAATAGAAAGAGAGAGAGAGAGAGAGAGAGAGAGAGAGGGGGAAACAAAATAAATCACTTTCTGTAAGAGCTTCTCAAATGTTTTATGGCTTATCTAAATTATTTAAATTATTTAAGAGAGATATTAAGATATACGTGTGTAGACATGTGTTTTTTATCCCCTGCAGTCCTCCAGTTTTTCAGAAGTTATCACATCAGTAATACCAACTGAGTATGTGTGTGCATGCTAGAAGACTAGGCTTGATGCCACGATTTTGGATTCAGTATAATACAGTCCCTGGTACCTCAATAATGATACTAAATGAATACCTCTGTATAAAAAGATATATTATTATTATTTCATACTTTACAATACATTTACATTTATTCATTTAGCTGACGATTTTATCCAAAGCGAATTACAATTGCTATATATGTCAGAGGTCGCATGCCTCTGGAGCAACTAGGGGTTAAGTGTCTTGCTCAGGGACACATTGGTTTCGAACCCGGGTCTCTCACACTAAAGCCATGTGTCTTATCCATTGCGCCATCACCACCACACTATAACTATATTTATTATTATTGTTGTTCATACATTAATTATCTGCTAAACTCTGCTTTTACATTTCATGTCACACTGTCCAAACTAGCAAATTTTGCCTGAATAGCACAATAACATTTAGAATGTTTGGTTCTGAGATACTTTTTTGTAACACAAATTGTGCAGCCTTAGCTGCTTGCTCGGTAGTCTTCGGCAACTCAGAAGGTCTAATAGTCTAATAAGGTTTATTTCTTCCAACTTTCTACACCATCATACTCTCATCTGCTCTTAATCTGACAGGAGGGAGTGGGATGGAGACTCATCCAGTTCTCATTTGCAAAAGAGCACTGACACACATGCACCACTCCCATAAACAAGCATGAAAGAATCCAATAAAACAGGCATCTGTCACCCAGACATGCACAAACAGCTTCAACTTATACTCAGGAGTAGTTTTAAAAGTACTGAATACTTGATTCTTGAATTCTGCTTAATCAATTGCGGTATTCTGCAGTGAAATGTTTGTGAATAATGACCATTAAAATGTTTATAATTGACCGTTGTCCATAAATGTTCTAGTTTAAGGGATATCTTATCATTCCAGGTTCTCTTTCTTTTCACAGAATTTCAACTCAAAGCAATAGGCTATTATATGTTCTTTACAGTAGCTGTGAGTGGGATACAGAAAAACTAAACCCTTTCGTAGTGATGATGTTATAAGTTGTTATTTGGAACTGTAATTTAAATGTTATTTATTACTTGGTGGTACTAAATCTGGCAAGCACTGTAATATACTATGTGGTTTAAAATTTACATAGATTTCTGTACAGACATACAAATTACTTAATGGACAAGACCAGACTAGTTTGTGACAGGACCCTGATTTGACACTGGACATCAAGAGGAAACGTAACACAATACTAAAATTGTTTACTGTAGCATATTTTCTTTAGTCATACATAGATAAGAACCTAATTTTTTCATAATAATAAATTGTATGAGAAGGGTTTTTCCTTATTTTAAAAGATTCCTATTTGCAATATGCCCATTTATTTTGCTTTCCTCCCAATATGGTATGGCAGTTATATTTAAATGCATTCAGCATTGTGTGTCTACAACTTTACACTGCATTGATCAATGCAAATGGAGACTTATGTGGGTCTACGAAATAATGTTTTTTTTTATATATATATATATATATCACATGAATTGTAATATTTTTGCTGCCTTAAGGATGTGGCCACATTAGCAAAAATTTTGCTTTATCAATAGTGTAGCATAGCGATGTACAGGTCCTTCTAAAAAAATTAGCATATTGTGATAAAGTTCATTATTTTCCATAATGTAATGATAAAAATTAAACTTTCATATATTTTAGATTCATTGCACACCAACTGAAATATTTCAGGTATTTTATTGTTTTAATACAGATGATTTTGGCATACAGCTCCTGAAAACCCAAAATTCCTATCTCAAAAAATTTGCATATTTCATCCGACCAATAAAAGAAGTGTTTTTAATACAAAAAAAGTCAACCTTCAAATAATTATGTTCAGTTATGCACTCAATACTTGGTCGGGAATCCTTTTGCAGAAATGACTGCTTCAATGCGGCGTGCAGTGGAGGCAATCAGCCTGTGGCACTGCTGAGGTGTTATGGAGGCCCAGGATGCTTCGATAGCGGCCTTAAGCTCATCCAGAGTGTTGGGTCTTGCGTCTCTCAACTTTCTCTTCACAATATCCCACAGATTCTCTATGGGTTTCAGGTCAGGAGAGTTGGCAGGCCAATTGACCACAGTAATACCATGGTCAGTAAACCATTTACCAGTGGTTTTGGCACTGTGAGCAGGTGCCAGGTCGTGCTGAAAAATGAAATCAGATGGAAGCATGAAGTGCTCCAAAATCTCCTGATAGCTAGCTGCATTGACCCTGCCCTTGATAAAACACAGTGGACCAACACCAGCAGCTGACATGGCACCCCAGACCATCACTGACTGTGGGTACTTGACACTGGACTTCAGGCATTTTGGCATTTCCTTCTCCCCATTCTTCCTCCAGACTCTGGCACCTTGATTTCCGAATGACATGCAAAATTTGCTTTCATCCGAAAAAAGTACTTTGGACCACTGAGCAACAGTCCAGTGCTGCTTCTCTGTAGCCCAGGTCAGGCGCTTCTGCCGCTGTTCCTGGTTCAAAAGTGGCTTGACCTGGGGAATGCGGCACCTGTAGCCCATTTCCTGCACACGCCTGTGAACGGTGGCTCTGGATGTTTCTACTCCAGACTCAGTCCACTGCTTCCGCAGGTCCCCCAAGGTCTGGAATCGGTCCTTATCCACAATCTTCCTCAGGGCCCGGTCAACTCTTCTCGTTGTGCAGCATTTTTTGCCACACTTTTTCCTTCCCACAGACTTCCCACTGAGGTGCCCAGCACTCTGGGAACAGCCTATTTGTTCAGAAATTTCTTTCTGTGTCTTACCCTCTTGCTTGAGGGTGTCAATGATGGCCTTCTGGACAGCAGTCAGGTCGGCAGTCTTACCCATGATTGCGGTTTTGAGTAATGAAACAGGCTGGGAGTTTTTAAAAGCCTCAGCAATCTTTTGCAGGTGTTTAGAGTTAATTAGTTGATTCAGATGATTAGGTTAATAGCTCGTTTAGAGACCCTTATCATGATATGCTAATTTTTTGAGATAGGAATTTTGGGTTTTCATGAGCTGTATGCCAAAATCATCAGTATTAAAACAATAAAAGACCTGAAATATTTCAGTTGGTGTGCAATGAATCTAAAATATATGAAAGTTTAATTTTTATCATTACATTATGGAAAATAGTTAACTTTATCACAATATGCTAATTTTTTTAGAAGGACCTGTATAAATCACTGCAGCTCACACAGAAGTTACTTTCAAACTAAGCAGCGGTCTGTTGTTCAATGCGGAGATTTTGCTTGACCAGCTTGAACCCAATGTGAAATCTGCATGGGGAAACCTTTCGCCCAAATGTGGAATTCTTGATTGAAAGTAGCCTATTTCTATTGAAGAGACAGGATTTCACTGAACAACGGTAATTGTGACTGCGCTTTTACTCTTCCTGTGTACATTAGAACATAAGACAGCTACTCTGATAGAACATTAAATTTTTTAGCATTTACTTTTTGTAATTCCTTTACTTTGTCATAGTAGAGTTATCTTAACAGCACTGCAGGAAATTACATGGTAACATCTTGTTCAAAAGTATGTATAGAGTCCCTTTTCATTAAATAACATTTTCATGTATCCTCCTGCATGAATTCTAGCAGATAACTGTTATTTTTAAAAAAGCCCCTGCTGTATTTGAACAGTTTAGAGTGAAATGTGATAAGTTTAGCCTGTTCTGAAAGTTGTTTATGGTCTCATCTATCCAGAATTTGTCTAAAATATTCAACATGCCACGACTAAAACATGTAATCCATTCCAATCCAAACTCGATCATTCAGGCTTTTGTCATTTCTTTCATGTTTTGGAATGTTTAACCAAGAAAAACAGCAATTTATTTAGGAATTCTTTGAGCCTGACAATATCTTTAATGTTTACATTTGGAGAGAATTACAGTGCCTCATTTAACTTGTTCTTTTTTCTGTCTTTTTTTAACAATCTCTAGGACACATTTCTCTTACCAATTTTCACCTTGGCACGTCAGTTAATTTCACATTAAAAAGGCACTAAAATGTCAGAGCCATACTCTATGTAGCCTATGGGTACATGGTTTTAGTGTGATATTGTGGTTGTGTCTATGTTCCTGTGTCTGCTTGCAGTTTAGTTTCTGTTTCTATAGTTACTAAATTCTCCTTGTTTGTTACCTTGGTTACTTATTAATCCCACCTGTATCTAGTTTAGTTCTGTGTGTCTAATCACTCCCTGTTTTGTTTATTCCTTTGCCGGCTCTCGTTGCGTTAGTGTTGTCAAAAATATCGATATTTCGATATCGATACTGAAATATCTGAAACGGTTCCAATGCTCCTTTTCTGCAGTATCAATACACCGATACCAGCTGCGCGTTCTAACTCTCTCTTCTTTCTGACAGTGCATGGACACAAACCCGCCTTCTCTCACTCATAGTGCTTGTATTGCGCATAATTTTAGTCATTCCCACAGATTTCCTGCTCACACCAAAAGCTGATCTATATAAGTGGCACTTTCATAAAGCCACCTCTCAAACAGCTCACGAGTACCAAATTTACTTTTTTGTGTCTTATAAACTTTCAAATACATACAAAGTTATGTCAAAATACCTGTCTTGCTGCGTATTCAAGTATATTCAATCAGTTTTGGAACGTAAATAGTTGAGAGAGAACTCATGTTGTGTAACAGTTGGACCTGTGCATAAGCTCTTAAAGGGACAGAAGCCTAATAAACCTGCTTCTGTCTGTCATGTTAATCGAAGAACAAAAGACAGAGAAAATCACTCGCTGCTCTTGACTGAATAACTTTTGTAACTTTAATTGTAAGGATCTGTATTTATTTTTTACAATGAAGACTAGGCCTACCCAGTGTTATTTTACCTTTGATTAGTCTACTTTCATTTCTGTAGTATTTCTTACCTGAGTACTACTATTAGACCCACCTAAAAAACGTAAAGCCATGTTTATTTAATTTGTCTGTTTATTCTATTGTATTTATTTGTGCTATCATGTGCAATTATTATTATTTTTTTATTTAATTTTTTTACTGTTTACGTGTATTTTTTTATTTTTGTAAATTTAGTTAAATGATTCAAATAAAGCCTCCATGTACTGTGTGTAAGCAGTTGTAACAAAATTACTCAAATTATCCAAAAAATTATGAGATAATGACAAATTATCTGTATGGATAATGGTGTTATATATGGCAGTTTTCCCAGTAGTATCGAAAAAGGTATCGAATATCAATATTTTTCAAGGTATTACATCTAAGTTAGAAATTCCGGTACACTACGTTGCGTAGTTAATGTGGTATGTGTTACTTTCCTTGCGAGCATTCTCCATTATTATAATTAAAAATATCTCTTAGGACTTCCTGCGACATGCATATTATTAATGCCATGATCAATATGACATTCTACATAGACTTTGTTCACATTGTGAAGAGTTTTGAAATGTGACCTAAGTATTGGTTCCTAGGATATTATGGTAAGGATGTTGCCACAACCTTTTTTATACTTTAATAAATTAACACAACCAGGCAAATCTCATCAGGATTCTTATTATTGGACTGGCCTTAAAACTTTCCTTCCATTTCCTGGAAGTAAAGATCCTGTACGATCCTGTATTTTATTGTACCATCTGCAATGATATATTGCAGTACTTATCAGAGAATATGAATACCATGCACTTATTTCCTGTCTGAACTGTATGGAAAGGAAAATTAATTCGATTACATACCAATTTCTCAGTAAATTACATACATTAATTTGATGCTTAGATGCAAGATTTAAGTGTGTTTATGAAAGAAAGAGAAATAAAAAGTGTTGCAGTCCAACCATGCCAAGCCACACTTTGTTGCCGCAGGGCTAGATTCAGGCCTTGTGGTTGGTGTGTGTGTGTGTGTGTGTGTGTGTGTGTGTGTGTGTGTGTGTGTGTGTGTGTGTGTGTGTGTGTGTGTGTGTGTGTGTGTGTGTGTGTGTGTGTGTGTGTGTGTGTGTGTGTGTGTGTGTGTGTGTGTGTGTGTGTGTGTGCGCGCGCGCGCTTGCGTGCTTGGGGTGTGTTGTGCTTGGCATTCTTTCTCTAAATGAAAAGGTATATTTGGTATGGAAGTAAAATAATACCAAATGTTTTTGAAACAAAAAGGTTTGCATTTTTATGGGCTGAAATTTAGCATGGTTGAATATTTAAGCTGTGAATATTTAAATTCAAAACATTTCAAACACATTTTCATTAGTAAAATTTCAATAATCCATATATACCTTTCATATTCCACTTCCAAAATATTCAAACTGATTAAAAATACAACCTATAATATTCAACAGGCGGTAAATTTTATTTCGCTTTGCAAATTCGCTTCCACAATTTCAGTGGTTCAAATTCGACAGTAAATTCAACGTTGACGTCCAGGAACTGCAGGAAATGCAGTCACCAGCAGGGGGTGCAAGCGCATGTTGTTGACGAAGCATGAGCAACAGTTAGAGCAAGCCATTCATTCATAAAAACTAATTTACAACAATTGAGCATGCATTAAGTTTTTTGTGATGATTATCTGGGTCAGTATATATGCGGAAAAGATGATAAAGGCACAAAAGCTGTTTTTATGTTTCATTCATTAACTTCATTGTTACTTTCCCTGTGTAGCTTTAGGCTACATGTTATCAACTTTTTCTACCATGAACGGATTATAATGGGTTTCCCTCAATACCTCATCATACTCAAGGATTCCCCTTCCATCAGGACAAAACGCTTAACGTAGCTTAATGGACTAATACAGTGATATAAAAGACCAAACTCGCACCTTATTGGGGAAGTATGCCTACATACATGTTAATATTCCTACATGCATGATTAATCTGGGAAGGGTCATAGCACTTTCATATTGTTGTCCTATATTGTTAGTTTAACTGAAACTTAAGTCGCTTTGGATAAAAGCGTCTGCTAAATGACTAAATATAAAATTGGCTTGACATTCGCACATTTAGGGACCGTCTCTAAAGTAACATTGGTAGTCCTATAGGCCTAAACGTTTCTAACTTCAATAGCAAACTTCAATTTATTTGAATATATTGCGCATTATGCCTGACACCTACATGAACACTTTACAGTTGGTTTTATGACTGCAAGTCGTTCTCTTCAAATGCTATTGAAGTTAGAAACGTGTATACCAATGTAGTATGTAACTTTAGAGACGGTCCCTAAATGTGCGAATGTCCAATGGCAAGCCAACTTATGCCAGTAGCCCTATCACTGAGAAACACTCAGCTTTAAACTTTGTGGGTTAAGTTCATATTCTGAGTCCTTCTGCTTGCCTGCGAGTTTGGTCTTTGATATCACTGTATTAGTCCATTAAGCTACGTTATGCGTTTTATATGTCCAGCAGGGGAATCCTGACGTATTGAGGGAAACCCTAGCCTAAGTTACTGCATGCAGCACAATCGCTGTGTTTATATCTATGAATCGCTGCAATATAAGGTTGAGGCAACTAAACAACCAATAGATATGTCAAAGTCAAATGTAACATTGGATCTGTATACATCCGCCAGTCCCGGCGCCAGGACAAACGACTTGGGGGGGGGGGGGCTTTTACAATTCTTCGGGGGGTTTGCGCGCAGTGGGGGTTCTACCGTTTCTCTCGTGGCCCATATTGAAAACAAAGAGAATTATTTAGTGTTAAACTAGTTAACACTAGTCTGCGGGGCTGCAGCTGGATGCTATTGGAGCGCTACGGCTGCGGAGCTCATCGCGTCCACTCTAGTCAATGCTTGTGTTTACACCAACCGCGATGCGGCGTTTCAGAAGCATCCCAGAAGTGGCTCTCGGCACTGCTTCACTAAAGATAGGTGCTAAGTCTATTTTCAACGGACGCCGCGTCCAAGCCGCACCGTAAATACAAAATAAAAGTAAAAAAACACTGTAAATTTTAAAATAAACACCCTGTAAGGACTCCCAATTGTATTGCACACCAATATATCCTTGGTAGAAACCATAGACTGTAAGGTAGAAACCCAAAAATCAAGAAAAATCACATCGGACAGGCAAATCACATGGTCTCGCGCATCCAGTCGCGTTGCTTCTGAAATGCTCCTGGTGTGAGTTGGCACCGCGTGGAGGACGGAATAAAATCTTGTCGGAGTCGTAATGCACTGCAGACGTGTGCAGTGTACAAACGGGGTAAAGTCGAGAACAGTTCAGACGGTTCTCGTTTATAGTTATCTTATTCATAAGTGTTTAGAAAAACCCTGCACGAACGATCAGTCACATAATCATCATTCAGATCACCGCTAGGGGGGCTTGAGATCATCACAGGGGGGGCTAAGCCCCCCAAGCCCCCCCTTGACGCCGGGCCTGACATCCGCATCGGGGGAATAACATTATAATCTCGTTCACGGTAGAGGTGCATGTAGGCTACACAGGAAAAGTAATCGTGAAGACACTGAATTTCACATAAAACATAATAATCACAGATACACTTACATTGTTGTAAATTAGTTCCCTTTCGAGAGGTCTCTCCTATTGCGTAAGTAGCTTACGCTATGGGAAAACTCCTTTGCTTGAGAATATTGAAGTCTTTATGTAAAACGCATTGCAGCTGCACAGCTGACAGCAATGAACGAAGGAGCTCGGTCATTGGCTGTGCTGCGGCAACTTGCTCGAACCAATGACGGGGCGACTCTGAATGCGCGACCAATGAGCGCGCTTCGCGCCCGCGCGCGTCAGAGCCCGCCAAGATGGGCGTGGCCAAGCTATATATTGGGCGCCCCGTCATGAGAGTTCTTTAGATTTAATCTCCTTCAGCGAACACCTTCTTCGCTGGATCCTCCAGATTATTGAAAGCCTTCGCTGCCGTGGAAAACCATACCAGCGGGATTGCTACGAGGACGTCGGCACCTTCAGCCGCCTTCGAACACCATCCTGCTGAGCCATCCGGCGCGCCACACACGCAAGTATTTTACATCTGTTCGCCCCGCGACATTTGTAAAAGAGCTATTTTTCTGAGGCGTTGTTTCAAATGCCTTCCTGCGCGTCGTGCAGAGACCTTCTCCCGGACGGGGATCGTCACATCATCTGCGCTCGCTGCCTGGGCCGGGACCACGCAGAAGCTGCTTTGACCAAGGGCGGATGCCCGGAATGTGACGACCTGGGTCTCTCCACACTGCGGGCTCGCTTCGCCGCTTTCGCCGCGAGCGAGCCCATCGCCGCCACCCCTCTGTTTGAGCCGCGCTAAAAAAAAAAAAAAAAAAAAAAACGCCGCTCACAGAGGCTTCCTGAACCTGAGCTCAGTGACGTCACGCCAAGCCAGTCTCCGCGTGCTTCACCGCCGCTCTTGCCTTCCCCACCGCCGGTTCAGTTCACTCAGCCGGACCCACACCCCTCTAGCAGAGCGGTGGGCCTTGTGACTTTCGGCGCGTCCGAGGACGACGGGGGAGTGGATGACAGCCTGTCCATCGACGCTGCATCTGACGACTGGCCCGGGCTCCACTTTCGACCCCGCCACGTCGACGCTAGCTAGCACGAGTGCGGGCTCCACCATGGATACGGAGATTATCCGCATCCTCTCGAAGGCCGTGGAGGACCTCGGGCTCGATTGGTGTTCTCCGCCAAGTCATGGAAAGCCCCCCACTCTGCGCGCCTAAAGCCTTCTTTTTCTTCTTCGCTCTCCTCAGTGGACGGCGCGAAGGAAAGAGGCTACGGGGGAACGCCGCCCCTCGAAGCTCATCGCGCCCCTCGAAGCCCTGCCGCACTACCTCTGCTCTCGCCGGTCGCGCCTACGCCGCCGCCGGCCAAGCTGCATCAGCGCTTCACTCAATGGCGGTACTTCAAGTGTTCCAAGCCAAGCTTCTCTGCTCTATGGACGAGTCTGGCCCCGAACCCGAAGCCTTCAGGGACCTACGCAGCGCAACTGATATGGCTCTGCGAGCCACGAAGGCCACCGCCCAGTCTATTGGCCGTGCTATGGCTAATTTGACTGTTCTCGAGCGCCATCTGTGGCTGACTCTGACTGAGATGAAGGACGCGGGTAAGGCGCCATTTCTCGACGCGCCTATCTCCACCAGCGGGCTGTTTGGACCGGCGGTTAAAGGTTTCGCCGAACGCTTCACTGAGGCCCAGAACGCTTCACAAGCTATGCGTCATTTCCTGCCAAAGCGCTCCAGCTCATCGCAGAGCAGACAGAGACCGCCGCAGCGGGCTAGAACAGCTCCCACCGCCTCTCAGCCCGCGCCTCAGGCTGACGCTCGACGCCGCTCGCGCTCTCACAACCGCAAGCCGCCTTCTGAGCGACGGGGTCCTCGGCCCAAGATTGTGCTGAACCCTGAGCCTCGAAAGCCGTCCTAGCCACAGAAATGAGAAGAGAGAGTGCGTGTCTCGCAAAAGCCGGTCCACTCTCTCTGCAAAAGCTCAAACATTACCCAGTCCCCTTACAGGCGGCTGGATATGTCCATACAGCAGTCAATGGGCCAGTCACAGAGCTCGCTCACCTGCAAACAAACGCCGTTTTTACGGCGACGCACAGAAAACACAAAAAGAGTTTTTTTCTGCCTGCGTCACTAAGGGTTCACATGTCCACAAAGTGTGCATTCCCAGATACTGTCAAAACAGTGCCAAATTCATTCCCAGCTCAGGCTGCGCTTCCCATGAATGTAGATCACGTGCCTACGGTCATGTACGCACCACTACACACAAGCACTGTTCACACAGTTATAAATTCATCCCCAGTAAAAGCGGGAAACATTATAAAAGTGACGCGTGTGCCTACCACTGTTTATGCACCCCCACTTATAAACACTGTCCTTACAGTGTCAAACACAACCTCAGCTCAGGCTGCGAGTTTTACAAACACAGCGCGCGCTGTTGTAATCACACACGCGCCCATTCACTCAGCTGCTCAGCGCGCGCCCGCGCCTCTGAGAGCTACGAGCTCAGGCGATTCGCTGGCCGGGTCCCTACGTCACAGCGGCCCGCCCCTAGCCTGTATTCAGCCCATATCTGTACACGCAGCGGCATGGGAAAACATTCCAGATATGCCGAAATGGGTATTGAATATAGTAAAGCACGGATACTCGCTCCAGTTCGCTCGCAGACCACCACGTTTTACGACTGTGGTCGAGACGAAAGTGAGAAAGGAGTGTTCACATGTTCTACGCACCGAGGTGCGCAAACTAATAGAAAAGGGCGCTGTGGAAACTGTTTCCCCCTCTCTGAGCGGGACAGGTTTTTACAGCCGCTATTTTCTCGTCCCGAAAAAGGATGGCGGTCTCCGCCCCATCCTAGATCTCAGACACCTGAACAAAGCACTAATGATTCGCTCGTTCAGAATGTTAACAACCAAGCATATCCTCGCGCAAGTACGCCCAGGAGATTGGTTTCTCTCAGTGGATCTGAAAGATGCTTACTTTCACATTCCAATAGCGCCTCATCACAGGCCATTTCTGAGATTCGCTTTCGAGGGACAGTCATACCAGTACACAGTACTTCCGTTCGGCCTGTCCCTGGCTCCCCGTACATTCACGAAATATGGATGCAGCACTTTCCCCCCTAAGACGAAGGGGGGTGCGAATACTGAATTATCTCGACGATTGGCTGGTTCTAGCACAATCAGAGAGTCAGTTAATAACACACAGATCTTGGATTATCAGCCATTTAGAATGTCTGGGTCTAAGAATCAATTTTGCAAAAAGCATACTATCTCCCAGCCAGAGGATTTCTTTCCTGGGAATAGTTCTAGACTCGATGCAAATGACACCGCGTCTCTCATCAGAGCGCGCGCTCACCATCCGGCGCCTTGCAACATCATTCAGGGCGGGCGCGCGCGCCCCCGTCAAACGGTTTCAGAGGATGCTCGGTCTCATGGCCTCAGCATCGGCCGTACTCCAGCTAGGATTGTTGCATATGCGCCCTCTCCAACGCTGGCTCAAGAGCCGCGTCCCTACTCACGCGTGGCGTTCGGGCCACTTTTTAATCAGAGCGAACCACGGCTGTATAAAAGCCCTGACGCACTGGAAAGCCGCCGACTGGTACCAGTCAGGCGTGAGTCTGGGTGTGAACACAAGGAGAAAGATGATAACGACAGATGCCTCCAAAATAGGTTGGGGGGCCCTTTACGAGGGCAGGCCTGTCTCCGGCTTTTGGTCAAACCCGGAGAAGCGCCTACACATAAACTGTCTGGAAATGAAAGCGGTCGCTTTGGCTCTCAGAGCCCTGTTCCCACATCTAAAAAACGAACACGTCCTGGTCCGAACGGACAACATGACGGTAGTGTCGTACATAAATCGCCTGGGTGGACTCAGGTCGAGCTCCATGCATTCAATGGCCAGGAGACTCATTTTATGGTCCCAGCACAACTTGCGCTCGCTGAGAGCAGCGCATGTGCCAGGCGCCCTGAACCAGGGGGCAGACATGCTATCCAGAGACAAGATTCTCCCAGGAGAATGGGCTCTCAACCCGCTGACGATTCAGTGGTTATGGGAAACCTTTGGCATAGCGGAGATCGACCTCTTCGCCGCGAAGGAGAACGCGCACTGCTCTCTTTTCTTCACGAAAAGCACGGACGCGCTCGCCCAGAGCTGGCCGAGCCGCCCCTTATATGCCTTTCCCCCGATCGCGATGCTGCCACAGGTCATCGGTCGGGTCAGAGAGGAGAAAAACGCAGTGCTGCTGATAGCCCCACTCTGGAAAAACCAAACATGGTTTCCAGAATGGAACGTCCATTGGGAAGAAACGACCTAATTATTCGTTTCCTAAAGGGCGCTAGGAGGATGAACCCTTCACGCCCCCCCTCAGTGCCGATCTGGGACCTAGCTACTGTCCTAGACGCTCTTAAAGGGTCCCCGTTCGAACCACTCCGAACCGTGCACCTTAAACAGCTCTCGCTCAAGACTGCGCTCTTGCTGGCACTCGCCTCGGTCAAGAGAGTGGGCGACCTGCACGCGCTTTCGACAAGCGCTGACTGCCTAGAATTCGGTCCTAACGACTGCAGGGTCGTCCTTAGGCCGAAACATGGGTATATTCCTAAAGTGCTCACCACTCCCTTCAGAGCACAGGTTATCTCCCTAACTGCGCTTTCGTCTCCAGCAGACGAACACGACGCTAATCTACTCTGCCCCGTTAGGGCTCTCAGAGTGTATTTGGAGCGTTCTGCCCTATTCAGACAGACAGAACAACTGTTTGTATGCTTTGGCGGCCGTACGAAAGGTTCCGCCGTTTCAAAGCAGAGAATCTCTCACTGGATAGTTGAAGCTATAGCGCTGGCTTACGAAGCTAAGGGACTTCAATGCCCCTGGGGAGTCAAAGCACACTCCACCAGGAGTGTGGCTTCTTCCTGGGCATGGTCGAGCGGGATACCGATCGAGGATATTTGTGCGGCGGCAGGCTGGGCCTCACCGTCCACATTTATCAGGTTCTACAACCTACAGGTCCCGACATTGCATTCCAATGTGCTATCAGCATGATGCTAGTTGAACTGCGAGTTCGCATCTAGATTATGTATGTGCTTGTGTCACACTGAGCGCCTTCTAGCCGCTCTGTATTTTTTCCCACATATAAAGCTCGCCTCTGCCGGCTAGTTGGATGATAACTTTGCTTTTCAGCTCAGGCACCTGCCTCTGGCTATCATAAGGCGAAGTTCAGCACGCACGCGTTTTGCATGGTGTTCCCATAGCGTAAGCTACTTACGCAATAGGAGAGACCTCTCGAAAGGGAACGACTCGGTTACTAACGTAACCTCGGTTCCCTGAGAGGAGGGAACGAGTATTGCGTAAGCTGCCGTGCTTGTGCTTGGTTAGTTCGCTTCAGTCGTTTTAACCTAAAGAACTCTCATGACGGGGCGCCCAATATATAGCTTGGCCACGCCCATCTTGGCGGGCTCTGACGCGCACGGGCGTGAAGCGCGCTCATTGGTCGCGCATTCAGAGTCGCCCCGTCATTGGTTCGAGCAAGTTGCCTTCGTTCATTGCTGTCAGCTGTGCAGCTGCAATGCGTTTTACATAAAGACTTCAATATTCTCGAGAAAAGGAGTTTTCCCATAGCGTAAGCTACTTACGCAATACTCGTTCCCTCCTCTCAGGGAACCGAGGTTACGTTAGTAACCGAGTCGTTTTTATGAATGAATGGCTTGCTCTAACTGTTGCTCTGGTCTTCGTCAACAACAGGCGCTTGCACCCCCTGCTGGTGAGGTCGACTAACAGCAGATGGAGATTATGCTCGGTAATCTACTGCTTTTCCTGCAGTTCCTGCAGTTCATGTGAACGTTGAATTTACTGTTGAATTTGAACCACTGAATTTGTGGAAGCGAATTTGCAAAGCGAAATAAAATGGACCGTAAACCGCCTGTTGAATATTATAGGTTGAATTTTTAATCAGTTTGAATATTTTGGAAGTGAAATATGAATGAATATGGATTATTGAAATTTTACTAATGAAAATGTGTTTGAAACAGGGGCGTAATTTACGGGTGGGAAGGGTGGGACTTGTCCCCACCATTTTTTGCTAGGGTCGATATTGTCCCCACCACTTTTGAAACATCTCGCGGCACGGATGTACCAATACAAATAAATAAAATATCTCCAGTTAACTTGCAGAGCATGCATTTCGTTTGTTTGTTAAATAAGAGGTGATCTAGCACGCTGAAATTTGTTTTTGAAATCAAAGTGCTCGTTGACTCTGCGATCAGTGGTGCAGATACAGTTCTCTCGTGACTCGCGCACACCGCACAGAGTCTTCACTCGGACGCGCGCTTTAATCCGTTTCAGAGACTCTCTATTCATTCCGATGAAATCACAAAATAAAATGCACTCAAATGTGTCCCTGCTTGATATACAACCACTGATAAACATAATAGGTTTTAATGAGGAAAAAAAACAAACAATACGAGTGCGGAATTAGAACCCAGAACCTCTGACACGCTTGGCAAAAGTTCTGCCACTGGACCATCAATGTACATATTGTAATCGGATCTATATAATTATTCGGTACTAACAACATATACTAACAACATATATTAGATCTCATTAAATGACCAATTAAACCCAATGTAGCCTACTATTTAAATCAACTGCTGAACATTGTAATGTAATTGTTCATAGGTACATCTGATTTATGATTTAGCATTGTATTAAGCAACCCCCCCCCCCCCCCCCAAACACACACACACACATACACACACACACACAACTGTCCCACCCACTTTTTAAAGTTTAAATGTTTTGAATTTAAATATTCACAGCTTAAATATTCAACCATGCTAAATTTCAGCCCATAAAAATGCAAGCCCTAAAAATACAATGCATTAAAATACAAGCAGGGTTAATGCAATGCATATTTTTTTCCAAGTAGTACAATTCAACAGGCTTTTTGTTTCAAAAACATTTGGCATTATTTTACCTCCATATATTTGCAATAACTGTTATCTGGCCCTCTTTTCTATGCAGCTAATTCAGTTCTAGCCTGTGTGTTTGTTAGCCTTTGTAATATAATAGGAACATACTGTATAGGATCTAAAGTTAAAAATGTGCAAAATGCGAGTAAAAATTGTCTTTGGGGGAGTAAATATAATAGATATCAATGGTGGCTGATGAAATTATAAGGAACTGCAATATTACTTTGTTTTTAAAGGATAGTTGTACCTAAAATTTCAATTATTTGGAACACACACAAAAAAAAAAAACATAAAAAAAGACATTTTGAAGAATGTTACAGATGTTTTCTTCAATGGGACTCAAATCAATAAAATTCTTACAAAGTAGCTTCACAGTAATAAACCGTAAAATAACAGAATCAATGATGCAAACTTCAAATATGAGACAAATTCAAATTCTGCAGTAAAGCAGCTCTAAAATGCAAGTGTCATTATTCAGCTCAAGTCAGTTACAGTATGTGTTGTTGATTCAGTTCAATTGATATTATTCAATATAAACAAATGAAGATCATACACTACCAGACTTTCAAATCCTTCCAAACACAACAAACTCAAGAAGAAACATGTGCCATGTTGCAAGGAGACGCATGACAAGTAAAAACAATATGTATTCTAAAATCGTCTAAAAATATCAAACATGTTTTATGTCTTCCAACTACATGAAATCATAGTCTGAAGCTAAAAAGCAGGTCTGCGGCCATAATACACATACAATCATTACATAATTTTCTGTGGAATCTGAAGTCTGTAAACTGGCTATGACTTTCACCAACTATTGTCAACTCCTCCACACTGCAAATCTGGGTAAAAGTAATGAAGTGTATTTCAGCCCTAAGATCAAAACTGTCTACTCAATAAAATAGTTTCATAGCACATTTTTTCAATTCACCCACCATTGGCAGGTGTGGCAAAGTGTTGATTTTGGACCCTGGGTGCAAATATACTGACTACACATAATGCGGTATTGATTTTAGCACTGACTTTGACCACAGTGGTGATAGGTTTCTTAAGAGCTGTTGAAAGTTCTGCACTATGCTATCTTTTTTAAGGACAGCACCCTAAGTTGATATTTTGGTTGATATAATGGTTCGAATGTGTTTTTTCATGGTTTTTATTTAGTTTGGCTGTTCATTTTTGGTTGTTCTTTGGTTTGTGAATGGTTAGTGTTTGGTTGTGTAATTGTTTGAGCATTTCCAGATCAGTTATCTTTCATGAGAGGCTCATTCAGTGAAACCATCTGTTGCCTGACAACCCACTGCTGCCAGTAGTCACTCTATGTGTGTGTGTGTGTGTGTGTGTGTGTGTGTGTGTGTGTGTGTGTGTGTGTGTGTGTGTGTGTGTGTGTGTGTGTGTGTGTGTGTGTGTGTGTGTGTGTGTGTGTGTGTGTGTGTGTGTGTGTGTGTGTCTGTGTCTGTGTTTGGCACAGCCTGAGCTCGGTGAGTGGTTCAGTGGGCCAGCACAGTGTGAGTCTGGCATGAGGCCTCAGTGAGAGTGTGGGGAAGTGATAGAGAAATGCCACACTGGCAGATAACGCTCTCACCGGCCATACGCCAGCCTTAATTTCTCTCTCTTTCTCCACAGGTTGACCATGTGTGTTTATGTGTATATTAACAGTAGGTGTATTCTGTGTGTGTAGGTTTGTTATACCACATGGTTTGAGTTCACACTAATATTTAGCATCCTGTATGATATTAATGACAATATGATACTATTTTGTCAGATTTTACCAAGATGGCCACAGCTGATTTGCCTTAAAACAATAGTTCACTCGTAAATGAAAAATCTATCATAATATACTTCACATTACACCTTATGTCATTCCAAACGTGTTTTACTTTCCTCCTTCAGCGAAACAAAGTCAGTCAATTGAAACTGAGGCATAGATATTTTCAAAAATGTTTTGACTGTTTTTGTCCATACTGTACAATGAAAGTCAGTGGGGTTCAAAACAACACTAGAATCCATTCACTTTCATTATATGAATAAAAAACATTTTTCAAAATACCTTCTTTTATGTTATGTTCTTTTATCTTGATATATCTTATTTAGATGAACTTGTTTTTTAAAAAGTTTTTTTTGATACTTATTTTTTTATTGAGATTAACTTTTATACCTGATGCTTGTGACTGAAACTAGTTATTTTAAATGAGTTTTGGTCATCCTGACTAAAATACATTGTAATATATCAGAAAGGTCACTGCCATTATCATTATTGTTATGGCTGTGAATTGTGAGTCTGTTCACTAGCTCGACAAGTATCTGGCATCATTGTTGCTCTCACTTTTTCCCTGCTTCTCCCTTCCGCATAGGAAATTAATCTTTTGGAATCACAGCGGTCTTATTTTCAGAGCAAACACCAGGAGTGTTTGAAGTAGAAAATCAGCAGTGTGTGTGCGCGCTTGTGTGTGGTAAAAGTCAGCTTTGAAGTGTCTACTTCCTCCTGCTGAAAAACGTCAGGTTTAATCAATATTTACGTGATTGCATACACACACATACACACTGGAGTAAGTAGTCAAGTTATACCGCTCTCAGGGATCAAAATGGACGTTTTATGATAGATAAAAAAAATCATTTTCTCAACCATTGAGACGTCTGTTTTAGACATTTTAACATTTAATGCGCTGGAAAAATGGAAAAGGTATAACAACTGTAACAATCATGTTTAACTTGTTAGACATATCTCATTTTAATGGCCGCATATTGCGACATTTATACCATACGTCCTGTTATGAATATGGACATGTGGTATTATTATTATTGAGTGTATAAACTCTCATGACACAATGAATCTCTGGGTACTGTATATCTGCATGAAGATGTCTGGAAAATGTGTGTATGTGAATGAGAGGAAGGAGCGAGTGTCTGAGCTCACTAATGAAGATGAATTGAGTCATTCACTGAATCGCTGGTCTCATTAACTCTGTCTGGTACCTTCTACAGAGAGGACAGGTGCTCTCTGCCATATACACCCACACACTGTTTTATGGGCCATTCCTGGCATACTATTAATTTTGAGCCTAATCGATTGGCATGTCATCTAGATTATATATTAAGGCTTGTGTTGCTAATTCTGGATTGTGTGGACGCTTGGTTGTTTTGAGAAATGTGTTGATCAGAAATGCATACAAGACATCATAACCTAATGCTAGTGATTCAGAGTCTTTCGTTTATAATAATGCTGCAAGATGTTTGTAAGATTGAGCAGAAGTTTTTAAACATTTAGTTCTGTGTTAAACCGGAGGTTTCAAATTACATGGGGCCAGGTCCCGTTCTCTATCAGGGGCAGTTGAACATTTACAATAAACACAAGGGTTTTTACAACCATGAATTCAAACTATATGCAGTTATGTTGGCACAGTTATTGATTTGTATACTTATACCTAGCATATGGAGTAATTATCCCTGAAACTCAAAATATTGAATGCTTTGAATAACAGTTCTTAAAGTTGTCTGTGCAAACTGGAGGGCTGGAGACTGGAGATTGCTGAAGACAAAAACTGAAAATAATCAAAGACAGGGCAGTAACTGGTAAGTGTCACAGGAAGGTTGTTGGGTAAGTAGCTAGGTATGGATCAACAGGTAAGTAAACAAATGCTCATGTCCAACGAGACCAGACAATGAGAGTATGCAAGTTGAGTGCTTATGTGTGTGTCTTGATGAGGTGATAATGAGGCCACATTTAGACATAGCCAGGTATTTAGAGAAATGAATACCCCCCCCCCCCTCCATTTTCAATAACAACATTGTGCACACAACATCGTTTTCAAAAAAGTTGTCATTTACATCAACCCGCAGTAAAACCCCGTTGAGCGCCATCATAACTGTGCCAAACTGGGCGCTCACATGACGTTAAGCATTTTCTGGCGCATAAAATGACGTTTGAGAACCTAAAACCCGTTTTTTCCCAGTTGACAAGGCAACACATAACCGGCTTTATCAGAAATCTCCACTTTGGCCGGAGTTTTTAGAAATAATCGTTTTCTGTGATAAAAACGGGGTTTTCGTGTAAATGAGAGGCCAAACCGCAGGGAAATATCTGCGTCTTCCCTTCGTGTAAACGGGGCATCAGTGGCAGGTATGGTGATGATTGACTGAGTGCTGGTGGGAGCCAGAGGGATGCTGGGAAATGTAGTTTCTCTGGTGACTGAGGATTGTTACTGGAGATTGTGACAATACTATTTAAATACCAATGTATTGGGGTCTACGTTTATTTTGATAATCATGACACAATACAACATCGCAACTACATGAATAGAGCTTTTACTGTTATAAGAATACAGATTTGTGAGCATTAGTGGAACGTGATTGATGCCAATCGTATAACAGCTGTGTCGTCATCAGAGCTTGTGCAGCCACTCTCGAGAAGCTGTGCTGGCTGAGCACATCTCAAATCGCTCTCGCGGTACTTTGATGCCATACATCACAGCAGTGTTTATTTTGACAGCAAATTTTAATTTAGTTTTAGTCATAGTCTTTTGACTAAGATGCCATTTAGTTTTAGTCATTTTAAACATCTGAATTGTTTTTGTTTAAGTCTATTTTTAGTCGACGAAATACAATAAGAATTTAGTCGACTAAATCTACAGTATTTTAGACATGTAGACATAATGTTGTGTGTATTTGTCTATTCAGACACAAAAGAGAGCTAAATTCAGTCCTCGTGTGCTATATAGCTTTATGTGTGCATGGCTGCACTCTTCGAGTGTGTGTGCACAGAAAACTGTACCGAATAGAGCACTCTTTTGAGACGTCACTCTTATTCAGATCTACCCTTGTGTCTGCTCTTCTCTTTCTCCTAGACGTTTACATTTTTTTATTTTTTATGAGAAATGCATCAAGAGCATGCCAACTCATGTCCCGCCGGGTAGATCAGCACGTTACAAATTAAAATGTCCGCATCTACCACAAATGCAGGACATCAGTTCTGACTGGATCTCTTCCCAAATCGTCCCCATTTTTTTGGCTAGTTTTTATTCGTTGACGAAAATGTCAATAGATTTTCGTCATAGTTTTTGTCATTCAAAACATCATTTTATTTAGTTATCGTGTTGTTTTCGTCTGTGAAAAAATGTCGAAATTAACACTGCATCACAGTGACGTGGTGTCGGACAAAATTTCGCCATGCACAGCTTCAAGTCCTAAGTCAAAAAATAAAAAGTTAAAAAGAAAAGGTAAGTAAATAATTACTGGATTTTTATTTTTGGATGAACTAACCATTTAACTTTTGTTGACAATTTAAACCTTTTTGTAAAGTGTTGCTAAATAATCCATTAACACTTGAGTGCCCGGATATGACCTGTGGGCCCAAATGTGAGACCTTTGCTATCAACATTGCTGGGGTTTTTTCACATGATATGCCACATCCACAATTTTAGTGAATAGCCATTATAAACAATCTGTTAAAGTTCAGATATGTGTGCTCATGCTCACATTTACACAATACTTTCAGTATTTAAACATTCAGTATGCATTGAAGCAGGTGTGTCTTTCATTGGAGTCATACAGTATATAATTCACTGGACAATGTCCAGCAAGCTGTTGAGTACATCAAGTGTAACACGCATACCTCAACTAACCATCTGTTACACATGCAGAAAACACACGCAGAGAGAAACAAACACACTCACATTCATGCCCCCATCTGCCATGCGGCTACACAGACATGCTTCACGCAGTCTTGTACAAGCATGTATACACACACACACACACACGCACACACTCACACACACACACACACAGTGGCATTCGGCTTGCCTCAGTTTCACTTGACAAATAGCGCAGATAAACCTAAGCCACTTCGGAGTGCCTTTCTTCCTCCCTTTTCTTCTTCTCTCGATGTTATTCTGTTGTTTCTTTTATGTACAGTAAAGGCGTGTGAATGGGAAGGGTGGAGGGAAAAAGCTGCCCATTCAAATGCAGGATTATTATTGGCTATTGCTCTGGGCCTCCCTGAACAATCAGCAATACCATTCATTCTTACTGCTCACAGACGGATCCACACGTATATGCGCGCATACACACACACATTCTCACACTCATATACACATGCAAGCAAAGACAAGTGGCCTTTACTTAAAACTCCTTTCTTTCTTTCTTTCTTTCTTTCTTTCTTTCTTTCTTTCCTTCCTTCCATGTTCGGTCTTTCTCCGTGATCCCTGCTTTTGGTTGTGTAATACTCCAGGGCAGCTTTCAATCGGCTGAATATAACAGTCCGGGGTGCCCACTTCACTTCTGCACTGTGTGTGTGTGTGTGTGTGTGTGTGGTGTGTGTGGGATAGTCTGTGTGTGGATGTGCTCTGATGGTAGAGAGGTACCAAGTAGGTCTTTCTGTTTATACACCCCACAGAGAAAGAGAGAGAGAGAGAGAGAGAGAGAGAGAGAGAGAGAGAGAGAGAGAGAGAGAGAGAGAGAGAGAGAGAGAGAGAGAGAATATAAGGAGAGAGGTGGTTGATTGTTTCTTTTGCAGACGGATTTGGAGTAGGAGTCTTATTGATTTTTCCCACACTCTTCTCTTTCTCCTTTTCCTTCTTTTTTTCTCACTCCTCTTTTCTTTCCACACACTCACACTGTCCTCCAACTTTTTCCTCTTCTTTTCTCCCCTTCTCTCCTTTTACCTTAATTAGTGAGAGCACCTGATCATCTGCCATTATGCCAATAAAACATTGTAATAAGTTAAAATGTTAGAAGATATCACTCTGTCTGCCATAATTTTGGCCAGTTAAGAGAATGTTTCATTAATTTTGTCAGGATCTAAACTCCGCCTCCCACTTTAAAATACTCATGTTGTCACGGAAACTCTAAATGAAACTTTCCAAAAACAGGATTTAGTGTAATTTCACGTTCTTAAAGGAATATTTCTGCTTCACTTCACATTAAGCTCAGTCAAAATAATTTCTAGCATAATGTTGATTACCAGAAAAATATTTTCGACTCATCTTAATAATAATAATAATAATAATAATTAATTAATATAATTAATTATTAATAATAATTTTCTTAATAAAAAAGTGAGGTTGGGTTGCAGTGAGGCCCTTACAATGGAAGTGAATGGGGCCAGTTTTTGAGAATTTGAATGCTGAAATATCAATATTATGATTTTATAAAAACACTAGTTTCTTAGTTAAAACATGTATGCATTTTTTGCTGTAAAACCATTTAATTCATAAAGGTTTTGTCATGGTGACAAAGTTGTAAAATTAAAGAATTTCTAGAAGTTAGGTTAGGGATACAAACAAATAGCTGGATTCAAACAGGACTTAGGAATGCAAACAAATAACATATCCATAAGGTAAAATTTACAGACCGAGAGCTGAAGAGTAATATTCAGAGAAAAAAAATGTTTTTAAGAGGTTTTTGAAAGCAAGAAGGGAGGGTAGTGACGGATGTTTTGGGGAAAAGCATTCCACAACCTGAGAGCCGCAACACTTAAAGACCTTAGGAGTAATTTAGGAGTGAATAACAATCCTAGAAGATCCTTAGGAACGAGCAGGAGCATAAGGTTCAAGTAAGTCAGATAAATATGAAGTACCTTGAAGTGTATACTCAAGGAAACCAGTGAAGGTGATGGAGGATTGGAGTTATGTGCTCATTCTATTTTTTTTTTTTTTTTTTTTTTTTTTGAAAGTGATCAAGGGGGCTGCAGAATTTTGAACAGATTGTAATCATTTGATGTTTTAGCTGAAAGGCCATAAAGAAGTGAGTTACAGTAATCAAGGTGAGTGACAGTCATATATAAGTCATATACAGCATCCAGCTGACTAAGAGAGGAGCGAATACAAGAGATATTACGTAGTTGGAAAAAAGCTGTCTTTATCACGTTGCCAATGTGATCATTAAAGGGACATTGTGTAGAAATTACTCCCATCTAGCAGTGAAATTGTATTTTGCATTCAAACGAATTGTGCTCTCCAGTGCCTCGCTTTTTCAAATGCGTGTCGCATCTACGGTAGCTGTTATGTACTAAAAAGCTATGACAGGATGTCTTCTAAAAGCACTTCGTCAAGTTTTCCTTCGGGTGAACAGGTTTGTTATTTCAAACAAACTGCAACTTGACACAACGAACAAACAAATGTTACAGTATGAATTACTGACTGACTTGCCAGGGCAGTGACAAGCGCCTCTCACTGCTCTGCTCTGCTCCTCCGTGCTGCTTTCAGTTATGTGACGCTGGCTATGAACGAAAACGCGTTGTGGAAACGCGTTGGCCTAGTACTTTTTGACTCTCTCTGCTATATTTTCAAGATGGCGGAACTACATGGAAGCCTCCGTGGACCTACCCGTCACATGTATATAAAGATAATAAATTCTTCGTTTACGAGGGTAAATCAGATAATTGGCAGAGGTATTTGTACACCATTGAGGACATATTTATGAATACAAATATTGATTTTAGATAATAAAATACCTAAAAAAACTACACATTGTCCCTTTAAATGAAAGAGTGGAATTGAGAAGAACACCTATTTTGAACAGTCATAGAGTTGCATTATAAAGTCACCATCCAAATCTACCAGTTGACCAGAGAGTTTAGACACAACAGATTTAGAGCCAGTCAGTATTACTGTAACTCCATTTTAACATTTGATGCATGTTGTTAATGTAGGCTGAGGTGGGAGGTGTGCTAAAATAAATATGTATGTCATCAGCATAACAGTTGTAATTGAACCTGTCCAATTGGTAACATGTAAATTGTGAAAAGAAGGCCCAAGACAGAACCTTGAGGTACACCACAACTGATAGATTTAGTAGAAGATGTGTGCTTCTGGAATACAACAAACTGTTACTTCCCTATCAAATAAGAGGAGAACCAGTCAAAGGCTGTACCAGTAATTCCAATTGCTGAAAGCCGTGGCAGAAGTATTACATGACTAACAGTATCAAAAGCTGAGCTGAAGTCTTAACAGAAGGAGAGTGCTAAGATCGCCAGAATCAGAAGCTAGGAGTTTAACCTTATCTAATCATTAAGAACCTTAACCGGTGCTGTGTCAGTACTATGGGGAGGACAAAAGCTAGACTGGAAATGCTCATGGAAATTATGTGCTGTTAAATGGGCCTGTAGCTAGGAGGCAACAACTTTTTCAAACATCTTAGAATAGAGGTTTGAAATATGCCTGTAGCTACTTTGAGGGGTACTTAGGGGGGGCCACAGCAATCTTAAGCTTAGATGGAACAGTTCCAGAAGACATTGACATATTAATAAAATGGGTGATGGATAGTGACAAAGCGGTCACTAAATTTTTCACTAAAGAGGTAGGTGCAGGACCAAGAAATCTAGTAGGGGAATTACTGTATACCGCAGTAAATAATGTTGTAGGCCTGTTTTGGACTTTGGAAATGAATGTAGAAAAATAAGATGATCGAGCAGCATTAGGAGCTTCCCTATACTGCTGAATGTGTTCAGTATATGCCAACGAGTGAACAGTAAGGCCAATTTTCTTACAAAGCCTTTCTAGATGCCGACCCTTGGTTTTTATTGCCCTAAGCTCAGTAGTGAACCAAGGAAAAGTGCGAGAGGATGGAACATATGTAGATTTTAAGGAAGCATATTTATTCAAAATTGTAGAAATACTTTCATAATAGACTTTAAGAATGCCTTCTGCACTGGAAAGACTGAAACAGGCAGAAAGGGGGAAACTTTGATGACAGAGGATCAACCAACTTCCAATCATGATAATAAATCAAGGATTTCACATCAGACTTTGGAAAGTAAAAATTAAAAGAAAAGTCAAATGTTTATGGTCAAAGATGCCTATGCCAAGTCTTTTAAAGAAGCAATGTCGATACCAGTAGAGACTCACTCACCGACATTGTCAAGAGGTACAGGTTCACCAATAGATCTGGGCAGAGGGCTCGCAGGGGTGTGATGCAGATTAACGTCCAAGTCTAAATAAAAAAAGTAAAAAAATTGTGGTTATAAATCCAAACAGGAGATCGATAAGTCAGGATGGAAATGCTGGTAATGTTTTGCTGCTAATGATAATGACAAAAGTGACGTGATGGACAACAGTCATGTTAAATCCACACAAAAAGCTAGAAAAATGCGACACCAGCTTGAGTGGGCATACTATGAAGCTCCAGCAAAAATGTGATGAAAAAAATTGGTAATCTGCTATCAAATCAATAACTGGGGACTTAACAACAAAATAAACAACTTCACAATAAATACTACAAAAACAAAATGGAAAAAGAAAAAGAAAAGTAGATGAAGAAAAGTGGCTGCCAATTTGCACACTGTGTACTCTCAACAAAAATGGAAGCTTAGATTTTTGCTTTTTTTAAAAGAAGAGGAGGGACACGCATTTCTATCAGGACCACTATCGTCAAATATGATTGACAATTAGCATACACTTAGGATTGGCGGTATGGTTCTGTTCTGAGCAAGAACTCCCTGCGCATCCATGCAGCCTAGCATGGATAAGAGCAGGGAGAACAGCAATAACGCCCCATAGGGTAAACAGAACAAAACCAACATGAATGTATAGATACCATTAATTCAAGATTTTGAAGTACAACATATTTCAACAATTTATTCTGATTCAAAAAGCAATCAGAATGCCAAATACTGACTGCACGAGAGGAGGAGCTGGGGATGGAGGAGGGTAATTAGCTCCTGAGAACGTGCAACACAATCTCATGAAAGTGCGTATCTATACCACAAATTATACCACATATGCTACGCACTGTAAACCCCTTGGGTAGGATTAGGGGTGGGGAGTGCCTTGATAGCTGTTGATAATACTGATGGAGCTTATACATGTATACAGTGATAGGTGTCGTAGTCCTATAGGTAGACGTGGATCAGCTGAGGGTCAGCTGATGCGAGTTGACTAACGTGACCTGCCAGAACTGACGCTACGCTTAATTATTTTTTAAGAAAAGAGGGGAAATTTATTTTTGCATTGAGCAGAATTGAGCTAGATGATAAAAACTAACATTGCAACATCAACAATGTTACTGAACTGAATTGAATCAACATTGAATTACTTAGAGAGATGAGAGATTACATTAGTGGTAAAGCATACCTGCAGTGTGTTTAGACAGATTATTCCATTCTGCATGTTTACTGGGGAGCTCATGATAGCACTTTAATCCTGCTGAGCCAAGGGCATAGGTTTGATTTTAATATCGTTAGGGACATAAAAGCAGCTTCAAAACTTACGTAAAACTGGTCAATCTCAAATAAATCAGGGACATTAGTTAGTGAAGTGACTGTTGCTCACCTATTGATGCCACTTCTAAGATCAGGTGGTGTTACTGTTGTTATTCTACCGGAATAAAGATTGTATCAACCTGATTGTATCACCTGTTTTTAACAGCTGAAACAGCTGAGATATTTAACTCTTTAGCATTGCCTGAACAAATGCACATACCTGACAGCTTTTGTCTGAAATGGATTTAAGTCTAATTCTTCTATTGTTGTTCATACTTTGGGGGAAATGAAATGTTTTGTTTAAGTGGAAAACATCTACATGCTATTCAAACAAACAAACCAGAAAGCAAACATGCCTCTTTGTTTTTTTGTTTAGTTTTTTTACTACACATATACCCCACAAAACAATTAACAGGAAAACACCTGCATTTGGAATGTGGAAAACTCTGTTCAGTCTACCTTTATTTTTTTTCTTTGCCATCTTTCTTGGTGTACTGCTGACATTATTTATAGACAATTGTTAAAGGAGATTGAAAATATCAGACATTCAGTAGGAAGGGGTTTCAGTATGCGGGTTTCATTTGTATTCATTTGTTTGGCGGCTGCATTTTTGACTGACTGTCAATTAAACCTTTTTTTTTTTTTAAATGGATGTTACTCAAATGGGGACTTGCATATTTTAAAACCCCACCTTGAAGGACATTTTCCTTGTTTTGATGCACAATCTCTGTGACAACTTATTCAGTTGTTTTTGGCTATTTCTAGGGCATGAGCCTAACCCGGAATAAATATAAATGGATCATTTCTGATACATTTTACAATGGCTCCTTCTATAAATTCAGAAAATTTCCAAAGATCAAATAAATTGCTAAAGGGTCAAGGACATGATGTTAGTTTTGTCTAGATCTATTAATTTGCATTACAAATGCAATGCATGCATACAATGACTTGAGAACACCCACCACAGTCATGAGCTGTGTCCCAATTCAGGGGCTGCATCCTTTGAAGGCCGCGTCCTTCGAAGTGCGTGGCCGACGAGGCCTTCG
Source organism: Gila orcuttii (assembly GCA_026230005.1). Lineage (NCBI taxonomy): Eukaryota > Metazoa > Chordata > Actinopteri > Cypriniformes > Leuciscidae > Gila > Gila orcuttii. Next base: position 48,180,827 of record JAPDVR010000002.1, on the reverse strand, counting down.
GAGGACACACCAAGACTTGTTTAAAGGGGAAAGTATAGCCGATAGCGTCATTGCGGAGCGACAAAGGCTGTCCCAATTCGAAGGCTCCTTCAAAATGCGGTCTGCAAATGCGGCCTTCTTTTCCCGTGAATGCAGGATAGAAGGATCCTTTGCAGCCTTGCCTACCCCAGAATTCATTGCGAGAAATTGCTAGATGACACTTTTAAATGTAAGTATTAGGTTTCAATTTAATCGAGTAATCAGATGTATCTAATGATAAACATGAAATAAAAATATACATTAAAGGTTCAAATGTTGACTTATATGTTAAGTTTTATATATAAAGTCCAGTACAAATGTTACTGCAGCTTGTCACAACGGCTGTCACAGTTCCTAGGTGACAAAAACAGACTGTCCCATTGAACAACTCCTGGGACACAGCTAGCAACAACTTGTTAATGTGACAATACATTTTGTTAGTTTCATTTTCCAAAAATCCAGTGGTGGAATGTAACGAAATACATTTAGTCTGTATTTAAGTACTTTAGATTGTTATTCAACTCCACTTCATCTCAGAAGCAAATATTGTACTTTTTATAAAAAACTGACTTTTTACACATGGAAATTAGATTTTGATATTACATATTGTTTAAAAAACAGAACAGTATATAATAGAAACACTTAAAATATGTCTTTTAGATCAGGGATAGGCAACGTTGGTCCTGGAGGGCGCTGTCCTGCAGAGTTAGCTCATAGGACAGTTTTGTATGGTAAAATATGTTATGGTTTTTATTTAGTATGTGAGTTAATTTCATTTATTCTTCCCTCTTTCTGAGAACATCTCTCTGACTGGCAGCCCACGCCTGAGTCAGCACTGCAAACCTGTTGGTGGACATTGGAAATATGCATTCATTCCTTACCAGGGTCTCTATTGTGCACCCCATCCCTGTCCATCAACACCACCAGGATCAACTGCTCTGCTCAATACAACTCTACAGAAAAATGTTTTCTTACAATCTGTTTTATGTATACTGTTAATTTAAACCTTTATTTTGTTTTTCTTATCTTAAACGTAATTTATCTTTTAAAAAGTACTGTAAGAAAAAAATTATAGAACAATTTATTTTGTATCATTTACAAATGAATTGACATGACAAAAATAAATGCACAGATTAATTTATTCATTACATTCACAAGTTATAATTTGCATTAGAAAAATAAACAATTCACAGAAGTTTTTTTTTTTTTTTTTTTTCATTTACAGATTATAACTTATGTAGCACCCTCTTCCCACTCAGAAATGACATAGGCTACCTGAGCTCTTAGGGCGGGTACTCGGGTTCGAACTTTGCAGTCTCTTAACTCCCTTTAGCACAATACACAATTTCCTCTGTTTAGCTATAACCATGTTTTTTATGTGAAGGTGAATTAACACAATAGAAATATTCAGTTTAATCTTCACCCAAACCAATTAGTAAACTTGATGAAATCACTTCAAGTAAACAATTAAATCAATAAACAGTATTTATTAAAACAAATATGAATTTAAATGAAAAATGGGAAAAAATGAATCTAGAAGGATCTCTGTGATTAATGTACTTTTAGAATTGTATGACAACCCACAGATGCATATGAATATAACAATTGAGTATAAGTGTAACACAGTTCGTTGTTATGGGAAGAAGGAGGCGGGAACCGGCGAACATTTAAAGACTTTAATAAATAAAATAAACGCATACAAAACAAAAATAAAGCCAGCAGTCCCTCATCGACGACTGCTGCCACATGAAACAAAACATCAAATAAAATCCCGGCCTGGCCTCTCTCGGTCTCCACTGTTGTCGCTCCTCCTTTTATGCTTCCACTCCTCCGTGAGAGATACGAGAGCGGTGTGTCGCGAAGGTGTCGCTCATCAGTAATCACGGCACACCCTAAGAACCAAGAGGGAACTGTTTCGTGCTATAACGGGGACGAGGCCCACTGCCTCCAGCGTGCCACTGGTGGGCCCTCCCCCGCCTGGAGGCGAAGATGACGACGGGTCCTGAAGCTCGTCATCCATCGTTATCGCGCTCACCTGTCCTCTTCGTGGACGCGAGCTTTTGCCCGCAATGCTCCTGACTGGCTTGTCAGGGGTTGAAAATTACCTGAACGACATTATCATCCACAAACTTGACATGTCTATGCATGATAAAGCACTTCAAGCGGTCTTGCAACGAATATAAAGACAAGCTCGCAGCTCAATAAAGACAAGTGTCGCTTCTGGCAAACCAGCCTGCTGTTCTTTGGTCATACTGTTTCAGCGGAGGGTCTTCTTCCTGTTGAATCACGCGTACAGGCGGTGCTCAATGCCCCTGCATCTTCTGAAGCATCTACTTTGCGCTCATTACTTGGATTTATGTCAAGGTACAGACGTTTATTCCTGATTTTGCCAAAGTTATAGCTCCAGTGCTCCTCTCCAGCCAGTGCTGCTGCCACATGGACCATGGCAGAAAGTGGCTGTAAATATACTCTGGCCATTTCACACTGCTGAATCCGACTGCAGGTTTGCTATAACAGTAACTGACTATTACAGTTAATGGCCTGAGGTATCCTTTATTCATGCTGTCACTTTGTATTCTGTGGTTTTGTTTCTGTCATCAGTTTTTAGCCACCATGGCAATCCATTGAGTAATCTATAGTTACTGATAACAGTGTTCGGTTAATGTCTGCTGTTTTCTGTTTTTCTGGAAAGAAGGAATATTCATCACCATTGTTCCTCTCTGTATACCCAGCAGCGATTGGTGCTGAGAGGTTCAACCGTGTACACAAACATACTGTCCAAATGGCCATCCAGCAACATCAGCCATGGAAACGTCTACGGTTACGTATGTAACCCTCGTTCCCTGAGTAGGGAACGGAGACGTTACGTCGGATGACGACGAATGGGGTTTCGCTTAGAAAGCCTATCAACTTCGAGTATTACAAAACGAGCCAATGGCAAAGAAATGCCATGGGTCTGCGGAATTTGCATGACGTAACTCCGCCCCACCTCGTGGGTATAAAAGGAGGAAGTCCGCAACAGCAGTTTATGTTTCTTCGCTGAGGAGCCAAGACTGAGCTCAGGCGATCCCCGCGGTACAGCGGAAAGTGGCAGGCAGACGTAACGTCTCCGTTCCCTACTCAGGGAACGAGGGTTACATACGTAACCGTAGACGTTCCCATTCGTTGTCACTCCGAGTTACGTCGGATGACGAATGGGGTTACCAGTCTAATCACGCCACCTTCTCAGCTGTCTTCCAGTGCCCTGCGTAAATCAAGATCCCTGTCATAGAATGGACGAAGGACTCCATTTAACACAGGAATACCAAGGTACACTGGGAAGCATATCCCAAGCTAGGATATGCAATTAATGCCAACCCAGAGGGGGGGGACTTAAAGAATACACATATGACCCGAAGGATGCATATGGGGAACACTGGGGTGTCCAGCCGCAGGTGGAATATTTCAACCCCAGGGGTGGCAAGGTGGCTTGCCAAGAGAAAGACATATGCTCAGAGAGGCTTACAGTGGAAATACACATGTGGGGGTCGCTCAGGGGAGGGACCATGCACACGGGAGGCACCTAGCCGACGCACAGGCAAGAGACACTGGCGCCGACGTCAGGAGTGCTGGAGGAGCTCAGGGCTTTCGGAAAAGCTCACCTGAGGAGAATATCGCACGTATCCAGTCCGTGGAGTGGAATGGCGAGCAAGCGAAGACACCTGAGCGGGTCCGGTACTAGCTAGTTGAAGCGAGTACATGAGAGGACACTGGCTCCACTCGGAGATTATAGAATCTGGCGAATGTGTTAGGTGTCGCCCAGCCTGCAGCTCTGCAGATGTCTGTTAGCGAGGCGCCATGCGCTAGAGCCCAAGAGGATGCCACACTCCGGGTGGAGTGGGCCGTCACACCAAGGGGGCACGGTCGGCCTTGCTGCTGGTATGCCAAAGCAATGGCGTCCACTATCCAGTGAGACAACCTTTGCTTGGAGAGAGCCTTTCCCTTCAGCTTCCCACCATAACAGACAAAGAGCTGGTCTGAGGTCCTGAAACACTGCGTCCTGTCTACATAGGCGCGAAGAGCGCGTACTGGACAGAGCAGTGCCAAGGCTGGGTCTGCCTCCTCCGGGGGCAGCGCTTGCAGGTTCACCACCTGGTCCCGAAAGGGAGTGGTAGGAACCTTGGGCACATATCCGGGCCAGGGTCTCAGGATCACGTGAGAGAAAGCCGGTCCGAATTCCAGGCACGCTTCGTCGATGGAGAATGCGTGCAGGTCCCCTACCCTCTTGATGGAGGCCAGTGCAACCAGGAGCGCTGTCTTCATAGACAGGAACTTAAGCTCAACTGATTGCAGAGGCTCAAAGGGAGCACTCTTCAGGGCAGTTAGAACCACTGAGAGGTCCCAAGAGGGAACGAGAGGAGGGCGAGGAGGATATAGTCTCCTCGCTCCTCTCAGGAACCTGATGACCAGGTCGTGCTTCCCTACCGACTTACCTTCGACGGGGTCATGATGTGCGGCAATGGCGGCAACATAGACATTAAGGGTGGAGGGAGACAGCCTTCGCTCCAACCCTTGCTGAATGAAGGAAAGCACAACGCTGATCGAGCATCTCCGGGGGTCTTCTCGGTGAGAAGAGCACCAGTCGACGAAGAGGTTCCACTTCAACGCATAGACGTGTCTCGTGGACGACGCTCTAGCGGAAGTGATGGTAGCCGCCACCGCTGGTGGAAGGGTACTCAAACCTACCTCGAGCCGTCCAGGAGCCACACGTGGAGGCTCCAGAGATCAGGGCGAGGGTGCCACAGGGTGCCCCGTCCCTGAGAAAGAAGGTCCTTCCTCAGAGGAATGGGCCAGGGAGGTGCTGTCGCGAGGAGTACAAGTTCGGGGAACCAGGTCCGGTTGGGCCAATACGGCGCGACCAGAATGACCTGCTCCTCGTCCTCCCTGACCTTGCGCAAGGTCTGCGCAAGAAGGCTCACTGGGGGAACGCATATTTGTGGCCCCGCGGCCAGCTGTGCGCCAGTGCATCCGTGCCGAGCGTGCCCTCGGTGAGGGAAAAATACAGGGCGCAATGGGTCGAGTCGTGAGAGGCAAACAGATCTATCTGTGCGTCCCCGAACTGGTCCCAAATCAGCTGAACCGACTGGGGATGGAGTCGCCATTCTCCAGGGAGGGGCTGAAGCCGTGAGAGCTCGTCGGCTGCACAGTTCAGCGCTCCGGGAATAAAAATGGCTCGAAGCGACCTCAGATGCTTCTGACTCCATAGGAGGAGGTGGCGGGCGAGTTGTGACATACGGCGGGAGTGTAGACCACCTTGATGGTTGATGTACGCTACAGTGGCGGTATTGTCTGAACGGACTAGCACGTGTTGACCCCGGAGCAACGCCCGGAAGCGGTGCAGGGCAAGACGTACTGCCAACAACTCGAGGCAATTGACATGCCACAGCCGCTGGGGTCCTGTCCAGGAGCCCGCAGCAGTATGTCCATTGCACATGGCGCCCCAGCCCGTGGTGGAGGCATCTGTTGAGACAACAACATGCCGGGAAGCTCGTTCCAGGGGGACACCCGCCCTGAGAAAACTGAGGTTCGACCACGGGGTGAGGAACTGACGGCAGGTCGGAGTAACTGGTACTCGGAGCGTGCCTTGTTGCCATGCCCACCTCGGGACTCGGTCGCGAAGCCAAAGCTGAAGCGGTCTCATATGAAGCAATCCGAGCGGCGTGACCGCGGCTGCAGATGCCATATGCCCCAGGAGCCTCTGAAAATGTTTCAGTGGGACCGCACTCTTGCTCTTGAGTTGTCTCAGGCAAGTCTGCAGTGACTGCGCGCGCTCGCTCGTAAGCTGCGCGGACATGGCGACCGAGTCGATGTCCATACCGAGAAAAGAGATCCTCTGCACGGGGCAAAGTTTGCTCTTCTCCCAGTTGACCTGAAGGCCCAGACGAGCTAGGTGCCGGAGCACTAGGTCCCTGTGTTCGCAAACCTGATCTCGAGAGTGAGCTAGGATCAGCCAGTCGTCGATATAATTCAGGATGCGAACCCCGTGCTCCCGAAGGGGAACAAGGGCAGCCTCGACGACCTTCGTGAAGATGCGAGGAGACAGGGCCAGCTCGAAAGGGAGGACCGCGAACTGGTATGCCTGCCCCTCGAAAGCAAACCGTAGGAACGGTCTGTGGCGAGGAAGAATGGAGACATGGAAGTAGGCGTCCTTCAGGTCGATCGCTGCAAACCAATCCTGGGAACGCACGCATTCGAAAACGCGTTTGGCGGTGAGCATCTTGAACGGCAGCCTGTGAAGGGAGCGGTTCAGCACGCGCAAGTCCAGGATTGGCCGTAACCCACCGGTTTTCTTGGGGACAATGAAGTAAGGGCTGTAGAAGCCGGACCTCATCTCGGCTGGAGGGACAGTCTCGATTGCACCCTTCGCCAGCAGGGTGGCAATCTCTGCTCTCATGACGGGGGCATTGCCACCGACCAAAGAGGAGCGGACTCCCCTGAAGCGGGGAGGAGACCGTGCGAACTGAATCGCAAGCCGAGCCTGACAGAACGCGCGATCCAGCGGGACAGACGGGGAAGCTCTAGCCAGGCTCCCAGGAACTGAACCGGCGGGATCACGCGACGACAGGCGTCCCCCCGGAGGGGCAGCGAAGCGGAGTAACTGGCCCAGACGTGGACGGCATAGCAGCCCGGTGTGGGGGCACAGTTAGCAACCGCGCCCTGGCAGAGGGGGCCAGGGGAGGACCAGGCTGGTCGTCCCGCGGGGGCCTGCTCTGCCAGGGGTCTGGCGACAGAGGGGGACAGGGGCGAAGCGGTCCATGGACGGCACGCCCTGTAAACCACCTCTGGGACAGAGGGGGACGAGGAGAGCACGGCTAGAGGGCGGCGCTCTGTGTCGTCCGAGAACTCTGTGTGCTCAGAGACGGGAGAGTCAGTTCTTTGCGAATAAGGATTCTTCCCCGGCCCTCCACCGGGGCAAGGAGTGGTCCTGCTCCCAACTCCTGGAAAGAACTGAGTCCCATCTCTGGGGAGCCCCTCTCAAGAGCGCCACCTAACCGGGCGTGTAGTGGGGGGCAGGGCTGGAGAGGGCTGTGGCGTCCGGCCGCGGCCTCCAGAGCCGGCCCGGGTGAACGGGCAGGGTGGGAGCCGCGGGAGGGCGCCCTTGGCGGTGGGCAGACCGAGGGATCTGAGTGGACGGCGGGGCCGTCGGGACAGAATCAACGTCAGTCTGTTCATGGACGGCTGAGAGCTGTTGGGCCAGCCCTCAACCGCACCGCCGAAGAGGCCGACCTGGGATATGGGAATGTCGGACAGACGGGTCCGCGCGACATCCAGCACATCAAACAGGTACGGCCACCGAATGGTGAGCATCACCTGACCCAGGGAGCGTACGGCCACTTTCGTCGTTCTGAGAGCAAGGTTAGTGGCGGCGCGCAGCTCAGTGAAGAGCCCTGGGTCAGTCCCGCCCTCGTGCAGGTCCATGAGCATCTGGGTCAGGTAGACCAGCAGAATGACCATGGCACGCAGTGAGGCGGCCGCCAGTCCCGTGGCGCTATAGGATCTCGCCACAAGCGTAGACGAAAAACTACAGGCCACGGACGGGTGCTTAGGATTGCGCCGAGAAGAAGCACTCTGAGGACACATAGCATCGCAACAGAGCGTTCAGCCGGGGGAACCCCAGTGTACCCACGGGCAGCGGCCCCATCGAGGGGAGGAAAGGCGGATGAGATCAGCGAATGGTCCCTGATCTCATCATGCACGTCCGGGAAGAACGGTATTGGGGTTTGCCGTTGACGAGGGTCAGCGGCCTCACCCAAAAACCAATCGTCCCGGGAAAGCATGGCCGTCATCTCCGGATCAGACTCGACGAGTCGTCACTTCCAGGAAAATCAAACCCACCTAGTGAAGCTGCTACAAACATAATATCATCCTCTGTAGCTTCAAATGAAACACACGGGCCACCAGAGGGTAGACCCGTGGGAATCACCTGTTCACTAGCGGGCACCGTCATTGAAGAGGGGGGCTGGGGTCGCGGACACTTAGTCGGCGCCTTGTTCCAGACCGAAACCCTCAGGTCACCCTGGCCACCAGCCGAAGATCGGGGGGTGGATGAGGGGACTCTCACTCATGTGAGTTCACCTAGTCTCGACCTTAATGACGCGATGATCATGTTTCCCGCACCATTCATTTTTTTTTTTTTTTTTTTTTTTTTGAAATGCACGGGCGAGCCGTCTTTAAAAAGACGTGCCGCGTGCAAGCTCTTTTAGTGAGAGAAAACTCAAGTGTTGAAGCACCCGGGGAGACACGCACCGACTGGCAGACCACTGCAACAGATCAGCAGGAAGTACGCGCTCGCCGTAGATCGCCGTCACACCAACACTCGAGGTACTCGTTTGTAAAGCTGACAATTCAGAGATGGCTTGTGGAGAGAAGAATACACTTGGCTCCGAAGCGAAAACATAAACTGCTGTTGCGGACTTCCTCCTTTTATACCCACGAGGTGGGGCGGAGTTACGTCATGCAAATTCCGCAGACCCATGGCATTTTTTTGCCATTGGCTCGTTTTGTAATACTCGAAGTTGATAGGCTTTCTAAGCGAAACCCCATTCGTCGTCATCCGACGTAACTCGGAGTGACAACGAAAGGGAACCTGTGGTTACTGACTTCTTGCAGGTGTACTGTGCCACTCCACATGCTGTAACTGGTACTTCACCCTTTCAGCTCCTCTATGTCAGGCAAATGCACACAAGGCTGTCTATCTAGCCATCTGCTCCTGTACACTCACCAACTGACATGAATGTTCGCCAAAGGGTTATGCGGGCTGCTCACAGTCTTTGTTTCCAGGAGGGGGATAAAGTGAGGGTATGGAACCCTTTGCATGTTCCTAAGGGACACAGAAAGTTTACTGATCCTCTCACAGTTGCCAAAAGACTTTAAGTGGGTATATACATTCTTAGGGATGGAAAGACATGAAATGCTTTCCATCTCACTGCATTTCCATGCACACCAATAACTCTGGCTAAGAGCAATGCTCACTACACACACACTCATACCACTAGACCTAAACGTGTTGTTCAAAAGCTTAGTTGGTTGAATGATTATTTTACTTGGATTTAATGTACTATTTTGTTCTTTAAAAAGGGAGAAAATGTTGTGTTCATAAGTAGAATTGTGTTGTGGACACTATTGAGGAAGTCAGAACGGTTTAGGTTATACCTGAAATGATGTAATGTGTGCGAGTACAGAAGTGAATGAGTAGGCTAAACATCTTGTGTGCTTCATTGCTTACTAACTTCTGACAGATGCCACAGGTATATGAACTTTAAGCCTCAGGACAGCTGTATAATGCACACATGACCACACACTTTTCGCAAAGGGAGAATGTTTTGAAATTATAATGACACTGAAATTTACATGTAATGCAAGTTGTGATATTTTAACAAGAACAGTTATTGTAATGGAATTATAATAATGTATTGGGACTTTGTTTATTTTTATAATCATTTACAATTTAGTGATTTAAACTGTCCTGCTGCATTTAAACTGTAGACAAATGGCTGTTTTGTGGTTTTGATAATGTGAAAATTTTTTAAATATTTATATTTTAAATATTTTGCATTCAAGGCATAGAATACACTTTACATTTGTATTTATAGGTTTCAATTTGACATACAGTGTGCTTTTATTATAATATATAATAATATCTTTAATAAAATATGTAATGCCGCCCTTAGTGGTTAAACTCTTGCATGCCACTAATGTCTGAGTGGTTTATGGCAACCATTTTGGGCTGAAATCGTCTCGGGTTACGACTGTAACCCTAGTTCCCTGAGAAGGGAACGAGACGATGCGTCGATGACGCTTTGGGAACGCCTTTGCGTGACTGAGTCTGAAGCACTACTGTCAACTAGTCCAATGGAATGAATGAAGCGTCACGGGCGGGTGACGTCATGACCAGGAAGATATAAAAGCACATCCGGTGCAATGTTCGCGTTAGCTTATAGAGCCGAAGCAAAGACGATCGCAGGGATGCAGGAAGTATGGCAGGGAGACGCATCATCTCGTTCCCTTCTCAGGGAACTAGGGTTACAGTCGTAACCCGAGACGTTCCCTTTCGAGGGAACTCGCGATGCGTCAATGACGCTTTGGGAACGATAATACCCAATACGCCATAATTACAAAATGCCAGATGATAAAACTGTCGGCAAATTAAGTAAAAAGCACCTGGGATCCTGGGGCAGCTTCCAGGTCCAGGCTATAAAACCTCACAAATGTTAGCGGCGAGGACCAACCCGCCGCGTCACAAACCTCCTGAAGGGAAACTCCTGATAAGAGGGCTTTAGAGGCCGCCATACTTCGGGTAGAGTGAGCTCTGACCACCAAAGGGCATAGCTGGCCAGAGGACTCATATGCAAGAGAAATAGCCTCTACTATCCACTTACTGATTGTCTGTTTAGAAGCAGGAAGACCTTTCTTAGGTGAACCAAAACAGACAAACAACTGATCAGATCTCCTCCACGGGGCAGTCCTGTGGACATAAGTGTCCAGTGCTAGCACTGGACACAAGAGATTCAGTTTTTCCTGGTCCGAAGATGTAAACGGAGGAGGACAGAATGCCTGCAGTACAATAGGCCTTGGAATATTGGTTGGCACCTTAGGAACGTAACCCTGCTTAGGGTATAAGAACGCCTTAACCATACCCGGTGCAAATTCCAAACAGGTGGGAGACACAGAAAGAGTCTGAAGGTCTCCGACTCTTTTTAGGGACGAAATGGCTAACAGAAAGATAGTCTTGAACGTCAGAAATTTTTCTGAAACTAACTCTAGGGGCTCGAAGGGAGCCCCAGACAAGCCTTCCAAAACTATAGCCAGATCCCATGCCGGCACCCTAGTTCGAACTGCAGGCCTCAGCCTCAAGGTGCCACGAAGAAAACAAATAATCGGGGGGTCTCGACCCAAAGATGTAATACCCACAGGGGCATGGAAAGCCGCAATGGCCGCCACATAAACCTTTAAGGTAGAAGGACATAAACCTGACGTGAAACGAGACTAGAGAAAATCAAGTACTGTGTTGACTGAACAGTTAACTGGATCTCGCTGCTGTTGGTGACACCAACACGTGAAAACTTTCCACTTAAGTATATATAATTTCCTCGTGGCTGGAGCTCTGGAGCTAAGAATGGTCTCAATGACCTCAGTCGAGAGACCACTCTAAAAGTTGGGCCCCCTCAGAGGCCAAACCCATAGGTTCCAAATCTCCGGTCGGGGGTGAAATACTGTGCCCCCGCCTGAGACAGAAGGTCTCTCCTGACAGGTATCTCGAAAGGAGGGCCGTCGAGGAGATGAATTAGGTCCGCAAACCAAATTCGACTCGGCCAGCGTGGAGCTACTAATAATAGACTTACTCCGTCCTGGCGGACTCTCTCCAGAACTCCTGGGAGCAGAGCAACAGGGGGAAATGCGTACAGACGTAGCCTCGGCCACGTCTGTACCATAGCGTCCAACCCCAAGGGGGCTGGTTGCGTGAGGGAGAACCAAAGTGGACAGTGCGTCGTATGCTGAGACGCAAACAGATCCACTTCTGCTTGGCCGTAAAATTCCCAAATGAGCTCCACCGCCTCGGGGTGGAGTCTCCATTCCCCTGGCCTCAGCCCCTGCCTCGACAGGGTGTCTGCTCCTATATTCTGGTACCCTGGGATATACACTGCCCTCAGGGAGAGTATCTTCCCGAGGGACCACAAGAGGATCTGGTGCGCCAGTTTGCAGAGTGGACGCGAACGCAGACCCCCCTGTCGATTTAAATAAGAGACCACCAATGTGTTGTCTGTACGGACGAGCACATGATGGCCCCTCAGATCTGGGAGGAAATGTCTCAACGCATTGAAGACGGCCATCATCTCCAGGCAATTTATGTGCCAAGAGAGATGATGGTTCCCCCACAGACCCTGAGCTGAGCGGCCTTCCATTACCGCTCCCCAGCCGGTAAGAGAAGCGTCTGTCGAGATAGCAACTCGATGGCAAAGAGCTCCCAACACCGGACCCTGGGACAGGAACCAACGTTTCCTCCATATAATCAAGGCGCGGATGCACCGCCGCGTGATCTTGATCATACGAAGTGGGTTTCCCCTCGGGGAGAACCCTCTGGTCCTGAGCCACCACTGAAAAGGTCTCATGTACAGCAGGCCAAAGGGGATCACATTGGACGCCGCTGCCATGAGGTCTAACAGTCTCTCGAACTGTTTTGCAGTGCGTGACTGGCCTAGCTTCAACTCTTTTGTGGCTGCGATGATAGCAGCTACACGAACGGGCGATAGTGTGGCCCGCATCGTGACTGAATCCCATACCACACCAAGAAAAGTGGTTCTCTGTAGTGGAGAAAGCACACTCTTCTTGGCATTGAGTCTCAACCCCAATTTCTTCATATGAGCGAGAACGACATCTCGATGCCGAACCGCTGACTGCTCTGATTCCGCCAGAATCAGCCAGTCGTCGATGTAGTTCAGAATGCGTATGCCCTGCAGCCTGAGCGGGGCCAGAGCTGCATCTACGCACTTCGTGAACGTGCGGGGTGACAGAGCTAGGCCGAATGGAAGCACCCGATATTGGTATTCTTTGCCCCTGAAAGAAAACCTCAGGAACTTCCTGTGTTGAGGGAGGATGGAGATATGGAAGTAAGCGTCCTTCAAATCTATAGTGACAAACCAGTCCTCGGATCTGATTTGAGTCACTATCTGTTTGAGTGTGAGCATCTTGAATTTCAATTTCATGACTGCACGATTCAGCAAACCGAGATCTAAAATTGTACGCAACCCCCCATCCTTTTTTGGAACAATGAAGTATCGGCTGTAAAACCCTGATTCTCTGTCGGGGGAGTACACCTGTTCTATAGCTCCCTTTGCTAAGAATGACTGTACTTCTTGCTCCATTACCAGTGCCTGCTCGGGATGTACTACCGTGAGTAACACCCCGTTGTAACGAGGCGGAGGAGAACTGAATTGGATTCTTTAACCTTTCTCTATTATCTGCAGGACCCAAGGAGATATATTCGCCAGATTCTTCCATTCTATTAGAAAATCTAATAAGGGTACCAGTCTCTCGAGACTGGCCTCTGGTGTTAAAGGAACAGCCACTTCGGCGACCTGAAGCATGTTGGCAGGAAACAACCGAACGGACTGTTTTTGAACCCCCCTCAGAGGGCTCACGTCCGACGCAATGTCGAGTTGACACTGCGCCGAACTTTCGCTGGATACCACTGCGCCCCGAAGCACCAAGGGTGGCGGGGTTGGCAGTCCGGTCCCATGAGGACCCCGAAGTGGAGCGGGCACCGTATTCTGAGGTGTACACCGCTCCACCCCGGTTGGGGCAGTCCTCGATGGTCTGACGTACATAGCGTCAGGACCTTTTCTGAGCCGAAGCCTTCCTAGCCATAAGTACGGTCCTCAGATCCGGCTTAGACTTAGCCGACTTCGGCTGAGAGTGTTGGCTCGATCCCCAATATTTATTCGGGGGAGCACGAGACGCAACACTCATTTTCTGTTGCACACGGTGCGAGGAGCTTGGCTGGGGATGCTCACGCCCAGCATCCCCAGGGGGATGGACTCGGTGAGGAAGGAATTTTTTAAAAGCCTCAGATTGTTTTTTATTTTCTTGAAATCTTTCAACAACCGAATTCACCGAGTCACCAAAAAGACCAGAGGGAGAAATAGGGGCATCTAAAAGAAAAGCCCGATCTTTATCTTTAATATCTGCAAGATTTAACCAAAGATGTCTCTCAGTAGCTACGAGGGCTGCCATAGACCGCCCAATACCACGGGCGGTCTCCTTCGTAGCTCTGAGAGAAAGATCTGTAGCCCGACGAAGTTCTCGAATTTCGTCGGGACTAACTCCCTCACTCTTATCGATATCCCCCAGCAGATCTGCCTGATAGGCTTGGAGCACTGCCATCGTGGGCAGACAGGCTCCAGCTTGACCTGCTGCCGTATAAGCCTTACCCACTAAATTAGATGTGGTTTTTAGTGGTTTATTCGGCAACACGGGATCCTTCAGGGACGATGCTGACCCAGGAGACAGATAGCTCGCGAGCGTCTGTTCCGCTGGGGGCATCGACCCATAACCAAAATCTTTCAGCCCCCTTATATTTGAATATGTGTGAACATGGGGACTAAAAAGACGTGACGAATATGGTTTATTCCATGATCTACATAGCTCACTATGTAGATCAGGAAAGAATGGAAGGGCCCGTGATTGAGATGAAACATTAGATGTGAGAAAACGCTCGTCTAATTTGCTTTTAGGATGAGAATCTCTTTTTTCTGCTGGCCAGTCAATACTTAATTTATCTACAGCACGAGTTATTACCTCAATAAGCTCCTCATATGCTGGGGAGAGGGATGGCGAATCCTCTCCCCTTATTGATTCTTTATTAGTGTTTGTGTCACTCTCACCGATGCTCAGTAACTCTACCTCCTCAGAGCTAGAGCACTGAAGCATCGGGCTCTCTTCCCGGGCGGAAGAAGCCGCAGCGCGGGCTTCCGACACCGGCAAGAGAGCAATGGATCCCTCGGGTAAAGGAGGAGATAAGGCAGAGCCCGTCTCCAACCCCGCCGAGAGATCCATTTGCGAACCCCAAGTGTTCCTTCTCCGAGCTGCCTCGGCAGCCGCGGGTCCAGAACCCCGAGGTTCGCGAGCCTGTCCATCATCCTCAAATGTGGACAGACGGGAGCGGAGCATGCGGAGCGGGAGACGCTCACAATGCTGACAGTCAGCCCCCTCGAAGGCTGACATCGCATGCTCCACTCCCAAACAAACTACACAAACTTCATGTGTATCTCCACCCGTGATATAACGAGGGCAAGGAGAAGCACAGGCTTTAAATAGTTGTTTCGCCATAATACAATATAATGAGAGACAGACAACAATAAATATAACAGACAGTTTTGACACAGAGCGCATTGCTGAGGCACAAAAGCTAACGCGAGCATTGCACCGGATGTGCTTTTATATCTTCCTGGTCATGACGTCACCCGCTCGTGACGCTTCATTCATTCCATTGGACTAGTTGACAGTAGTGCTTCAGACTCAGGCACGCAAAGGCGTTCCCAAAGCGTCATCGACGCATCGCGAGTTCCCTCGAAAGGGAACATTGTAGTTCCTATAGTCTTGGACTCTGCTAAAGGTTGCTTTTAGCTTCTAAGTGATATTTTTTATAAAGATTTTTTATTTACACTCAAGTTGAAGCTTAAGAATATATCTAAGAAGTTTTATACATATGGATTCAGATAATTTATGATTAAATTTAGAACAGTTTATGATAAAGTCAGTTCAGGTTGTAAAAAGTCAACTCATTTTTTTTTTAATGATATTCTGGAATTAATAATGATATTTGTAAAAATGTACTTGCTAGCTTGAAAATATATTTTAAAACATTTTGTAAAATAAAGATTAAGATGTGTACACATTCACATTCAAGGTGCAAGGAAATATATTATGTTTTACCTGGTTACACCACATGATATTTTTCAAGTTATTCAATTAAAAGTTTTGTTGCAAATGGTATAAAAGGTTTCAGAATCATATAACCAACATGAATACAAATATTATATTTCTGAGAACGTGGCATGCTTTTTTAGATTCTAAAAGATTTTTCCTTTTTTCTTCATGATATTTGTATTATTGTTTTATTTGTCATTGGCCATAAAACATCAACAATTGATGCTGGTATAGCACAGTAGCTGGAATACAATTTAAATCAGATTTGTTTCCGTTATCATTTGAATCTTTTTACTGAATTTTGAATTAACAGACGCCCTTTAGGACACAATGAAAGTGTAAAAGAATATTTATATTGATCTGCCGAAAAACCATGACAAGTGCCATTTAAGACCAAATTTCATTTATCTTATGCAATAGGCTTGGTCATAAAGCTAAGACTCGGGGTACATGGCAGATGTTCATAAGGAGCGTTTAGTACTTTACCATGTGGTCTGGTTTAAAGACTCACACTCACAGAGAGGGATGGTGTGCAGACTAACATCCATCAGGAAATGTGTTTACTGCAGTCTAAACAACTGTAAATTACAACAAACACAGGCTGTAAACTCACTCACGGTTACTTGGTTGCTTACACTTCCTCTTCCATCCCTCTAGCACACACATAAGTGCTCACTACCACATTTCTAGTGTTCAGTGGTAATTATAGCAGATTCACCTGTCATCATACCTGTCATTGTGTTTAACTGAGCTAAAATATCACACTACATCAAATTACTAAATACACTTCAGTAAGCTTGCTCTACCCATCTATTTACTTTGGTACCTCAGATAACTTAATATCTCTCAGACTGCTTTGTGTTACTTCAGATGGAGTTTTACACAGATATTTTCTGACTGATAACCAATTTTGTTGTTTCCACATTTGTTTCGGGTGTTGTCCTGTTGGTATTTTCCATCTCTTCGAATAGTTCACATGTGCATGGGCAGATTCAAACATACACGGCTATACGATTAAGAGTGTATAATGGTTTCTTTTTGGCAAGAGGTTGCAGCAAGAATGAAGTAAAGGCTGGATTTAATCACAACAGTTTTTTAAAAGATTTTAATGAACACAAAATCAAAATAACACTCTCAGAATGCAGCAAACAGAACAACCAATATATACGGACAGGGTTTGAAATTAACTTTTTCACTTAACAGCCAATTTGGCTACTAAATTTTTTAGTGGCCATTCAGAACTTACTACTAGCCAAAAATGAATACATTATTAAATAAATCAGATTAACTACATCACAGCTTATATATATATATATATATATATATATATATATATATATATATATATATATAAAATAAAATATGGATTTCATACATTAATTTCTTATTCAAACAAAATCCTGTCATCCAGCCATCTCCTCCCTTCCTCTTTCATCCTCATCACCAAAAATGTATTTTAGGTGGACAGATCAATACAGTACAAAGAACATAAAAAAAAATGTAGGATGTTAGAAATGTCTTTTCTGTTAACCAAATCTTCGCTATTGCTTCAATGCAAATGAACAAGCGTATTTGTTCAGTAGTGACGTGTATGTTCAAGTAAGCCAGAGATGCGCAGATTCTGCGCAATACGCCGTATTTAATATATCATGATTAGAGGCCTGCATTTCAGCCCGAGCCCGACGGGCCCCGACTTATTTATGCTCCTAGGGCCGGGCTTCGGGCCAATTTTCACGTCATAGTTCACACGCGGGCCGGGCCTCGGGCCTGTTTTAGGTTTATCTTTTTTTATAGCCTATTTTAGACATTAATTAAAATAAAATATGAGAAGATAACGATTGAAAAGCAAACATAGAAAGACGTTTTATAACCTATCACACTGACATATGACTGACACATGACAGTCTGCTCATGCTCACGCTCACGCTCACGCACACACACACACACACACACACACACAGGTTTCCCGGCGGCGTGATCTGAGATTCGCGCGACCGGCTCGTTCTAGTGTCCCGCTATGGTAGCGAGCGTGACTTCAGCGCAGCTGGAAAAAGTACGACTGGACTAAAACCTTCCACTGTGGATGCTGTGCTTTTTCTTCACGATGCTCTGAGACTGTTCTTAGCCATTTTAGGAGGTTGTTTTTTGTTTGATTGGACTTTATTTTCATGAGTCTGTTGGAAACTATTGGAAATGGCCATTTCTGTAGTGAAGACTTGATTTTTGAGGTAAGATAACCTGCATGTTTGTTTTTAATGTAATTTATTTGATTTGTTTAGATTGCATTCGCTGTATTGTAGCCTATATTATAAATTCATTTAGTTTGAAAGCGCTGTTGCGACTGAGCAGCAGAGCAGTTTGCCTCAGCTTTTCAAAAATGGCAATAAACGTTTAAACTAACGTTAACTGTCTGTGTGATATGCTTAAGTTGTTTTATATCTATGGATTTTATTGTAGCCAAGTAAAGTGTTGATTTGAGAGGCTATAAATAAATCAATGGATCACACATGTTTAACTCGCTGTCGGCTGCTTGGTCGTCATAAAAAAATATATTTTTTTTTCTTAATTAACTTTATAAAGAAATGAAAATAAACTTACCGGTAAATACTTTGCCATTGAAAACAAAATATATCTGGTTTACTGACTGCAACATAGGGCAGGCTGTGTATCCTTTTTTGTTCTCGGGTCGGACTCGGGCTTATCATTCTGATGAGCTGTCGGACAGGGGCCGGGCTAGGGCCTGAACGTCTCGGGCCAGGGCCGAGCTAGGGCCTAGATTTGAGGCCCGTGCAGGGCTCTAATCATGATGACTCACAAGTTGAGTATTTGCGCTAAATCTATGCAGATCTGGCTTACATGAATTGGCTAGTGATTTGAAAGCATTACCCGCAGTTGGTGGGTGTTAATTTCAAACCCTGTATATGGACAAGATCGGACGAAGGACACTTCAAACTCAGGGCTATATATACAAACCTAGACCAATGAAAGGAAACGAGAAACAGGTGCAGTGCATTAATCAACAAACAATGAATAACCATGGTAACAAATACTAACACAGAAAAAAGAACAGGGGCCTATCATGAAGCCGGTTTAGGTGGCTAGCCAGGTATGTTTCAGTTTAGTTTTCGCCAACCCTTGGTTTTAAGATACCATGAAAGTGGTTTGGCTTTTAGCAGTGTTCATAACAATGGTAACACACTTCGGCTAACCTGGTCCGGGGCAGGTTATGTTGCAGGTAAGGGATCTTAAACCAAAATCAACCAATCAGCTGTGATCAAAGTGTCACATGACTGATGCAATAAAGTCACTCCCCCTGTTTCTGCTCCAAATAAAAGGTCACTACATAGCAAATGATTTTTAAAGACAAAATTGTCTGGCTTTTAACAATGCTTATTTATAATAATAATAATTTTGTATCATTTAGAGACTTTGGACTCGGAAACACATTAGGGTTGTTCGACTTCATACAGCGCTGTGCAGACCGATCGGCGGCTGACTTGAAGCAGTGCATGCCAGTTAGAAATTTTGTCTGACTTGACACAGCGGCAACCCCACGTGACTGTGACGTATGCCATCAAAGTATCACGAGAGCGATTTGAGAGCAGCCAGAGGACTCAGCCAGCACAGCTTCTACGGGAAGCAGAAAGTGTCTGACTTCACGTCTCCGTTTTCAGCTTGTAACCGCCTGCACGTGGCAACTCTAGTTGATCGGTTATATCCAGCCGCAGCCGATGTCGAACACTCCTCATGGCTTCTACCTCTTACACCGCTGTGGGGCACTAGCTGGGTGGGGTTCTGGGTATCAGCCTACAGCCTCAGCACACTCAAGACATTACATTGGGTACTACCACTATCTGTTCCTCCCTGGTCTAGCCCATCATCCATTCATCTCTGGCCTCATCCTGCTCCACCCTTGTTTCATCTGTCTGCCAGTCAGCCTTCTTCCATCCCTTCGCCCGTTCCTCGTTTGCCTCCTTTCCCACTCTCAGGGGGCGTAATGTCAGAGACATTAAGTTTAACTATCATGTACTTTTGGTTTTAAATTCTTAATTTCCTGATTTTTCTTCATGTTTCCATCTCTCATTTGTTACTATGATACTTAATTGAATCATCGCACCTGCTTGTTGTTTTAGTTCATTATCTGTGTATATTTAAAGGTGGGGTATGTGATTCTCTTTTTTGTCCATTTTTTCAAAATAACTTGAAATCCTATTCCTAACCCACTTACAGCCACTGAGTTAGAAGCACTGAAATGAAAATTAAGCAATTTAATCATCTCTGGAACGGGCAGGACTCGAAAAACGTCTCAGGTTACGACTGTAACCTATGTTCCCTGAGAACAGGGAACGAGACAATACGTCAACGACGTTATGGGGGAACGTCTCAGGCGTGACAGGTGTCTGAAATCACTATCAAATCACGTCAATCATATTGACCGGCGACAGCCCGTGAATCATTAGCGTGAATGATTAACGTGCGACCCTGGAAGTATAAAAGGGCGCCTTGCAAACATGACAAATCACCTTATTGTCTGAAGGGACTGTACGGTAGGCAAGCCCCGAGGCATGTCAGGGAGATGTATTGTCTCGTTCCCTGTTCTCAGGGAACATAGCTTACAGTCGTAACCTGAGACGTTCCCTTTCGAAGGGAACTCAACAATACGTCAACGACGTTATGGGGAACGATATACCAACTCCGCCATGCTAAGGGGAGTGCATGCCAAGTGGCAGTGACAACTGTCAGAACCAGCAACTTCAAATGAAACGCTAGAACCACTCACCCTCAGGTCACGCTGGGCTGTCAGTGACAGCATTCCCTACGGTCATAGCCCAAGCTACAGCCTCACAGAAAAACCTTCATAAACATGGTTAAATGAAAGGTCTACCTGGGCAGGCTCCGGGCCTGGAACCACAGCTTCCAATTAGAAGGGGTCCCTTCTAGGAAATGTGGCTAGGGAACCCGAAGGAACCCCAGCCAGTCACTATTCAGGGGAACGTACTCACCCCGAAATGCCACCAGGACGGCCTGACCTGGCGTCAGTACATAGACACTTAGTCTGGCCAAATCCTGTCTGTCTGAAGACAGAGCCTCTGGACAACAAAGCCTTAAGTAAGGCATCCAACCCGAGGGACTGCAAAGCTAGCAGTGAACCACTCGGCCCGGATCTCAGAGACGGGATATCCCGGAGAGTATGACTCAGCATAGTGCTTTCCAACCCTTGCTAGCGAGGGGAGTTTCTCTACTCGATCCACGGATCAACCCAGTGTCTGTGTTTCAAACCACTGAGGAGGCCTGTGAAGGCCTAAGGGCTGATCTAACTGGGAGGCCTCACGAGAGGCCTACGACCGTCTGACCAGACTCAGGAAGCCGCATGCTCATAGAGACCCTCGGTGAGGGGAGCACAGGTCTGCCTAGTAGGCGAACCAGGCTGTAGGCAGAAAAAGTTCCGAGAGGGAACCAATAGCAGAGAATGAACACTTTAGCGAGCCAGGGCGCAAGCTCGCCTTCAGCAGCTGCCTATTAAGGCTAGCTGAAACTGATAGCAAGTGTAAAGACTCAGGGGCGGATCTAATCCGTGGGGGAATTTGCATATCATAATTAATAATTGGTAATTAATAATTATTCATACATGTTTGGATTAAATCAGTCTTACATGTTAATAAATCTCCCGCTAAGGGATGATGTGTCATTTTACCTGCATGCATGCATGTGTATCCCTGCAATTAACCACAAGTTGATTGTAATTAATTACACGGACCACGTCTTACAAAACAGGCAAACTTAATTAGCTCAATTGTCAGAATAATATTTGTGGGGATCCACAATATCATCCTACTTTATAGGATTTCAGGAAACGCAATTCTGTGGCCACTAGAATTGGGTTTTCTGCCCTATAAACCAAATACTCTTTAAAGTATCTTTAATTTGTAAAGCTCGTAGCTTAAGTTAGATCTTTGGCACTTAAGGGACTTGGAAAATGAGCAGAGGCAGTACATCAATCAAATGAATATAATAAATTTAATAAGGCAGAACTACTTATGTATTTACTACGTTACAGGAATACATGTATTTACAAACATTAACAGACAATGACAACAACGCGGGGCGTTTGGACAATGGATACACGTGTGAGAGAGAGAGAGAGGGGGAGAGGGAGTGAGAGAGAGAGAGCATTGGCAACATTCACCCTGACAGTCACCTGTCTGTAACAACACGAAAACATCATCTTAATGCTTCTTAGAAGCTCTATAAAGAGATATACTTGCACAAATTTCTGGGTCTCTCTGTGTCGCGGCATTCCTGTGCGAGCGGAGTCCTTTAGGAAGCGTCACGTGGTGCTTCTTGGCGCGCGTGTTGAACGGAGGTTCAAAGTCTTTGGGGTAACATTACCAAAGGAAAATAGTTCGGCTAAGTTCGTTTCACTTCGTGGAAGTGAACAGAGTCGACTACGGAAAACAAAACTTTGACTAACAAAGAAAAGAAATAAAGATCTCTTCGGGGAAATCACGCGGAGTTAACGTTACATCTTTGCAGGGCTGGTGAAGAAACACGCGTGCCTCTCTCGGTCCGGCGCGTCACGTGGTCACGTGCGTGTGTTTCTCCTTCAAAGCGAGCGCGCGCTCGTTTGAAGGTCCCCTGTAGATGGATTTGCCTGAGAGATATGTCATGCGGTGTTCTTTTCACTCGACGATTGGAATTCAACACGGAGGCTTATCTAAGACTGAAAAACACAAACTAAACTAGAAACAAATAAAAGAAAGGCGAAGAGCTCGCCCGGAGGCGAGACGTTACATTATGACACGAGGACAAGAGAAGTAAAAGAGGGATAAACTGGTATTCAGTCCTTTTGAAGACCTGACGTTTCCGCCTTCTTTTGGAAGAGGGTCCAATCAGGAGCTGTCCCTTTGGAGGGAATTTTTATGATCCTTTGTGTTCTAACCAGGCAATTAAATCTCTAGTTTCATTGGGTGTTTAAGAGAAGAATCTTCACAATTCTTATAATACTAATGTGTCACAAAGTTTAGCAAAATGTAATGTCAATTAACAAATGGGGAATGAAAATTGGAGTTTATCGAGACCAAACTTGCCACAAATGGATTTGGTTAAACATTAGTTGGCAAAGTTTGAAACATTATCCCATTAGAGTTGTCGAGAAACATGGACCAAACCACAAAAAGGCAACTCATGAAATAGGGAACTTAGATACATTGTTCATACAATTCTCAAATGGATATATAATCAGTGTTTCCCCTAGGATTTTTTTTCAGGGGGGGGGGGGACTGCTAGTGTTGCGGAGCGGGCGTGTTACGGATACGTGGTGTATTTGTTTTTTATTATTAATTGAAATCATGTACTATGAATCATTAAACTTATACAACATTTTTTTTTAATATATATATATGGAAAAAAAATTCACACTAATTCTGTGTTGTGTTTTTTCTGGTAATAAAATGAAGACATAAAACACAAATTTTAGCATTTATCATCAATTTGAATCATATGAAATTAAATAAACTTTTTGTCAAATAACTGGTTGCACAATGAGCTTTAGCCTAACTGTTCAAATTAAAACATGGATTATTCCTTAAAAATTTCAGTTTTGATGATAATTTATTTGGATTAGTGTTAGTGTATTATTACATTGGGATATATCTAAATTCTAATGTACAACAGTAATATATTTCTGTCAAGTTAAACCGAACTTTTATTTTGACGGGTTGCCGTGAAGACCTTTTGAGGTTCTGTGTGTTTGTCATGATGATAGTTTTTCTCAAATGAAGCGGTAAAATGATCACGAAGTGACTTTCAGAGTGGATCTAGAGCCTGGAGAGGAAGTTCATGCATTTGTGTCTTCATATAGGCCAAATAACAGCGCAAGCGTCACACGTGCTTCAGTGTGTGTGTGGTAAATTAAACTGCGCGTCGGGGCACCATTCATTCACACAGAACATGCAGGATTCGTATTTAAATAGTCTTTGTGTTTTAATATTCACACACACTAGTCTACATCGCGATTTGATTTCAAGTGTACTGAACTGCTTTCTATTTTTTCCTCAAATTTACAAATTCCGTGAAATTCCGCGTTTTACACTAAATTCCTTTTTTATGACTGTATTTCGTCAGCATTTTAGGGGGGGCGGGGGGTCGTTTTGCGGGGGCGGGCCGCCCCCCCAAAACAATGGTAGGGGAAACACTGATAATAGCATATATATATATATATGAATACAGGATTCATTTCTCCTCCTTGGTTAGAATTCGGAGAGAGCCACAGTTCTGTGAACATTCCTTTGGGTCGTAAACGCTGTTATCTAAGAACTCCAGTGATGTTAGTTTTGGTCTCTTTTCACTCCAAAGATGGAAAACATAGTAAACTATATTTTACTGGATATTACTGTACGTATTCTGATTGATCACACCGAAAGCATTCTGGAGGTGTCCAGAACTATGTGTACAAGTTATGAGAATAGACAGTTATATTTAAAAATGCATAATGAAGGTATTTATAATTCACTTTAAGCTACGATAAAATCATAGTCATTCCAATGTGGCATGGGCAAATGGACACACATAAAAACACATTGAATATATCTGGTTAAATGTCTTTTAAAAAGATAAGTTTCTTTCTCTTTAGGATCCTTCTTTGGGACATTCCAGTCAGTCATAAAAATGTCTCGTAACTGGACACCACGCTCTGTCCTGAGCGGGCTTCACTTGTGGGGGATGCTTGTGTGGTTGTGAGTGTGTGTGTGTGTGTGTGTGTGTATATGTTAATTTACATCCAGGCTTTTTGGGCCTGAAGGCTTTGGGATTTTCGCTAGGATGTATTTAGTTATTCAGATTCACCTCGCCCAGTCCCTACACAAGAGACCACTAGCTTCATAAACCCAGCACCACTAGGGAACGTTACAGGGAGGCCCGGAGAGGCCTACTACCTGATAGCCAATGTAAGTGGGAATTCACCTTCAGGGAGGCCCGTGAGGCCTACTACCTGATAACCACAGTAAGTGGGGTGCTCACCTTCAGGGAGGCCTAGAGAGGCCTACTACCTGAAAACCACAGTATGTGGGGTGCTCACCTTCAGAGAGGCCAAGAGAGGCCTACTACCTGATAACCACAGTACGTGGGAACTCAACTTCAGGGAGGCCCGGTGAGGCCTGCTACCTTACAACCACAGTATGTGGGGAGCTCACCTTCAGGGAGGCCTGGTGAGGCCTACTACCCAACCGTACTCATCCAAGGAGGCCTGGAGGAGCCTACTACCTGATAATCACAGCATGTGGGAACTCACCTTCAGGGAGGCCTGGTGAGGCCTACTACCTGACCGTTCTCATTCAAGGAGGCCTGGAGGAGCCTACTACCTGATAATCACAGCATGTGGGAACTCACCTTCAGGGAGGCCTGGTGAGGCCTACTACCTGACAGCCAAAATATTTGGGAGCTCACATTCAGGGAGGCCCAGAGCGGCCTACTACCTGACAGCCACAATATTTGGGAGCTCACATTCAGGGAGACCCAGAGAGGCCTACTACCTGATAGCCAACGTAAGTGGGAATTCGCCTTCAGGGCGGCCGGGTGAGGCCTACTACCTGATAACCATCTTAAGTGGGAATTCACCTTCAGGGAGGCCTGAGTGGCCTACTACCTGATAACCACTGGTAGCTTTGAGCCCTGAGTCCGGGTGATAGTATAAGGTGGCCTGCTAGGCCAGCCAGCTGGGGACTTGCCTATCAGGGAGGCCTGGTCGGGCCTACTAGCTAATAGCAAGTCATATTCTGCCATAAAGTACACTGTTGGGAACCATACTACACAAGCTGTCCCACAATGTTGGGACTCACCTCTGAGGAGGCCTGTTTAAAGGCCTACTACCCATCAGTGAGTCAACTGCCCGAACCACCAAGGCCAACCACGTAAAGTGAGCTGGCCTACAGTGCCCTCTAGGGGGCTGTCCAATCAAGGAGGCCTGCTGAGGCCTACTACCTAATGGCGCAGCCTTCGTTGGCAGAAAAGCTGTTTACACAGCGCCTACAGCATCCTGGTGCCTAATCACATTGCCCATGGCAGTGTACTCCGCAAGAAAGCTAGCACCCTTAAAAACAAGGGGAGTACAACATACACCACTCTGCCTCAACGGAGGCCCCAATCAGTCAGGGGCCTACCATCTATGCATGGGCGTCAGCTCAGGGCAATGCTCTGGCTTCAGGGGAGCGTACTTCGACCAAAGAAGAAGTGAAGCTTACTTCATACTCGACCCGAGCCATAGTGGTGCGAGGTAGGATAAAACAGAACTGGGAGTGAAGCGCTCAGACCTACCCTGAATCACAGGGGAATACTCACACCTCACCCCGAGGTTACCAGGGTGCGGGCCTGCCAGCGGCTCTAGGGGTGACAGAAATGTATCTGTGCCCAACCTAGGGGAGTGGGGCTTGAATGAAAGCCAACCACCTACAACCTAGTGCTCGAGCAGTAGCTCAGCGAGGTGAGTGAAGCCTAAACTGGCGGCCTAAATCCGTAGGCCAGTTCTGCATGGCAGGGTCGGGCAGGAAACCCAGTCTTCTTCGTGAAGCGAAAGACGGCCTAACCCTGCTCAATAAAGACATAAATACCACGGAGGCCTGTTTGAGGCCTACCATGTCCTTACAAACCATCCTCTGCACCACGCTGCATTACTCTAGTCTCCCCAGAATGCAGAGAAGGGGGCGGGCCTTGGCCTAACGACTCCCATGGGAGGAGGCTGTTTATACAGGGATGCTAGAAACCTACATTCACAAAGTGAAGGTTCAGAAGAAGCAATGCTAATTTTTTAGCTGAGCGCCTTTATTATACCTGGCACAGCCTAGGCCAGCTACAGAGGCGGCCCTGGTGAGGGCCAGCCTGCAGGCATAGATCTATCTGAGGGCTCGGAGGAGCCACAGCCTAACTAAAGAATATAGTCTGTATTATTCCATACAAAGGCTGTAGATCGCTCAGCCTAATGAAAACCCAAACAGAGCTCAAGGGGCGAAATACTCAGTCGAAGTCAAACGGACCCGTGGGCCGGACATAAGATCTATCTGAAGCTCTAGCGTCAGTCAACACTCTAAGTAACAAATTCTAAGAGAGAGACCAACTACTCTACCCTGAGGTGGCTAACAACCCGAAGGCTAACATAGTTATCGTTCTGGCCTCCTAATGGGGAACTTCAGGGCCCTAATAATCCAGGAAACTTCTCTTACCTTATTACCTGATGACATGGCAAATGACATGACCCCATAGCTCTATACAGGGAACGAGGTCTGTAGAGAGATACATTTCGGAATTTTAATTCACAAAAATTTACTCTTGAAAAGACCAGTCAGCTCACCTGCGGCGTGCGGAGTGAAGACTCGCCAGATAGTTCTTTATGAACCTGGGGTCCACCACTTTACATGCCTGAAAGAGGCGTTTCTACTAACCAAGCCTAGGAACATCGTTCTTATCACAGGCCCAGCCCCAGGCCTGATGTAATGAACGTCTGGGGAGTCAGAAGAGAGGAGAGGGCTGGATTTCTTTTTAATTAAGCCCTCCGGGGAGATTATCCATCAGCGACGCTGTATGCGCTTGTGCTGGATAACCTCCCTCAGATCCCTCTTCTTGCGGGAGTCACGCCTTTTCTGCGCCCTGTTCCTCCACGGAGAGGGCGCACGAGAGGCGACACTGGCTCTCTGGCCCTGTCTACGGTCCTCAGACCGTGAAGGGCCAGGCCCTCCCGCCTGCCTGGGCGTGGAACCGGATCTCAGCGGTATGCAGGGTCCTAAAAGCAGCTGAGCGCGCCTTCGCCTCCCTGAACTTCCCAAGCACTGCCTCCACGGAGGGGCCAAAGAGTTTAGAGGGCGAAACCGACGATTTGAGGAGAAAGGCCTTCTCTTTCTCCTCAACGTCGGCCAGGTTTAACCAACGCTGTCTCTCCGTGGCCACCATCGCCGCCATCGACCGACTGATCGTGGCAGCAGTTTGTTTGGTGGCCCGGAGCGCAAGAACCGTGGTTCGGCGCGGCTCAGTAACCGCCTCAGGGGACATCCCTGCCCCCTGGTCGAGATCCTACAGCAGGTCGGCCTGGTATGCCTGCAGCACCGCCATGGTGTGCAGGGAAGCACCAGCCTGAACTGCTGCCGTGTATGCTCTGCCATTCAAACGCGCTGTTGTCTTTAGTGGTTTGGATGGCAGAAATGGAGCTCTCAGTGTCGACGCCTGCCCAGACACGAGATAGTTCGCAAACGACTTGTCAAATGGGCGGCATCGACACATACCCATGCTCTGCGATCCCCTCAACATCAGCGAAATTAACCCGCTGATGTCAGTGAATACGGGCAGAGTATGGGCTCTTCCATGCCCTCTAGATCTCTGTGTGAAGATCAGGAAGGAATGGAAGGCTCACCTGAGCTGGTGGTGTATGGCCGTGGAGAAACCGATCGCCGAGCCTACCGCGAGCGGTCTCTCCTCTAGCGCGTTGCCATGGCAGCTACAGCCTGTTGGCGGCGCGCTCCACAACATCCACCAGACCTGCATACACGGGGCAGGGTGGCTGAGAGGGTTCAGGATCTACCTGATTATAAACCTCCTCAGCCATCTCCTGCTCATCCTGAAGAGCAGCAACTGCAGGAAACCGTCGGTGAAAAATCCTCATCATCGACCTGCAGTTCGCCCTCGTCAGCCGTCGAATCATCTGAGAGGTTTACAGCACTCTCAAGATGATCAACGAGCTCTATCTGGAAGCCCATGATGCAAGTCGCCGCTCTGCCTCGGCACGAGCGGGACCACGAGGACCAGACGTTGAACCCCCTTCACTCGAGAAGAGGGCCAGACGAGAGCGGAGCGTTTTAAGAGAAAAACGCTCACAGTTCACACAGAGGATTCCCTTTGAGAACCTCCCGTGCGCGCTTTTCTCCCAGGCAGAAAAAGCACACTCGTGTGCTGTACATTTAATTTTCTTACCGTTTCATTGAGTAGCGTTTTCAAACAGACAGTCCCTGAAGACGATGAGATGATTTGTCATGTTTGCAAGGCGCCCTTTTATACTTCCAGGTCGCACGTTAATCATTCACGCTAATGATTCACGGGCTGTCGCCGGTCAATATGATTGACGTGATTTGATAGTGATTTCAGACACCTGTCACGCCTGAGACGTTCCCCCATAACGTCGTTGACGTATTGTTGAGTTCCCTTCGAAAGGGAACTCCAGCCAATCATTTCCAAGACCACCTAGAATCATTGGACAGTAAGTTCGTCAATCAAACGGTCATACCACACATCCCTCCCCACAGCGCGCGTGACCCCCTTCGTGCGCATACTCAAAGCTCGTGACGCATGCGCATCTCGTCAGTAAAGCCGGTTCCATGATTAGTCGTAAATCGTCATTACAATCTCTCGCGCATCTGAGTTTTCGCTCGTGCACGATTGCGCGTCCATGTCCTTCGAATGGGTGGAGTCAGGGCCAGCGTTGGAGGAAAGAAGGTTGGACCATTTGAATTGTGTATTTTCAAAATGTGTATTTTTCCAAATCACATACCGCACCTTTAAGTGGCCGTTTACACGACACCGTTTTCAACTAAAAAAAGTTTTGGTTACACTTTATTTTAAGGTGTCACTGTTACAGTGTAATTATATATGTAGGCCTAAGTACTGAGTAATATTAAGCAACCACATGTACTTACTATTGGGTTAGGGTAGGATTAGGATTTGGTTGAGGGTTAGTTACATGTAATTATGCATAATTTACTGTAATTACTATGGTAAGTACATGTAACATATGTAACAAGTAAATGACTGTAAAATAAAGTGTTAGCTAAGTTTTCAATAAACTTTACCCATCAGTCTACCACAATACCTAACATTACTTAATATAGCTCAGTAATCTTACTTAACCTCAGTATCTCACATTGCTACTTAACAGCATATCTTGACAGATAGATATAGTGTAAAGGAAGAGTTGTACGCGTTTAAGCTTCACAGGAGCTGCAATTGACCCTTGACCTCTCCCTACCCTGCAGGTGCATACTGAGAAGGTTTGAGGTCATTCCTCTGCTACCATCTTTTGCTTCTGTCTTCCAGGCAAAACTCTCCACCTCTCTCTGGTTTTGGTTCCTGTTGTTGTTAACTGGAATCTGGACTCAGATCTGTAGATTCATCTGTAATCTCCTTAAGCAGTTTGTTTCAGATGGTTTCAAAACTTTCCCTGCGATTACTAAACAGCTAACCATTCATTTACTTAATTCACAAGCAAAACAGAGTGTGTGCGACAGAGAAACAGATGCTGCCTCACTTGTTAGCTCTCTGTGCGTCACTTGCGCATCGGCTACCGTCTTTAGACTGCTCGGGATACTGTAGCTGTTCATGTCCCTTGAGCGTCAGTGCCGTAGAAGGCAGACGGCTCGGGCTCATGCGACCAGCGGGGTGGATCGAGGGGTGGAGCCGCTCCCGATGTATATAGAGCAATTCCATGTTCGTCTGAGAGAGAGAGAGAGAGAGAGAGAGAGAGAGAGAGAGAGAGAGAATCCCCTGTCCGAGAGCCGCACGTCACCTAAAACAACTTTAATCCGAGCGTGAGAACGAAGGAAATCAAAACACAGAGTTAATTCACTGCATTGGTGCATGCATGGAAATTATTTGACTCACTATTATATTAGCAATTTGATGCCTATTTAGACTGCAACTTCATGATTTCAAAGTCAGGATTCTTTTAAAAACACTGTAACCTATTCCTACCTGTTAGATAATAGTAGGCTATGTGTTATTCTTAAAGTCCTATTGACCGAGATGGCTCAGTGCAGTAAACTTGAAGGGCGGTTTTGACTGTCTCCTTGCTAGACACTCGGTACCCGTGTTGGATCGAGAAATTTTGTGTGACTCCGTTACCGAGTATTATCGGTGTACGGGGCTTTTTTCCACACTACAGGCGCCGCCTTTGCTCTGAACACACATACACACACGAGCTCGCGCCATCAGGTGCCAGAGAGACACAGACTTACGATTGAGTATTCGTGTAAAGGTAGATCATCGAAGACCATCCAGGACTTTACCCGGCACCGAGTTGGATTTATAATGCAGATTTGTCCCTGTGTGACAAGATGATGGATGCATGAGGGCGCGCGAGATCAATACACCTAATTAATCAATACCCTCTAAGCGCACGTGAAGATCAGCTCCGCTGGATGTGTATGACCGCATCTCTATCACCAGGTGGCTTTTCAAGTGCGTGTTTCCAAGCGCGTGTCTGGCGTTATTGTGCGCATAAGGTGTTTTTGAAGCCACAAAACAAACGCAGAGCGACAATGCGCGGCCAGGATTAGTTTAAACTTTGCTTTGCGGCGGAATCGTCAGGATCTAGACTCTAAACTCGCGTCCCTGTAGTCAGAAGAGACTACGTAGACTCCAGATGGGAACTGATCTGGATTGAATTGCTATTTATTTCCCTTTGTAAAGAAGAAGGGAAAAACATTCCTGTCGGAGGAGATTACAAGTGCTTTTTTTCTCTCTCTCAGAGATCATTTGTTGTGACTCCTCTCCTTTTTGGATTTAAAACTCTTGCGCCTGCTTTGGTGCAACTGTTTTGCACCAGGAATTTCGTGTGTTTTATCGGAACTTGGGGAAACAGCAGTGATGTTTGTCCTGGAAGCAGTGGTGCTCTGTGCATTGCTCGGCGGAGGTGGGGCTCAGCCGTGCCCGTCTCAGTGCTCCTGCAGCGGGACAGCGGTGGACTGCCACGGGCAGAGTCTGCGGAGCGTGCCGCGGAACATTCCCCGCAACGCAGAGCGACTGTGAGTGCGCCGAAACACGCTATACATTAACACAATTACAATGACCAGTAATGTACTATAGTAATAACAGTTTACATTTAATATAAATTTGGTCCACGAAATGATTAATACGTTTATAATTAATAATTATTATCTCTTGTAAATTAATTCAACATGCATATACAACACTGATGCATGACCAAATATCATATAGAGGCTACTATTTGTTAATAATACGTAATATATAATATTATTTATTCGTGTCTGTCACTCATCAAATTGTATTGTTGTTAATTCTTTATTTATTATAATAATCCAAACAAATTATATATTAAAATTGGTCTAGGCTATTACTTACATACTTTTTGGGTAATCAGAACAAAACCAGAGTGTCCTTTTCTATTCAACTCACGCATGTCTCTATCTGTCATTGACTGACTTTCTGAAGTGGGATCCATTAATTATATTGGCATTAAGTTTAAACACAACCTGCTCTGCTTTGAGACTGCAAGAGAGAGGAGTTGAACCACCAAGAGATTCAGTTAAAATCCTGACTTTTACTTAATTATTAGAATTTCAATCATGCCTATCTTATGCATTCCTTTTCTCTGTTTAAAACTACACATACATTTAGTTGGCTGGGTAACTACCTATCATATAGAAAAGTAGATTTGAAAGGCTACGTGACACCAACGTTAAATTGGTCAGAATTGCTAAACCCAAGACCAGAAGACTAAGAACTCATCCACAGTCTAGCACATATTTCACCAATGATAAAACACATTAAATGATAGTGTATGATGATGCAGACAATTTAAGCTATCCAGCATGCTGCTGAACATGTGAAATCATTGTAGCCAAGGCCAGTGTAATGAAATGTTTTGTAATGAAAAAAATTGTTCATAGCATCATTTACCACTTAATGGCCTAAATTAGACTTCCTAATTAGGCCTCTGTACTTAAGTAATTATTCACAGTTTTACACCCTCTCTTCTTTTCACAGTGACCTGAATGCAAACAATCTGACTAAAATCACTAAAGCAGATTTCGCGGGACTGAGGCACCTCAGAGTTCTGTAAGTATTGAAGAACTTAAAATGAAATGTATGTTTTAGATTTACACCCATTATTTAGTAAACACATTGGTTCACAATGGTCCCATTATTAGATTAATGCCAGTGAACGCATCATTATGCCAAATGCCTTGACTTGTCACAAAACACATTGTTCTGGATTCCGTTGGTGGTTAAACACTTGTAGTTTACGCACCCATAGAGAGAACAAGTTTGAACGGTGAAGCTTAACGAGGCAGTGAGCCCATGATTGTCAAAAATACAAAGACAGCATTTATTCTGAAAAATGATTGCGTTATTGGAATGCGAAGTGTCTGTCTATATCTTTCATTCTATCTTCCTCTCTGTCTCTGTGTGAGGTTGTGACAGAGCAGGAGAATTTGTGAATGTAAATGTGAGTGAGATGGAATGTGTGGGTGTGAATGTATGTGTTAGAGAGAGACATATAGAGAGCTCATGTAAGAACAGGTTTGCCCTCCCACTTGGAGGGTTGTATTTCAGCTGAAGACTTTCTCTCTGTGTCTTTCTTTCCTGTCCCTCATAGACACGTTATTTTTCTTTTCTTTTTTTGAACTCTATCTCGTCCCATCTCTCTAACTCTTAATTTTCTTTGCTCTCTTGCTAGTACATAAGACTGAAATTACCTTTATTATCAAACCTCATAAAACACTGTCAAAACATATTCTGATTTATTGATGTAGAGTGTTTTACTTCAGATTTCTGACAGAAATACTTCAACTTAACATCAACTTATGTTAACCGACACTTCAAGACACGTAGACGTAAAACCCTTTTACTTTCACCATGTCTTACACGTTCAGTCAAACATAAAATTGTGACTTGAGCTATGATTTTTCATGTAAGGTCAATACAGCTATGTTGGATCTACATCACAGATGAAATAATGCATCAGTAAACCTTTGAATGATGTTATAAATTCCCATACTGCAAAGGTGTACATATGAAAGTTCACCTGGGTATCTGTGTTGTTGTAATGTACTTTAAAAAGGCAAAATGCAGTAACTGCTCCAAAGCTGGAACTGAAAAAAAATTGCAGTGTTGTTTGATTGAATAATTTGATATTAATCTTCACGTTCTTTTTTTTCTCTAAATCTGAGCGTATTTTTGCCAAACCTGTCTGTCACAGGACAGATCATAGTCTAACAGACCCGATTTCAGCCAATTTGCTCATTTTTGACTGGCGTTTTGCTTTTGTAGGCCAGCATAGCTGTAGGAAATGGTGCTGTTATGTTGCTTTTCAAATCATAGTCTAAGTATAGATGTTGTATTTAGACTGGGGTTGAAAGCTCTTATTTACGGTGGTTTTATAATGAGAGGTGGGTCTCAGATTGTGAGATATACTGTTAAATGATGTTTGTGAAAACTATTTGTGGACATTGAAATGTAAAGTGCTCTCTATAAAAGTGCCAAGTATACACAGACATAACCGTTTTAATCATTGAAATTCATGCAATGAGTGACTTTATTTCGGTCGCTCTCTTTCTTTTCCTTTCTTAGGCAGCTAATGGAGAACAAGATCAGTTCTATTGAGAGAGGGGCATTTCAGGAGCTGAAAGAGCTGGAAAGACTGTGAGTGACTAACATACATACACACACACACACACACACACACACACACACACACACACACACAAGATATGCTGCACTGGCCATTAGGGCTAAAAGTCAGCAGTGTATTTTTGAGTTAACATTAAAAGTATGACCTACTGAGTACAATTTACCCATAAAATGGCATTACACAATCATGTGTGTGTTTTCGTACATTAATCGTGGATATTGTATGTTGTGGGCATGTGTGTGTTCGCGCATTGTGGTCAGGATTTGATGGAGCAACATTTTTGTCTGACAGCCAACCCAGCCTCAGGGGAACACACACATGCGCAACTAACTCTGGCACACACAGCCCTTTAAGAGAATGACACTGGAAGCTGGAATGGAAACGGGAATTACGCTCTTAAGGACCCCCCCCCCCCCCCCCATCCCATCTTTTCTTTCAAGCTTTTACCCCCCAGCCATTCTCCATTTTCAAACATATTCATTCTGATGGCCTTTATCTCTTTGTCACAGACTCAGACAAAAATCTAAGTTTTGTCAGTTTCTCAAAGTGGTGCACGTGGTGTGGTGCACGTGGTGTACTGCAGATCTCCCTCATTATTATATGATATGAACCAGTATGATAAATTAATAATGAAGAGACGCGGAATAGAATCAGCATTTTTGAGCCATGGGTTCCCTCAGGAAATTCTAATGTTTTTTTTTTGTTTGTTTTTTTTTAACCAAGCAACTTTCTTTTTATAAGTACAATAAGATCTGTGGTTAACAAGTTGCTATGGCTGTCCGATTTGTCCCTCAAATCATTGTAGTTGCTGAACTGTACGGAACTGACCTTAAGCACTTAAGCATTTAATTCCTGAACTAAACCTTAAATTGTGTTTTGTTGGTATAGCTTAATGTATTTAGGTTGGTTCAGTGATGTTAAAATATTCTTTAACTGAAAAAATTCAATGTGTATGAATTTAGATGTTTCAACATGCAAATGTTTAAGGTTAAAATTTCTTTCAGTGTAACAACTTGTTTGCAACTTGTGCTTTTAAAACACACTGGTTTTGAAATTCATTTTTGAGGTATAACTGTGTATAAACTGTTGTATAAAAAAATTCTTGGTCCCACTTTATATGAAGTGCCGTTAATTACTATGTACTAACGTTTCAATTAATCATTTGATACAATGTACTTGATACAAGTTTAATATGTACTTGTAATACATGTTTTACATTGTACTTATATTTTAAGAAATACCTGCATGTAATTACATCTATAATTACATTGTTGACCCTACTCTTTAAATCATCCTTAAACCTAACCATACCACAAACCTGTCACTAACCATAACCATATCCCACTTAAGTAGCAGCTAAAATTTTTTGCAATACAACATGAACACAATAAGTACACAGTGCCTAACTTTTTTTATGCAAGTAGATAATAGTTAAAGACACTTAATATAAAGTGGGATCATATTCTCTTCAAATAATGTTCACTACTGATCTTTACTCAGTAACTCCACACTGCACTGCAATTATTTTACTCATAAATTCTAAAAACCCATTTGAAGTTCCCAACTGAACCCAGGGCGAATTAGAAATTAATAATGGATTGCAATTAATAAAGATTATTGTGCAGTAAAGTAATGCATTATACAATGAATGAAGGCTATGTGGATCTTAAATTCCCAACAAAATCACATTTCTCTTCTGAGAGGAGCTTAAAAACTAATTTATGCTATTGTATGATGATTGCTGTCTAGAGTCTGATTGTAGAATCAGTATTTAATTTAAGATGATTGACTGTCAATTACCTTCTCTTAATGGTGACTGGCAGATGTTCAGTTTACATGCACAATCACATTAGAGCTGGCATTTAGAGCTGTGCGGTGTGAGGCTCAGTCAATCACCTGCCCAATGCTATCCTAGTTTTCTGCTAGTCATTACCTTTTAATTTGGTGGGGAAATGTTTAATGACTGCAACCAACCCAGCTGAACCACAAAAGGCTTATGCCAACTAGGCTCTGTGAGAGACATATAATTCACTCACAAGTATGATAACTTTAGTTTTATAAAGGGTTTTTAGCTGCATGTGGTTCTGAATGCTAACTAGCGAAAGGGTCAATGGCATTAACAGTGAATGTGGCTTTGTGCGGTAACATATAGCTCATAAAGCGGAGTGCAGCTAACTGGTAATAGCTTGTAATAATAGCAAACTTTCTTTCGGCATAAATTGTGCAGTGTTGGCATAACTGAAGGGTTAGGCGGGCGAATGGTGGCGATGAATTGCTCTTTATAGTGATAAGTGTAGGGATAGAGGAGCTAGCGGTAGTGTTGAATAGCACAGCTAAAGTCAGTGTGTAAGATCAGTCCCACTGTGCCGGTACAAAAGCAGAAGTCTAATGCTGGAGGGTGACTGCATAGCTGAGAGGATTAGAACGCACAGGCATTATAATGCCCTTACCAAAGGCCCTTCATAAATATGTGTGTGAGAGAGTGTGTGTGTGTGTGTGTGTGTGTGTGTGTGTGTGTGTGTGTGTGTGTGTGTATTGGGGATGCATATAGGTATTGGGTGTGACGACCTCCTGTAGGGAGGAAAAGTGGAGACTCTGTTCCACGTATGACCCCCCCCCCCCTTTCTTGACACACACACACACACATACGCACAAAGATCCTTCGTCACGGCTTGCTAGTCATGAGCAATGCAGTCAGGTAAAGTAAGCCTATGGAGACGGACTTGAGCAAACGAGCAAGATCCTTTTTTCCTGCTTGTTTCTGCAGTTCCTTTTCCTCCTGCCTTTATTTATTTTTATTTACAATCACACACAGTTTTGGGCTAGTTGTTGGTTGTGAGCTAATGGCAGGTACAATTGCCCACAGTTTTATGTGGCATTTAGGGGTTATCTAAAGAGACCTGGGTGAAAAAATTAAATAATAATATTTTTGTCTCGATGAACATATGTTCAGGAAAAACTGTAACAATATTGTAAAATGGTATATTGAATCAGAATATCCACAACCACAACTGATAATTTCTCAGAAATAAACTCAAAAATCAAACATGAATGTAGAGTTTGGCTTGTGGATATCAAGTTAACATGATTAAACTGAATATCTTTTGAAGATTTCATACAACTAATTTGGAAAACTTCAGGAAAGTAAACGATTAATTCATCATCAAAAGCGCTTATTATATCGGCCCGGTAACAGACATTGTTTCCTTCTGGACTGATAAAGACTGTGTACCTATAAGGAAGTTGCACGGATTCAGCCAATCAGATTAATGCTTGCCAAATGAAGACAGTGCTTTCCAGTTTTGTGTGCAATATGCATCAGGCTGTCAGCGTACAGACTGTAGGCGGCCTGTCTGAGCCTACAAATTTTTAAACTAAGCCATAAACTTATGTCATGTGCTATACGTGATTGATTGCGGATCATGTCTTTTTGCGCTACAGTAGCTGTGTGTGTCTTCACACTAACTTTCAATTCATTCTTTCCTCTGTTCAGTCTTGTTGCCTGTTTTTTGGCAAGTCATCTCACTTTATAGCCCTCCATGGAAATGACTGTGAGTGCATGTCTGTGTGTCAGAGTCTGGCTATGTGCATTTCTATCTGTAAGTGTGTATGTCTGTGTGTACTCATCTATTTTAAGGGTCGATCTTATTCGCTTTAAGCACCGTGTGTCTTTGTGTGTTTCTGCTGCGGGGTCCTCAGGGAAGGCTGTCCTCTGTGCCTGAGTGAAACACGTGGGCATTTCAGGAGTGTGCAGCACTGTGTGCCTCGTTATTATTTCATCATTCATTAAATATTCAAATGGAATGATGTAACCCCAGAAGCTCAACGATGATGTCATCGGCTGCGATGTTTGAGTGTGCAAGTGTTTGGGAGAGTGTGTCAGAGAAAGTGAGGGCATAAAACAGAGGGAGAGTGAGAGCTTGATGGTTTTGTACTTCGTGAAGGCAGAGTTCACTTTAGAACATCGGCTTGTTTGATTGATGTGTGGTAAATTTCGCATGCTGACGTAAGAGTACAAAAATTGATTGGGTTTTAGTATTATTTTAACATTCTCCCATTATCAGCAGCCTTCATAATGTCATTTTAGTAGTTCTCAAAACTCTGTTGCTTATAGGCTGCTCTGAACGATCTGTATTCTGGTTCTAAAAACATTATTGATTAATCTCAAGCCTCATTAATCTAATGCACAGACAGCATTGGCGCCACTCTTCATTAATATGCGCAGTGGGTATTATATGTGCTGATTGTCATGCATAATGTCTGTTATACATCCACTAGTCGGTAATATTACTCAGTTTATTAATATGCCAGAAAATTTAGAGCAAAAGAGAGTGAGAAATTACTTTTTATCACTGAATTGTCGCTGAAAAAAGAAAATATGCATAATTTTATTTCATGACGTGTGTGCATATGTGTTTGTGTGTGTGTGTGTGTGTGTGTGTGT
Organism: Gila orcuttii; assembly: GCA_026230005.1. Taxonomy (NCBI): domain Eukaryota; kingdom Metazoa; phylum Chordata; class Actinopteri; order Cypriniformes; family Leuciscidae; genus Gila; species Gila orcuttii. The sequence goes on along the minus strand of JAPDVR010000002.1, from coordinate 48,142,497 downwards.
GTGTATTTGCACTGTAAGTTCTTTTGCTTCACTTTGTGTGAGACGTTCTGTTTGTTTTTCCCACATCTGTTTTTCCGGGCTGTTCTTTGTCTGCGTGTGTTTGCTAGATGCCCCCACACAATGACACTGTCTGCCAGACAGACACACACACACACACACACACACACACACACACACACACACACACACACACACACACACACACACACAGTCAAGGCTCAAGTTGATGGCTGGCAGGCCCGAATTGAAATATTTTATAATATTAAATGTATAAAGTATTTTTCTTGAGTGCAACACAATCAGTACATATTTCTGTAAACATTAATGATATTTGATATTTATTGTGTTCATATTTTTCTGATGTTTCTGATGTTTTCTATAGTATGCCACTGGGGTGCATTATTCCAGTTGTTTCAGAACTTGATAAATCCAGTAGGTTTTGCGAGCTGAAATCCACCCATGTTATAACAGTTTCAGGTCTGATGCACATCATATACTTTTTCTGGTTTCTCACAGTCATTGAAGTTTGCTCTTGTGAATGTACCTAAACTGCACCGCTGTGTGTTTTGTGTATTTCATGTTGCTGCGTGTGTCTGTGTTTGCAGGCGTCTCAACAGGAATAATCTTCAGGTTCTTCCGGAGTTGCTGTTTCTGGGCACGACTAAACTCTTCAGACTGTGAGTCCTTTATCGTTTAGCCCCTCTCTTTCCTCTCCCTGTTTTTTTTCTCACCCCCTTTCTTTCTCTTTGTCGCCTCTTTACAGTTTCTCTCTTCGTTCCTCTTTTGAAGCCTTTTTTCAAAATGGGACTTTTGTCTCTTTTCAAAAGTTTATTAATTAATGTAACTTTTACAAATTTATTTACTTATTTTAGGTACATTTTCATGAATTTATTTTGCTGTGCTGTAGTTGGATTTGAGATCTTTCCTGCCAAGATGACTTTTTAATACATTTAAAGGTTCCTATTTGGTTCTCTAATGTTCCACTTGATTTGTAGTTTTGGGTTTAATTAATTTTTTATTAATACCAAAAAATAGTGACATTAAATTCGGAGGTTAATAACAGCATAAACATAGCAAAATCTTGGGATCTGTGTACTTAATCTTTCTCATTACCCTCAGACCAGAGTGTATGTGTGTGTACGTGTGTGTGCTTATAATTGAGTTATGCAGGACATCTAGGGATCAGCAGTAAGGGAGGTTCAGACCATGAACTGACTAAATTGAGTTTAAAGGAGATACACGCTTAAACATCTGCTGCTCAGAGAGAGCGAGAGGAAGAATAGCGAGCGCTAACTGCTTTACCAGGAAAAACAACATTCTAACGGACTTTGCAGGAGGTTGATGGAGGAAGTGTGTGTGTGTGTGTGTGTGTGTGTGTGTGTGTGTGCTGCTGCACATATCGCTCATGTTTCTGCCAGCATACAGCCACTGTTCATGTTCTAGACATGGTATGGTTGTGTGTTTGGTCTCCTAAAAATACTCTGGTAACTTCAGTCTCAACTATCATGTGTGTGTGTTTGTGAGACCTAAAGTAAAATGCTGGGCTTAAAATCAAGTCTTAAATAAATAGATTAGTGCATGTACCAAGGAACCCTTTACTTGTTTTCTTTGTAAAAGCATCAGATTGCGGGTGTGTGTAGGGGTTAAGTTTTGCTTACATTATGGGGACCAAATGTCCCCTCAGGGATAATAAAACCTGAAATCAACTATTGGGGGACCAGCCAATGGAAAATATCCTAAATAATGTTTTAATGAAAATGTAAAAATGCAGAATGGTTTGTGTGAGGGTTAGGGATAGTAAATATCACTAGCTCAAAATAAAAAACAATAAAAGTCAATGAAAAGTGTGTGCGCAGTCACATATGGGGTTTTATGATTCTAAGGGAGGATTTTTCTGTTCTGTCTGTCAATTCAATTTCAACAAGATGGTAGCAGGTGTGTGAGAGAGAGAAAAAAGACAATGAGGAAAAAAGAGGAAGCACTGCTAGTGTATAATACTTTCTGATAATATTATTTGATTTGATGTCTCTCTCTCACACACACACACACACACACACACACACACACACACACACACACACACAGTGTTCACTCCTCATTAGATTATCTCTGCTCGTCTACATCTGTGGCTAACATGTGCAGCTTTTATCTGCCTGCCTCTTTCATCACTCTGTCTATCTTGTTTTGCTTTATTTTGCTCTTTTTCCAGCTCTCTCATCCCTTATTTCTTTTATGCTGCTTTAATCTTTCTTTCTTTCTTTCTTTCTTTCTTTCTTTCTTTCTTACTTTGGGTTTCGTCTCTGTGCGTCCTCTCCCTCTGTCCCTCTGATCAGGTTTGACGTTAATGTGTCTGGATGGAGTGTGTGTGTTTTTTTTTTGTTTTTTTTTTGGAGGGGGATGGTCTGGTAGCGGGTGACAGAACCTTCTAGAGCTTGTTTTGTTCATCTTGCCGGGTGCCCTAGTGACCCCGGCTTCTGCTGTACGTGTGTGTGCGCGTATATGTTTGTGTGTGTGTCTGTGTGAATATGAGTTATGGTTACACGCATACGGCCGCTGCCACAGTAGCGGCTGAAGTATTTCTGCCTTTTGTCTCCTCAGAGGCCGGGCCTGTTTGAAAACCTTTGAATAACATTGGTTATGTTGGAGAGAACGTTCAGATAACATTTCTCACGGACAGCAGGTCGGTCACAGCTGTGTCTGTTTGGATAGAAAGAAAGTGGGAAAGGAAGAAGAAAGGGACTTGAAGGGGTGAGAAAGAAAGTAAAATGAGAAGCATAAAGGCAGAGAGAGAGAGAGAGAGAGTGAGATTGGTCAGATTTTTGAGAGTCCATTAAGAACTCTGTAAAAACCCAACAGTAGTTTGAAAATGAGAGTGGTACACCAATAAAAAACAGATGGCGTGAGAAACAAACATAGAAAGAGAGAGAGTTTAGATTAGATAATATCTCAGAATTAAAGGCAAGACACAGGTGAATAGGGTAAAAATAACTAACAGATATCACTATACTTCCCTAGGGGACTAATACATTAAGACAATTGCTTTGTATTACAAGTTTTCTGAAATTGCAAAAAAATTAATTTTCACCATGTTTTTTTGGAATAAAATGTTATATATGAATCAGGCAAATTATATATGAACAAACTCCTCTCTAAAAACATTCAGAGTATAGATATGAATAAAACAGGAAAGTTTGGTGAATGTGCAACTGAAGTGGCAAAAAAATTATTTTGATAAAACAGCCTTTATATATACGTAAAAATTTAATGAAATCTACAGACACAACTAGATAAAGTGTAATAAAAATAAACACTTAAATGTGTATGTTTAAAGTTTTCTTTCCACGATTCTGAAAGAAGACATTTTATGGAAGCAATATAGCCCAAAATCTTAAAATTGACCAGTGTAGGAAAAAATAATGGTTGTGCTTGTTGTGTCTTGTCTTAATTGTAATTTTGTAGATGCTGGGGT